>CM076732.1:4120929-4865929 GCA_038501795.1 Pseudopleuronectes americanus
CTTCAGTCCAGACGGTTACAGAAGCACAAGGGGCCCCCGAGGGTCCTTTAAAGGGCTTTTGGAGTCAGACAGGAGAACCAATAAAACTCGGTGATGCTTCTGTGGACTTACAGCAAAATATTTATACAAGGAATACACATGCACAAAACAACAGTGAGGGGAAATTCACTTAATCGTACTGCCCTGGACACAGACTGCTGCATTCTTCAGTAATTGGTTTTCATTTCAGGACACTGGGCCTTTTTGCATAGAACCAGCCAATTTACAGAGTGTGTGCAATTCTCAGTACAGTAAAAATCTCCCACTGGAATGTAACGCAGTGTAAATACACTAGATATATCGCAGGGGTGGTTGAAGTGAGCTGAGGACACTGACTTCATTCCAGACATTCTGAGGGAGAATCTAGACGTTTACAGAGTTTCAGTTAACCAAGAGAGAAACTATTAACCGTTATAGGCTGTTAAGGGAGCCAGTTATTGACTCACTGGATGAGACTGAGGATGACATTAAGTCTGCCACTCGGTGATGTAAGTCATTACCAGCAGTAAGACCCTGTTAACGCCTCATGATATGAATGGGGCTCGTTTCCTGTCACACGTATGTCTGCTGCGCTCCTGTATAACCGACTCATTTACACGTGTCAGATGTTTTATGCGTTGTTATAAATTGACGAGAGAGGAAAAGAGTTTTTAATATTGCAGACCGCCTGTAGCTATTTCTACAGGCAACATTTAAAGAAGTAGATGTTTCTAAACAGATTGGAAGGGCATGAGGGGTATATAGACACAGAGAAAGAGATGGTGCTTCCTGGCTTTAGTCAGTTTCAGATCCCTGCGATGATTGGAAGAAACGTGCCTAACCTGTAATACCTTAAAGATTTGATCCCAATCCTTGTTGGAGATGTTCCAACCATTGAAGTGCTCACGTCTGTTGAGATAACCTCTGCACTTTATCTAAATCGAACTGGGAGGAAATTGTTTTTGTAATTATACAGTGTATCAATAGAATGTGTGCAGTCTGAGGAAGTTCATCCATGGCTCCTGCATTAATTCATCTCCGTGCACTGAAAACTGGATTGAAACAGATGTCGATGTGGGCTGCGTGTGCTGGAAAGCAACCAATGGCGCCGCACTTGGCAAACAAGCACCTGCACCTGCCAAAGAGCCAGTTATTCCTGTGCTGTGATTGCCAGCAGTGTGAATGCCAATGAAGGCTGTTACACAACAACAGCCTGAGGAAAACGATGCACTGGGACACGGTGCAGCATACAGTACTCACACGATACACGTTTTCATATAAGAGCTGTCCAGTGCAGCAGCATTATTTTGCAATTTAACCGAGAAAGATGAGCTGGATTTTGGTCTTGAGTAAGACACAAATCTGAATCAGCCACTGCCATGTAAACAGCATTTTCTGGTTAACTTAACCCGAATAAGGCTGTTGCATCATTTAGAAATGTAGACGTTTTAATTGTCGTACGGCCTTGACCAACTGCTTAGAGACACATCCACTGTCCTCAGGATGGCTGGTGCTTTGAAGAAGTCACATTCCTGGGGTGAGGGAGAAACCCTAGTTATTGTACATGTTTTTAAGGCAAACTGATATGATGTAGTTTTTGGCTTAGTTATGGGTATTTAATCATATTGGATGTCAATAATCCGACTGTACTCTGTAGCATATAAATAGGGATATAAATGGAATACACTTATAGGCTTATTTGCAAACACGTACAATAATGTCTTGTTTTCAAAAAGGTCAATATTTGGAGTATTGACGTCCATGAAAACGAAGCCGCTGCTGTAAATGTGTATGTGCAATGACTATATGTCCAAAGCTAATGATAGAGATACAAGTCTTCTCTGAAATGAGAACCTTTCATCAGTGGCCCGAGGTCGCGACCCCTGCTGGACTGCTCCTCTTTGAGACTGGCCTTGTTTCCACCTGTCTCACCTCAACCCATTCAGAGGGAGAGAGAGACATGTTTCTGCTGTGAAGTGAAGAGGGGGATGACGAAGAGAGAGGAGAGACGAGAGGATTGAATTTCAGTCTGTGTCTTTTGCAGAGGGGATGCTTTATGGTAATTTATTTATTTTTTTGCATGTGGCGCAGCCCGAGTGTCTGCTCACATCCCGATCCACTCCTTTTAATCATCAATCTGGGAAAATCCCACTTTAATTATGAACCACTCCTCCTTCACTCCCCCGACTCAATCAGAAGCCATAAAAGAGCCTTTTCTGCTGTAATGGGATTATCGATCGGGTGGCAGCCTTGAACTGAGACTTTGTGTGTGTGTGTGTGTGTCTGTGTGTGTGTGTGTGCGACAGAGAGAGAGAGAGAAGTGAGCTTTGGTGGGTGCACCTATTTGTGTGCATGTGTCATGGTTGAGCGAGTGTTGCAGAGGAAGGGGTTTGTGTGAGTCTGAATGTTTACACCAAAAATGACCCCCCTAAATGTGTGTGTGTGTGTGTGTTTGTGTGTGTGTGTGTGAGAGAGTTGTGTGTCAGCGCTGTCTGCAGTCTCGTCTCTGCATGCGATGGGCTGAAGAAACGAAGCATCAAATGACTCCAGTCTCAGTCTCATCAGGCGTGTGACATGTTTTACTGATGAGCTCAGAGATTATTTGGACTCGTCACCACCAGACGTTTCATTTCTCTCTTCTCCCTTTTATCTCAGACTTCAAAGTGGCTGTAAATTGTCACTTGTGCACACAAGTTGACTTTAAAAGGGAAAAAAAGGCAGATGGGTAGTTTATTTTTATTGCCATTGATAAATTTGGGAAAACAGATTTCAGGTAGCCGGGAAGGAAAATAAGCTGTCAAATAACTTTTGGATGTGCAGGTTGATTTTTTCACTGTTGTTATTAATATATAGATTTATATGTTGAGGTTTAGCTGCAGTCTCACAGCCTTCAATCAGTTTTCTTGACGGCACAAACCGACTTTAAATAACCTGGAATGTTCTTGTTTTTCTTTTCACTCAGACCTGAATTCCTTTATTGAAAACATCAGTCATGATAATGTTGTGAGCAGTAAATACACCGTCCACCGGCGCTACGGTTTATAATAAAACAACAATAAAATGATTAGAAAAAGGTAATTTAACGGCGGCAAGTGTCAAACTTGTTTCTATCATAAACATATTTAATTAAACTCTGAACACAGTCAGTGTTTATACCTCCGTTAGATTTCAGACTCTATCATCTCTCTCCTTCTGTCTGTCTGTCTGCCTGCCTGCCTGCCTGTCTGTCTGTCTGTCTGTCTGTCTGTCTGTCTGTCTGTCTGTCTGTCTGTCTGTCTGTCTGTCTGTCTGTCTGTCTGTCTGTCTGTCTGTCTGTCTGTCTGTCTGTCTGTCTGTCTGTCTGTGTCCGTCTCTCTCTCTCTCTCCCTCTCTCTCTCTCTCTCTCTCTCTCTCTCTCTCTCTCTCTCTCTCTCTCTCTCTCTCTCTCTCTCTCTCTCTCTCTCGCTCTCTCTTTCTGTCTGTCTCTGTCTGTCTCTCTCTCTCTTTTTGTCTTCTTCTGTCTCTCTTTCTGTCTGCTTTGGTCTCTCTCTCTCTTTCTGTCTGTTTCTCACACTGTATGTGACGTAATGATTTTCATTAAAATAATTTCATAATTTTAATGTCCTGCTTTCCCTCAAAACACAAGGATCTGAGCATCAGATCAATATGTAAGCATGACTCCGCACTTTTGTGTGCAGGGGAACTGATAGACATCTGTCCACATGTTGTTTGTCTCTGTCCCGTTTCTGGCTCAGCCCATTTGTTTCTCTTTCTGTGTTAATAAGATTTTTGGGGTGTTATTTCAGCTCATCCTGCAGTACCTTCACGCCTGCATGCGTGCGTTTAGAGACACAGAACAGACGGTACACACACACACACACACACACACACACACACACACACACACACACAAATAGACACTTCACCAAAGGGCTGAAGGGAGCGTCTGATGAATTTTAAAGCCAATGAAAGATTTAGGTATGCAGTGGACCCATGGTGCCATGTTATGTCATGGTTTGGGTTTGACCTATTTTTCTCTCTCCTGCAATTAACCAACTTCTGAACACAGTTTCCTGGCTCCCGGCGTCCTGCCCGGTTCCCTCGCTCCACTCTTTGAAGTGCTAATCCACTCGCGAGGTCTGTCAGCTAATGAAGCTTTAACCTTGAAGTGATTATCGGAGCCTTGTGAAAGTGCCGGTGACAGAAAAGAAATATTATTTGAAAATCGCACTGTAATTATATTTCTGCCTTCTGTTTGAGTGTGAGACGGTCCATCATGGTTCAGTTTTATTGACGACACATGTGCGTAGCTGAGTTTCTTTAAGTGCAACATCGGTCTCAGCAGTGAACAAGATCAATTGTTTCCCATGAACTCACTCATACAGTTCCTGTGCACACAAATAACACAAAGAAGAGCAGAGAATGAGTTTAACGACGTAAAGGAAGCAAGACGATGTACTATACAGTAAATACAAATATTTGTCTAGAGAAGAAAAGAGAAGGGAAGGGTATGGCACTGATTAATAATCTAACGCAAAATGGAAATTTCTATGAAAAATTTAATCATTTTCAGATGTGAACTCAGGACGATGTCGATTTGCATCTGGACGAGATATTTGTTTTTCCTTTTTGTCTTTTTACTTCTGTCACATGTCATCAACACGCTTCTGGTGAATTGCTCGGAGGATCCGCTGTTTTCTGTAATCGGCTCCTTTAGACTTTTTACTTCGGGGGGGCTGGCCAGAGAAAGTCCGGAGGCTCGAGCTCAAACATTCACGTCTCACATAAAGCCCCTGGTGAGAAGGTCTGGAGGTTCTCAGGCGTTCAGTGCATGTTTGAGAGCGGCTCAAGTGCGTATTCATTATTATATGTTAGTCTATTATTCATGTTAACCAGGGGGGAAACATCATTCTGTATCCACAGAGACTATAAGGGAGAAAGGGGCATCCCTCACATGCAGTGGATGGTACATGTTGCATAAGCTGACGTGGCACTGATCTACTGCCGTAATCAGATCAGTATGCTCGCAAAACCCTAATCCATGAGCAACTGCTAAACAGCAGCAGTTCAGCTAAAGGCACAACGGCTGACAGGCAGAGGTCGACATGATCAGAAGAGGAGTGAGGCCTCGTTCAGACAATGCTCCCATGGCCTTTTTCTCTCTTTTTGCCTCCACACCCATCTCAGGGTTTTCTTTGAATCCCTTTGAATCCCTTTGTTTCCCGGGCAGCTCCTCCTCGCAGCAGGGGCCGGGTGTGTGTTTCTGCCATGTATGTTTTATGACCACTATGATATTTCTAGGTCTCTAAAGCTCACCATTCTCCAAGAAAGATGGAGGATGGGTGTGTGTTTGGAGATCAGAGTGGGACTGCATATCTTTCCACTGACACCTTGTTCACGGGACTTTATGGAGAGCGATTGCAGGACTGTGCGGAGCAGACGGTTAAATCCACGACAGAGATCAGAAATGGTTTTTAGAAAGATAGTGTGATGCATGCTTCCTCTTTTTTAGTGATATTTTCACTTTCTCTCGACGGCCTTATGAATTATGCACGTCTTCAGCAACTCAAAGAAAAAGCCTCTGCTCCATAGACTGTATGAGTCTGTCTATGTCCCATCAACCAACATGGAAGAGGCAGGTTTTATAAACTGTGCTGCAGCCAGCATCTAGGTGGTGATCAAGATGCTTTGAATTAATTTTTGTGTGCATTTGTGTCATGATGATCTATACATGCAGAGTTTATTTTAAATCAAATTAAGAAAGCATGTAGACTCAGGTGACATGAAGGACAAACTCGTGATTAGCTGTTGGTATTTTCTGTCAGTTTACACAATAAGGAACAATTAGAAAACCAGAGATAGAGCTGTTAAAAAAAGAGAAATCCTGTTTTTCAGCTTTCCCCCAACTCTCTCGGTTTCTGCTTTCCAGGATTTTCTATAAAAAAATATTAATACAAACATCTGTAGGGTTTATTAACCCCAGAGGAAATTACTAGGTTTGTTTTAGTTCACATCAAAACTTTTTCTTGAACCAAACCAAAATTAATGGAATCAGATCAGTGTGGTTTCCATGTAAAGCAAAATTATACAAATTCATATATATATAGAGTTTACACTCATAACTTGCCCTTATTGTGTTATTAATGTGTGTTTGAGTGAAGAGAACATCAACAGAGAGGAGGACACTTTACTGGGAACATTATTACCTGTGGAGTGACGTGAAAGATTTGATCATAGACTCAAATATTAATAACACATCAACTGAGAGGCAGCTTTTAATCAGCTAGAAGCCATTTGGAGAGAGATCTAACTCTGACATGTGTCCGGCTGTATTTTCATTTTCTTTGACTGCGTGTTTCAATTCAAGCAAAGCAGATTATTTGGCAGCTCTCTAAACAAGCGGCTGGAGCATCACTCCACGCTGCGTCCTCAAACCTCTCCACCTCAAAGCGTCCACACCAGTGCTCCCACTCTCTCCGCGTGATGACGGTGGTTGTGTTGTGGCGTCTGTGTGAGTGTGTGTGATTCTCAAGTGAAGTGGTGCTATCCCTGACGAGTTTAGTTTTGCCCAGGTGCACTCTGGGATGTGAGTTTTGCGTCGGTTTGAAATGAGTGACGATGAGTCAGATGTTCAGATGCATTTATTCCTGTTGATTCAATTTTTAAAACCCACCTGTCCATCTTCATCCAGGACTCCCGACGAGATGATTATTAAAACCAATTTGAGCAGCGAAGATCTCGACTCGTTCTGAGTTCAGCTCCCGAGTGATGCTGCTTTTCATCCGACCCTTTTGCTCTGTGCCGCGTTTCATGTCTCGCTCGTCTGCTGCCTTCAACTCAGACGAGAAAATGTGCTATTAAAAAGTTTCGATATACAGTATTTTTAGAAGTGTTACAGGAAGTTATTACTGGGCCATAATTTGTGTGCATGGGGTGGTGTGTGTGTGTGTGTGTGGCTGCGTCTCAATTAAGTTGCCAGCACACACACCTACATGCATTGCTGTGAAGATGAAACTGGAGCATTAAATGAGGATGTGCGTCGTCTGAGACCTACCCCAGTGTTATTTTAAACCAGGGGAACGTGTCAGGGTTACACTATCTAGGTAGCCTAGAATCAGAGCGACCTGTTAGCCCAGGCTGCACTTTGGACCAGTTGGTAAATTGGTGTAAAGACCTGAAAGTTGCTTCAAAGACAATCCAGCTCAGAAACTCAGCCAGAGTGAAACCAGACTGTGTGAGGAAGCAGATTTAGACCATTCGATGGAATGTAAAATTGGACATTTAGTGGTTCTGGCTTTACTGGGATCAGTTTGTTTGAGTGAAGTGTCCTCCTCTCTGTTGATGTTCTCTTTACTCAAACAAACATTAACAACACAACAAGGCCAAGTTTTGAGTGTAACCTGCTGCAGCTCAGTGGATATAGTTGGTCATGCATCAACAGGGTTCAGTGGTTCGATCCCTTTCTCACAATCTCCTGCTTTGGCCTGCAGGATGGTGTTGGGTAGTAAAGGGAGAGGGTTAGGGTTAGGGTTAGCCTCTCCCTACCCTTACCCCTTACCCTAACAGGGGGGCATAGATTCATCTTCACCAGTTTGTCAGAGAGCAGAGAAGCGAGAAAGAGAGAGAGGTCAGAAAAGACAGAGCAGGTAAAAATCCCGACTCCTACTATTTACAAAGCAGCCCAGGGGAAACCGTTTGATGATTTACTTTCTCCAACATCTGTCCACCTCTCTCCCTGCTTCTCGCTTTCTCCCTCTTTCTGTCTCTCTCTCTCATTACTGTAGCACTTTCTCTCCTAATCACAGATCTTCCTTCTTTCCCACACTCGCTATCGATTCCCCTTCACTGCTTCTCTTCCACCTCTTCCCCCACCCATGATCCATTTCTCCCCATCTGACCTCGTCATCTTGGTAACACTGGGCCGAACCAGGTGCTCAACCACCTTCCATTCACTTTTAATAATTCATCTCAACACCCTGTAGTTGAACACACTTGGATCCAGTGTCTGTCTGTTAAGGACGACTGACAGACATCCAAAAGAAAAGAGGGCAAGAGACATTATCCCCTAAGTTTAACTTTTGACTGGCAAAGGAACTTTTAAAACAGTTGCTGGTGAAGTTATGTATTGCATGTGGAGATGGGGGCCAAATCTGGGCTAAAACGGTTTTGCTGTGTATCTCAGCAATTCTACCTCTCGAAGTCCAATCTGCTGTCTGGGATTCTGTCTCGTTTACTAACTTTATGGCTGAGTTTTAAATCCTATTTGAGCCTCAGGATGGTTGGAGCTTTTTCCACAAGGCAAACTTCTAGGAAAAGGAGTGTGAATACAAAACACACCAGAAATACCCATTTACTGCATGAGCAGAGGGGCGAGCAAACACTGGGGATGATGGTAAATCATGTGAATCCAGTCGCCTGCTCAGGTATTTGCAGTTCTTAACCGAACCCTGAACAGAGGGGTGTATATGACAAGAGCGGCCCGATTTCTAAAGCACAGAGAACAGTGAGCTTAAGTGCCATGTATACACTCAGATCTGACAAGGCTATGAAGCATTGGGAAGCATTTCCAGGCAAAATCAATACCTCAATCCTCACTGCTCTGTAGAACCAAGTATGTTGCAATTAACTCTGAGCACCACTGAGTTCGCAGCAGTAATTTAAAAAGAAAAACAAGTGCAGCATTATATAATTGTTGTTTTGTTACAGTCATGCAGGTGCATATAAGGGGTATTTTTTCAGCATGTTTAATTTCAATATATATAACCCTAGACGTAAACTGAGGGATCCACTGCAGCTACAGTGTGATTAGTAGAGACAAGGGATAGGAGACAAACAATCATTAAGAAACCTCAGACATATGAATTTTTATTTTTACGACTTTAATAATCAGTGTGTATACTTCTACTCGATAAGATTCTTGGAATTGTAATTTTCACATCTGAAAGCTTGGAGAATAATGCTCCCAGTAGTTTATCTTTATATGTGCAACTATAAAAATCAAAGCAGTCGGATATGAAGATGAAGCAATAACCATTCAATTCAGATATAGACAAAGAGAAGAAGTTTGAAAACCAGAACATGTTTCATGTTTATTTAAATGCGCTGCTTTACTGCCGGGGACATTTATCACTCAAGAGCTTTATTCAACACACACACACACACACACATTGTGAGGAAGCACAACACAACGCAGAGCCCAGTGACAAAGAGCCTGACATGTTGTTGGCCCTGTGCACAGAGGACAACATCATCAGGGTTTGCTGCCAGACAGCCGACATCTTGTCCACGTCACACCAGCTCACGTCCCCTTTCCACTCGCTAACAGGGGGCGCTCAAGCCAGAACGCGTCTCCTTCTACGTCCCTGAGCCTGAGCCTGCTGGGAATCTAACAGGAAATATACAAATCATGTGCATCATGTCTATCTATATCCATTTTTTAATTTCCAGATGTTAAAAGCTATATAATATATAACTCTGTGAAATGAATAGTTTTTTTTCCCTCTAATTTTCAAATCTGAAGTATTTTCACTTATAACTGTATGAATATTGTGGTCCTCTATAATTTGGGTCAGTATTTAAGTACATTTGATAATCCAGTACTTTCACATAAATTAAAATATATGATATGTAACATTTCTTTAGTAAAATGTCCACAGACAAACACTCCCATGATCCCCTGCTGCATGATTACGTCATCTCTCTATCTCTTTTGTCATTGTTTTGATTGAGAGACCCTCAGCAGCCAAAGTTGCACATTATACGTTTAAAGCAATGTGTTGTGTGAGAACTGTTGTGTTTCTCTATCATTTTTAAGGTCTTGCCCTTAATATGTTATGCTTTAGCGCTTAAATTGAATTTGAATTGAGTAGTTCAATAGACTCATTAAAAAACTGAACAGACAGAGGAGATTGATTGGGTGAAATCGATCCTCAGTAGATGAGCTGTCACATACATGCACTTTAAGTGGTTTATGTCAAACATTTCTCTAAGGGATATGAATGTAAAAATAAATCACAAACATTTCCTCAAGTATCATAGTTGAGTGTGTGTTGAATAATCCACTCAAAGCCATTGTGATAATTCCCTTGATCGACATTTGTTTTCATAAATACTAATAACTTAACGATGAGACCCGCGCTCGGTTCTGTCACCACCAGTCTAACAGGAATGCGCTAATATCAAGGGAGGGATACGTTAAATCATTAACTGGTGCCTGTGCAATCGTGTACTTCAAAACTACCAACCGAATTAAATACTGTCGAGGCTCGTACAAGAGATAAGATATGGCTGGATGAAACTTTAATGAGCCCTGTGGGGGGAAGTAGATCGTGGCAGCATCAAACTGCAACAGGAAGAAATATGAAAGGAACACAAGAAAAGAAAAAAAGAAAAGGGAGAGTCAGTTGTGGAGCACTTACGCTGAGAAAGTTCAAATGTCAGAGGTGAGCGGGTGGGAGGGGCCGGGTGTCGGGGAGCACGCAGCCCACCAGACCTTTCAGAGACGCCTGCAGCAGTGCATGTCAGCTCTAATTGCTTGTCAGTGAAGAACAAGTAGAGGTGGTTGCAGTGGGATCACGATCACGATAGACAGTGAAAGAGTGGAAAAATATAAAAACGTTTGTCGAGAGAGCGACTGTGCAGTTAGAATTTAACTTAACTGTGCAATCCCTGGAGGCAAAAGACCAAAATCCAGAGACAAGCCCCGGCTAGAACTCACGTGTACACCTCCAGACGAGTACGCAGAGAAGATCCAGGCAGACCTGGGGAGAAAGTGCAAACTCCACTGTGCCACTGTGTAGAATCAATATCACCTATTTCATTTTTCAATTGGAAATAGAAAAAAATTGCAAACCGAACACATTAGTTGATTTTTTTTCAGAAGCGCAGACACAACACCTTCCATATTAAGTAATCATTTAAGCTCCTCTGTTTAATTTGAATTACGCCCGTGAGCCTGAGCGTGTGTGTTGTGTGTGTGTGTGTGCGTGTGTGTGTGTCTGTGTGTATGTGTGTGTTTGGTTGGGTGGGTGGGTGGCAAATGTTGAACGGTCTTGGCTCTTGACACGAGAGAGTAAAATGAAGCACTCGCTTGTAGTTCCTTCGGGGGAGACAGGTGCTAAAGGAGCACTGATGCGTGTCGAGTCTCAGATTCATCTTATCTGGGTCTCTCTCCAGTCCGTGCCTGCAATCATCCAACGCAATGCAACTCTGTCTGACGAATCTCGTAATTTTCAGGATGCTAATTGGCTGAAGGAGCAGTTAGTTAAGAGCCTAAGTGTGAGATAATGCACTTCACAGTGGGGGGAGGACGGGGGGGGAGAATCTGTGCTTCAGGGACATCACGGGAGACGGCAGGGGGAGGAGACGGCAGGAAAAGTGGGAGAGAAGGATGACATGGGTTCAGCCGGGCTCTTTCTCGATGGCGTTTGCATGTTCTCCTGGTGTCTGCCTGGTCCCTCAGTCCAAAGAAATGCAGGTAGGTTAAGGTTACTTGGAAAATTGGCGGCCTGTCCAATGTCAGCTTGGATTGGCTCCTGCTCCGACGACCCTCAAAGGATAAGTGGTGTGGATGGATGGATGGATATATGAAGGATGGGTGGATAGACGGATAGATTGATGGATGGATCAACCTCCAAAAGACTATATGTGGATGACAAGTCCTTCATCCTGAAAGACCATATAGGTGGGTTGGTACAGTTGATTGGTTGAATGGAGTTAAATGGGGAATAGACTGTATTCCAGAATTTATCAAGACGAAAAACAACTCAAAGTATTTTGCAATGCGAGTCCACTTCTAAATGTGAAGTGGAGGAGACAGGGATCATTCAAATCCTGCAGCACCACACCAGCTCAAACCATTGTCCTCTTTGAAGTGAGATGGAAGGAAATCTCTGTTAAGTGACGTCGCCTTCACATCTTTTCCCTCTTGCGTTTCCAAGCGTGTTTGTAAAAGCATTTTTCTGTGCCGTGCACCTTCGGCATTCAGTCGAGGCCAAAGTGGTTCCAGTGGGAACACACAGCACCAACACACCTCCTGCAATTAGCTGGGACGATCCATGTGGCACTCTCACAGGATGTGTGCATCATCTCTTGGAAAATCCATTTATCTTGTTTTGCGTCACTTTTAAGTGTAAATTCTTTCTCATCTCTTCCCCCTGTTGGCCTCTTTTCCCCTCTCCCTCTGTTCATCTAAAGCCGTTGCACCTATTCCCTCCTCCCCCCACTTCCTTCACTAATTACATCCCTTCATCGATGCTGTGCTCTGCCCCTACACTCTTGCTCCCTCTGTCTTTATCTCGAGTCTCCCCATCCTCCATTTCCTCCCTCTTCATCACTTTCGCTCGGCCCTGCTTTTTCTCCCCCCCCCCGCTGCCTTGCCCTCGCTCCTCTTTTCTGCAGCGAGAGTCTTCTCAGAGAATAAAGCGATGACAGAGGCAGAGTTTAGTCGTCGCCATGAGTGAGAAGATGAGAGAGGGGAGGAAAAACAAAGAGCTCTCTTATCTCTCTCCCTCCTGCACCCCCTCTAGTCCCTCTGCTCCCACTGCTCCCTCGTTCTACTCTCTCTTTAACTTTAATTTATTTTAATGTGCCTGTTTTTTTTTCCTGTCACTGTCTCCAGGTTGTTGATGGGGACGGATTTGCTTGACCAAGACACCATAAATTCTCACTGTCTATCTTTCTCACACACAGCCATTCTCTCTCTCTCTCTCTCTCTCTCTCTCTCTCTCTCTCTCTCTCTCTCTCTCTCTCTCTCTCTCTCTCTCTCTCTCTCTCTCTCTCTCCCTCGCCTTCTTTCACACATTTTTCCTTTTAACCGAGATTTAACGGGAAGCGAGGAGTTTCATAACATGCTCGTCTTACATCTGTTGTCAAGTCCCGAGAGTTGGTAGCTTCAGAGCCGTTATGGCATCTGTACTGTGAGCACAATGCTAATGCGCCACTCATGCGAATAACAGCTCAAAAGGGAGAGAATGATTATGTATTCTAATTTTGAAAAATGTTGAAAAATGGGGTTAGACAATCCTTGCTAAAATTTACTAAATTCTTATGTGAATATGGACAAACTTCTCACTATCGTGCATTAGGCCTGGGTTAAAAAATAATGTTAAATATGGCCAGGTCTTACTGAACCTTTACCAAAGCTACAGTATATTTAGAGTCTGACTGATTTTCATATCTAATTCATAAACTACCATGCTGGGAATCACACAGTGATAAAGTGATACTCATGTTTGCAGATTCTCCTCATATGAATGTAAAAGAAGCATATAGAGTCTTATTGGCTTTCCCCCTCTACCTCCTTTACCAACACAAAGAAATTGGGATTTAACGACCAGCGAGGCGAATGTGAATTTGTTCAGGTCCCTTTTCTACTGAATACAAACACTGTTAATAGTATAAATTCCCTGTACTACATTGTACATGCTTAAGTCTGCAGTGCCAGCGTTCCAAGTAAAGAAGTGGAATCAGCACGACTAATGTGGAATAGATGGCGAATGCGGATGAATGTCTCTCAGGCCTTGTGGCGTTAAAATCATTACATTTTTCTAATTCTCCGGCGCTGAGCTCAGGGTCTTAACTCTGAGCAGCTTACAAGTGAATAGAACAAGTCGGGGACCTGTGGTGTGATCGTTGTGCTGCAGTGCGTTGTTGTACCGACACGGGTGTGTTCTTTCGGCCAGCACCTGTTCACTATGTCAAATGTGACGTGACAATATCGGCGATCGGAGGATGAAGGCGACACGGGAGGAGATCGTTCAGTCGAGGGCCGGCAGTGACTCACTCCGCGGTATCTTATGTCATTATGTAATTTCTTCATTACGCCTCTCCCTCATTGCTCCCCTCACTTTCTCCACTTCTCCCCCCTTTTCTGTCTTTCTGCTTTTTTTTTGCCCGCAGCCAGGCAGTGCCCTAGTTTAACAGTGCAGAGCATTTGTTGGCATCACTCTCCCCAAACAAAATAATAATAATGTGCAGTCAAGGGAGAACACAAAATTCAAATCCATGCCAGCCTCCATTTTAAGTATCTCAGGTGCACATGCTCGGATGTTAATATTGGCCGTGGAAGTGTTGTTGAAGCAAATGTAGAAAAACTATCTTCACCCACCCACACACACACACACACACACACACACACACACACACACACACACACACACACACACACACACACACATATACACCCTGATTTACTTGCATTGTTGCATGACTGCCAATGTGATCTCTCTGGAGCGCAGGATATTTAGCTTTGAGGAAAGCACACCTGCTCCCCGACACTGGGGATGCAGCTTGTGACAAGTCAAGCTCAAACTTACTGTATGTTCATGTGAATAATCTATTTATATACAGTGGCTTCGTTCATCAGCTCCTAATAATATCTCGATTATTATTAGAGATTGGCTCTTTGTACACTGGTATTTGTGAGATGTTTGAAATACATTTGGAAGAAAGAAAGATTCAATTATATTGTAGTTACAATGAAATATGAAAAAGTGAAATTGAAAAACACGAGGGAAAGGTGTCCTTTTCTTTATTACGTTATTACACAGTCAACATTTGTCCCTAAAATGATTTTCTCCATATTGGAATGAGTCTAATTCAGGTTGTTCCTGTCACAATAAAAGGGAGGATACAAGCGGTGAAAAGGAAGAACATCGAGGAGAATGATAAAGAAAGAGGACGAAAGTATAAACAGATTAAAAACTGCAGGAAGTCTCACTATGTGCAAACATGTGTTATTTGTATGTGCAAGTAAACATGTCATACGTGATTCACTCAGTTGTCTGAACCAGCGCCGACTTTCAGCCGACCCATTTTTATAATATGTTATGTATGAGGCCGTTATAATTGACTGTGACTCATTGCCTGGGTTCACTGTTGAGTCATAGTTTAATAAACCGAATCAATATGTAGTGGGAATAATGAACTGTCAGTCCAAAAGCATTTGGTTGGTAAGTTAAGTGTATGTTTTCTTTTGTGGTGCTTACAGTCGCCTCTGAATCATAATGAAATCCACCTGCAGTGAATTCATCATCACCTCGGGCATGAGCATAGACTGTGAGATGGACAATGCGTCCCCTGTCCAGAAACAAAGCCCAAATGTCCCAGATACAAATACTGCCATCTTCCTCAATGCTCAACTGGCCACAGTCTGCACGGTGCGGGGGGATGAAGCTACGGTAGCAAAGTCACGCCCATTCGTTTCACCTTCTTCTTATAATATCAAAATAACTAATTGAAGCTTAACTTACTAGAAACATAAACATTAGAACATATATCAGAAGTATAAGTGATAAGAACTACAGTAAACGACCAAAACCATGTTGTAGAAAAGGGTACACACTTTGAAGTGGTAATTAATGACCAATACTGCTGCCAGCCACCAGGTGGTGATCAAGACACTTTGGCATCACTTTTAGGGAGTAGACATTTATACATGTATGAGATATGAGATAATAAGATATATATAACCCACAGTGCATTGTTTTCCTCCCCTGGAAAGAGCTATTGTAAAAAAAAATTGAATTCCACAAATAGAATTAAAAATTCTTTATTTTCTAACAAGAGGTTGCTTGTATATTATTTGATGGTGTGTTTTTCTTCTTCTTAAGCTGAATCTTATGTTGGAATGAATGAGCCATCATGTGGAAAACCCACTCTTGTTTGCCTGCAGGACATATTACTCACACGCGCACACTCACACACACACACACTTACACACTGTGGAACCTTTTGTTTATTGTAAATTAATACACAACACCACACAATATACTAGGTTTAGCGCATCCCATTAATTTACCTGGTGCATTGTGTGTTCATCTCGTGCTCAATCTGAAAGATGCTCACAGATTTGATACATTTTAATGAAGCCTTTGTTTACTATGGTTGCACTCCGGGTTGTGTAATAGCATTATTCATCACCACAGTGCTGCAGATCTCTTGCTCTTGATGAGGTGTTCAGATTGCTGCTCAGCCACCAGCACAAGGCGGCCGTCTACTCCTACACATTGGAATAAACAAACAGATTTTATTACACTATATGTCTGTGCCGTCCAGGACAGTGTAAATTACAGATTGATTGTTGTTACCTCTGCCAAGGGGGTTATGTTTCAACCCTTGTCCGTTTGTTTGTTTAGTAAGCTAACGTAAAAAAAAACTACTGGGTAGATACGATGAAACTTGGTGGAGGGTTGTAGTATAAATTTAGGATGAACCCATCAAATTCTGGTGTTTGGGCGTTTTTTTACTACCTTTTCATCTGGTTTTGTATCTGTTTCCCTATAGGGCATAAAGTACATTATGTCCCCTAGTAAAACATCTCTCTGACTCTGCCGATGTGTTGGGGGTTTGAAGGAAGAATGGGAAACGCGTGATTTTGTTTATAGCAAGTAAAACATAATGAACGATTTTGTCATTTGTCGTCTTGTGATATTTGATCATTGTTGGGAGAGTGTGTTTTATTTTCCTCAGTCCCAATGTGTCCTCCACACGTCTAAGAAAATGATTGATGGAGTAAATAATCCACATCTTTCATGCTAATTCCTGCCGCTGCCATGGCCGATCACTTGTCCCTCTTCACTAAAGTAGCACTTTACTCGACTCACTGTTTGTTGATCCTCCTTCTCCGGTCAAAAGTCAGTGTCCTGTGGGCTGAATTAATTTGTCCCAAATGATCAGCAAATCAAAGAGTCACCCCACAACGCCTGTTACTCACTTAACAATGTGAAGATAAATGGAAGCTGCTGCTGCTGATGTGTTTTGGCTCTGAGATGTCTCCAGTTTCTTCTACAACTCTCCTCTGATCTGTTTCAATGTTCACAACAATAATTTAATCATCTTTATTGGAGACGACAGGGATCAGGCTCAGCCCTGAAAACCCTCTTACACGCTCACACATGCCTGACGACAAATTTTTTTTCCACAACTGAATGGATTTACACAAAGAAGAAAAAAAAATAACATACATGAACATAATCGGATACTTACACGTTTGCAGAGAGGTGCTGGAATATTGTCAAAGGATGCTACATTCAGATCTGTTGTGAACTGAGGGAAATCCTCAACAATGTGGGATGCAGTTAGGCATCTAGAATATTCGTGACTCACACATAAATAGTGAGCGCTGCACATCGCTCTCCCAAGTGGGTTTGTAGGTCTGCTTTCACTGAAATTGCACACCCACACCCACAGAGAAGTTAAAACACGAGCCGTTGGTATAGTTCCCAAAAAATAAGGACAAGATTTCTGCTTCCCCCGTAGGATAGTTCCAGGCCATCTGTGATTTATCAATTCATCCATCCATTCATCCATCCATCCGCTCATCACAGAAAAGCAAAACTAATCAAAATCTTGCATTAAACAGGATTAAACACTTTGTGCCTGGCTCCACTCCACGCACATCAAGTCGGCCATGATGGCTGCCGGCTAAACGGTTAGTGAATGAACCTCAGGACTGTGCGAGTCATCACAGAGGGAGAGATATGAATCTGATTGTGATGCCTCCAGTTTGTAAGCACAGCAAGCAGGTTGCTGCTGAGTCATCATTGTGGTACGGCTGATCAAATTAGGATCCGAACACAGAGCAGGAGTCGGGGGAACAATTTTTAAAAGCAGGTTGTTGCAACTTTGCATGTAGTAGGTTGTGGTTTGGCTGGAGAGGTTTGGGGTTTGGCTTTGGCTCAGGGAGTCTGAGAGCGACAGAGCAGTGAAGGCAGCAAAGCGACGCCAACAGTCTGGAGCCGGCTGGAGATAAGTAATACAGACTGCTAACAGCTGACAGAGACAGGCAACAGGTGGGTAGGAATTGTGGACCTGGACTTGGGTCAAATATTAAAAACACAAGTGAGGAACTAACAGGAAACGGGTGGCAGATAATACAAATGTTCCTTCTTTCTCTCGTAACCTTCTGAGTCTTGCTCCTCTCACCCTCGAGTCTCCTCCTTAGCATCCACTCCCCATTTATTCCCTCCACACATCCATCTCAGATTGGTTTTACTCTTCATGCCTTTCTCTTTTATTCCCATCACTTCCTTCTTCTTGCCAACTTGAAATTTACTTCTATCTCTCTCTGGCCTCTCTATCTCAATTCCCCCTTGGTTTGCCTCGTCCATGTTTTATGCATCATAGGTTCCCATGCTCCTCGGTGATCAAGAAGCGATTGTGAATTCCCGGCGGCAGCGTTGATGCATTGTTGCCATGACAGCAGCACTGGTGCAAGTGGGAAGGCCAGAGGACAGCAGATGCATTGATAGCAGCACATATATATTGTGCTTTGATCAAGAGCGAGGCTTAACTCGGTGATCATGAATGTCAGAAACTGTAAACGCTTAACCCACAGCTTCCCCCACAATGTATGCATGTGCGTGTGTGTGTCTGTGTGTGTGTGTGTGTGTGAGGGAGAGTGTTTCTCCTTTAACAGAGAGTGAGCATGTTTTGTCAGAGTTCATTTGAGCAAATATGAATCTATGAAATTTCTGCAAATGGAAAAACCTTTGTGACATTCTAACCAGAGGAAAAATCAATACACTGTACAAGATGCAGAATAATCCATAGTAGGTGTGAGATGTCTGAATGCTGCAAAGCAAACCTAGGGGTCTGTATCACATGTGTTTAAGACTGCAGTTATCATGGTGCACTGCATGTTATGAAAAGGTGTTCTTCTTTTATTGGTCAACCATTTTCCTTTTCTTCTTCTGATGGAGGGCATATTCCTGAGGCCTTAATTTTGTGATTTTTGATTCTGCAGCAGAAAGGGATGATGACAGGGATTTTAGCACAATCCTGAATGTGTGAAAACACTGGAACAATCGCACAATACAATTTGTACTTGTCAAAAACATTCACACAGTAATTGATAAATAACAACTGTTTCCTGTGGTGTGGGCTTGCAAGAAATGTATTCCTACTATATGCAAAAAGCAATAACTCGAACCCAACTCCCAGCGTCTCATTTGCCAAAAACTGGCAGATTCACAAAATTGCTAAACAATCCAGGTAGATAATAAATTATTTAACAGGTCCCAGGTAGTTAAATACACTGGGTTTCTGCATTTTTAAATAACCATAGCATGTAAGTGGATGATATAACACCATATGCACTTTAAAGTGGAAAATACTTATCTGCAAATGCAATATTATAATCGTCATCGGAGATAAATCCTGTCTGATGGGGGCTTTACTTTATCCACTGCACAGTCATTTTCCTTTTCAATTACAGAAATGTAACTCATGCAACATGCACACAGGGTTTTCAAATGTCTCATCTCTATCTAGCAATGTCCTAATAAGACAACATGACAGACATTGATTGGTAACAATGTTCAAACCTG
The DNA here is from genome assembly GCA_038501795.1 of Pseudopleuronectes americanus. Taxonomy (NCBI): domain Eukaryota; kingdom Metazoa; phylum Chordata; class Actinopteri; order Pleuronectiformes; family Pleuronectidae; genus Pseudopleuronectes; species Pseudopleuronectes americanus. The sequence goes on from CM076732.1 coordinate 4,140,255, forward strand.
ATCTGCTTCAGCGAATGGCTGTTGATTATCTATGTACAGACGGTATCTGTTTATTGAAACTTTACAGAAACTCGTACTTTCTGTCAATTAGAGAACTTGCCACCTGATTTACATTTTTCATCGTAAATGATGTATTTCAACCAAATCTGAAACTTGTAATAACTTATTTCAGATCCCGATCATGATGAGACTTTCCTCTCTCGGAGGATCAGAGTCTACCACCAAAGAACACCTTGGTCAATAACATATTTTCAGTGGTGGACCTCGTGTTTGTGGATTTGAATCCATCTAAAATGCTGCTGTTTGGAAAAAGGTATTGAATGCCCTTTCTCCACATCTGCTCAGGGCAGGTTAATACATGCTTTTTCTGTAAAGAACATTGAGGATTGTGATTCCATTCTGTTCCTCGATGACGTTATTGCCGAGGCTGCAATCTGACATTTCATTGACCTCAATCACCGAGGTAGCTGCACTGTTTTTGCCTGAAGCACCGAACGTATGTAAAGATGGATTACACAACAGTATAGGCTATAAATCCGGCCTCCTCCGTTTGAGTGGTTGGGACATGGAGCAAACTATAAATGTTCTTGAGGATGGTTTGTATTGTATGGCTCTGACCTCACTACCGTGGCTCAAGATGGCAGCATTTGTAATTTGGCTTCATTTCTGGATAGGGGGAGGAAGTTGAGATTCACGTGCATCTTCATCATCATTATATGTCTTTGCTCGTTGCAAAAACGATCTTCTTGTTTGCTGTAACTGCTCTTGAGTTTCAACTTGAGGAGTCTCTGCCCTCGGTCTCAGCTGGAAACCCTCCAAGTTCAATTCCTCACCACTTAACCAAGTCCACTGGCCTTTTGCCTAATCTTGTCGGGTGGCTGAGAAATAAGGTTGGTACTGGTGATATAGTGGTCTGTTAGGGAGGCTTAGGTGCTTTGCTCCATTTATCCCCAGACGTTCTATTGCTTCACTTTCTCTTCCAGTGAGGCTTTTAGGACACGGACACGATGTCATGCATGAGCAGCCGTAAACGACAGTGGTCTAAACGTCAGCAAGTGGAAAACAAATATAGAAACACAGACAGAAGGGCGGGAAGGACAGAGAGGAAAAAGTAAGACTGGGGTAAAAAAAAAGATACAGGAGAGAGAGAGTTGAAAAGATCTTCTCGAGGCAAACATGAATTATAGATCTAACCTGAGAGATCAAACCTTTCATTCCTTTCTGTACTCACTCTCACTCGCTCTGCTCGCTCGGCTGCCTCCCTCTCCAAAGTCGGGCCGCATGGATCTTCCTCCTAATAACGCGGTGCATCCAAGGTGATTTGTTTTTTCGCCGTGCGTGACTTTCTCTTTTCTTTACGACTGTTTAAAAAAATAAAAATAAAAAAAGAAGCCCTGGAAGGAAACGGAGATCAAATGCAGCGCCTCCTCAGATCTGTCTCTGCTGTCTTTTCCACTGGCCTCTCTTCTCCCTTTATTATCTCGTTCTGCCTCCTCCTCCTCATCTTCCTCATTTATTCATATCCTCTATCAGATATAAAGTAATACGTAATACACAGCATTATATATAGAATAGACTAAGATTGTAAATCATATGCACTGTATCCAGTACAATGGACACTCGGTATAACAAATACGTATCTTCAAATCCTGCCAAGGGTGGACGAGCATCATCGTGTTCAGCGGCGCTTCGCAAAGTAGAACAGCTGCTTTTAGCAGGTTGCTCTTCTGGCCACTGAGAAATCATCTGTTCCACTCACATGTTCACAGGGTGAAGTTCGGCCGAGGAGCGTCTTCTGTCTGTAGTCGTGTTTGTCTCATCTCTAAGCCCCGTGTGAAGCGGAGTGGAAACGCTGCTCGGCTCACACAGGCCAAATCGTCTCTGCGCTACACTGACTGTGCTCCAGGGAACGAGCCCGGACCAGTGGGAAGGAAGTGAAAAAGAGACAAACTGAAGGAAATGAGGGGACGAGAACAAATACAGGGATTTGAGTTGAGAAAGAAAAAGAAGGTCGAGGGGGAGAGAGGGAGAGTGGAGAAGAAAACAATGAATCACTGTGCGAGATATAAGTGTGTTGTCCGCTGTGTAATCAACACACAAGGCATCAAGTTAAGTCTTTACTCCATGGTTGTTTGATTGAACTGCGTAAAGCTCATAATGCCAGGCATCCTCCAGTCGGTGCTTATGGTGGTAAAAATAAAAAATAAACAGATGTCAAACAAGGAGTAATAAAAAAAAAGGGATGATGCCGGTCTATCGGGTAGTGAAACATTTTCAAGATATTGTTGTCATAGAAACAAAACCCATGGCACGACTTCCCACTAGCCCTGCCAGCACTTTCCTGCCAGACGAAAATGCTGTATGGACACACACACACATAAATACACACACAAGCACATAACACACACACACACACCTTCAATACAAATACAATAAAAGTAACAATACATATTCCACCTACATTGTTGTGAAACGTCTTATAGGAGTGTGAAGTTATTTTTACTGCAGCACTGAGGCTGAATGTGTGATCTAATCCCATAATGTCCCAGTGACTTGATCGCTCGTGATCCATCCTATAGTAATAACATGCCTTAAGAGAAACCATAATGTGTCAGAGCGTTATGAAGTGTGTGATTTCTACCATGTTATATGATCTAATGCTGGTCAGTGGTCACTATAGACCATATAGACCGTAAGTAAAGATGGACGATGTGCCTCCACTTCCTCCCACTATCCACAAATGAAGCCAAGAAATCTGCTGCCATCTTTCGGAGCGACAGTAGTGGTGGCAGTGTGTAGCCACATTAGTGAGGTCACGCAAATACACACTTGACCAAGTCATTCTCATCTGCTAATTATGGTGTTAATGTTTTTACAGTGTCAAAGATATAACTCAAATTTTCATTCAGCAGAGCTCCCACCTCTGCCAAGGCCAAACAGTCATTTTAAAACGAATCAAGGTCTATGAATCATTCATGGATGAAACAGTAAAAATGTTCCAATAAAGAAAGTTTCAAATAGATTTCTGGATCCGCCCCCCTGATCCGGATTGGCACCAAATTTGAATAGGTACTTACCTTTTTGACCCGATCCTTCCAAAGTTTGATTGTTTTCGTGAAATCATAGAAATTAAAAGAAACTTCTGTCCATCCATGAAGTGTGATCATCGTTATGACTTATACTGCTGCCAGCCACCAGGGGGCGATGAAGACGCTTTGGTCAGACATTTTGCTTTCCATCTTGATTTAAAGTCTAAATGTGGGACAGTTCAATCTCAAGTTCACAACTGATGCATCTGGAATTGCACGTGATGCAGTTAATTGGAACGGGCCTGTCATTATTTGTTAAATTGCAAATGCTGTCAAGTTCCTTAATTATTACCTTAAGACCTGCCGCCCGCTCACTGGAGATGTTTTCGGTCATCCGCATCTCGGGGGTGTTTTGCTGTTTTGAAATATCGTGTCACCTTGGGAGTTGTTGTGTCTCCTTTCAGACTTTCTTTCTTTCATTTTTGCACTTTTACCTCGACTTTCTTTTTTCCTTTCTGAGCGTTGATTCAAGCGGGGAATCAAAAGATTGACACGATAGTAAAGACAGAAAACTCGTCGATGTTATTGACGTACTGTAGAAGTGACATTTAGTGAAGCACGTGCCACAGAGAGTCAATCGTGATTGCTCTCTCTCCTTGTCAATCTTATTTATTTTTGCCCCGAGCCTCGAAGGCCCTTTACAACGTCGGACCCTGGGGCTTGAGTCTCACAAAAACACACAAACAAACACACACACACACACACACAGACACTTAAATCTGCATGCTTCCAGAGTGTGACCTAATATCTCTTTGGGGAATAATCCAAGTCATACACTTCTTCTGCAACAGCTGTCAACGTCTGCTGCTCCTGTTCAGAAATAAAAAAACACGGAGGGCAGCTCCTGTGACTTTGTGTTTCTGTGTGTGTTCCCGTGTGATTTACTACCTCCCTTTTAAAGTTTACATGAGGCTGTAAAGCCTGCGCATGAGGATCTAAAAATGGAACCTGCAGCAGCAGAGCGGACTGAGCTGAGTGTGGATACTGGCGATGGATAGCCGAGGTTAGATAGTTTGACTTTGTCAGTTTGTGTATGTGCGTGACTGACAGCTGCATTGTACTGTTCCTCCCTCAGATGTCATAAAGACCCCTGAGCCGTCAGCTAACCATCCCATCATACCCGCTTTGGTATAACGGTTACCATGGTGACCCGGGCCTGCCCCAAATTCACTGCAGTGAATAAAAATAGGATTCACTCCAGGTCGTGTCATCGGACTGAGGATACTCAGAGGGGATGTTGGTTCCAGTCCCTTTTTAACTTGAGCTGATTGAAGAAAGAAGCGATATGTTCTCGCTTTAATGGAAACACACTGATAATGTATTTGTTTCAATAAGTGTTTGCCAAGAGAAACCTGTTTTTTCATTTTCATTTTTATGACTTTTTGTTTCACTCGGCACTGGAATTGCAAAGCGTAGCCACTTTAAATTCATCCTTTAAGTCTGTTTAAGATCCTCTGACTCACGGTGAAATGAATAAAATCAGTTTCCTCTCCAGCATCATGATGAACTGACTGAGAGGCTGATGGGTAAATTAGTGTCGCCTTGGGGGGAAACTGGATCAAGCGAAACTTGATTGTACTCAGTGACAGTCATTTTCACATTTATGGAATTTATATTTTGTGGAAGTGGTTGTTTTGATCTCCAGTTTCAAAAGACTATTGAGGAGAAAAAGAAGCTGATGACAGTCACAACATTGATACGACAAAGACATTTTATTTTTGATTCATTTGTCCTAAGAAACTGTCAAACCTTATTTTTTAGCTGAGTTTTCTCACTGTTTATTTTTAATTCCCTTAGATAGAGATAATACTGAGGTGTTGTGGCTCTGAGTGCCTGTGCAGAATGAGCCCTGTTAAAAACAAGTGTTGAGCATCCTAACATCAATAATAATTATGATAATGTTTAAGGACATCATGGCTTTATTTATTAAGCTATCCCCATAATTTCGATTTCCATTCTGTTCCTGCTTGTCTCAGATAAAGCTTTAAGGTTCCTCAATTTCAGACTGTAAAAAACTCCTCGTCCGATTGTAAAATGAGCTGCTGCCTGAGAGAATCAGTCGCTAATTAAGTTAAATGAAAGGTGCAGTTAAATATTTGCCTTTCACGTTCATAAATCTGTTTCTTTCTGCTTTCGGATGTCAGTTCGTTTGGTGCATATAAATCTCAGGTGACACAAATCAAATCGACAGCTTCCCAATGCAGCCGGCGGCACAAGGGGTTCCTTTTCAACAAATTTAAATTTGGGCCGACGCTGGCCCGGCTCCAAGAGTCGTGCTGGTGACAGAAGAGATGTGGACCCTCTCCAATTCCAGCACCTGTCACAGCCGATGTTCATTGGAGGCTAATAGAATTCCGGACGGAGAGTTTCATCTTCGTGGCTAATGAAGCGGAAGAGACGCGCTGATTTGGTGCGAAGGCCATCAACATCCCATTCTGCTATCGTTAGGCTAAATTGGCACTGTCAATCACAAGTGTGTTTCCATGGCAACAGTGAGGATCAATATGAGCCTGTATGTATTGAATAACCTAAATCTGTATTACATGAGGGGATGGGTCTGATTAAGTGTGATATAATGTGTGGTTGTGTGATTGTGTGTGTATGTGCAAGAGTAGGCATTCAAAGGAAAATAATCAAAACGTACAAGATGAGGCTTTTGGGAAAAGAAGCATTTGTGTAATCAGGTGTTTTCCTGGAGAACGTGTGAGTAGGACAGTGGAACACCTGCAGCTTCCCACCTGGTCACCTGCTTATGTGCATTATCTGAACCAGTCCTGCTGCTGTGACCCACTGAGGTCAGAGGAGTGGAGCTGCTCCTCAAGTGGGAAATGATGAACACACGAAAGGCACATATTTCGTTGATGCACACAATATGCTGCAGTGCAGGGGAAAAAGTTTTATAACACATCCTACTTGTTCATACTTACAAGTGGACCAGTGATATGAGTCATGCTCTTTCCATACGAGACAGGCGCTTCACGTCCCATATTCCTAATCATGTAATCATATCCAGAAACACGCACACATGCAGACCTACTGAGCTTCCTGCCTCCCACATGTAAACCCTGTGGAGTTCAGTATGTGGAGCACAGAATGAGATCACGTCTCATGTGGAGAACAGACACTCAAAGCCATGAACGGCAGTAAAATCTAATCAAACAGATCACTGAGAGCTATTGAGGATCGGTTGATCGAATGGTCAAGTGCATTCCCACCAATTTTTTCTGCTGTGTACTTGTCAACAGAATATACACATTTTGATGCAGCTTCTGCTTCATATCGAGACAGATTATATCGAACTGTCACATGCCAGCATCAGATACCACTTCGGCAACAACCTTTCTTGTATCCTTCTTTGCCCTGTTTGTACCTTATAAGAAGAGACAACTTACGCAGGAGGTGCTTAAGGTCCTTAAATCCGGATGATAATATAACGTTTCACACTTTAGGTGTTAGAAGTTTCTGCAGCAATAAATAGATCGACAAAATAGGATGGGCCTAATTCTCTGCTGGCAGCTCTGGGGCGCTTGGACCGGAATAGACTGGAATGAGTTCAATTCTCTGTCAGAATAAGAGAGACGTCTGAATTTGGAGCATGAGGAAGAAGGAGGGAGGTTTTCTTTGTTGGTTTCGTGGAATGAAGATGAAAATCACAACACCCTAAAACAGATATGTGGGAGGAAAGTCGCAGATGGACAAAGTGTCATAGATGTCATCCCATTAGTGTGTTGCTGAGAATCCAAAGCTTGCCTGCCTTCACAAGAACAATGTGCACAAACATGCACACTCTTATATGAAGACGTGTTTGTGCCTACACATGTTGCCCTTTGTCTGAGGACACGTGCCACTTTTAGTGTCCAGATTTGTATAATATGTGTGTAATTGTGTGTTTCCCTCGACTGCTGAGCTGGCAAGAGGACAATGCCTGTCATGATGCAACAGGCAGCTAATCCTGTCCTTATGTAAACACTTGACTGCTACTCAAATGACATGCAGATGGGATAGAGAGCTTAAGGTTTGGCAGGATAGTGTCATACCAAGGAATGTCTGTGGAGACAATGTGCTGTCAGCATTTGGATGATTACTGCTGCCGTTTGAGGACTGGCGAGAGATTGGCACATGTACATGAGCGTCTGCCAAAGCTTGGTTAGCCTTACGAGGTGGGGATCCAGGAGGAAATGACTGAGTGCAAGGACTTGCGACATGTTTTAATATATATTTTACCACCAGAAGAAAACGCTGTGCAAGTCCAGAGGAGAGTTGAAACTGATTAAGGGATACCTCCAGGGTCACTGAATAAGATTATTCCAAGACAAACAAATTAGCATTCATTTAAATTCATGATGCAAGTTTATCATCCAATGACTGGTCGCAAACAAGAGTTCTGTTTGCTGGTGACCGGCTGTGGGACAATCACTGGGTTCGGATCAACCCGCAGGGGGCCTGTCTCACTGGATGCTGAAACACCCAATGAGGAATACAAGTGAGGACGTGTCCCAAAAACTTCCCAGCATCAGAATAGCCTCAGTCAATTAGATTGTTGATCCACAGGGATTGTATCACTTGAGTCCTAACAACCAATCTGGCCATCCTCCATTTCTTTTGTGCAAAGAGTCTCTTTTAATACTATAAATAATATAATATCTGTCACATTGCTTATGTCCCTTTTTCTTATCTCCTCCACAGACTCACCATCGTTTCCAGGACCCCCTCCATTTGAAGCACTCACAGCTGAAGTCTACAGACAGAGAGTATGAGGACAAGCTGTATCACCCCACATCGCAGCCCAACAAGATATGACTTCACATGGGTCCCGTGCTAATCACCATGACGACCATAAAGCTGTGACTGTTGCTGTGAAGCCGTCGCCCCTTTCCTACACCTGACCCCAGACCTTCCTCCTTTTTGGAAATCCTTCCTATCAGCCTGTGCTGCTTCCCTCTCTCCTGCAAACTCAATCTTAACCTTAACCTGCCCGCCCCCCATTTCTCTACCCTTAATAATTACGGATTCCTGTTCTTTCTCCTTCTTTACTTCGGCATCATGCAAGGTGCTTCTACCACCCCCATCCTGCTTATTCTTCCCTCCCTCCTATTCTTATCCTGCTTGCCCAACATGGCCAGCGGAGACTGCTGGCTCATTGAGGGGGACAAAGGCTACGTGTGGCTGGCTATCTGCAGTCAGAACCAGCCGCCCTACGAGACCATCCCTCAGCACATCAACAACACGGTCCACGACTTGAGATTGAATGAGAACAAGCTGAAAGCTGTGCTCTTTAGCTCCATGTACCGCTTCACTAATCTGACTGACCTCAACCTGACCAAAAATGAAATCAGCTACATTGAGGATGGAACCTTCGCAGGACAAGCCAACCTACAGGTAAAGGGAATGGGATGGGAAAAGTTAAATTTTGCAGGAAAACGCAACATGTTTGAACCTAACCCTGTCACTTAGCTAGAGCATGAATATGATACTGGTTTATTTTTCAATTAAGTAGGACTATCACCATGCCACATTCCCAGGCACCAAAACATTTATTCTAAACTTCTATGTGTAAATATGCAGATAAAGTATCATATCGTTAAATATTTGCTCATTTGTATACATTCACAGAACACATAGTGGACATAGTTGAAATGGTTTTACAGGGATCGTTTTGTTTGTCTTAACTTAATCACTCCCTGAATTCAAAAATACTGTGAATAGCCATAACAAACTCAAAATTAAAAGTAATAAGAAAGTTACATTTAAGTGAGTGTATGAGATTTCGGCATAGAGTATGAGAAACGTTTATTGTGAGAAAATGTTCTTTAAAGATATTTATTGTAAAATATCCATTTTCCTTTCACAACAAGACAACATTTAAAGGGAGCAAAATAGCTGAAGATCTCAAAATGCCAGTTGCATGAAAATATTGTTTCCCGTCTGCAGTGTCTTGACTTAACCTTTAACCTTTTGTATTTGTTATAATACATTTGGTATGACTGAAATCACAACAGTGAGAAAATCAATCATACCCTAAAACTTCTTCCTCTGTGTCTCCTTTAGGTTTTACAGTTGGGCTACAACAAGTTGACAAACTTAACTGAGGGTATGATGAGAGGCCTGGGCCGCATGCAATGCCTCTTCCTCCAGCACAACCTCATTGAGGTAATTTCCAGCAATGCATTCTGGGAGTGCCCTAGCCTAAGCAGCATTGACCTGTCGTCCAACAAGCTTGCCCGCATTGATCCATCCACTTTCACTGTTCTAATGCGCTTAATGGTGTGTGAGCTGGCAGCAAATCCATTCCACTGTGGATGCGATCTCTACAGCTTCCTAACCTGGTTGGAATCCTTCAATAACGTCACACACACCTATGACCGTCTCCAGTGTGAGACACCAAGAGAGATGTTTGGCTACCCCTTACTTAGTCCTATAGCTGCTGGCCATGCTGGTCGAAATGCCAAAAACATATTGTACCATCACTGCCGAGATGGGGTTATGATTCCAGGGATGACCTCTCTCCCACCAGATATGGATGGTTCTTCCGGGATGGGGCCAGAGATGTTTGGTGGTGCCGGGCCATACCACGGGCCCACCACCTCTTCATCATCTACTGAGCTCAGTGTTCCCAGTATCAAGCTCCATCATGTCTCTTTGTCATCAGCTTCTCTCCTTGTGCAGATTCCAAGGCCCTACAGCAAAATGTATATTCTGACCCAATACAACCACACATTTGTGTCTGATGTCATGACTTTGAAGAACAAGAAGGAGATGATTACCCTCAACAAGCTCAAGCCGCACAACAATTACACATTTTGTGTAGGATCCATTCGCAACTCTCAACGTTATAACCACACCTGCCTCCAGTTTTCCACTCGTGCTCAAAATCAAGACGACATGCTCCCCACACCTTCCACCACCTCTCACTACATAATGACTATTGTGGGCTGCCTTTTTGGCATGCTCATTATTTTAGGCATAGTCTACTATTGTCTGCGTAAGAAGCGGATGCACGATGACAAGAAGAAGTCGATCTGTGTCAAGAAAACAATACTGGAAATGCGCTATGGACCCGAGGTGGCAGCAGCAGTGGGAAACGATCCATCGGCAGTCCATAAGCTCCAGGAGCAGTCCAGAGAACATCACCAGTATCAGCATCACCATGGTGGCAAACTTCCCATGTCCACATCCTCCAGCTCAGGAATGCTCCACTCAGCCAACACCAGTTCCTCCAGACTTTCCTGTATCCCACAAGTGGAGAAGATGGCCACTGCCTTTTCAGAGGCCATGGCTACAAGTAAAGGAAACTATATGGATGTCAGAACTGGAGGGGTAGGAGATGGTGGGCATGGAGGGATGAGGGGCGAAGACTTGAGGGACGATGATGGAACTGATGTTGGGGATGACTCCGATGATGACGGCCATGGCTCTGCATCAGAGATATCCACCATTGCGATGGAGGTAGACAAGGTGAACCAGATTATCAACAACTGCATTGATGCACTGAAATTAGACGCAGCAGCAGTTGCATCTTCTGGGGCCTCTAGTAACCCTTCAGCCTCCTCCAATCCCACCTCTCCTCCCCCTACCAGTTCATCCGCCCTTACTCGTGGCTTAATCCCACTCTCCCAAGGGGTAACAGAGACATGCCAAGTCATAGGTCCTAACAAAATACCCCCACCACCTCCACTACCTGCCTTGAATGCCCCTCTCTCTGAGCGCCCAGGGATCAGTGGTGGTGGCTTTGTCCTCAGTCCCCCCTACAGGCCCCCTCCTCCAGCCACTGCTGTACGTCCAATTCAGCGACAGATGAGTGCAGATGCAGCTGTGGTTATTGTGAATTCTGTCAAGAAACAGTGCAGCACCACCTCTTGTAGTTCCATGGGTCGGGACAGGGACCGTGGAGGAGCGAGGGTGTACAGCCTGGATGTTCCTGAACCTAGGAGTCCAGATGCATGTAATCAACAACAGCAGCAGTACCCAGACAGGGCCAGTCCCTTGGGATGTGGGGAGCCCCTAGAGCGGCTGCCTTTAGTGGGGAGTGCGAGCTGTGGTGGAGGGGGTGGTGGTGGTTGCGACAGTGGTGGTGTTGGTGCCCATCATCAGGACAGTCAAAAGCATCACCATTACCATCAACAGCAGCAAATGCAACAGCAGCAAATGCAACAGCAGCAGCAGCAGCAGCAGCAGCAGCAGCAGCAGCAGCAGCAGCTGGAGGTGCAGCAGGACTACCACTGTTCGGAGCACCGCCACTCTGTCCCAGCTCTCTACTATGAAGGCTCCCACCAGGGCTCCCCAGCTCAGAGGGTTTCATTCCTCAAGCCTCTGACGCGTTCAAGGAGGGATGCAGCATCTTACTCCCAGCTCTCGCCTGCCCGCAACCATTCCAGTTACTCTGGCTATTCCTCCGGCCCAGAGTACTCCTCAGAGAGCTCCCTGCGGATCTGGGAGCGCTTCCGTCCCTACCGGAAAGGCCAGCGTGATGAGGCCTGTTATGTTACAGCCGGAAATGCCCTACGAAAAAAGGTGCAGTTCGCCAAAGGCGAGGACCTGCATGACATCCTTGATTATTGGAAAGGTGTGTCAGCACAGCAGAAGCTGTGACGGTGGGACCAAAGCATTGTGGGAAAAAGAGTTTGAATACTTATTTTTCGTGAAAGGCCTGTGGGCTAAAGAAACCATTTGAAGTTCACGGGAGATAAATGTACAACAAAATTTTGCCTTTGGGTTATTTTGGCATGCTCGGTGTATAGAATATTGTGCTAAAGCAAGGACTGTGAAACTGTGCCTGGGATACAAGAGTAATTATGGTGTTTTATTTCACACTTCGCTGTAGCGCCATTTCTGAGTCATTTTCATGAAGTTTTTGTGGGTTTTATTTACAGCACAGGGAGCAACTGCCAACTGTGGGATTGATACTGTTTGAGTGATCTCATTTTGTGACCTATGAACCGTCTTCATCAGTGGCAAGTTTTCATCTATGGGTAATCACTGAAGGTAAATGTTGATACCCTTCACTTGAAGAGGTTTTTTCATATAATCTGCAGTGAGGTACTTGGGTTTGTTTGGGCTTCTTCGTGGAAGTAGATTATAATGGAGTTGAAATCCCGTCTGTCTCTCTTCCATGAGATCTGTCCTGCAGCTAACAGATTTGCATTTCAATAGCATTTGTCACATAGAGAGAAAGGAGACATTCGAAAGAAATAAACAAATAAACCATGAAAGGAGAGTCAGGTGGGCTCCAAATTCCTGCAGCGTAAGGAAATCATGAGAGAGCCTTCGCCTAAAATAGTGCTGTGATTGCACCCTGAGGTTCTGAGCACATCTTTCCAACTAACAATCTTGCGTAGTTCATTGAGCGAGGTAAAGAATGTTGTTCCACAGATGTCCCAAACTGCCCCTAAACAGACTTTACCCAAAGAATTATTTTAATTTGAAGTACTGATCTCAAAATAATGTCCCCTTTATGAAGTTAATTATGTGCTGATGACCTGTGTATAACAGGGATGGAGAGAACTTGAAAGCAAGCGGGTGAATAAAAACAGATGACATAAATTATTTCCTGCAGCCACTGTGAATGTAAGTAGATTACAAGCAGGTTACGGGGATCTCTTTTGCACCACATTGCTTTCCAAATCAGTTCTCTAACGTTAAACGTGAACGAGGCGCTGAGGGAAAGGACGGGTCTAATTACTGCCAACCTGTCTGTTCTGGAAATTAATATTATTCTTGTTGTCTGTTGATAACTTAATTAGCCGACTAGTGACGGGCACGTTTGCTTGCACTTTATGCCTCATGATTGTGTGTGGCTGTGTGGTGCACAGTGGTCAGTATAAGTGGGTGTTGGCATGCCTTGTCAGATTATATTGTGTATGACCAAATTGACTTAAATTGATAGTTGTAATTATCTTGCCCAGCAGTGGCTGGTTGTCTCAACGATACTAGATTATTAATGGCATGGACAAATGTACAAATATCAACAGTGTTCAATGTATTTTTTCACACGAAGCTCAGATATTCGGCCAACACGGCCCCGATCTAATCTCCGTTAGTCATCATCCACCTGGCCTTTTCTATTCTATTGTGATTTTGCACAAAAATGGTTGTGTCATTGCCAGGCATTCTCGACAAAAAAAGCATCCTGCTCGCCCAAAGTGCTGCGTACCCGTTAGAAAAACACCAATGCATCATCAGCCAACATACACAATCTGAGACATCCTAGCCCTGAAAATGTGAAAACTGTATCCTCATCGCGTCACACTCATGAGTGAACAACAGCATAGTGAAAAGTTTAATTTCAGGAATGTTTCTATCTCTTTTGTTCTATCCTCTTTTGTTTATTGTCGTACAGAACTCGGGTCTGTACGACATTTTACATTTCTCTTTTCTTCTTGTTTTTTCTACATCTTCTCAATAAATGCAGGTTGAACAGGGATAAGTATGCACATGTTAAAGGGAGGTGTGTACTGATATCTACATATTGATCTTTGTATTTCTTCCCTCCTGTTTGTTTTCAGGCCATATTTACTGCTCTCTTCACCCCACTGTTTTATCAAGATGTGTGCGTGTACAGTCTGGGTCAGGAGGTCGTTTTCCTTGGAGTCGGTTTCGTGCTGTGAGTGTGCGACCCCCAAGTTCAAGGGCCTCACTGTCATGTTTTATTCATAACGTGTGTGGGATGCACGACCTCGTCCGCTGTCTTTATGTGGTACGATGAGCACACATGACGATCTCCTGTTATGTGAGATTAGAACCTTTTTTCTAAAGGAACTTGTCACTGTTGAATTCCCCAGAGCCATAACTGCTACCAGTTTACAGAAATTTTCCAGTAACATCATGACTGCTGGACACTTCCGTTCAGGTTGAGGTTCATCCACCGGACAATATGTAATATGACAAAAACTTATTAAATACATTTTCCATTACAAGTAACACATTAATTGATTTTCAGGGGACAGATCTATGTTCAATTGCTCTTCTTCTCAAATTGCTATCCAACTTTTTTTTTGTTTTCAATTACTCGTTATGATTAAACTGCAATTTCAATGCCTGGGTAAGAAATGCCAAACTTTCAAATAACTAATAAACAATATTTATGCATTTCAAAGGTAGATATTTCTCACGATTAGAGATTAATAAAAAAAAACTTGCATGTTAAATGCAAACCCAGATTTTAATTCGACAATTGTAATCTCTATACAAAAAGTGTTTGAAACAACAGATGTTGACAGGTTTGTTTCAGCACTGGACTCAAAAATAAACGTGTGCTTTCATTAGTGCTTGCTCCCCTTTAGCATTAGTTGGTGGTTTACTCCACACTGTTGTGGTAATTGTCCCTGGAACCTGACGGGTCTTTAATAACATTTCACTTTTCCGTTGGGGTTATGGGACCACTGAGGATGCAGCTCATATCTGCAAGTGTCAATTGAGAGGATTAATGCTTTCAACACACTAACAGTCGGCTCGAAATAATTTACCAGCTGAATTATTAAAAAACTATCAGGACCACAAAGTCGTTTTTCTGTCGCACTGAGCCAGCACAAAAAAATAAGATCTGCGTCAATCCCCTGCTGGGCGGCTCACTCAGAGATCGATGGGCCTTCTTTGTAGCACCGTCCTCGGAGTCACTGGAGAGCCGGACCTGAGAAACTTATCTAATGTGCCGTTTCTCTTTAATCCCTTTGTGGAAACCCCGGACGCTTTCAGTTTCCAACGTGTTAATCCTCTGATGCCGTCTTATATTAAAAGCCTCGTCCAAATAGCCGACTCCTCCGGTCGATCAATGGAATAGGGAATACACTCCATTATCTGACAGAGAGACAGGGTTGGAAGAAACAATTTAGTATGACCTGGATAACTGATTCATATCACAACCCAGTATTGGTGGCGGAGTCAGGATGAGTCACAGCCTGATTAAAGTTAAACGACTCCTTTTTTTCCTAAAAGGCAGGTAATGGGCAAAGTCTTCAGAGAGAAGAGAGCAAAGATAAATACTTTTCCTGGTGGGGGGGGGGTTAATGCAGGCAGACATCCAGGATTAAATGATGTGGAAGCATGGCTGCGCTCAAATTTACCATGCTTGAATCAGTGCACCGCTTTAAACCAACCGTAACCCATGTGGGAACAAGCTCCTGCATTTCTCATATATCTGAAAGCAGCTCTTCTTAAGGAGGGCGGCTTAATTCCCGCTTGATTTGAAGGCAGGTGACAGGCAGGTAATAGCTCCATTTCAAATCCTTTCCTTTAGTATCTCTTGACCTTTTCGTCTAATAGTCCGTTAAATCCATTAGTTTACTGTGAGGGCGATTAGCTCTTGCGGTTAACGTGCCACATATGTGATAATTGGAGAAACTACCACGTCTCCTCCCAATCGCCACAAATGAGCTTATGGGCTTATGCGATTGAGGTTGAATGCATGTCATCTGTATCGGTGCTCTATTGTGAATTTATATTTATCACAAGATAAATGAATTGTCACTTTGGCGCGGCCGACTTCTTGGTCACTCTTCATACTTTACGAGGCAGCTCCGACGGGCCGAGCACTGCCAACCGCTCCTCTCCAACTGCCAAGCGCTCCGCCGAAGAGTAAATAGGTTTTTGTTTATTTATTTTTTGTCCACGGTGTTAATGTTACTCAACTGAACCTCTTCATCAGAACGCACAACAGACTACACGTGTTCCTCTCGGAGACGTCGCTCGTCGGGCCTGCTAGCTAAAACGATAAATAAGTAAACAGGCCCGAAGCTGAGCCTGTAAGCTGCCCTAAGCTCAGAGATACGCATGTCGTCGGCGTAGGGTCTTAAAATCTCTTTGTCAGGTATTTGAGCTGGAGAAGAATTCCACCTTTGATGATTGTGAATAACAGGCTTCCTGAGCAGAAGAGCATTTGAACATCAGAAGGGAGCCACGGTCTGCAACTCGATTGAATGCCACCTTTTATGACAAATGTATCCAGTTTGTTTATTCACGCTCAAAATATGCATACTGCAAGTTTTTTTAAGTTCCCAAAGACGGACAAAGGATTTAATGAATCTGTGAAATATCTGTGAAATATCTGTGAATTTTGTACACTAGATAAAAGATAAAAAAGATGCTAAGGTATAGCTTCTATAGATGTTTTATACTCAAGCCTGAAATCTTGATATGTCTGTGTGTTTCTCTTTTTTTTCAGTTGGTTGTTTGTCTTGTTAATTTTTTTTTGGTTTTGAATGGGGGGGTTCTGTGAGCATTGGGAAATTTATGGGGCTGACTTTTTAGTACTTGCAACGATATATATGTTATAAAGGTTTTAAGAGCAGAGAAAGCTTAACATAGTGTACTACATAAAAGAAAAGTTGTTATATTTGCATGATTCCCTGTATTTTTTGGAGAGACTAAAAATATATATGGTTGTGTACAATGAGTGGACGTTCATTGAAAAACAAAAACCTGTCGGGGCTGAGATACAGCACTGTCGAGTACCTTTGATTTGAACATTTAGGTTTTTAGCCATTTATATTTTATTCTCTGTAACGTTATATTTACATTTTTATACTGACGCCGCAGTTGCCGTTGCTGCTCTTCTGGCCAAAGGCTGGCGGAGTGTGCAATGCAATGCAAATAAGGGGGTACAAATGAAGCTGGTGCCTGTTTACAACCATCAGTATTAAGAACTGTCCTATTGTCCTCCATCACAGAGACTATTCTCCATGGCAGACGAGGAGCTTTCTCCTTTGGCTCGAGGTGAAACCCTGTCACAGATTGTGGTTGTATTTCCTCATAACTCACTTTACGCTTTATCTTTGGTTTAAGACACATGTTTTGAGGGAAAGGGTGGCGGAGGAACGCACGCTCAGACGTTGTGGATTGTCTAATGGTCTTAAACTGATCCCAATCCATCACTGGGAAGTCACTGGGAAATCAATGCAGCATCAGCAGCTTCTCCCTCGGCCCCCCCGGCCCTCATGGCTGTTAGCGAAATCAGTGAATATCATTCTTCATCGTCTGCTCCCAGAGCCGGACGGGGTTCTCTATTAAAGTCTGTTAATTTAATTCACCGTCTTTTATCTTCTATTATACGACCGGTTTATTATACGTGGTCTTCTGCTGAATAGCTTTTTTGCGTGCGGGGAAACAGACAGTATCTTGACCTGATTCAAAGAGAAGAGTTGCACTACCGCAGAAATAATTAGAGTTCTCACAATTACCAATGCAGTCAAAACATTAACATTCGGATTCCACAGCAGTTAGCATCAGATATTCATCATCATTTTTTTTAAGAGAAATGAAATTCAAAGGAGTGAGCAGGACCACAGAGAGAAAAACAACAATACTTGGGGCTGAATTCAATAATGTGTGAAGCTACATTATTGACAGTGTAATTAAGAAGAAGCATTTGCGTTGGACGGTCAAAGCTTTTTAAGGGAGGCAGAGTCTTGAATTCATTTCATCTGGCACCCGACCAGTAATGTGTTGGTAACTCCTTGCTGCAGCTGTGCTGATCCATTAGTTATTGCAGCA
The DNA here is from genome assembly GCA_038501795.1 of Pseudopleuronectes americanus. Classification (NCBI taxonomy): domain Eukaryota; kingdom Metazoa; phylum Chordata; class Actinopteri; order Pleuronectiformes; family Pleuronectidae; genus Pseudopleuronectes; species Pseudopleuronectes americanus. The sequence continues at coordinate 4,157,828 of CM076732.1, forward strand.
GGGGTCCGAGCGGTGGCAGCGAGTCATAAGTCATTGTCATGTTTACATTCTGCTGTGATAATGCAGGACTCCCCCAAAGTGAGATATACAGCCTGCTCTGCTACAACCTCCTCGTGGCAATAGCCAAGAGAAAATTAAATGCATTAACCTCTGGGCTAAGTCTGCTCCTCAGCTTGTCAACATGGCTGTGCTGCAGGCGGCCACTTCGCAGTCCTGTTCTAATTGGGTAGAAGTGCACTGTAATCAGATGAGGCACTTCTCGTTCTTCCTCTCTGGCACGAGAGGCCTAAATGTAACTCGGAGCCTTTCTCTGGCTCATGGCTTTGAGTTCCAGTCTGTTCATTCATCCTCTCATTCGCTCTGTCCGGTTGTTTTAGCACATATGTTCTAATTCTGCCGTCATGTCAGATCCCACTGCCCCCATCCGCTTTTTCCACCATCACCTGCTCCTCCTCTTCATTCCCCTCGTCCCCCATCCCTTCTTCAGCTCCCACAATCAGTTCATTTTCCACTTTGCACTCCGTCTGTTGTGCCTAAACCATCCAGCGCTTCATTCTCCTGCATGTGTTGATCCTGATTATCTTTTGGACCCTACTTCGGCCCGATCCTTTATGATTTGTTTGTCTGCCCAGGTTTTTGCACGCTTGTTTTATGTTAAGTAAAATCTCTTCACGTTTGCTTTGGGCCTCCTGAGGTGCAGCTGCTCTGGGAACTCTGTCCCTCCAACCTTAGATCAAACAATCTTTCTATATGGTCCCACTGCAGTGAGGAGCAGATGACGTCCCGTGTCAGAAGCCCCATCAATCAGATCAACGTTAATGTTTTCTGTGCTCACAAAGCAAAGCCTGGCCGTCCATTGCTATTCTGAACACACAACCCCCGACGCTGTGGTGCCTCCAAAGCTAGAACGATTAACCTAGATAGCCAGTGCCAGATATTGATAACTCAGCAGGTTTATAAAAAAAAACTCAATGAGGAAATGAAATATCTGTGGATTGATCCGTTTGTGAGCTAATTGTTTTCTGGCCGCACAGGAACAGAAGCATTCAATGTGCACATGATGCACAAACCAGTACTTGATGCAGAACTCTGAGCATAAAGAATATCGAACCCTGCTCAGGTGTTGTAGTCACCATTTCCCTTAAAGAAACTGAGATCTGAGACATTTAACTGTGAGACAGGTTCTACAAACTGACAACAGGTATACATTTGACCCCAATACACTTAAAATACCAGTGTTTCCGTGGTCCTGCCTGGTTTAACACAACTATCTTACTCAACATTCAAATTAACATAGTGCTGAAGTACAACCACCATCTGTGTGTCCCCTGAGTGCCAAGCGCCAAAGCTGATTCTCACATTACAGTCTCATGTGACATTTAAGTTCTTATTTGGACATGAATGTAATATTTGTGTCAAGCATGGCTCTGGCCAGATGGACGACATCGGGAGGAGTCTTGGTCTTAAAGGACCGGAGGTGAAAAGGGCCATTTCTGTATGAAATCAAAAGTATTATTGTATTCTATTCAAATCTGCTGTGACTCTCCCCTCTGGTTTGAGCTCCACCACTCGTTTGTGTTCAGAGACCAAACAAAGGTTTGGATGATGGGAACAAATCTCGGCTTTTTGCTTTGTTTGAATTATTTGTCGCTGATGTTGACTTTCCCCCTTTGCGATTTCTGTACAAAAGATCTATTTCTATATTTGCAATAAATTTGTAATTAAAAATGAAAATAAAATGTGTGCAAGGTCTCTTTTATTGACTGGGACATGTTTCCTATGCTAATATCTGGTAATATACAGTGTTAACTATATAGAATATTTGCTACTCTATCCTTTGCCTGCTTCCAGTAATATTCCGTAAAGCACCTGTCTATAGTGGGATTTTATGATTTCCCTTATCGACATAAAAGGCACACACCCACTCACACACACATACATGACTCTTGAAAATTACAAACGCGTCCACCTCAGTCGTGGTCCCTGAGAGAGTCGGATGTTTAAGTCTAATGCTGGTAAAAGCTTCGCCGAATATACACATTTAATAAGTGTGATGTCAGAAAAATTAAGCAGTGAGATTTCAGCACCTTAAGGCACGGAGGGATTCTGGGCTTTGCTGGTTGGACACAGATCAGAGGGACTGTTGGCATGAGGGCGATTTCAAAATGTGCTGAGGCTGTACACACAAAAATAGAAGGAAATAATGAAAACAAAGACATTATAAAGCAGGACGATAATCGAACAATACACTGGAAAAATGTCCAGGATTAAAACATACATTTGAAAAATGTATATGTTTAAATATTTGCTGTAAACTAGCTACATTGAGCCTCATTCAGATGAATCAAAAGGTTATAATGGCACCTGCTAAACTAATTTCTGCAGGTATTGTTTCATAATGAAATACACTCACGCTGTATTAGATCATAATGAATGTGAAAATCCTGAGGACAAACTTAGTCAATGCTTTGGGTCATCACAAATGTTGTGGCCTTCCAGAAACGTTGCATGTCTAAAATCAACATTAAATATCCATTAGTATCAGGTGTATCGTGTAGAATCCAATAATATCTGTTGGTTACGCCGCCTCCACCTTCGGCTGCACAAAAGGATTTTGAGTGGATGGAGGAGGGAAAGGTGGGGAGTGTGGAGATCGCTGCTGGGGGACCAGTTCCATGATGATTTAACTGTTAGTCATGAGAGGGAGTGAGGTCATCTGACCTTGCCCCGTTCAAAGAGAAGTCAGTTTGGGAAAATAACAGCTCTTTGCTTTTGTAACCTTACAACCAAGACAAAACTACACTGTTATTCCTCTGTGGTCAGTGACATGGACATTGATTGGGTTTGTGAGATGAGCCTTCTCAACATGGTGTTTCATCCAATAGTTGTTACTAAATAACCAAAATCAGTGGGATTCATCCTCTGGGGACTATGAATTTCTTAAAACTATTAATATTTGTAATTCTACCGTTCAAGAGGATTGGTGTTAAGTAAATAGTTTGTATCTATTTAATCTCCGAGCTCAAGGTTTTCTTTCGCACTTTTGAAACCTGAAGGTTGGTGCAATGTTTAAAATTTAACTTATCTTCACAACAACAAGTTTTCTGTCAATTTTACGTGAAACATTAACTGTGTAAATAAAAAGATAAATTACCAGGAACAAAGGGGCTCTTAAAATAATCATTATTATCGTCTCTCTCTACCTATTTATGGTCATATTGATCTGTTTCCCTCTCTCTCTCCTCCTAATCTCGTCTTTTCTCGATTTGGACATCGGTCTCTCTCAGACCCTGACACCACCCCCACCCCCTCCACCTCCTCTTCCTCTCCATTGTTGCCTCAACCTCCCTGCTGAGAGTTGCGTAAGCCTCACTTGGCAGCAATAGAAATATGCCATATTTCCAAATATCCATAACTCGGAACCCTCCATGTTAAGCTCTTTATCGCCTGAGGATTAGGGGGCTGGATTAACCCTTGGCGATCCACTCTGCGTTTTAAACTAAACAGTTAATCCTGCCTGCTATCTGCGAGTGCCTTTTCACACCCATCTCTCTCATTGTGTCACGGCTTTGTGCGCTGGTTTGTTTGTGCGCTTGTAAAAATAAAGAGATGGACACAAAGCGTATAAAGGATGCGGGAGGGCAGACGATCAAAGCACCATGCAGGGGGAAAAAGGGAAATTGATATGACCTCGAACTTTTGTGGGAACTCCATACAGAGCTATTATTGACCAGAGAATCTGAGACTTAGTGTAATCTCCCTTTGACCTCCCATATCTCTGTCGTTCTCACACATACACACACATCTGGGAGAAAATGACAGAAGCCCCCATCAGTGTGGGAAACTGTCAGAAAGAAAAAGAGGAACATCAGGATCAAAGTTAAAAGGACAACCAGGAGTGTGTGTGTGTTATGACATGAGTGTGAATCTAAGCTGTTTTCTCAAATTGTGAAGGATCTCCAGGGTTTGTTTTAATAGTGCCAGTGTTTTCATGTCCTTGTTGGGGCAGTGGTTCAAATCCCAGATTGGTCAGGGGTCGTTCTGTGTCTGGCTTGCAATCCAGAGACGTGCAAGCTAGGGTTAGGTTAATTGGAGACTCGTGAATTGACCGTAGGTGTGAATGGTTGAACTGGTGACCTGTCCAGAGTGTACCCCAACTCACGGCCAACGTCAGCTGGGATCCGCTCCAGTCCCCTAGCAACCCTCAGAGGATGAGCATATGCAGATATTGTAGCATATTAAGTAGATAATGTCCAAATGTCCAAATCGATAATTTGTGGAATGCCAGGACTTATCTCTACCACTTGTGCTCAAAGGGTCACAAGGGGTGCTGACAAGAGGCAGGTAAACCCTGGACAGCATATCAGGGCTGAAGATGGCAGCAACAGTCAAGGCTTCACTAAGAGCCCAAACCTTCTCTCCCTACTTAATGACCCTCCATAAAAACTGCCTCTGCCTGTGAAAGCTTTATGCAGTGCACGTCAACAAGGCCAGAAGTGTACATTGTGCGGAAGGAGAAAAAAAAACGGAACAATTAATAATTCATTGTCCCCTTTGCTGTTACTTTGGAAACCTTTCTGTATTTTGAGTCTTAAATGGCTCCTTCCAAAGTTTAGAGAGGTAGAAGTTTTTTGGGGGTATGGGGTGTGTGTGTGTGTATGTGTGTGTGTGGGGGGGGGGTTATGCAATATTTTGCTCTCAGCGGTTGTTTTCGAAGTGAGAGGCGATTCTTTAAATTCAGAGGAGTAACAGCTATTTCCTCTGGTTTTCTTCTCTTCCTCGCAGAATGCCAAAGTTATAATTGGTTGTGTAATTCGCAACAAAGACTTCTTTCAAAGGGGAAAGCTGCATTGCTTTGTCGTTTCTGCTGCTTTTATGTTTGCTTCAGTGCATCGCCCTCAAAGAGAAATGGTTGTGCATGGACGGGGAGAATGATGCAACAATAGCGGCCCGGAGCTCAAGCTGCCTTCAAAATGGGGCCGTGCGTCCTAAAAAGTAAACACTGCATTAGCGTTTCATCATTTTGTATTCCAGGTAATTGCTCGTTGTCAATCTGGTTAAGGAGAGTTGTTCATTTGAAATGTGCGGCGATGAAAAACCTTCCGATTGTTTGCAAAGTATTCACCGCCTTTAACTTTCCACTTTGAAGGGAAACCTTGGAGACCTTTTCCTTATTGCTCACACATCCATCAAATGTCAGAGGTACATGCCGAGAGAAAAAGAAGGACGTTCAACCAAACAACTCGAGGAGACACTGAGAACAAGCAGGTCAAGGATAACTTCTATTAAAGCTCTGACCCAGATGCGGCAGTAAATGTTTCTGCAGCAGCTCGAGGATACCATAGTGTTTGCATAGTATCACGTACACAAAGTTCTTCCGAGCTGATATGATATTAGTAAGAATTTAGTGTTGTCCACTACTTATGAGACTGACTAATGAATTCTAATGAATAAAATGGCTGATGGACACTGATGGACATCCTCAAAATACAAAATTAAGCCAAAATATCTCAAAGAGAACAACGCTGCCATTTTAAATTTTCTATTTTCATAGCATCAAAAAACTTGTTTCAACCAACGTTACTGGAAGAAATAAGAACTTGGAAATACGTCTGTATGATAAAACTACATTCGATTGGTTCATGCCACATCCAGTCACATGGAGGAGGTAGGGTTTAAGACCTGCACATAAGTTCTTTCAAACTTTTAATGATCTAGAGTCAGTAACTGTATTAACTTTACTCTGAAGGAATAGACTGCATCATGATCCTAAATCTGAATCAGCCACTATTAAAAATTAACTTTTAATACTGTGGTTGGTTGCTTGTTTACAGTATATTATCCTAAAAGGGAAACAGGGGGCCTTGTGTTAAAAGCAGTGAATTTAAGTTAAGTTTAAATTAATCATGCGGCTAAATCATAAATAACCAATGAGTTTCCACTAGTCCCTGTTCACATGGCCAGTTGCTGTAGCCCGAACAAGCGAGGCTGAAGTCCTGGTTATAGAGTGATAATTGAAATGGAGCACAAACGAGGTGGACAGCAGGGGTAGAAGGGGTGTGGGAGGGAGAGGAAACAAACAGCACCTCTGAGGCACATTCTCCATTTTCCTGTGGAATGGACAAAGCCATCAATCAGCTGCTGGAGAATGGACTTCTGGACTCCAAACCCCTGAACCCTAGCCCCAGAGAGGAATGATTTAAAACAAGTCAATATCCCAGATAGAGTGCTTCCATCCGGCATGACTCATTTTTTGGGGGGGGTATAACTTCAGCTACTGCAACAGCGCATTGCTCTTTCAAACATTTAACTATTTCCCTGAGCCTAACCCAACCATTAGACCACAAAGGGCAGGGAGAGTATAGCTTAGAATCTCCCTGCTCCTGCTTTGCTGTATAGTTTGTGTAGATGAACAGTGTCACGCTGGGATATAGCCACAAATAGGTTCACATCAGTCGTATTATCTTGCTTCATCATTAGGTCCAAATCCCTATTTACCACCAACCTTATCTCACCAACCCTACATCAGCATGTTAGCAGGAGAGCAAGCTGCAGGTTTAGAGCTTCACCCACAGCTTTGCACACTGACCAGACACAAACTGTACAAGTAACATATTTTGCCGACATCATCCACTTACCGTGCCGTGTTAATGATTGTGACTGTTTATGAAGATGGACAGTGAATCAGACACAGTGTCACAGTTGGAGTTTGTCACAGGTCAGAGGATCTAATGAGAAAAGGATGGAGGCATAATAAAAATTGATTACTCATTACTAACTGAAGGTTTTAGTCCTGCTGCTGAAAAAAAAATATTTTAAGAAGTCATTGCACTGGTTTTGTTACACAACTCGTCAGGTGTGTTAAGCACTATTTCATGTCTGAGAGCTGAACACTACTTTCAGCCGTATCTCAATGCCTGCAATTACGCGTGTACACATATCGGAGTAAATAACCATCAAAGTAATTTTACCCCCTAACGTGTGAATGTGTGACAAACGCTCCAGGTGAGCTTCAGAGGTGTTATGTTTCTGTGATAATGGCAGATCTGTTTTTCACTATTTATGATGTGGAAAGACGTGTACATTTAAAAAATATATACATACTTCAAAAAGAATTATAGCAAGTGTGGCAGCGAACAGAGAAACACAGTCACCTTACTCCCACGGAACACTCCATACAGCTGTGCTACTCCATTCACTGTAATTACAATAAGCAAGAATAGAAGCTTTGATTGTACGGCCCCTCGCCGTCTAGATAATTGCCATGTACTTTTATTGTAATTACCTTTGGTATAGTCACAGTCGAGTCCTGCTGCTGCTGATAACCGTGCAACAAAGACATCACCCGCGCAGCCGAGTCGGTGTTTGAATACAAATATGTCAGGAAATAGAGCTGAGGTGTCCAATCAACCTGACACACACCAACGACACTCTCTCACTTGGCTCATCAGGCTCATTAAAGACCTGTTGGAGGGAGCCGCTGCATTTTTAATGCCGAGCGAGCATCCAGGAATCTGACAGATGTTTTATTCATCGTGCTTAAATATAAATGGCATGTGATGAATGTTGAATGTGTTTTTTGGACGTATTTGTCCGTAGCGCTGTTGCTTATGCAAGAGTAATGTGTGGTTGTGTGTGTGTGTGCGTGTGTGCGTGCTACATGTGTGTGTATGTGCATGTGTGTTCTCGACTGTAGAGGAAAAGGCTCAGGGTAACATGTCACACATAGAAGGAGGTAAGATGGAGAAGGAGATGTACTATGTGTGCATTAGCCCCGATGTGTTTCTGTGATTTCCTCTAGACGTGTCTGCTTTTCACACTGTGAACTACTGCACTGCTGTTAGCTCTGGTGCTGACAGTGATGTGGGCTGATTCTTCTAGGGTTAAGACCTCTTAATATTTCTTTTGATATAACTCCAAGTCTCCCTCCTTCTCCTCCCCCCTACTTTCTTATAATTAACTTGCAATTTCCATATTATTTGACATCTGAAAAAAACGCAAAAAACAGACACAATACTCTTAGTTTTTTTTGCAGTTACTGCTGCTTTTATTGTGACTAATATGTACAATTATGTTGGAATGAAGTACTTCTCATTCCATTCTTGCATTATCCTGATTTGCACTACTCACATCCTATCTACCCTGTGTATCATGTTATGCTATATGCCAAATATGTTGCATGTTGTAGGCTTTATGTTTTCTTGTGTCCTTTACAAAAGGCAGAATTGACGATAAAAGTTAACTTTGACTTTTGAAACCAAAGGCAGGAACTGGAGCAGCTGAATTCCCCAACTGGGACAGTCAGCTGTGGGCCAGAGGTTGGTTTACTTGGTAATTCTGTTCATGGTGGACACACCTCATAAACTACGTCCAATCTTTCACGGCCAATGCGTGAGATAACCTTCTCTGCAGGGATAGAGAGATGAAGGGAATGGAGGTCAGTGTGATGGATGGAGAAAACAGCACCATAGCAGGTCATGCATGAGATGAAAGTTTGCTTCTCTCAAATACGTGTAATTTAATGATTTATCTGACCACAACCCTCTCTTACTCTAAACTAAGTGTTCAAGTTGGGCTTCAACCTTAAACCAGGTCACAGCGCGACCATTGTTTACTTGTCAGAACCAAAACATGTCTTATATGCAACAGAAAGTAGAGCTGATCTGAGAACAGAGGAAAAGTCCCACAGGGGGTTTAGAGGAAACAGAGTAAAGGAGACTGAAGTTGTGAATTCCACGTATTTGGCAGGTGGAGGGCATACTTGATGTTTGCCTTGTGTGACTCATTAAAATAAACTCAATTATTTTAAGAAAACTAATTTAAACATGCAGTCAGATATCACAACTGTGTGTAGTGTGTGTGTGTGTGTAGTGTGTGAATGTGGGAACAGGTGCAGGTGCAGGATAACAAAACAAAAACCCCCAGAGAGGAGATAGACTGACTGCTCAGGCTGCTATAGGCTGTTCATAAATTGGTGGTGACACTCAGTTGCCAGCCAATCCCACTACAATGGGCCACTCCTCAGATTGGCAACCCAACAGAAATGCGAGCATGTGGAGCCATTACCGTGCTATTTAATAAGAGAGAACCTCCGCCAACTCCAAACATGAGTTTTGTGAGACCACATTTGAATTCACTAGATCCAGATTTATTTGGATTCACTACTTTAAAATGACTGTCGTAATGTTATAGAAAGGGAAGAAAAAAAATCCCAGATCCCTGCACCATCATTTAGTGGATGAGGACCAGGAGAGTGATTCAGGGAGCTACAGTGTGTCTGGATGTCTGTGTGCGGTTGGAGAACCTGTTCACCCCCAGCTCCAGTGACAATATTGTCCTCCAGTGATCCATCAGATTCCGAGTCCAAATAACTGCAGTCGCACACTCTGTCAGTACAAACACACATGCTGCACAATAGCCACAGCATAACAGCAAGCAAGCACATGAAACAGCATCACGTCGGCGAACGCGTATCAGCGACCGGGAGCCTGTTAACTCAAGCGTAGCGATGTCAGACTTCAGCTCAGCCTCCGAACAACCCGGGCTCATAAGCACAAAGCCCAGAGTTATCAACAACAGGCATCCACCCACCCAGGAGCTTTGCTTGAAGCCTTGTGTGCGTTTGGCCAGTAGCAGCTGCTCTTGTCAAAGCCACACACGCAAAGGTCATTAGCAAAGGCCAGCGCATAATTGCACCTGTGAGACCCTTTAAATAAACAATGGAATCCCAGTATTGGCCCGCATGTCAAAGAAAGGGAATGATTGCTGTTTTGGGTTTGTACCCTCACGGTTGAATGCACTTATTGGAAGTCGCTTTGGATAAAAGTATCAGCTAAATGATATGTAGTGTAAAGAAAGCTGGTCAATCCCTTCGGCAAATGATCGTGCTATAATTGTATCATCACTCATTTAAACACACTTTCAACCATAAGCAGGAGGTAATGATTCTGGCATTAGTCTTATTTGTAGCTAGCAAGCGACAAGTGAACAGAGATTCGAAATCAGTTTACTTCAGTGTAACTTAAACGCAGAATATTAAATTAAAAACCTAGTTCAATGACATTGTGAAGCAGCGTAGTACCTAGTACACAGTAGGCCTAATATAAACTGGTCCACATTTTCATAGTACTCCTGCTGTGTTTAATATGATGACGCACAAAAATAAACATTCACATCCACAAATGCCTGCTTCAGTGGAATAACAAGCCATGATTTATCTAGGTCACATAATAAAAGTAAATATTAAAGCATGCTACTTTATCACTGTCCAACATAGTCATGACAAAGAGAATGGCTTATTTATTACGACTGTAGCAAAATTGGAAAATGTATTAGATACAACATGCGCATACAGTATTACACAAATGTTACACACGTTAAGTTAAAGCTACTAATTTAAAGAGTCAACAGGAAAGCTGATGACAACCGACAAGCACATCAAAAGAAATGTGTTTGCAGGTTTGAGATCTGTTTTTTTGTGTGTTTCACGGAGTTGATTTCCCAAAAACTTTGGATCCTTTGAACATTTTCTTGTTCAAACAAGTCAAGAAACAAGCAAAAATAATAATAAGAAGAAGCGATGCATACTTCCTCTCCCAATATAGAACGAGCGCCCGGATCTGCCCTCGCTATCAAACTGACAGTGTTGATGATTAAAGCATTGTCATCACTCAGTGGTTTTAGTCTCTATGGAATTAAAACAAGTCTTTGCCCACCGCTGATGTCACTGATCTTTTACTGACTCACACTTCACCTCAGACCCAGCAGTGATTCACTGCAACACAACAACAATAATCCAACTGGCAACATTTCCAATAAGGCACAATTAAACTGAAAACTGAAACCATTGAGAAAGCCCTTCACTCTAGGTCTCATAACCAACCTGCTGGTTCCCACCACAGACTCTATGGACGACACAACTGCTCCTAATAAGGAAAGACAAAGAATCTTGATCGCCACCTGTTGGCCGGCTGCAGTATAGGTCATAAATCCCAACTCCTCAATGTCAGTGGATGGGACATGGCAGGAATTCACTACTGTGCAGACTATGACTCCAAATGGACAAGATGGCAGCGATATCTTTGATTCATTATTGGATAGTAAAGGAGGAAGTGAGAACATGGTGTTTACCTTCATATACAGTCTGTGGTTCCAACTTCAATTTGTTTTAAGTGGGCACATGCAGGGGGCAATACAAAGACTGAAGTTTGGAGAGAGTTGTTGGTCCCATTATTACTATTTTATATTATTATATCAAAGGCTACACCGTTTTCATTGTGTAACTATTACTGAGGTATATGTTATTTATGGTTATATAAGTGTTGAATTGATAAACAATAATTGCTGTTTGTTTCAGAAAACTAATTCATCACAGGCCTAATTTCTGCAGAGAAGCTAAAACCACACTACAGAGATTCTTTGTAAAATGTAATACCGTATTTGCGTTTACACTAATGAGGATAAGGCAAGAAAAGAAAAATCTATAGAAATTCATTTGTCATGGACTGCAGCAGCGAATATCAGATACACTGGAGTAGAAAACAAACACACCTTCTTCAGAGGATCAGCCGTGGAAGGCTTCTATTGTTGTCTGAGGAGGAGAAAGCTTCAACATCCTAAAGTAATCTGCTATTATAAAATATAGATGTAGGTGGATCAAACATAATGGATCTTTAATGATTAATGAGGAACCCAATTATTATTCTTTTGATTCCACATGTAAGAACAAGCTATGGGGGCCGAGGTATCATGTGTCGACTGCTCTGCCCCTTTCTCCTCTTTAATTACAGAACGAACAAGGTCTCACCATATTTCCCAAACTTCCCTCTTGTTTCCCAGCATTTTACCCTGCAGCTGTTTACAAAAATACTTACAGTGTAATTATAATTCATTTCTCCTTTAAAAGTCCCAACCGTTTCCCACAGTCCCATTATCGTCCGAGTATAAACATGTAAGTACAAGTAGGAATCACACTGGACTTTCCATAATTTTTTATTTAAAATTAAAAGTTTTCTGACGCTCTAATATCCAAACACTTCAGTCACTAATATCCTTTCTTAATTTATTTCTCCTACTATTACATTGCACTAAACATTTCTGCTTTATCCTTGATTGAATTTATCTTTTTTACCTTTTCCAATAATTTCTCTCCTGCATTTTTTATAGATGTGCAACTCAGTAAACTCACACTGTCACAACAGACCATTAAATCCCACGATTCCCACATGGGGTTCCACTCTGTGGAAGCTGAGCTAAGGGCTGCCCATTAAGATTCATGCACTGTGGGCGTTTATTTGAATACACTCTTAATGAGGGGTGTGTGCAGTCACTGTAATATGACATCTTATCTGCCGCTGTGTGTGTGTCGTTGGTTAACGTATGATATGGATGTTTCACAGTCGGGATTCACACCCCATCAGAATCACTGATAATGGACATACGATGAGCTGGGGGAGTAATTGGCTGTGGTTGGCTGGTTTCAGTTATCTGAGCTGCCATGTCGTTTATCCTGTGGGATACAGACGCATGTAACAGACCAGGGACCTGTGAAATATAAGTTTACTGTGGTTTCACTGAGATGAATTACATGACAGGATCAGAATTGAAAAAATGTAATGTTTTTGTTGCTGCTCTTTGTATGGATGGGTAATTTGATTTTGTTCCGCCAATTTCCTGTGTCTTGCCCTGTGTGTGTGTGTGTGTGTGTGTGTGTGTGTGTGTTTTAACAGATAAATTCTAAAAACAGAATCTTGTCTCGTTGTTAATCTTAGGCCAAACTCTCTCTCTGGAATATTTCCCAACCTGTTCTTATCACAACGGGACAAATCCTATATATTTACATACTTGGAAACAAAGTTGGTGAAAAATGATTTTAAATTTCAATTTCAATCAGCTGATTGATTGTGAGCGAAGAAATGGTGATGAAGACGCCCATGATCCCACTCTGCTTTACAACGTCATTAAACTAGGACTTTTGTTGCTGTTTTCATTGAGAGAGCCCTAGTGACCAAAATTGTTCCATCAGAGATGTCAGAATTTCTGTATTTAAAAACAACTATCAACTATTCACACAAAATCCTGGTTAGTTACCAAGCAACAAGCGATGAACAAAATAAAAACTTAGTCTCAAACTAAGTTTTGCAAATTGATCTGTATGTCTGTAAACATTATTCTTCAACCTTTTCCAGTGATCATCTCAACAACAACCTATCGATCGATACACATTGGAGAAAAAAGTAAAGTAGATGCAGTCAACCCGAGTTTCAAATTCCGAGGTCAGTTAAATTTCATACCATGTATTTTTATTCAGCCCCACATCCACCACACATGAGCTGCTCTGAACCGCTCTGTCCTAATCCAACTGCTCCGATGCAACATCGTGACTAACCTTTACCTCTCGTCCCCCTGCCTGGAGAACTGACCTTCCCAGAGGAGTGTGCACCATCAGTGCACCGCCAGGCCTGTCATGCTCCACTTGAAGCTCATCACGCTATGGACCCCGACTGACAAACTGTCGTGGCTGCGGATCTGGTTGTCCTCTTAGTCGGACACGAAGGTGTTCACCGAATGGACGTGTGCGCTGTCGTGCTCTGTCCGAATCCCGAAAACAACTCCAACAGCAGATTCAGAGCCTATGTCAGCTCTTTGAATTCTGTCTTTTTCTATGCTTTTTTTACTCTTGATTCAGAATGAACAGAAAAGTGTTAAGTGATAAATGTTCCTTTTATACTAAATGTATTGATTTAAATGGGAGTTCGCATATTTTCCATATTTAACCATTACTTTCTTTAACCAAGATGTATATAGAAATAATCAAACCTGGTGGGGGATCCATTTTTCTGGATTTAAAATATGAATGTTCTAGTTTTTCTGTAAGGAATACAAAGCAAATTCATTAGATAACAAGTTACCAATTGATTCAGGAAAACTTCCACGAGACCCTCAGCAGTATTTTACAACTAAGCTGCAACACTCGTCACTGCAGACAATTATTATGGAGAATTAGGGTTCTACGATGTGCCCAATGGCGGATCAGAAGACAAAACGTCCCAAATTCATCGAGCACCTTTCACCGAATTCTGGCCTGAGGCTGTATGTATATACGTTCTCAAGGTTCTACCAGGGAAGAGACATTAAAATTTCAGGGAGGAATAACCTCTCAGAGTGCCGACATAAATATTTAATGTGCTCTATTTCTCAACGTAAGGCCCCTAGAGTGCGAGCGTGTGCGTCGGTACGTGCGTGAGCAGCAAGTCATCGGTGCAGACTGTAATTACCGCTCTGCTGCAAAAAACGCCAATCGAGGAGGAGAGGGAAGAGGAGCGAGCAGGAGGTTGAAAGAGAGAGCCGAACGAAGTGGGAGAAAAAAGTCAAACACGAGTCGGAAAAACATGATTATGATAATTTGCACGGTTGAATGGGCAGTGGAAAGGTTTCATGTCCCTTGCACTGTAATTACAGGGAAGCACATGTGCACTGTGGGTGTCCATACACATAAATATAGAGCTCTTTCCGTTCGCCTCAGTTTTTCATACAACTTAGAATAAAAACTGTTGTTGACCTCCTGAAGGCTCAAATTATAGTAAGTATACTGACACAATATAAATACCATGTTAACAGCAATCAATATTCTCACCATCAGCCTATAGTGGGATTTAAATAATCAATTTTAATCAGATGATTCCAGCCAAGCAAATAAAGATACTCCTTGAGACACGATGGGAGGTGAAGGTGTAAGTCGGTTTTGTTCAGCAAAGTAAATTTAAAAAGTATTTTTTAAGTAATCTCGGTCACAAAAGTCATAAAAAATTAAAATTACCATATGTCCACACAAGAGATTACTGACAGAGATGGTGCTCAGATCAGATCTAGCCTTTACGAATACATTTTTTGCCATTATTGTCTCCAAACGCTATATATTACAAAATATATTCAACTATCCAGAAATCCAGCTAAAATAACCCGGATATGACTGCTGCCTAAATATTGAGAATTCCACGCCGTGGCGATCAAGGGGTGGAGCCACAGCATCAAGGTCCCTTCGAGGCACATGCTCAACCAATCGTGAGTCAGTCTCTGCTGTCAATCATGAACCCAAAAAAACAACTTACAGGGAAAAATTTGCCGTTGAACAAACACCTGTGGGATTAGAACAACCTAAAATTGGAGACAATTTAGTTTGGGTCTGTTCACTTGACTTGTTTGGTTCATGTGTCATCCAGTAACACGGAGGAGGCAGGATTTCGACCCTTTTGCTTCAGGTTCTTGGAGCAGTCAAGTCCTCCATCTTTTTACAGTGTCTATAGCTGAAACCCCATTTGAAAGCATTGTTTTTCCATTTGCACCTGTGACCACTGATGATAACTGTACATGCACTTTTTTAACGTGCATGGTCAAGGAGGTGGAATATGTCCCAGTCCCCCATGACAGAGGCACATGCAGCCCACGAAAAACTGCTGACATGCTCTGGAAAGGACAACCTCCCCCTGTAAACCTGATCAGCTCTAAATGCACAGTCGACTGTATCACGGGCAAATATATGTTGAATAAATGAGCATGGCTGAAAAGTATACGAGGAAATAATGGCTTGTGTTTGTCACTGTGCTGAGAAGGAGGGCCAGAGCTTTGGATATATGAGCCAGGATTTGAGGAGATGGAGGAGAGATTAAAAGCACAGGGAGGTTAAATAACTGTGGAAAGTTAACTCCTCTGTGTAATTCCCTCCTCCCTCTTATCTGTCCCACCTCTGCACCCCCTTCACTCCTCGTCCGATAAGGACTTCTTAAGAGACAATTTAAGACAATTTATTTCAGTGGTTTCCCTACAGGCCTGAGGAGAGGCCCGAGATTTGAGAGCATTTGAGGAAAACATGAAAATATCGATGACTTATTCTTTCCCCCTCCCTTCAGGTGAAAATGTTAAAAATTGTTGTCATTAGGGATTTGACAGGCTTGTGCCAAGGAGTTTTTACTGCACATTGAATTCTCTCCACATCTGACACAGTGACATTTCATACAGCAGCAGAAGGTTCTTCATGAGAATAGAATAGAACAGAATAGAATGTAAGCATCTAAGAGTGGAATGTGCAGGAGTTGTGAACGTGTACGTTGAGGCAACTGGACTTGCTTTTGTTTCCCTGAGATGTTTTCAGACGTGCAGTGAACTCATAGGACATGCTCTGACAATTTGACTGACTGACCAAGTTCAAGGATTAAACAGACTCATAGAAAATCATGCAGTCATCACCGTGTTCACTGAAGTGTCAGGAATGAGTCAACCCCACTGCAGGAGCCAGGGGAAAATCACGAATGTGGAGGGATTAGAACCTTGACCTTGTCCTCTCCTACTTTCCAGACTGCAATTCTGAAGAGTGAAAACAAAATCCATGGAGGCTCAGTCATGCATTATGAGACATAATTGTTGAATACATCTAACATCTGCATCTTCGCTCCAACGATGTTCTCCTGTCATGTCAGATGAATTCCCTCGATGCGTTCACTCCGAGTTGCACCGATGACATTTTCCAAAACAAGCCTCTTGTATATATTGGAGAACACAGTGCTTCATTAAGTGGGACAATGCAGAGTACTGATGCAAGAGCCTATTCAACTGATCAATGCACAGTGTAAGAATAGAAGCTGCGAGGGACTAAAATGACAAAAGCTTGAGTAATAAAAGAATGGTAGAGAAAAATCGATGTTTCTGCTGTCTGGGAGGAAATCAATATACTCTTTTTTTTCTATAATAAAAAATTAAGGCAAAATGACAGAATATGAAAACCATTTATATAGTAAGAGCAGTCAGGTAGAGCAGGAGCCAATAAGGGGAGAGGGACAGCCTCACACTCACACACGCACACACACACACACACACACACGCACACACTACAATTCCTCATCTGCTGGAAGCATAGAGCACTTGATTGTAGAAGTTGGCAGGAGGCAGATTTACATGGACACCATGTTCCAATATGTCACCTATTAAGACACTGGCATGTAAACAGCATTTCATAGTTATTACCTTAATTACATAATTACTGTAGGTCATTCCTGGAATCAGTAATAATCACATAACACGTGGAATATTCGACATGCATGTATTCACATTTATTGGGCATTGAACATTCTGTACTGCAGCTTTGAAAACGGCAAGAAAAAAGCAAACTGTGACATTAATACAGTTTGTCCACTCTTTTTCTTTTCCATTGGCTTTCTGGATCAAGGTTTCTGACATCGACAAGGAGCTCTGAAGTTTTGTAGGTCACAAGTGTACACATCCACCCCAAGACGCACGTACGCACACACACACAAACAAACCGTACACTGCAGGGCAAAGAGATCAGTCATGGACTCCCCGGAGCATGTCTGTGTTGTAGCCAATGCATTGCGACAGGGAACCTGACTCACCACGGCGCCCGGGGGAGCTCGGCATCAGCGGCGAGTCCATCCAGACAAGCGCTCCCGGCAGCAAAGCTCCTTTCAGAGTGGAGACCAACACACAGTCATCAAACGACTGTCAGCGTCCATTACAGAGTCTTTTTTCAAATTATCTACATGCTTCCATTCATCTTTTCTGAACTGGAGCTGAATTGTCATCCTCAGTTATGGTCTTGAGTGAAAGCGCTTCCACAATCGGACATAATATCCGGTTCAATCTGGGAAAGTCGGGATATTGACACGATGGTGGTTTGTATTAGTGACACACGTCCAGATGCACAACCCTCTACGACCAAGGACCAGACGAAATAATTAACCGCGTCTGTCCGGCCTGATCAATCAATCAAATGTGTCACGGATGTCAAACTCGATAGGATCAGCGTTGCACGTTAGAGCACAGATGTTCTGTGGGCTGTGCTGTATCCTTCGGGAACCGGCTAATCCCGAGAGAACTCCTTTCAAGGGCACGCCACTTTCAAAGGAACGTCACAGCGAATCTCGGTGTTGCATTATGGTATGCAGACAATTTCCCACCCCCGCACTTATTCATATTGAGTTTGAAACCATCTGCTGTGAAAGTTTTAAACACGCCTGTGGATTCTGCATCACAAGCTGCAGGTAAAGGAAATGGTCAGTTGAAGGATGGTTCGAGCTACAGGGCGGCTGAAGAGGAAGAAGAAGCTGAGTTTGAGATATTTGGACTCTGACACTTGGTTCATTGATAAACGTAACTTTGATTTACTGTGTGAAATGAATAATAAAAATGGTAAAAGAAAATGTAAATGTGTGTTTTTAACGTTATGTAGCCTCATGAACTTTTGTTCTCGTAGTGTATAGGCTCGGCCATATTATTTAAATGGCATCGTTAAGGTAGGAAACTCTGGATTTCATCTGTATTTTTTCATACTAAAGTGACAGAATGTCTCAGCTGTCCTTGAGCCTCAAAACAGTCCAGTGCCGATGGTAGAAAAACTCCTGTTTCTCCTCCAAGTTTTGTGTCTGACTCTTTCAACCCGATTCCCAAAAGTATTGCTCGACATGTCACAATACAGTGGACAATGAAACTAAAGCTGCTTTCAGACGTGCACTGAACTTTGTCCGTAGGGGAAAGTTCAGTGACTTCATCAGTGGTACCTAGATGTGGCTCATCAGGACGATAAGACATCTTTACTACCTGATTTTCCATCATGCCTCTCTCATGTTTTTCTCTACAGCTCATGGAAACCAGCAGCGGCCGTTATCCTCAGAAGCTCTCAGTCCTCGTTGTCTCTCTTGTTTTCTCTTGTGAGCTCACTTGGACATTCTACGAAGATTTTTCCAGGGGCTGACAGAAAATTTCACAGAAAAAATGTCCTGAGCAATTGACAAATTACAGGAAAATATCCCAGTTCAATGCAGATGTTTTTGCTAAACCATTTCAAAATGGCATGGCATTGCAATCTAAAGGTAGTTTGACCAATGTGCTGATGGATGGGCGCTACTCTGCAGCCTTATGTCACAGGTATGGCCAACAATGTTCAATGAAACCTGGTTTTCATGCTTGTGTTGTGCTCTCACCAGGTCTGCTGTAGCCTTTTCTGTTTTTGTTTCGTTGCACAGTGACATTGGTTTGATTCTCTGCGGGGAAATGTATTTTAATTGCTCCCCTTCCATAGCGAGGTCAAAGTTCAGAGTCAACTCAATGACACTTAAACATGGGCAGACGTTTGCTGCCGTGTGGTTGTCTCCACATCACCTCCCCGCAAAAGGGACCTTCTGATTATGATTCACTCATCTGGATTAATAGTTAGGACTGGTTGTTGTTATGACAAATTAAATATAATTTACGTTATTATTTAATACGTCTCTCCTCGCTGCTACGTCTTGACCACGTAGATATGTGTGTGATTTGTTTCATGTTACTCTTTCTCCCTGTTATAACTTTCTTTAGCATTATTGTCAATAGTCTCTGTCATTTTCCCACAGGTGTGACTCTCACACTGCTAACTAATACGCAGCGCCCCCTGCTAGCCAACAATCTGTTTTAGTGGCACTAGGACCCGCTGTGATCTTTGTGTGAGTGTAGGCGTCCCGGAGAAGCGGCGCCACCAGCAGAGAATTCAACGTTGATTACTATTCATTGTTTTCCTTCATGCTGTTTAAGTTGAGCTTTGGAAGGAATTGTACAATGCTCGAGACAAAGCAGCTAGAAAACCTGCAGTGCTCCTTTTGTTTGGGTGATTACTGCACAGCCGGCATCTCCCTTGTTTAACATGTGTTCAGTGTGTTTTTATAGCTAAAGGATCCGTTTGTAGGATTTTGTATTATCTTGTGGAGAAGTTGCGTATTGGAACCAGCTAAAAAAAACCCTCGTTCCTCTTCTTCAACCAGGGTGGCCTTAAGTTGTGCAAATTTGTCAAAGACCCTCTGCACAGAGCCAGTGTTTGGTTTGTCTTTATGGGCGACTGCAGAAACGTCTTTGGAAGAGGAATCCAAAATCCTACACCCTCTTGTTTTGTGTGGAGCAAGATACCGTATTGATAACATCTATTAATTTAGACTATACAGTATGAACAGCAATGGAATCAACAGTAAAAGCTTATAAGAAAACACTGTGAAAAGGGATTAAATGTCAAAAACATACAAATATGTATATACAAGTAATTCTAATTAGAGAGACAATACACTACTGAAAACAAAAGGACAAATCCTCAAATATATTGCATAAAACAGAATGTATGAACACTGGACCTTTAATTATTGACAGGTATAACATTCATCATATTACAGCATACATCTTCCCAGATGTGTCAGACATTCTCTACATTTCTTATATCCAGAGAACATTCCAGTGATTATAACCAATCTTAACAAAGTTTCTATACCACGCCAGACTCCTGTTGTGTCCCTATAATATATATATAAGAATATACTTTCCTCATAACTTCATTAGAGTACCACACGCGCGACAAGGAAGAGCGGATCTCTGCAAAAATATTTCCCTAGGATGTAACTTTCTGGGCATGAATTATGGCATTATTCATATCCATGTCTTGCTGCTTCAGCATTCCTATTGAAAGTGAAGCTAGCTATAGAAAGACTGCTTTAAATTTCATTACTTCATGGCCTCAGCTAGCCTCTCACCAGACTGATGACTCATAGTGAAAATGGATAAATCAAACACGTTCCTGTGTGTGTATGTGTGTGTGTGTGTGGTGTGTGTGTGTGTGTGTGTGTGTTTTCTCTCTGCACAACATTCACATTCTTCGTGTGCAGCAGGGAGGAGAGCCAGCCGAGCGTGGCATTGCACTATCCTGCTTGTTATCAGGTGGAGAGAACGAGGACAGACTGCATGGGCCGGCTAGTGGAGGGACAGAGGTGAATGGAGAGATGAGCACAGATTAAGAGAAAGAAGGGAGGAGGGCAGGGACTGGGGGGGTCAGAGAGAGAGAGAGACACTTGAATCTCTGCTGACGGCTGAAACTGACAAGTCCTCCACCCTGAATGACCACGTTAGTCACTTGTCCCTGATTTCAGCTGATGGGAACATACCAATGACGGCGTATACCAGACCCTGGTTGTCATAGTAACACGAATAAACACTGGGATTCAGAGTTAAAAATAATTCCATCGAGAGGTCAGAGGATGTTCGTCATCATGGCTACAGTAACCAACACGTGGTTAGGGTGATAAAAAGAACAGCGATGTCCTGGACTTTCTAATCTTATCCAACCATCCCAACCTTCTCTTAAAGCAGACGGGTCAGAACCGTCTCTTTTGTCCCATCTATCACCACGAGAAGTCACTTAACTATAAAACTTAATTGCGTAGTAATACACTGCTTGTGACAGACGACCTATGAGGTCTTAATGTGTCCAGGGGTGACGATGAAAGGAAACAGCTCGGAAGGTGGGGGGGGAGGGAAAATATTTGAGGAACTGCTCTTGGCTGTTATTAACTTCCATTCATCTATTATCTCTACAGCTTATCTTTTGAATATGGCAGAATGGGCTGGAGCCAATCAGCTGACATCGAGCCAGCCCATCACAGTGCCACCATACAGAGGCAACCACCAGGAACCTTTCTTGCAGTGAGGCAAGGCCCCATTGTTACCTTCCTAAAATATTAATAGGTACACACAATGATAAACACAGAGAACATCACAGAATAGATGCAAAGTGAACCCAAGGCAGATTAACATCCCCGTCCATGTGAATACATAAATTCATGAAATCATGAATTTGCAGAGAGTACAAAAATAACAGAAAATACAAAGCATACACCAGGAAGGAATGCATGCACTCTAATCGTGGACATTATGTATTGTAGAGCAGCGTAAAGGCTACAAAATAAATGCATATATTGAAGAGAAAAACTTCCTGGAGCATTAACTGCTCACAATGCTGTGAGATGCTGAAGGAGGTTCATGCAGGGGACGTGTTGTTCAATTGTCCAACAGCCCTGAGGTGGCAAAGGGCAATAGACCGAACTGCTGGAGAGGAAAACAGCTGCAGCAATCACATCACTGTATACTGTCTAGTGTGAAACTCATCATTTGCCTCATGCTATCCGATGTCGGTCAGCTGCAGAGTCACATGTGCCTCTAATGTACATCAGTGCCCAGAGTGTGTGTGTGTCATCCCAGTGCTGCCACTCCATGTACTGTATATGATTTAAATCTCTTACACACACACACTTACACACCCAGTGTACATGAACACGTCGACCTGTCAGCAAGCAGCGAATGAAGAGAAGAGTGTTCGGGTCCCTGTGATGCTGTAACATCTGTGGGCTCCGAGCATGTCGACTGCTTCTGGGGAGTGGAGATAACGAAGCATGTGATCAGGACCATGTGAAACTTGAGGCTGACCTTCTTTTCAACAAAGTCTCTAAGGTCAAAGGAATGTCCTCCGGGGACATCTGCTGCAAAAACTGGGTTTGAGAACCATATCGTAATGTATTTGTTTGCCGTGTGTGTGAGCGTGTTTGTGTGTATTCTCGAATGTCATACATCTCTGTGCATTTATATGTAAATATGTAGTTATGCATGCATAGCTGCACATGTGCTCACAAATGTTTGTGTGCGACCGCATGGTTGTGTTGCATGCTAACCTTATTTATGAAAACATACCATTTTAATATTTGATGTCTTGTCCTGAAGAAGGATGAGCTAAACCCTGTGTGTATATCAAACTCAGCGAACACACAAACTGCAGTGAAGGTTTTTACTGTTTTTTACACTTAAACACAACAGCTTGAATTATGGTTTCAAATAAGACAACTGCGTATCTGGCTTTAACTGCAGAGGAGAGATCGTCTCAAGAGAACAGTGATGCTATTGCATTCTCTGTATGAGCACAACCGACAACTGTAATCTCTTGAGTCGCTCCACAAACTTTAATGACCTCATGCAGCTGCGGGTTGTAAAAAGAGTTTTTTATTTGCCAGTGAGTCTCAGTAAGATAAACCCTTTGTTTAGAAGAAAAAAACATATGATAAACACTGATGCTGTGGGAGAAAATATATATTACAGAAATGTGGGGTCAACACAAGCTGATGACCAGCTGACCTACCTACATACAGTCTAGTCAGAGGCTCACATACTATGCCTGACAAACATGTGCACTGCAGTATGTGATTCATCTTATTTATATTAGAATGCTTCTGATTTCATTAATTAGCATGTAGCATGTACAAGATGACTTTAAAGCAGAGATCTGCTTCTCTTTTAGTTTGATGCAGCTAAAGGAACAAAAAGCTTCGGGTTAAAACATGTGACAGCTCTAGGACTTGTGTCTAGAATGTTTCCACCAATGTTCAACCCCAGAGGAATTCTCGATTCTATCTATGTTTGAGTTTATTTGACTTTTAATTGCGTCATATCTGCTAAACTCATTGAATTTGCACGTTTCTCCTTTAACAAAAAACTTATAAGGAAGCAAAGACACATGCGTTAGCCAGTCTTGGTTTTTTTCTCTTCCAAAGTTTGTATTGCTCATTTCTAATGGATCATGATTGTCCATTGAAGTTTTGCTTTGCATTCTATCGTCAAAGCTCTCCCAGTAAAGGGTAGATTGGTAATGGTGGTGAAGACAACAACTCCCATGATCCCACGCTGCTTTACGACGTCATCAAGCTATGGTTTTTTGTTATTGTTTTGATTGAGGAACTGTGTTTAACTCCAGACCAAGATAATGTTTTGTGTGCTAGACTTATTTCTTCATTATGTTAATGTGATTTTCATACCTTAGCTCACCTGACTGCATGTGACTGAGGGTAAACAAGTGGAAAGACCTGCACCTATTCTCGGTCATCCAAAATGCCGTAACATCTGTCATACAATGGCAGCACATGAATCTGCACACTCTGCACACTGACACACACACACACACACTGTATCACCATGTTTACCTTGCAGATGCGGACTTGTTTGTGGTGTCTGGACCTTGTGTTGATATTTCAGTTCATTCTCGCTCAGTCAGACGGTCACAGAGGGTTTGTAAAGCTTTTAGGACCATTTCACAGCAATAAATAATCCATTTGCTCCGAGCTCAACTCTTACACACACACACACACACACATGCAGGAATACAAATAGACGCTGATAAGACGGGATGGTTTTATCAGAAGCTGGAGAAGAATGAACACGGTGATGACGCAGCCCAACGCAGAGTTGAGGTGATGCCACTGAAAAGGGGGATTTGAAAAGTTCTTTCCCTCACGGCTCGTCATGTTACTCTTTGTGGTTTGAGTCAGTTCATTGCATATCTCACAAATACATGATGAGTCTGAGTATTTTTTTTGTTTTTATATCTTCTTCCACCTCCTCTTTTCTGCTTCCTCTTCTTCCACCTCCTCGCCGCACTATTCTTTTTTTCCTTGTGATTTAAATGGGAATTGAAAGAAGCTGCTCTCAGATCCCCCACGCACAGACGTTGACACATTTAATTGATCTACCAAAAATAACCAGCACTGGGCTGGATATGAAAACCAGTATACAGTTGAGGCCAGCTGTTGACAAACAAGTATCCAACAAGAGGATCTACTTCCACAGAACTGTAGGTTAATTTCCCCCTCATGGCAATTTTGTTATGGTCCGGATTTTGCCCACATCCCAGATCCGGCCCCACACACTGCACGGAATGATGGTACTTGGGTACACACACACAAACCTCTATAAAAACACATTATGGGAAAGAGAAACTAATATGTCTCCTTCCATCTGTGCAGGTTTTACATTGAGATGAATTATTAACTGTTTGTTGAATTCAGAGATTGTGCCTGTTTGGCCATTTCTATGATACAGCCAGTGTGTGCGTATATTCTCACAGGGCTAAATGGATGACTGTAGCAGTGCACATTATTCATGAACAGGTCCTTGAGCACAGCCTTGCACCAAAATCTTAAATATTGAAGTGAACTGTTTATGTGTTTCTAGCATGGTTCTATATTTTGTTTTTTATGTTTTATATCCTGCAGATGGAGTCATTGAAAATTTGGACAGAGACGCTCATTTAATTCAATGACCACCAGGATTTATTTATTTAACACCGGTTTTTAATGAGGTCTCAGTGGAAACATTTTGAGATGGTACTTGCATCCAAGTTGCGCCGAGCATCGAGCAGTCTTTTGGTTTATGTCCAATGAGAATAGGGTTATTCTTTATGCTGTTAGAGTTTCATTTCCATGATCTGCGGGTGGAACAGACTGTTTCTCTGGGATCTCGTGCCCAAGAGTTGATCGCTGGCCAATCTGGAAGACGAGAAAAGGCCCAGGCTTAATTTTTACTGGAGGTTACAAACCCAGCTTTGTTCCCACGCTCACACTCCCACAAGTGCACATACACAAGACCATGACCCCTCATCCGCTTCAGGAGCTGCTGGTGAGGATTCTGACACACGTGCACACTCCTTTGTGCTCCTGTTCTTCTCTGCTACACTCTTTCTTTCTCCTCTTCTTTCTCTCTTCCCAAATATGCATGCACAAACACACACAAAGAGCCAGCAGCTTTTATCAGCAGCCCGAGTGTTGACAGAAAGTAAACAGCAGTGTCTCTATCAGCCGATGTGTATCAGTGCTGCAGGGACCCCATTCATTCCTATTATCAGTGATTACCACCACAGAGTGCTCCTCCTGCTCCTGATTCCTATCTGCACCAGCTAACAGATCTCTATCAGATGCTACTGCAGTGGCTACTGAGGTGGAGAACATTCATATTTCCATTATTTTACTGAAATTGAGAACATGCCCAGAATTAGAATTACAGCTGTGGACATTTGCAGGAACCTTTTTGCAACCTTGTTAGATTAGTATCTGGATTATTTCACACTTAAATTACAGTCCTTATCGAATGAGAAAAAAAATTCTGCTCTCAAACTATTTCAAGCTCAAGGATAATTGAGTGTGTTGAGCATTTGGCCCAAGGACTATCGGATCCAATGAGTTTGGAAGAGGGTAGCTGTGACTGATTACCTGGGGCCACGGATACGTTTTTGAGAAAGTTAAATACATTTTTATGATTTCTAATGAAATGCTCACCCACCTAATGATACTGCATTGCATGTAAAGAATCAACAGTGTTTTGTTGTGTCATGGGAGACATGGGATCGTGTTTATTGAATGAAAAATGAAAAAGAGAGATATGTCGTATATTATAGTGTTTACTATTCTTAACTGACACCAAGCTAAAGATATGGAATGAAATTACAGGAGCAGCACTCGGGAGAATTGTGATGAATGAGAATCTGTTGTTCAAAGCTGCAATTTGCACACACACACACACACGCGTGCACGTAAGCACGCTAAGCACGCACGCAAGCACGCACGCACACACAGATATGCATTTAGTTTTTTAACTTGGAGCAACTTCATTGACTGGGAATATTTCTCTTGCATTTTCGTAATCACTTTTCTTTTTACCCATTTCAAGCGTCCTCACAACACTGAATGTGATCACACTCATCACTGTCAATGCAGACAATGTGTGTGTGTACCCATTGTTGTTACCAATGCGATACAGATCAGCATACACATCAGACACCGCCCCTTCATCCTCTTAGCTTGCACTTTGTGATATAAACCACATGGACGTGCACACACCTATACAAACACACACAGACAGATGTGTTGACTTAAGTCACGATCTACGTTCCACCCCCTTTATTTTTATTCTGTGATATTTTCTGTCCTCCCGAGTCTGTGGCTGGTCCTTCCTTTTTTTGGTTTCCCTGTCCTGACAGAGACTAATGGGGGAGACGGAGACGAGCCTCAGCCAGGACCATCACAATCCATCTCAATAAATGATGCTGTTAGCGTGCACATCTTTTTTTTTGCTGCGAGCAGAACAAAACAGAAGCTTGTTGTTGTTTCAGGCAGATCAAAGTTTTACAACAAATTTATCCCAATCATCTTTTTTTTATATTTGCTGCTGAATTGCATTTAAAGAAGTGCAGCAGAAGGCGAAGACAAGCCGCTGTGCAGCTGATAATTACTAACTTAAGAACAGCAAACGAGTAAACATCAGTTTTTAATTAAACTTCCTCATTGAAGCAGCAGATGACCATCTGCACATGGATGTAAGCTGATTGCTCACAATAGGGTGGCACCAGTGTTAAGCTCAGTGTGGAGCTCATCAGTGAAATACCAGAATAAAAAGAGAACAATAATCATCAGTGCAGTGGAGTATAAACAACAATAGACTTGTTTACACATTCTATCAACAACAGGAAAACATTATATCTGAATAATATTACCTGAAACTTTAACATTTCATAATTTTCTTTTCACAAATCACTGTATTATACATGAATCATTACCCATCATCATAACTTAAATATTACTTAACAAGTTCATACTGTTTAAACTATTTTTTCATTCTTCAATTTACAGAAACATTGTGAGAAACCTGCAGTTGCAACAAAAACCCATTCAGCCCATAACACTGACAATATATAAGAAAGATTGGTTCTTAAGTCAGACCCTTTTCTAACGCAACATCGTGAAAGCATCACAATGCAGGTGCAAGCAGCAGCAGAGAGAAATGAAGCTCAGCCGTGACAAGAAGTAATTCACAGTTATTGAGAAGCAGTGAGGCCCAGGATGAGCGTTATGGAGGTTTAATGAGGAGCCACAGGCAGCGATCTGATCATCTTATAGCGATTACATTCAAAACAGTTTTGCACAATAACTGAGTGAAGATTAAACGCTTGGTGTGCATGCCTTCGTTTCCCCGGCTCCACTGCACTCTGCTGTAGAACCATGCAGGAATTACAAAGTGAGTAAACGCTAAATCTGCTAGTTTATACTGGATGGCGATCCACACTATTTTTAGTCGTCTCCATCAGCTGTGAGTTAATCTGAACGGGCACACACACTGCAAGGCGGGGCAAGGGGGGGGGTCAAGGGTTAATAAGCATTACACTCGCAGTCATAAATACATATATATAGGGGGGGGGGAGGTTAGATGGATTTGTGTAGCGGCAGCCTCCGTTACACTGTGTCTTCCACTTAAACAAATAATCACCGGCCTCCCACCCAACAAATGGCTGCAGCAGATGAACGGAACAAAGTGACATAATTGTCGCACAAAACCGACACTGCACAGTGGGGACATATGCATAATATATGACTGCTGTAAAATGTACATTGGGTATTAACAATGGTTGGACGCACAGGGTTATATAACTTTGTGTAAGACATTTAAATGAACTAGTTGCTATGATACAACCGATACGTTCGTCCTGTTGTTGTGTTGCAGGATCCAGATTTCCTCTCACGGTGATGCCACAGTAGCTGAGGCTTCTTTATTAGGGCAGCAAGTTTTTTATTGCAGTGATGCATTAGCGTGTGTGTCTTTTTTTTTACACTGCAGTGAAAATACCATCAACAAATTCACTCTCTCGCTCTCTTTGGCTGTGCATTTTATATCTGGTGCTGTAAATCCAACCCCTGTGTGCCTCCCTCTCCTTCAGACCCAACGCTCCAGGATGCTGGTACCTTTCGACCTTTGTGTGCATCATCACGTGCCACAGTGCGTGAATGGGTTTGTGTGTGTGTGCACGCGTGGCAGCTCAGTGCCGCATTTCCCCCAATGACCGGGCTTCATTGAATGATCAAACAAGCGAAGACAGATAAAACGGAAAATTGTGGTTGGTGTAGAGGTGCATTAAAGATGTAGTGATTCATGAGGCTCCTGTCAACCACCCCCACTCTCCCCCCCCCTCTCCTCGTTCACACTTCCTGCCCTCCCGTGACCCAGAAAAGAAGAAGCATGATTTTCAAACGTGTGTGTTTTTCTCCCTGCATTCCCTTTCTTACATTACATATTACATATATTTAACAGGTTTCTTTATCTCTCTCTCTCTGCTCCATCTGCAAAGATCTTAAAAACACAGAGTGATAAATACAGAGTCCTGCCACTCCCATCACAACACCCGGGAGAAATCACTTACCATCGCAATGGGCAGCCTCAGAGCCCCCCTGCCCTTTACCTCCAATCCCTCCTCATCACAGGAGAGCTCCTCTGAGGCTTGAGACGCAGCCCAAGAGACGCAGCCTTGCCTATAGTCGACCCTTATAGGCATAAATGATGTAAATTATCCCAAAGGCAGGGGCCACATCATGTAGGTTACATAAACCTGTGTGCTGGGCGTCGCTTGAGGAGCCCCCCTGTATGGCACGTAGACTTAATGTGTTCCGCTTTAGTGGTTTCAAGTTAGTTGAAAAAAATCAATGGACACAAGAGACACTTAAGACCCATTGGGATTTCATGATGAATGCTAGAAAAACATATAGACATATGGTAAAGAAAGCCATATTTGTAATGCATGTATACACATAGAGAATAAACATGAACACAGGCTCATTTTTATATGCATCACTGCATGCTCGCACGCATGCGCACATGTGGCCACGCACAGAAACAAACACACATGCACTTTCACATTTACATTTACAATAATCTACTCAAATATGGCCCACGAGTATGATTAAACGTGTCCTGCCTGATGTGATGCAACAGCGCCATCTCATGTCGTGAGGAAAGAATGCAACACTGCAGCAAACCAATCCACTGCGAACAAGTGGTTCTCTCTGTCTTCTTCTCCCTCTCCCCATCTGTCTGATGATGGTGTAACCTGCTGGTTCATCCGGGTCGATAAACTCTTTCACCTTCCAATGAGCACGTCAGTACCAATTCTCTCACGCGGATGTGTGTGCATACAAGCTCCTGAGCCGCAAGGCTGTGAGGCTTCTGTTGCTTGTAATGAACAATGTCATACATCTTCTTTTAGTCCTTTATGTTCTCTGCTGTCTTTCAACTGATAATGCCTCCCCACTCCTTCTTTATTCTCTTGTTTATCCTTTTTTCATATATATTCTTCCCACACACACTTCCCTTATCCCATATGTTTTCCCACCAAGTGTCCTCCCACCGTCTGCACCTCCTGATCTCTGTCTGTCTCCCCGGAGGCCGAGCCACACCCACGTCACTGTGATGTGTAGGGTGGAGGCAGTTTTAAGGCTATTCGGCCGGCACTCTGTTGGCAAGTCGGCTTTAGGGCTGCAGCATTTTTAATGCTGTGACTCACTGTGGCGTGGTGCAGCAAACTGAGCATGGAAAAGAGGGTTAGAGAGAGAGGGGCGTCATACTGATGTGTCATAGGCCAGAGGCAGGCGAGGGGAGGGGGCTGGAGGAAGGTATCGTCTGAGGGAAGGGTATGTGAAGTGAAAGAGACCTTTTAGGGAGAAGGACGTCGGAACTTTTCACTGTGTGTAGGCCTGTGCAGGCCAGGGTTTAGTGGCAAGAGAAGGCTGGAAGATTGAAGGAGGGACCCAGGAAGTGAGGGAAGGGATGGATTAGTGTAAGTGTAATGAAGACAGGGAGAGAGAAAGTGATTTACATTTTAAAGGATTATTGGCTCCTCTGCAGTCAGGAGGCTGTGCAATGAGTGCAAACACACACACACACACACACACACACACACACACACACACACACACACACACACACTCTCTCGCTCTCTACTGCAGTGTCAAAACAGTAGCTCCTGCCACACATGAATCTTCTCAGAGATAGGAGAATGGTATATCATATTTCATTCTAATACCAACTTCCACTAACTTGTGTATAAGATAACCCAGACATGTTTGTGTGCATGTGTATGTGTGAGGGTGTGTGTGTGTGTGTGTGTGTGTGTGTTTGTGATGGGGGGATGTAGAGTGGGAGGACGGCAGCTTATGGGGGCTGTAATTAAAGAACCTTACATAAAGTCTTTCTTTTGATGGCTGAGCTGTAACGACGGTGCCCAGAAGCTTCACTACACACACTGCAGACATCTTGTTGGGCAAGAGTGTAAACGCACAAGTGGGAACAGTCACAATAATCACAAGGCTAAAGATTCAGTGTTGGAACAATTAATGAAATACTTCTGCTTCCTTCCTTTGGGCTTATTTTCTTATCTTTGACTCAGTGACTATGCCTAATGCCAGTATCATCAAATCAAACCAAAAGAAAATGTATTTTGTATATAGTGTAATTTATCTTTTGAAAGTCATTTTAAGATCTTCTGTTACTTAAAATCTGTTCTTTTATATATGCATTACATTTTCAAATTTTTTTCTTATCCATATACTGTACCTAAAGCACTTTACAAATAACGTTTACCATTATTATTATGTTACTATTATTATATTCAAATTGCTTTGTATATATTTATTATTGTCTTCTTTCATATTTTTGACTTGTAAAGCACTTTGTAACTGTTTTTGACAGTTTTGATAGCTTCTCTTTCTTTTTCTTCTTCTTATGATGATGATTATTATTATTACTATTATTATGACGTGAAGCTTTTCCTCTCTTCTTGTCAGTTTATTCTCATATTATGATTCAAACAAATTAAAATGTTAAAACGTGTCTTACCGAATGTGAAACGGACACACACACACAGATCGTGCTCCATGTTTTGTGCTCACGTTGTGTCTCGGGACATGTGTGTTGCCTGGGGGCGCGTGAGGAAACAGAGGAAGAAAAAAAAATATGAACGAGTGGAACAAACCGACGTCATCAGCCTACGTCATCTATCCTTCAGCGGAAGGATACTTTCTCCCCCGAGTAGTAGTTCCGGGATGTGGGACTACTTCTCGGGATTGGATAGATATAACGTTGACGGGCGCAAGGATACGACGGGGCTACGCGTCGCTAGCAGGTGCACTGCGCAGGGGAAACGAGGAATAACACGGGAGGAACGAGTCCGCGGCTGACCGGGTGTTTTTACCGTTAAAACCACCAAAGTCACGTCACACCACGCAACGGAACCCCCGCACTTCAACCGGAATAATGTCACGGTAAGTCCGCAGAGCCAGGCCGCTAGAAGCCGTGATGTGTCCGGTTGGCTGGAGGCTAACGGTAGCACGCGCTGCTAACAGCTGACGACCCCACCGAGTGATTGACGGATGTTAGCGGTTTTGTTGGTTGACACGTCATATGTTTTCTATGTCGCGACACTGTGTAAATAAACGTAGATTCAGTCCGACATGACGTGTTGACAGCCCCGAACTGACGTCAGCAGGCGATTAATGAACCATTAAATTACATTTTCCTCTATGGGAGACCAGTGACGTCACGTGTGAACGCTTGACACGAGTTACAGAAATATTCGTTACACCCAGTGTTGTGGTTTGATTCATCACGTGCGTGTGTCAGATGTGCAACTGTGCACAACATCAGCATTTATAAAAAATACACAAACACAAACGTTTGTACTTCTATCTTAGGGAGAACACTTATTGACAGAATACATCCACTAACCCCTTATCCAAACATTAACCATCCAAACTAAATGAATGACCAAAACCTAATTCTAACTTACACATAAGAAGACCCTAACCCTAACCTAGACTAAATTCTAATTTAAAGCTAACCCTAACCTAATTCTAACCCTAAAACCAAGTCTTAACCTTCAAACAGCCCATTGAAAAAGTGATGACCGGTCAAAATGGCCTCACTCTGTAGGGTCTATGCTGAAACTGTACCTCACGAAAGTATAATTACAGGAACACACACACACACACACACATTAGACTGTGGGGTTTATACGTTAAATAAATGATCTGACTTGAACTCCTTTTCAATTGTAATCATGTCATCTCCTCCTTCTTTACTTATCCTTTGGATGAACATTACTGTCCATGAAGTATTTGTTTTATTCACATTGTTTTTTAATGGTTTCAGTGGCGTACATGGCTGCTGGGGGGTTGGTTTGTTTTGACGGGACAGAGGGTTGCAAAGCCCCTTCAGGCAGTTTAGTGCTAGTAACTGGACGTGAGAGCAGGATGTTTCTCTTTGCTTTTCTTGCAGCAGGGTGTTAACCAGTGTGTGCAAACACTGGTTAACGCTGCCGCACCTCCACAATGGAAAAGATCTTCTTTTGTTTTAGAGTAAGATGGAGAGACTAACTATTAGAGTCTCTCCAGTTCTGCCAAGTCACCTGAAGTAATTTGGTTTCCTCATTTGTGTTCTGGGGAGTTTATCCTTGGCGGATTTAACAAGATTATATAAGATTATAACAAGATTATAATATCAGAGATTGAGTTTGAAAGAAGCTGGTAGCAGGAACTGAAAGGAATTTGTTTACCATTGAAGGGCTTTTGCTGAGCTGCGCCAATTCTATTCATTAGACAGTTACTGACTTCTCCCTGCAAATGCTTTAGATTTCACTCCAAACATTAGTAGTTTATCTAAAATCCGCTGATGCGTATCTGTCTAATCTGTTAGAGGGTTTGTCGTATACTGAGAGATTATTCAATTGTTTAAAACGTCAGAGTTTGTAATCTGCACCACAGTTTCTCTCCCTTCAATACATCTGGTTGTATTTTTGTCATAGTGAATTAAATTAAATTAAATACAGAACAATTAGATATCATTATATAAAGTATGAATATAACTTATATGTGGATAATACACACAAAACACGTTTTTATAGTATATTGAATGATATATTGTAATATTTTATATTACACAAGCATTTTATGTAAAAATTTAATATTTTAAACAGATGGATTAGAGCAGATGATCAGTCCTGCTAATAAACCGATCAATCAGCCTCTGACCGTAGAGTTCTTCTTCGGATCAACCACAAACTTGCCCAGTGTATATCCTTGGACCCTAAGAAGTGTATTGTCTACTGTGAGGAGTTTTGGATAAGCAGTTGTCGAGACCACAATCCTCCAATGTGTTAACACCTTTACTGGCTGTTACCGTCAGTGGGGATAAAGCTGACATGCTGACATTTTACAGTTTGACGCAACAGTGTGCAGGAGAGGCTTCTTCTTACTTGGCAGGTGAAAAAGTGTGCGTGTTCTTAGGGAGTTGCTCCAAAACCCCATCCCAGTTCTCCCCTGAGCTTCACACAGCACAGCTAGCCTGAAACCACTTGGCCACCCTCCAAACCTCAAATTGATTTCTCATCTCTCCTAAGTCCTAAATCCCTCTTCAGATGCCACAAGCCTGCCGCTGGAATGAATCACTCTGGCAGAGCATCTGCGTGCTGCTGAGCCTCTTTTATAGGTTATGGCTGTTACGCTGTTGTGTCTGCCCTCGCGTGTTGATTCCAAATTCTGTCCCCTCTCACTGCTGTACTGTGATTTTCTTACACTTCAACATGTATCAGTGATTTCATAGAGATGCATGGGTTGGAACTGACAGACTGAGCAGGAACCATAAACTGTGTATAAAACTTCCTCTCATTACCCAGAATTCATGCTTAAATAACCTGGTTACAAACCTGGTAACCTTGTTATTTTGGTCCATCTCCCATTCATAACATTCAGGAGATGGTATTAATGACTTATACTGCAGCCAGCCACCAGGTGGCAATCAAGATGCTTTGGCTTTGCTTTTTGGAAGCTGCAGTTTTGTCCATCTTTAAACAATCTACAGCAGGAACCAGAGACATTATTACCATCACTGTAGAAGTGTTAGTGATATGACTGACAACAGGATGTCTTGATGATATTAGAATCCAAAGTCCCTCCCCCTCCCCCTCCTTCATGGCTTGATCAGTGCTTTGGCTCTGATTTTAATATATTTGTGTGGTTGTTAAATTGTTATTATTCCGTATGGTCGGAATTAATTTTGGCAACAGGTTTGTCGTTCATCTTTTGGATCCACTTTCCTACAGCTCAGACTTCAAGATTGAACATGTTTATATGCACCGTATGTTTGTAATTATGCCAATCTGATCTCACTCTGTGTGTATCATGTAAAACAGTATAGCCTAGTAGAATTTGGTTAGAAAATCCAGGAACATAAATACATTTATTGTAAGGATTATAAGAAGTAGGTACTAAATTAATGTTTATGGACAGAGAAATACTCAGAGAAGCGGCTATAAACATTTTGAATTATTTTATTTTAAGCAGTGCTGGCTGACTGTTATGAGAAGAGCTTTTAAAATTAGGCTTTACCAAAGATAAAAGAGGGAGCGCTCTGGATGGCTGCACTGTATCTAGAGGAGAGATAATAGTAGTGTTAAAGGTTAGATTCCTTATATTCTCTTAATCAACCTCATTGTTTAATTCATTACTCTCCTAATAATATGCTTGTTATTTCTTAATTGAATCATTAGAATTGCAAAGACAAATTTGACTCTGTATTCTGATAGCGTGCATTCAAACCAGTTTTCTAATTGGATGTAAAAGAGTGGATGAAAGCTATAAAGTAATTGTGTATGCACAAGTTTGTGTGTTTAACTCACCGGAACAATGAACTATATATATATATCTATAAATATAAATGTGATTTTCTTTTTTGATGATGTGCTTGCCAGTGTAACAATATGCATTTATTGTTTGGTTATTTAGTGTACATAAAA
This sequence comes from Pseudopleuronectes americanus, assembly GCA_038501795.1. Taxonomy (NCBI): domain Eukaryota; kingdom Metazoa; phylum Chordata; class Actinopteri; order Pleuronectiformes; family Pleuronectidae; genus Pseudopleuronectes; species Pseudopleuronectes americanus. The sequence goes on from CM076732.1 coordinate 4,193,112, forward strand.
GTGGTTGTCAGGGCCTCTGTTTTGAAGCACCTCCCTTCCTAAAAAGATAAGATCAAATCCTCCCGGCACAAGCTGTTCACTGAGATGACAACAGTGAATATCCTCTTTATTCTAAATTTCTAGCTCAGAATCCTCTGGGAGTAATCTCAAAGACCACTTGTTAATTTAGCCCCAGGACGTTCGCTGTTTGAGATTCGAGTATGAAAACACGTACGAAGTCAATGAGGTAAACAGCCTGTAGGAATTGCATCAGTCACATGGCTTTGAGAAGGAAGGTCCCTCTTTTTTTTTCTCATTATCTTTTCCTCTCCTCCTAAAATTTATAATCCCTGAGTCTTTGCTTTGGTACAACACTGTTTGAAGACTATGCTCTGTTTCTTCACTGTTAAGGTACTTGGAAAAACATTTAAGAGCCACAGTGATGCTTAGGTTTTGGATAGGCAGCTTTATAGAGGGCTCAGTATCATTTACATGTAGTATTAATGGCTGGGGCTCTAGTGCCTTGAAAGAGACATGTTGTTAGAATGAGTCAAGGATTTAACCACCACATTTTTCTCTTCCTCTGTTTGTTCTGTCTACAGAGCAGATACCATCGGCTGACCTTTTCTCTCCGGAGTGACTGCGTTCTCCACAATAAGAAGCCACTCACTCAACTACCAACAAAATGTCTGGTATGGATTTTGTATAAAGTTTAAAGAGAGTGCCTGTGAATTTCTGTAAATCAACAAGACTTCAGCTCATGTTCACAAATGCCCACTGACTATTCAGCATTAACAGTGTACTTGATTTTTTCTATTACATTTCTTCAAAAGTTATACCTTATACTCTCTCTAATTTATGGTTTTATCTAGGTTTGTTATTTTCAGAATTCCCTCATTGTCTTTATATTAGTTTCAGTTTAAATGACACTGTTTCTAATACATGATTCTGTGTTCTAGGGACCTACACACCCGCCCCGGGGGGGCCATTCTCTGCTCTCACTCCAAGTATGTGGCCTCAGGACATCTTGGCCAAGTACCATCAAGTGAGGACGACTTTTACAGAAATAGTACCATGTTTTTCTTTTGCTAACACTTAATACAGATTGGCAATAAAATGGGACACCAAACATCAAAACAGCAGAAAATTAGATTTCGAGGAACGACCCATCTGCATAGCCCGACAGAATATCAAGAGGAACAAAAATGCCTAAGTAGCTTTGCCATCATGTTACACATTAACATCTGGTGTGTTTGTTAACTGTTATTTAAGATTATAAAAGCTCCTGTGGCCTCCATTAGCCACATCTTTCACTGTCATCTCTTTTCTATGACACGTAGCCTAATGAATCGCCTGTTATTTGTTCGTCTCCACAGAAAACCTCATCAGAGCAGCCAGAACTCCACTATGATGAGTTTGGCTTCAGAGTGGACACTGAAGGTAATACCTGTTCACACATGCACCTGTTTTAATTATTTTCTAAATTTCTAATACGTAGACATTATTGTATCTAAAGAACAGTATGGCTTCCATCACAGAGGTCTTGGCATCTTATTTCCAGGGTTAAAAAAATCTAAAGTCTAAAGTTTTAGTTATTCTGGCTGCCGATATTCCTTATTTTCTCCCGTACTTCGTAAAGATATTCAAAAAATCTTAAATTAGCTTTTTGAAACCTGCAGAAAGCTGTGTTAACATTACATTTTCCAAAGAAGTCTTACAACCAGACAAACCAAATCCTGATGCCTCTCTTCTCACTCCCCAGACGGTGAGGAACCCAGGTCCTGTCTTGGCGCTGAAGGCTCACCCCAGCGTGAAGATCCACAGCAGCGATTGCGCTGGCAAGCCCACCTGGAGTTCACCCACAACCACACGGTGGGTGACCTGACCTGGGAGCTCATTGACCCTGTGCTTTCACGCTCCGAGCGTCTGCGTTCCCTAGTGCTCGGTGGCATTCCTCACAGCATGAGGCCACAGGTAAGTGAACTTGCACAGCAATGGTGACCTATTTGTGGTGTTTACTGCAGAGCTACTGTTACCTTTGGCTGTTTAGATTTTAGTAATTTCCAAGGACACAAAACAAGCTGTAGAGTTTGAACGATTTTCTGTCTTCTAGCTTTGGATGCGGCTGTCTGGAGCGCTGCAGAAAAAGAGGACCACTGAGATCTCATACAGAGAAATCATTAAGAACAGCTCCAACGAAGACACCTCCACGGCCAAACAGGTACAATCCCGAACTACACGTCCACGTGTAACAAACACAATCTCTGTGGTTATAATACAAAGCACTAAAGCATAGTATTCTTAAGATCTCAATGGAATTACATATTCGTTACAGTAATACACTGCTCAGTTTTATAATCATTACCTCCCTTTTTTATTGATCCTTATTATTTCCACGTTATTATTCCTTGTTTACGTCTGCCCCTCAGATAGAGAAGGACCTCTTAAGGACAATGCCAACCAATGCATGTTTCAACACAATGACCAGTGTTGGAGTGCCGAGGCTCAGACGGGTATTGAGAGGTCTAGCCTGGCTCTACCCGGACATCGGGTACTGTCAGGGTACTGGGATGGTGAGAATACCTGCTGTGCATACTGAAGCTTTTCTAAGTGTATTTTTAATTCCCCAGTTAATTTATTACCTTTTCCATATCCATTGCTCTTTGTACACCATGCCTATCTGCTTGGTCGGTCCAGGTGGTTTCCTGTCTCCTGCTCTTTCTCGAGGAGGAGGATGCCCTATGGATGATGTGTGCCCTGATCGAAGACCTTCTCCCTCCATCTTACTTCTCCTCCACTCTGCTCGGTGTCCAAACGGACCAGAGGGTTCTCCGCCAGCTCATTGTTCAGTACCTACCAGCCCTCGACCGCCTTCTGCAGGAGCATGACATAGGTCAGGAAGGGTATTGGGAAAGAGGGTGAAAATGTGGTGCATAATCAGTGGAAACTAATTAACAGAATAAACAGTCAATACAATATCTTACCCCCTCCTCTTTACACATCCAGAGCTGTCGCTGATAACACTCCATTGGTTCCTGACATCATTTGCCAGTGTGGTGGACATCCGTCTGCTGCTAAGGATCTGGGATCTGCTCTATTACCAGGGCTCATTGGTGCTCTTCCAGGTCACACTGGGGATGCTCAAGATCCAGGTATCTGCTCTGAACCGTTTCCTAAGTCTTAACTCTCTATTGCAATTTAACTTTTATGTGTGCTGTGCTGCTTCAGCGTAACTTTATTGTTTCAGTCACTCAGTAACTGATTATGTTAATAGTTTCTAATATTTGTTATATACAGTAGAGTACATAATGCTAATGAGGCCAACTTTTCACCAGCTGCTATTTACACCAAGTGTAAATGACGATTATTAATCCATTTAAAATGTCTTCCCCGACTACAGGAGGAGGAGCTTGTATCCTCAGAGAACTCTGCTTCCATTTTTAATACTCTGTCGGACCTGCCGAGCCAGCTGAGAGATGGACCTGCAGTTCTTGGGGAAGCTATGAGGCTAGCAGGGACACTGTCCCAGGAAACTCTGGACGCCCACCGACACAAGCACCAAGCCTATATCCTAAATGAACAGGCGCAGCTCAGCAATGGGAACAACCCAACACACAACACTAATCTCAACAAGGTCAGTTGGTGTCAAGCTTCTGTTCTAGCTGTGATTATAAAAAAACTAGCCACATATGGGCATATTAGGAGGTTTATGTGACCATGGTTTTTTTATTAAAGTAATAAAAAACAACTAATTCACTTTGTATTTGTTTACGAGCAGGTGGTGAGAAGACAGTCGCTGCGCAGGAAGTCCACCCTGAGCTCCCTGCTGTTTGGGGAGGATGAGGCAGAGACTCTAAAGTCTAAGAACATAAAGCAGACGGAGCTGGTCGCTGCCCTGCGAGAGGCCATAACCCGGACTGCAGAGCACTTCCACTGTCTGGACCCGTGTCACTCCAGCACTGTGAGTTCACACACGTCAACGAGAGAACAGTGTGTCTTGTTGTGGACTGAGAATCAACTGAAAAACCTACCTTTTATAGCTATTAGTAAAGATGCCATTAATCCTGAATTATTTGAGTTCATTGTTACCTGACGTCCCACCTTGTCTCTCTAGGACCTGACTCCTGACTACTCCATGGAGAGCCACCAGCGAGACCATGAGAACTTCCTGGTTGTGTCCCGTAACCGGCGGAGACGGGCGAAGGCTTTGTTGGATTTTGAGCGACACGACGACGACGAACTGGGCTTCAGAAAGAATGACATCATCACAGTGAGTCTTTACTTTCACACAATACATGTCTTGATGTTTCTACTCATGACAACTGTGCATGACACCCATGTCCCTTAATGCTTATCCCAGTATTTGTATCTTTCTCCCTCAGATCATCTCACAAAAGGATGAACACTGTTGGGTTGGAGATCTGAACGGCCTCCGAGGTGCGTGTCCTCCTCGTCTGTTACTATTGCCCTCCAGATATTTGATTTATATATTCTGTGATGCAGCTCATTTTCAATTTGTATGCTTTGTAACAGGCTGGTTTCCAGCGAAGTTTGTGGAGATCCTTGATGAAAGAAGCAAAGAGGTAAAGAAGTATTTACTTTTGAGCTTGATTCTGCAATTGGCTTCAGGCCATTTTCATTTCCGTTGAACCATGTGATGTTTTTCTGTTTTCTTCTTTATTTCTTCATGTCCACATTCCATCACCCTGAATACAAATTCAAGTGTCCTGATCATTGACTTCTCATCTGTCTCCAGTATTCATTAGCAGGTGATGACTCTGTGACAGAGGCAGTGACAGACCTGGCCAGAGGCACATTGTGTCCGGCACTAAAGGCCATTTTCCAGCATGGTCTCAAGAAGCCGTCTATACTGGGAGGGCCCTGTCACCCTTGGTTATACATAGAGGAGGTAGGAGAGTGTCTTTTCAGTGCACATGGAAGCATATTGCACACTAGTTCAAATTCATTTTGATCATTCTTCCTCTTCTGTTTTTCTCTCAGGCGGCCAGTAGAGAGGTGGAGAGGGACTTCAACTCTGTCTACTCAAGACTGGTGCTATGTAAAACTTACAGGTAGAACACAGACACTCATTGTGTTTTCATTAGTTCTGTATTAACAGGAGCATTTAATATAATCTGTTGAATCTGCAAGAACACATTGTAAAAAATGTTTGGAGTCCAGATCAATTCACATGAGATGATATTGTCTGTTAAGAACATAAATAGAGAACCGACTCTTTTCTGTATGCACAGGGTGATGATAATGTGGTTTGACAAGGGAAACTCGCCTTTGAGAAATTCGCCTTCAGCAGTTTAATATTATAAAGTAACAATTTATTGTTTTTGGCCTTTACCAGATTAGATGAAGATGGGAAAGTACTAACACCAGAGGAGCTGCTATACAGAGTGAGTCATCAATGTGTAAAACAAATGCAATTTTCATCTTTCTCAATGTAAAATGCATCAAGTCTATGAAAGAAAAAAAATTCTTTGTACATGAAAGTTTTTTTCTCAACTTCCAGCAATTAGTATTATTCTTTTAATGTAGTTGGTGAAGGTAAGTGGAAAGTACATGAGCGCCCTCTGTTGACTCTTTCAGGCAGTGCAGTCCGTCAACATGAGCCACGACACAGCACACGCTCAGATGGATGTCAAGTTTAGATCTCTGATCTGCGTCGGCCTCAAGTGAGTTTTCCAAACTAACACACTCCTAGGATTGAAATGTTATCTGTCAGTCTATACTGAATATCAGTTACTACAGGTTTAAAACGTGCAGATCTACACATGTTGAGTACACACGTGTCTGTTTCTCCAGTGAGCAGGTGCTACACTTGTGGCTCGAGGTGTTGTGTTCCAGCATGGCTGCTGTAGAGAAATGGTATCACCCCTGGTCGTTCCTGCGCAGTCCTGGATGGGTTCAGATCAAATGTGAGCTCAGGTAAGAAAATCCCAAATCTCAGCGAGAGGATTCAAAGTGGTAGAATTCTGAAATCCCGACTTTTTGAGTCCACCCACTATCATTATCTATCTGTAAAACACTATTGAGTAGTTTGAAAATATGGTTTCAAAAGCAAGACACGTGATCAGAACAATAAAACAGATAAAGACCAGTGTGCTGCTGTGTTTCCTCAGGGTCCTCTCAAAGTTTGCCTTCAGTCTCTCCCAGGACTGTGAGCTACCCGACAAAAAACAGGTGAGCAAAGCAGATTGCCTCAGTATCATCTTAGCGTACACAACTGAGCACGTCTCACTATTCAAAGACAACGTATTAGTATTCAGGAGAGAGGAAAACCCCTGTGACTTTATACTGTTTCAGAAATCCACTCTTCTCAAAGCAGAAGTTATGGATGTGCTGGTTCAGCATCACCTCTTTAGTTGGGATCTCTAGGTAACGTGCGAATGAGACAAAGTAAGAGATACTATAGCGCAGTTATTAGTTCCACTAGTTTGTCAACCTACTGATCCAATAATTCATGTCAATCAAATGATTTCTCAGTTTCTGTCGTTCTTCTTTGTAATCAAATTTGTATTTGTGTGTATTTGTTATACAATCGACAAAGTGTCAGTTGTTGTCCTATAGCAAAACACATTAGTGCACTACTCTATCTATATCTTAAATATTGAACTAGACTCTTGCCAGACTCCAGTCAGTGAAGCCATAAGGATTTTTTTAATCAGCGTTAGATGTCAAAAAGAAAATAGTTCCTTAAAAGTGCTGACAGGAGTCTGGGAAGAGGTCCGTGTGGTGATGCTTCTGGGTTTAGCTGAATGACATTTCTCTTTTCTCCAGGAGAAGGAGCAGAGGCCGTTGAAAGAAGGCGTTCAGGACATGTTGGTGAAACATCACCTCTTCAGCTGGGACATTGATGGATAGACACTGAGCTAAACATGGCTGAGTGCCACCCCGTCCTCTGCGTCCGTTTATATTTGATGTCTCCTCACTGGTTTCCTACAGACTGTCCATCATAAACGCAACACTACTGTCTGCTACGTGAAGTGACCGCTTCACAGGCACTCCATAATGACTGAAACCCTCACGTCACCACCAAGGTCGACTGGTTTGTATGAACTGTGTCACGTGTGCATTAAGGTGCATACTTTATTTTTATTCAGACCCTCCTATAGGAGGTTTCCCTACATATAACAAGGTCAGGCAGTCCTCTAGTACAGAACAGTCCGTACTCACTGGATTGGAACATCTCTGTAGAACTGACTACACTGAGCTTTCAGCTTTTTACAGCTGACTGAGTTTTACGCTGGAGCGAGACATGCAGTCCGTTCTCCGTCTGCGTTAAAGGCAGCAGCAGGTGACCCCAAACACTGGGCCTTTTTAACATGGTCCCAAATTCCACATCAGCCTGTAAACTTCCCTCAATGAAGACCAAAACAGAACATTCCTGAACACGGAGGCGTAAAGTTACTTATTATTTAAGAGGAATGCTACTTACCTCAAAATCATGAATTCCCCCAAATATTCCAGTAAACACTAATGTTGCACACACCAAGTAAAGCCTTTTCAAATTGTGATACAAGACGATGGGAATGTGTGCTACCTGGTGGTAGTGTGCAGTCTGCACTTGTATGACATGTTGTAAATGAAGCAGATGCTTTTTGTGTTACAATCTACAGTAAATAAATGTTACATATATATATATATATAGGTGTGTGTGTGTATATACAGTGGGGTCCTAAATTCAATTTGTAATGTTTTTTGTTTGTAAACATATCTGTCAACTAAATGTGTACTTGCAAGCTTAAGAAATTCAACATAGGATTTAATTAATCTAATTTAATTTAAAAGGTCTTTAAAAAAACAGCGAGTCGCCTGAAACTTGTGGAACAAAAGTGGGGACTTGAGCAAGTTAATGTTATCAAAGCTAAATTACTTTATTTTGTAATGCAAAAAGCAGCTCTATATTCACTCGTTTCATTTTCAGCAGTTATATTTTTGGATACTTGCTACATACAGAAACTAGACTGGCAGTCAATAATGCCCAAACCTCCGCCAAGGCCCAGAAGCCCCTTTATGAAAGCACATGTCACACCCTCATCAGACCAGTTTTCATCATATTTCAAGATGTAGTCATTATTTTCTGAGAAATCAAAGAACATGTTGAAAAACACCTTCTTGCATGTTGGAGAAGGTGAAAATATGATCTACAATCTCGATGGGGTCTTTCTACAGTCATGGCCATGCCCTCCGTAATCCTGCGAACAGTCAAACGTGTGAAATCCAACCTCCTTGGTGGAGGCAACAACAAATCAGTGGAATGTGTTGCTGTTCTTGGCATGAAGCTTGAAACTGTCGTGTACTTTAAGTGATTTTTTTCTTTTTTACTTTCAGATGTGCAAAAAAACACAATCATCAAAATTATTTTTACAAGATTGTAGCTATTGTAGCCTGTAAATCAGAATATACTTATAAAGGTCTATTAAATGTGTCAAAGTACAGTTGATAAACTCGTCCATTCCTTCTCTAGTTAAAGTCAAATTATTTTTTCACTCTGACAGACGCATGTTTAGATTATTTTAATACATAATTAGAAATATGTAGATGCCCAGATTTATGAAGAGACTCTGTTGAAAGTTCAGTAAAGCCTGTTTATTAACGTTCAGGTTTTATAGCGGCAAAGTTTGAAGTGTTACAACAACCGGCCTTAACGCATGGGGCACTAGAGTTACAGGTATCACTGCGAGTACTGCATGTTTTCAAACCATGAACAACTGTTGGAATGATGGGATTATGTGCTGTATTTGTTTGTACACTTATTGGAATATTGGATATGAGTGACGGTGGAAGCATCAGATACAATTTGAGTTTTAAAAGCGCAGACGAGAGCAGGTGGAAAAACCTTCAGACCATCCGAAAGCCAACGTTCTGCTTGTATGCTGCTGAATAAATAACTGACAATTATAAAACGTAACAGCTTATAATTTCTATATATATATATATCTAGAATTTGAAATCACTGTGCCCTCTGCTACATTCATTTGGGATTTGCATACATTTGTACAGTGGCATCATTCCGAACAGAGCACTACTAACAGCTATTCAACATATGCAGTATAAATAGAACATGAATTGTTTTTCATTGCAAATACACAGGGAATGCATTGGGGGGAGGGGGGGGTATTTATAGCTGCTCATATTGGTAATAGACCCTCCCCACCGCTGACACTGAGCCAGAGAACTGAATTAAAGATTCCAACAAAAAGAATTACATAAATCAGCATCCCGAGTGAGGCTAACCTCAGAAACCTCACTGTCTGCCATTATCCAAATTATTCAATAATGCAAAGGCAAACATTAAAAATACAGAAAGGGTGCATGCCTTCCTGGTGTTCCCTTTTTAAAAACAATAAGTTACCTAATGTAAAATCAAAACTGAAAAGGCAAGAAGTAGTTGGACTAAGGAGAGTGTCTTTCTGCCAACGTCTGAATCTCTCATGGTTTGTGGGATGAAGACACTTGGTGGAGTGATCGCAGAGGGAGATTTGCTTGGAAGAGGAGGAACGTTCAGCAGCCGCCCGTCCCCGAGGAGGTCGGAGCTGCTGTCGAGTTGGCGCTGCTGTTCTGGCCTTTTCCCTTGTGCCTCTGGCCCCCCCCGTCGCCTCCCGCCTCCTCCAGACTTTGGCTACGAACGAGAGGGAACAAAAGACAAACATTGTTAAGGCCAAACTCTTTACTTTGGGATATCTGCTAATAACGAGTCTGATCCCAACCTCAATATAATTAACTTCTATGGTTAAAGTCTATATGTTCACTTTGTTGAGGTTGTGAGAATGAAAGTTAAGTTTGGAGAACACTCAGTCACATGAATCGAAAACACCAAGATGTCTTACTCTTGATTTATAAAAAAAAACTATCTCTTGGCGAATCTTGTTATCGTAAAACAAAAACACTCCATTTTACCTTGTTCTCTTTGTTGCCATCCTTTATCTGAGAGTCTTCCTCCCCCTCTCCCTTATGGAGCCAGTCAGGCGAGCAGAGCAGAGGGTGTGAAGGAGCGACGTGACAAAATTAGAGTTCAAGCAGCAAAATCAAGCCGATGGAAAAGGAGAGAGAGAGGGGTAATGTTAGGCCAAGTACATTCAAAGATAGGAAATCTACAGTATATCTGCAGCACATCCATCGACTTGTGACTCACTGCTTGTGTGGTGTTCGGTCCCGCCGGCTGTGCTATCGTCGCCACGTCATCGCCGGCCAACATGGTTCCATCCTCTTTTCGGAGCTGCACCTTTTTCGTTGACTGCATTTTGATTTGTGGCGGTTTGGAATTTGACGGCAAGTTGTTGGTGGATTGCAGCAGCTGAAAGGAATGTGAGAAAAGATGTGAGTCTCTCTGATAGGTAGAAAGAAGTAAGATTAAAAAAAAGTTTCTCACGACAAAACCTATATCTCAGCCGAGGCCCAAAAGGCAGCAGGTAAAATAATTATTAACAAGGTGAATCCAACATGTGTGGATCATCGGGATTACAGATTCCCCTCAGGGAAACTTTGCCCGTCTGGCAGAAGGCTTTGCTACCTTAGTGATGGTCCCCACAGCCTTGGTGCGACCCTCTCTGAAGACCAGCCTCTGGTCACAGTGCAGATACTCGGGAGTCTTGATGAAGCGGAAGTGGACGGAAGCCTTGTCCCCTGTTCGTAAGCAGTCCCTGTTCATGGACAAGATGGTGGCGGTCTGCCTTATGCTGCCACAGTGGACTGAGGGGGATCGGGGGGCAGGACGACAGGGAGATGTGAGTTTATGCCGGAGAGCAACAATGAATCACACGTGTACAGAGTAATGAGACACTCTACTGCTCTGTAGCCTCATCAGTGTGCATAAGGCGAGAGGGTATTTGTTCAAATATTAAATGTTATTGGAAAACTAGATTCAAAACTTAAACGTCCTGTCACGACCATGAATCTGCAGAGGAACGTTTGTTGCTGTCATAAACTCTGCACCGCCCTCTAGTGGATGTGTTGCTTAACAACCATTCCGACCGTAAAGGACCCATAGAAGCATGTGGCTGAAGACATCGTGAAGACAACAGACTTTTATCATAATCAGAGGCAGCAGAAATGAGCCTTTACCCACCCATGGCCTGGTATCTGGGGGATATCGTGGTGGGGTGATGCAGCACCAGGATCTCCGCCTCAAACTCCCAGGTGGCCTGTGGGCTCAACTTCGGGGACACCATCACCATTCCTTTCCTTATGGATGAACGCTTGATCTATACAAAGAGTGGTGTGGAAAGAGGGGATGAGACAACGGAGGAAGACACATGCTGTGGATACAAAATCAGCATAAACAAATATTCCATTATTCACGTATGCAATCCCAAACTTCACCACTACTAGTTCTACTGTGGGAGACGGTTCCCCTCCTACCTTTTTGAGAGCAAAGGAGGCGGTCTGGCCACCTCGGACCTCCTTCACGGGCATCCTCTTGCGGTGGATTGATTTGACGGCGATAGGGATGAAACTGCCCAGGGGGTCCGGCCCCAGGAGCATGGTATCGTTCAGACGTATGAGTCCACGTAAAGTAGTTCCTGACACTACGGTGCCCACTCCCTGAGATATTAAAGGAAGAAAACGTATGGTTAAAGTGAGCATTTGGTAGATTTATCAATAATTCCACAGCAAGGTGTATCTAGTTTTGTGTTTGTGAATTGTCTGAGCACCGGCACGGAGTAGGTGTCGTCTATCTGGAACTCTGCTGGCTGATCGTCTCGGTAGGAGGTCCTGGAGGAGAGCAGGTTGAGAAACATCTTGAGAAGGTCCATGTTCTCTCCGCTCACATTAGAAATCTGAAAGATGGGACACATCCTGGAAAGACAAACACACACACACACACACACACACGTTACAAAGGGGCCTTTCACTCTTATTGCTCTAAAAGTCCAGTTCAAGTATTTTATTAAAATTGATTAAAGTTTGAAACCTCTCAGAGCTGAAGTTTGATGCTGTGACTATGACGTCATCCTTGTTCTGCACCAGGACCGGGATCTTCCTACAACCAGGAGACTTCAGTAACCTCTGGAGCAGCTTCAGTGTCTCTGTCAGAAGGAAAAGAAAGAATTACACCACAAAGCCTGATCCGGAGAACAACACATTACAGTCAGGTTGGGTTAGAAGAAGCAGCCACACTGCGTAGACAGAATATCGACTTTGACTTGTCACAGTAGGTCAAGCTCATAGTACTGGGACCCAAGAGCTCTTTTCAAGTATGAGAAGAATCACTGGTGTTGACCTTGTCGCCACCTGCTGGTCTGACCTGACTGTTTCAGCATTTGTTTTAGTTGTGTTTTCATTTGGACAGAGATAGTGCTTAATAATGATTTCTTTTAAAACAGAGTGGGAAAGTTTTGTTATAAATATCCAAGGTGTCGACAATGAGAGGGGACTGACCTTGTAAGATGTTGGCTGGACACATGTCTATCTTGGTTACCACAACAAACACGGGCACATTCAGAGCGAGGGCCAGGCCCAGGTGCTCTTTGGTCATCCCCACGATACCTGCATTACTGCCCACCTGGGGGGGGGGCAGAGAACTTCATTGTTATACTCTGCTTCTAAAGACATTGTTTATAGACTTCATTCCACATTACGAATTAAATACAGGTACGATTCCGGCAAATTTAAATATTGCTTTTTAAGTCATGAAGTCAGCCCTTTTGTTATATATAGCACATTCATGATATTTAATTGCCTCCTGCAATTTCCTATTGCCCCCACACACCAGATATAACCACATCCACCCCTGATAACCAACCCCCCTCGCTCCTCCTTGCTGACCATGAGCATGCAGAAGTCGGGCAGGTGTCCAGTCATCCCAAACACAGTCGTCTTGAGGTATTTCTCGTGGCCGGCCAGGTCTATGAAGGTTATGACCTTGGAGGACTTCTCGCAGATTTTGGTCCAGTCCAGGCTTCCTCCGTGACTGTCTGGTTTGTTCACCACCTGGGGACAGACGGAGAGGGGTTCAATTCTCAGCAGTCACACTGTCCATATGCCGCTTCACACAAAAGTCCATTCAACGTGTAGTCAAGCACCTCACTGTACAGCACAAAAAACAATAACATGAACCACTGCTTGAAATGTTTAACAATTACAATTCTTTTAGAATCAACCCAGCCAGTCGAGCTCTCTGGCCCTAACCTGTCCCTCCTGGTCGAAGCCCAGGATGTCGTTGCCCACACTGCTGGTCCGGCCACTCTCCATCTCGTGCTTGTGCCTGAAGAGCTTCTGGCGGGCGAAGCCCCGGCCGTTGTCCAGCTCTCCATGCGTCAGCACCCCGAGGAGGGTACTCTTCCCAGCGTCCACGTTCCCCACCACTGCAACCCTGAGGGGCACAGGACAACCAAGACATCATTTCAACATTTCAATCATTTCAAAAAGAAAAACCCAACTAAGACATGTCTCATTAAAAAGATATGTAATGAAAAAGGTAATCCAGAAAAACACAACTGTACAATTGTCAAGAACTTAGTTTATACAAAATAAATCATATATTTCTAATCTGAAAATCTAGGTCTTCTCCTGTATAACTGGTTAATGAAAAACAACTATGACCATAGCTGTGGATAATGATGTGTTGAATCTGCTCATCCCTCTGTGTTCTGCTCTCTGACCACTCACCTGACCTCCAGGAAGTCCAGCTCGCCCACACGCCTGCGGATCAGATAGTCGTGCACCAAACCTGCGGCCTCGCTGCGCTCTCGGAGTGGAATGAGGTCGGCGTCCAGCTGCTCACACATCGAGTGCACTGTGGCCACTGAGGCCTCCATATCTGTCTCATCCAGACCCCAGTCACCCCCGTCTGACAGAGGGATGGAGGGGAATAAGAGGTAAGTACATAATACAACACACAGCCCTGTGATTTGTTATGAAATGCTCTGGCAGAGACTAATACAAGGAGGGAACTTTGATTCACAAAGACACTGATCAAACTAATATAAATGTCATGTTCCAAATAAGGTCAAAAGGATGATGAATAATTTGTGTCATGTGCACAGCGTGTTTCTCACCTGAGCCCATCCCGACCACGTAGATGGTCTCTCCACATCCCTCCTCCATCCGGTCCCGGAGCTGGCGCAGTAGCGAGTCATACTGCTCTCCATTGGGGCTCACAAGAGCCTGCTGGTGGTTCACAGAAAGAAATGAAACAAGATCAATGAACACTGCTGCTGTTATGACCAGATGGTTGTTCTAAGGGCTGATGCAAACATTAGAGGGGATTCCATCAGATGGGGCTGCTCCCTACAGGGACTTCAGAGTGTGCTTCACTCAGGACATTTCCCCCGGCAGTAGAACCTTTGAAAGCTGTTCTCCACACGCAAACACAGCTGTCTCTCTTCCCATCACACACCTCAAGGTTACATGTAAACACACGTATTATCGATGTTTTAACAGATGGAAAAAGCTATAGATTCCAACCATTCAGAGGTAAAACAGTTTCAGGATGTTAACAAAGATCTGGTTCAAAACAAAATCATTGTTCTCACTACTTTATTTGACTCTGTGAACGTTTCTCATTGTTTGTTTTTTCCAAAAACCAAAAAGAAGAGTGTTGTATTTTCTAAAAAACAGTGAAGCCACTAGATCAAGTCTACAATTATACCAAAAAATCACATGACCAGTGTAGTGGGACTTTTTGTTTCTCTATTAAGAACAACAGCACAGGGTTGTCCCTTGAAAATCTGATTACGATTCAGATATAACCTTTAAAAGTGATATGTACAATAATAATAATGCTAAATAATTACACTAGAAGGCCCGAAGTGCGGAGTCACATGAATAATCTCAATATAAGTACATCAGTCAAAGTTATTCTTCTTCTTCTGACGTTTTATGGCAGTTGGTAAACAATCCGTCTGTGAGTCAGAATGGATATTTACCTAATTTATGTTATAGAGTCCTGTGTTTTTTTAGAAACCTGAATATCTATACCTATATCCTGCATCGCCCGAGGCCCTATGTAATATTTATCTTCCAAACGGTTTCTTTGGAGTGAGTTTTTAAGGGTCTGTCTCTGTTCATTGGTTTTATGGACAGACTAAAAACATCTGCTCCCCTGTCACATCTGCCTGTCCAGTATCTTCAGGGGGCTGTTTACATCACCTCCTTCCCTTTTGTGTCTGATGGTTGTTCTCGTTTCACCTACTTTCTTCTGGACGTTTAAAAGTTATTGGTTTATTGATGTTAAAGTTGATGTCATGCGGACGCAGAGTGATGACAGGAGCCAAAGGTGAAAGAGGAGCGGCCTCCCTGACGCAGCAGCTGTTTACACGTAACAACGCTGTCATGTCAACATGTCAACACACACACACACAAATGTATGTAAACACCAGCTGGAGAAGCCCACCTGCTGCCTTGTGTTTCATCATGGCGGCGGGATCGATCGTGTTGTGGACACGTTCCCTCACACACAGGACGAACAGCTACACATACCTGCTGTGTTAGCATAAAGGTTGTTCCCTGAGTGATGGATAATCCTAACAATCCGGCTAGGCTAACGTTAGCTGCGGTGTTGTTGTTATGCTAGTGCAACAACACAACAACTCCAGACCGCCCACAAACCCAGTGTTGTGTGCAGTGTATTACCAAGGAGCAGCTAACCGTGTGTTTGCTAATAACACAGTATTTGTTTCATTCATTCGTTAGCAGCAGCAGCAGCAGTTAGCCAACGTTAGCCCAACGGTCCAGGGGCCTAGCTTACCTTGTTGGTGAAGTCGACCCCGCGGTTCTCGGGCACGCCGTTGATCAGGTCCTCGTCCTCGAAGCTGTCATCCCCGGCGTCGTCCCCGCAGCCTCCCCGGTCCGGAGCGAAGATACTCGCCGGGGCCAGAGCGTCCACCAGCGGGTTGTAGACCGGTCTCGCACCGGGCTCCTTCCTCGCAGCTAGCGATGCCATGTCTGTGCCAGTGTTGAGTCTGTAGCTGTTGTTGTTTTTTCCTCCTGACAACCACACACACACAAACAGACACACACAGACACACACACACGCTGGTCAAAGCACCGCTAGCGTTGAGTAGCCAACATTAACATTAAGTCTGAATATTTACCTTTAGTATCACACACGGTTTGTTTGTGCGTCAGTTTGTGTTCGAGCCATTTGACCAAATATGACAATCCGCCTCATTCATAATAATACATAAGGCTTGTGTGTACACGCCCACGTCCTGTCTATCCCCCAATGGTGTCTCAGTGTCTATGAATATGAAAACTGTGGACCAATCACAGCGAGGGGGCGGTTCATATGATTACAGGCTGACCAGGTGTAATCGCAGTGAAACTTCAGTTGATGCAACTTTCCTGAAACCAATGTAATGAACTTATGTAATAATACAATAATAATAATAATACCTTATTCTGATCACTTTGATTTCAGTTTCAGCTCATAGTCAACACTTTATATTTTACTGTGAAATATGATTAAACAGAATCAACGATAAGACAAATATAGAGATTCTCGAAGTGCACTTTGAACAAACTTAAGTTTAAAAGCTGAACATTATGAAAGAATTCCACATAAACAATTCTGCACGGTGGAACGTCAGTTGATGCAACTTTCACGAAACAGATGTAAGCATCTTATGTAGTAATAAAATAGTAATAAAGTAATAACGTCATAACACTTTCCTGTTATCTTGTCACTTTCATGTAAGTTTCAGTTCATATCAAAGTCGACACATTCAACAGTTGGTAGTGGTCCTTTTAAAAAAAAATTTAACATTTTACTGTGAAATAAGATGCATTGAGCGTTGAATCGGAGTTGACGATCAAAAACAACTAAATTTAACAGAGTCAACGTTAAGACAAATATAGTGATACTGGAATTACACTTTGCTCATTGTAATTTCATCATCCTTCAGCAGTGGTGTATTGTTCAACAGAGTGGGCGATGATGGGCTGGGAAACAATCCAGGAAGTCCCCGCCTTGCTCTGCTAAATAAAACCCAGACCAGATACAATGCCCTTTACTAATTGATTGATTTGCCCATTATTAACCAGGAAGCTCTCATTGAGATGCAATATCTCTTTTGCCAGTGAGTCCTGGTCAAGATGTTCAAATATAAATACAACCAGGGACAAATAAGACATCATCTCTCCCAGGCTGATAATATAAAGATGTGTGGAAATATTCACAAAGGTTTATTGATGGGCTATTTATTGACATGCAGTGTTTCAAATAGTATTATGATAAGGGGTAAATCACAATGTATGTATCATAAGTACTATTTGTATATATTGCAGCTACTAACTGTCTATAGACTAGTTCTTAGGTCAAGAAGAGATGTGACACATCTCCATGCCTCATCGAACGTCTGATGCAAGAACTGCATCTCCCAGTAGTGACGGAGGTGTATTATCTTCCCAGATACGTCAAGTGGAGAGATAAACCTTCAGATGAAATCATATGACGAGGGAGGCTCTTCTCTGTGTGTTGAGGAGCAGGTCAACATTAAACCAGCTGTGGCTTGGATAGTGTCCATTCTTTGGTTCGGTGACACACGCCAGGTTTTGGAGATAAAATAGAGAGACACTGAAAACCTGCCTGTGTCTGTGAGTGTGTGTCTGTCTGTCAGTGAACATAAAAGCAGATGGGATGTTAGTAATCAGGAGACTTTTAGTTAATCAGCGGATATGATATGAAACCTCTGGTGTTATTCTACGTATAATAATCACAAAGGCTTTGAATAATGTATTGCAGCTTAGTTTTTGTAAGCTAATGGTTAGCTCACACACACACACACACACACACACACACACACACACACACACACACACACACACACACACACAGCAGCATTGATTATGTGATTATGTAGCAACCGCACAAGTTTGCATTAGGGGATGGGTCTGGGGAAGTGTAATAAGCGTGTGTGTGTGTGGCTGTGTGTCTCTCTAGAACATTTTCCATCTCACAGACAGCCCTTGTCAGGACCAGTGGACCACACAGGGACCAAAGCCTAACCCTGGTCCTGATGAGACAAAGTGTAATTTCTGAGCTCCTAGTTAAGGTTAGGGATAAGATGTTAACTTTGATAAAGTAGGGTTGGGGTTAGGCATGCATTGGTAATGGTTAAAGTACGGGGTAAGGAATGTAAGTCAATGCAAAGTACGTCCTAATGATGTGTCTATTTGTTCCCTGACAGTTGTTCCTCCTCTTACGTATTTTTCTTTCCTGCAATTTCCTCATGATTGTAATCTTTAGCTTGTAGTACATGCACGTGTGTGAGTCTGAATCAGAGCAGCGTGTTTCAGTTGTGTGTCAGCAGATGAAAGTGTCATCTATTTCCAGCTGTGAGTCAGGGATTCTGTTCAACATCTCCTCTCCCTCTGTCTGCTTCGTCCCTTCAATAAAGTTTTCTTGCTCTGCAGTCCCACTCTGTCATCTGATCCCACAGTGAGTTACAGCCCATGTCCACTAACCGGCCATTAAGGCTCCTGGCTCTGTGCTAAATATTTACACGTCTCCCTGGCAACGAATTTATTTCTATTTCTGTCCGCCCCTCTGGCCTCGGTTCCTCATCGCAGTCAGACTCAACAACCCAAAAGCTTCCAATATATCAGCCTCCAGTCAACAAGTGATCCATCACCAGTTACCCTCTCTTCACCAAAGTCTGCGATCACTTGTTAAGCAGTAATTTAGTTATTTAGAGGGGATAACTTCACTCTGAATCCATTTGTCGACATTTCACTAATGGCCGGATTCTATTGACTCTCTAATATGTCACTCCGGTCGAAGGAGCCTCCCACTCTGTATATATTCTCCACTCAGGCTGCAGAGGGGCAAGGCCTTCCCTCACTGCAGCACTGCCATTTCTTCTCAGCCGAGCTCCTGGACCACTTCTGCAGAAATAATGACAGTAAGTATCATTTACACAGAACGCTGCTCTTGCATGTCTTTTACTTTCTGTACTGTACGACTCAGCCGGTCAAGCAGGGTCAGGACACATTTTAAAAGTGGACCGGACAGCAGTGAAGTGAAGTGTCTCACTGTATTTTAACTTTTAGTGAGATTTCCAGAGTCCTGGCCTGGTGGGTTTGGTTTCATTGCCTTTTATGGTCAAAATATTCACTGCCCATTAGTCACCTTTCAACTGAGATATCAACTTCTGCAAATGCATGAGAAAGTCAGCTGCTGGCGCTGAGATATTCTTCCTCTGATGACTTAAACACACTGAAAGAGAAATGGAAAATCTTTGTTGCACTTGTGTGGAAAAGTGTGTTTGGCTACAAAGCAGAGCACGTGGTGTTAAAAGAGGCGCTTGACAGAGAAAGTTCATTCATTCAGACAAACATCAAACTAAAGTGGGTTCCACGACCAACAGAGCTAAAATACTTTGTTAACTTTTGTCCATTTGATTATTCCAGTCATGCCTTTTCTCTGTCTCAGTATCTAGAGCAACGCATTGTGGTTTTCCCCCTTGATTACAACCAAAGCTCTGTATCATTCCTGCTCGATGCTTGGCTACAGATCATGTGTTTGGAAACGGCACCGGGAAGCGAGGGTCAGGAGGCTTAAATCCCATTATAAAGTTAAATAGAATAAAGTCATCATTCAGAGGTTAGAATAGATGCTATCACACTGTGTTTCTGTAAGTTTAACCCCTTGGAGGCAAAGAAATCAGGAGTGGCAAATAGTGGAGGCGTTTTTTCCCGAAACAGGACACTGTCAGCAAATGCCTCTTAATTAACACAATTCCTTTTGAGTGTTTCTCGTTACTTGGTAGCAGGTTTTTGTTCTGTCTCTCCCAACATGCATTTCCCCTTAGACGGCAGAATCAGGCAGAAATGCAGAGTGACAGCTGACTCCGAGCTGCAGCCCAGCCCTGCACACAGCACATAGCTCCCACCCTGGTGCCATGTGTCATACGCGCGCTTTACAACTGGACTCGAGCATGGAAAGAATGTCGAACCCATGTCATCCAATCCTCTTCCCTCTCAATTCGTTTTCTTTAGTTTTACTCCACATTGTAGCTTCTAGATTTCAACCAGAACCAACAAACCAACACTATTTGTGGAGAAGGGCTTTTTAATAAAAGAGTCCAATGAGTCATTTTCACTGGGGAACTGTGTGATTTCACTTCTCTCAACTCCTTGAACTCTATAAACTGAAGGAATTCCTTTCCAACTTTCATCTCCTGTTTACTGTATCTAACATTAACAACAGCTGCAGCGCATAAAGCCCTCATTCAAATTCTCTCTCCTGTTGCCTGAAGGGAAGTGATGAGGAACGACCTCTGATGAAAAATCACATTTCACAAAAGTTTTAAAGTTTTTGCGCAAGTAATGGATGTTTCAGAATCGTTTCCATGACAACAGGATAAACAATTGCTGTGCTCATGTTTCCGATTCGTTCTCCTTTTTCTCTCACATGTCACGTCAACCCTCCGCTGTAGCACAGATATTTAACATTACTGTGAAAACTTGTAAATCTTCAAATGGCTGCTGTATTTGTACTTGGTGACAGATCCCTGTTCCCCCTTTGCAAAACTGTTAAACGGGCAATCTGTGTTTCACAACCACATAATGGATTGCTCAATACTAATTTCCTAACCACAGCACAGCTCAGTATTCTCCTGCCACATGTACAGTAGCATCTAAGGATTCCTGCTGTTCTCAGCCCGTTTCCCGTTTTCCAATGTAATCTCTGCCAAAATGTGGCGTAGTGGAAAAGAGGGAATGGAAAAGAGGTGGAATCTGTGAGCAGCCCCATCGGTGGGAGTATAATTGAAAACACATGTTTCTAAGGATGGAGTGAGGATTGGAGAATTGGCTCAGGCTCCTGCTGCTGTTGGTGGTTTTTGTTCTGCCTGTAGTTGCAGTGATAATTGGCTCTAGTAAAATCCAGTCGTATTACCTCACAATATCTGTACTGTATCATGAACCTGGGCTTCTTTGTCTTCACAGGACATGCTGGTAAAGAACATGTCCTTCAAGGTCGGACAGACCCTGACCCTGGTTGGAGTCGCCAAACCCGATGCGACAAAGTAAGTGCTGACGTGAAGCCGTATCTCGATATAAATGAATCAGTCTTCTTGGGGTTCAGGCTACGTGACATTGTTTAATAAACAAATCTGCCCATTTGAGACACAAGGAGCATAATGAAATGTGATGAATGCTTTTTTCTTTTTGTTCCGTGCCTCAGTTTCGCGGTGAACGTCGGCTCCTCTGACCAGGACATCGTGATGCACATCAACCCTCGTTTCAACGCCCACGGAGACGAGAACGCAGTGGTGTGCAACTCTTACATCGGAGGACAGTGGTGTGAGGAGCTCCGTGAGGGAGGCTTTCCTTTCCAGCAAGGACAGGAGTTCAAGGTGAGCAGGACAGTGTGTGTGTGTTGTGTGTGTGTGTTGTGTATCCTGACAGGTCTTTGCAGGTCATCCATAGCTGGAATTTTGCGTGTACACATATTCTAATCCTGCATGTGCCATATGCAATCTCCCCCGTGCCTGGCAACATTAATAATCATTGTTGACCTCAGAAAGATCCATCAGATAAAGTACATATAGGTAGTAGATAGGATGTGGTTTTAAGGTGTTTAGCTTGAAATATTTAAAACCAAAGTACTTCATGCATGTACTTCATGTACTTCATGCGGATTAGAAGTTCGTATTGTAACGTCTCCATATTCTTCCCCCTTTTCTCTCCGTCTCCCTCCTTCCTCTCTAGATCATCATTGGATTCACCCCTCAGGAGTTCCTGGTGACTTTATCCGACGGCTCCAATATCCACTTCCCCAACCGCATGGGGGCGGAGAAGTACTCCTTCATGAGCTTTGAGGGGGAGGCTCGCATCACGAGCATCGAGATCAAGTAATCCTGCTCCTTCCTAGGTCACATATAACTCCAGCTTTTAAACTCCTGAGTACCTGCTCATCACGCATTATCGCCTTATGCCAGAATTCAGCTTGTTGACATGTGCAGATACGAATCGTAGAACAAATGATGGATGGATAAGATGCTATAGTCACAATACTCACACACAGTAAGGATTGTGATTGAAGAGAACTTCTCGATGTGGTGTCCTATGAAGAGCAAATCGCTTCCAGGACTTTTTGTGAGTCATGTCTGCACATTTCAAGCTTACTTGTCTTAGTTTGATGTCACTGTGCTAAACTACTCAAACATAAAGTAGTTCCAAGCCTATGTTATCTGACTGTTATTAACTTTGCAGAGTTTAGCTGAAATGTGATCATGTTCTTCTTGAAGGTGCCTTGAAATGTTGCATGTTCTTTATGGTTTTGTTTTCCAGCCCAAACATTCCAGATTTGTAACAACATGTATTAAAGCATGACTTTAAAATACAAATAAAAAAAACCGTCTTTGGTTATTCCTTTAACAGCCACATTGGGTTATGTTTGTTGGGTTGTTCATTATAACTACTGGACTATAATGGATGCACATGTTCAGCCATATAACCCAAGTAGACCCAAGAATATAGATGCCTATCTGTGTCAGCCACCAGATGTCGCCATTGCTATATTAATGCAATTTGCCGGAGGATTGTGGGGGAAATGTGTCTGGTAACACTCTGGCTACTGTTGCTTTTGACTTCACTTCAGCAAACGATCGTCTCTGTGAATCTTCAGTGTGAATTCTCTCTGTAAATTCACATGAATCAATACAAACTTGAATTGAGCTCAAGGTGATTCAGCTCGAAAAAACTTTGAAGAAGATACTGAAGTGATATCTTACACAGAAACCCTGAATGTGATGTGACAGCTCTATTCATCTCTTTCTGACCAGAACAGTGAGGAAAATGAAAATCAAGGACGAGATGTAAATCTCTCTGCAGTGGTTCCAGCCAGGCACTGTGTGTGTGTGTGTGTGTGTGTGTGTGTGTGTGTGTGTGTGTGTGTGTGTGTGTGTGTGTGTATGTGAGTGTGTGTGAGTGTGAGAGAGAGGCTTGTGTGTTTTTATAATCTAATCTGATGTAACAGAGGGCAATGTGTATAAGGAGAAATGGATAGAGAAGAGGAATTGTGGACGTGAGGAAAGTCTGTGTATAAATGGTATATGAGAATTTTCAACAGGCCTGCTTTCTGCATAGACATATTTTCTAAATAATACTAATATAAAGTACTTTATGTATATAAAGCATTAATTGAATATAAAAAAGGCCCAAAACCCCCAATCTAGGACATATGTCTATCATGTAAAACACATTCGGTCTCACTCTAGTCTAGTCCAGTCAAAATTCACAGCCACAGCATTGGCCATCTAAATCTAAATTAACTAGAAATTCATAGTTTTTTTGAGGTCATGCCACATGAAATCTAAATGTTCAAGCTGTGAGAACGGTTATTTTTCTCCAAAGTTGAGAGAGAGTTTCAAACCTGTTGCTGCTTCCATTGGGTCCATGGTAAAATGGTTTATGATGCATCTTCAATGGATTTCAACCTCAAAGTCCTAAATTGGTCATTACTTGAATAGATTTTTAATAAATTCACGGCCGGAAGGTCGCACCATATGATATTTTTACACTTTAAAAAAAAACAGAATCCGATCAATCACGCTACGGCCTTAATTAACACACAGTCAAATAACCTTGCTCGTTGCAGGAACACGCACATGTGCACGCGAACACACTCGTTTGTGTGACTGCATGTTGTCAGCAGGCAGTCAGCGGGCATATGCTGTGTTGTCACTACCTTAAACCACTTCATGTCATGAGTATCGCAGATGTCTCACACGTCCCTGTGTTGTCGTCACCTGTGCCGTGACACTCATGCAGCGTGTGTGTGTGTGTGTGTGTGTGTGTGCGCGCGCGAATGAATGCGCTAAAACGTGTGGAATGGGATGATTCACCTCAGCTTACATAAAACCTTTGTCTATATTTAGCGGCAGCATGACTCCAGATTTCTGCACCGTAGCTATCAGCCACACACTGAGGATGTGCGTGGGCCCACCCTGCTGACTGCGGTCCTGGATTCACATGCTGCACGGATGCCTCATCTCAGACTCGGTTTATATCTCGTATGCAGAAACCTGTTGGGTAACAGCGTCATGCTTGTGTCACCTCAGGAGCTTATATATAGATGATGATTTATTTAGAAGTTGTGACATAAAAACAAAGACACAAAACATTACAGCTGTGTGGGAGAAAGACAGAAACCGTAGAGGGGTCGAGTTGTTGTCCCCAAAGAGCTCAGAGAGTGAACAGAAAACCAAACACAAACTAAACAAACAAACAAAACGATCACAACAGGAGTTGAGTGTGGATCCGATGCAACTGAGGGTGAGTTGTGCAGAATGCTGTAGTCAAATGCTCTTAACCCTGTTGTGCATGTGTTTGTCTCACACTCGAGGAGAACATGCAAACTCCACACAGAAAGACCCCGAGCTCGGTTTCAAACCAGGAACCTATTTGTGAGGCAGCACCACAAACCACTGCTCCACCACGCCGCCCCATGAGCTCAGAATAGTTTCTCTTAATTAATAACAGAGTTAGATACAAAATTTAACCTGAGCTGAACACTGACACCAACACAAAGCTTGAATCTCAGAGGAGATATACAAACACACATCTATAAATCAGAGTGAGAGGGATTGGTTGTATAATCTTCTGGTCACGTGGAAGCACCTCAGCTTTACTTTGCTCTGTCACTGTCTTGTCGGTGCCTCTGTTTGTCTTTGTTTCTAAGTCATTCCTGTTCCATGGAGACGTCAATCTGCAGAGGTGGAGACCCGGGGGGGGGAATTCAGTTTGGTCCCTGCAGGCAAAGCCGCAGCAAAGCACTGACAGCTTGGAGAGCACGCTGTCATTGATCTGCCCTACAGTGCCTCTCCCTCTGTGTGCGTGTGCACGTGCAGACACGTGTGTGCACAGCAGCACAGGTGACCTTTCACATGGAATAACCCTTTCAAACATCAAGTACCCGTCTGCACTGAATATATCTACGTCACATCTGAAAGTTATGAAACCTGCTGCTGCAGCAGCCTGTTACACAGAGAGTCAGGCACAGCGATGGATGTACAACTGCTGCCATGTCTGCAAGTGATAAAAATAACTGCACTGCATATTGTATGTGTCTGGGTGCGTTTGTTTTAAAGAGTGAGACAGAATTTCACTAAAATGCAGTATTAAACACATTTGTACACTCAAAACCATCTTTATGATGCACCTCACACCGGTTAGTGTCAAAGTCCCTTCACCCTGTTTGCTTGAGTTGTCTCCTGGGCAGGTGTGGAGCTAATCACCAAACACACACACACACACACACACACACACACACACACACACACACACACACACACACACACACACACACAGACAGACACACACACACAGACAGACCCACACGTGAAACGACGACCTGGTGGTACTTGTTGTCAGTGAGTTACAGATGCTGCAATTTGTAAAGTGTGATGTCGGTCTGTTCAGGGCAGGAGGCCATGACCGAGTTCAGCCAGATGAACCAGTGTAAATCGAGTTCCAGCCTTTCATAATTTCATACTCACAAGTGCAATGGTTCTTTCTCGACAGTTATTTTACAAGGTCATTTTGGATAAATGTGTTTGCCCAACACTTAAGTTTTAAGTTTAATTTCGCAACGAGCTCCCAGAAGGAAAATAATGGCTGTGTGAGTCAGACCTGCTGTACGATGCATTGATCTACATTTATATGCGATCTAGTGGGAACATAAATTTACCTCTTGCAAGTGTATAATGAGTCACACTCACAATTTAAATGCCATGTCCACCTTTAAACAGAATTTGCATTTAATGTCCCTATGAACCCGGATAGCGCCATCATGGTATTATAACATTTTAAATCTTCACCATTTCTAGATACCGGTGGAGTGAACTGATCTATCACAGCAGCCATCAGGCAACTATAAATGTTGAACAGGAAGTTAAATTGACTGAGTCCTTGTTTCATGCCAGTTCTCACTGCTCCAAATGTTGTCGTACATCAAGTGAAACCTCTGACGCTGAGTTCTGTGATTCATATTTTATAAGAAGAATATTCCACTAAGGTTCCTGTCATTCGAGCATCTCAAGAATAAAGGAAGCTGCTTCCACCACGAGCAGCACATTGTTCTAAATGACAAACCTACACTGACGCAGCTGACGAGGAACCAGCTGCATTGGGATTGTGGGTGTTTAATAGATACTAGATTAGCATATAGGACATAAACTGTGGTCTTAAGTCTGCTTCCAGGTCGGTATAAAAAGATGGACGACATGAAGGTGGAAAAAAAGTGAAGCCAAAGCGTCTTAATCGCCACCTGGTGGACGGTCTGCAGTTTAGATCATAAATTCTGCCTCCTTCATGTTAGTGGATGGGACATGGAATAAACTCAAAAGTCGGAGAACATGTTTGAAAAAATACGAGATGGTTGCTGTCGTTTTAAGGTAATTTGTTCATTTGTTCAAGTTCATTCGCTAAGTTTGGTTTTAATTAGTTATTTGACGCTATAAAAATGTGATGAAAGTTCATGATTGACAGCTGAAACTGACTCCTAATTGGTCGAGCGTGTGTATCGGCAGGATCTTGTTACTGCAGCGTTCGATTCCAGGATCTCTACTGTGGGTTTGCTGTTGACCATAAACACATGGAAGGAATTTCAATTGTGAAGCTCTTCCACATCTGTATAGTCCAACAGTTCTCTAAGTATCATCTTGTTCAGGTTCTTATGTTTAAATGTCACTTCCTTCTAGCTTCACTTTTCATTCTCCATATGTGATCCTCCGTGCACTTTGCTATTTGTGGTTCACTGAGCCCCTATTTGCTCAATACCCGTCTTTGTGTTTTACTTCTGACTGAGTGGACATTGGGTCCATGCAGGTAGCAGTGACATGTGGTGTATTTTTGTGTGTTTTATAGTAGGTGTGTCTTTACCCGTGGGTGAGTGGATAAAAACCGACATTTTGTCACCGTCTGTGATGTCATCGGCCACCAGCTCACTGTGTTCTGCTGCACTTCTCAGGGTTCCTCGGGCTCAGATGATTGGATAAGAGGTTGTTGAGAAAAGAAGAGGACGGACAGACACAGATACACAAAACACTATAATTATGGGTAGGATGACAAAACGATTTGTTTTCTGTGCCTCACCGGTTTCCCTCTTCCACCATAGCTCCTTCACACCCTCTGTGAACTCATCCTTTCTATTATGCACTCTGTTACCTCTCGCCACTGCCACCCCCCCCCCTCTCTTTCTCTACATATCACAGCATCTCTCCAGAAGTCTTTTTTTCCCTTTAGTTTACTACCACTTTACCCCTCAAGCAGGGTGAGTCAGGTGTGACCACAACTCTGGTTCCAAAACTCCCAGGGTTAAATATCACACACACACACACACACACACACACACACACACACACACACACACACACACACATTCTATCTCTCCTGCTCTTGCTTCCACATTTCCTGTGCTGCGGTCACCTTCCAATCTCTCTCTGCAGTGTGTGTTTGTGTCTGTGTGTGTGTGTGTGTGTGAGGCCTTTTCAGGTCTCAGCATTGTTCAAATGACACCCATGCTGCTGTCACTTTGATCAGTGCTTTCTGTTCTGCAGTCGGGATGTATGTATAATCTCAGGACATTAGAGAACACGCATGCTCCCTCCTACTTCTCTCGGGTCCACAGTGTAACTTGGAAAAATACAGGATGAAATGAAATAGCATAAAATAAGTGTGTGTCTGTGAGTGTGTAGGCGGCCATGAATCTTTAAGTGTGTCTCTCAACAACCTTACCTCTAAATATAATAAAGCGATCAAATATATTGAACATCAATGCAAACTTCTTGTTATGTCATACAGGTCCTTTCAGAGTGACATGGTTTAACAGGTGGAACCCTAACAGGTTCTAAAACCCCCACACACAAACGTTTTCTCACCTTCAGCCTCAAACCACAGTGGCCTCCGCTCGGCAGCTGCTTTTCTTGCATGTCTGCCTGAATGTTTGGATCGATAAAAGCCCGGCCGCGTAATAGAATTAGGCTCTAATGGAAAGTACAAACTAGCTTTCTATTTACTAAATCCCTCCAGGGGGTACTGGGTAGGTAAAGAGCAGACTGTACGTGCTCAAGGTTTGCTTGTGTGTGTGTGCGTGTGTGTGTCTGTGTGTGTGTGTGAGGGGAAGGGTGATACTGTAAACAGACTTGAAATCGAGTCAAATTGGTTTAGCTGCTGCTAATCCCCAACTGCTGTCCATACAACAGGTACATGGACTTTTCCACAGTTGATGAGTGTGACTGCCGACAACCGGAGTTCATTCAGTTCTCAATCGTGTTCAAACAATATTTTGGTTTTATGATATCACATATCTATAGAAAGATGTGGAGAGTTTCCTCAATAAAAGGCCAACTAATTACACCATTAAATTTAAAAACATTAAAAAAAGCCAATTTCATGCAATGTCACAATTAAATTTTACGATGCACAAAAAACACAATCTATTATCACACGTTTCAAGAACCTGCCGGAATAAGCTCAAACAACACTGGAGATTCTGAGGTTTTATTCACAGCAACTGAAACCTGTCAGGAAACAATTGTTATGAAATGTTAGAAATATTGTTTGGTTTGTATTATTTCTGTTTGAAACAAAACAGTCGTGGCCAAAGCACAAAACTCACAGCACACAGCAAAAGCAAACAATCCGTCAGTCCACTGGGCGAAAAGAAAAGAAAACAACACTGTTGGGGATTGATTGAAGGGGAGTTGTTGTGTAAATTGCTTTTGTTGTGCCAGTGTTCACATGTGAGAACTTTAAGGTCTGTTAAATGTGAACATTTCAAAATAAAGGAAGGGATTTGTTTTCTTTGAGTTTTCTTTCTTGGTCATTTTCCTTTTCCAAACTTCCTCAGCTCGCTTCTGCTCTTCAACCTCTCTCTCTCTCTCTCTCTCTCTCTCTCTCTCTCTCTCCTCTCTCTCTCTCTCTCTCTCTCTCTCTCTCTCTCTCTCTAGAGACATGACGGATGTGAGACTCACCCACAGGCGCAGACGTTCGGGGGCTTATCCACTCAAAGGTGAACACATGTCCAGTCAAGTGGGACTTTGAATGTTTCATAAGAACACAGCGGGGCACAGTTCAAGATTCAGTTGGGTAGGTATACGTGTGTGTGTCCTTGTGTGTCAAGGAGAATCCAAAGTGCTTAACCTGCCTGTTTGAGCATGTGCACGACCACCTGTGCATATAGATATGTAACACACACACACCAACAAGCTACTTGAACGTCTGCACACGTGTGTATTTAAGTGTGTGTGTGTGTGTGTTGTGTGTGTGTGTGTGTGTGTGTGGTGTGTGTGTGTGTCTGTCTTCAGCCTCTGGCACTAATCACTTTCCCTCCAAATCCCTCCATGCTCCAGGACTTCCCCTTATCTATACCCAGACTTTCACGTATAGACACAACTCACAAACTCACACACACACACACACACAAACACACACACACATGCATACACACAGACACACACACACACGCTCACTCACATTGGAATGCAGCCTATCTCTTCCCAGCAGCCCTGAAGGCTCTGTACATCTGGCATCTGTGTGGAAACCAGCCTCTATCCCTCAGGTCATCCGAGCTCACCCACCTGATTGAAACAAAGTTTTTCAGGCATGTTTGCTTTCTCCTACCAGACGACTCTAATATAAATGTCAAAAACATGATTTATAATAGCACAAAACACACCACCTGCACTCCATCAGCACTGGTGGCTGAAGTCTGAATCCCTTTGGTTTGTTGACAATCTGTAGCTCTGTACATGTTGACTAGTGGGGAGCTGTTATCTTAATTAAGGTAAGAACACAACAGTGGTGGAGCACGTAATCACACATTTCACTTAATTAAAAGTAAAAATGAATAGATGTGCTCAAGTAAAAGTATAACATTAACAGTGTATTTGAGTAGAAAGTACATGTATTTGCTGATGTATGTTGTGGATTAAAAATGAAAATTTAAAATTACCTGAAAATTAATCTGCTTAAGTAAATTACAGATATCAATTATTCCAATTTTGTTTGCACAGCCCATCTTATCCTGGTTCTGCCACGATAAAGCACGAGTGCTCCTGGAAAGATACATGAAAAACCTATTTAAGTGCAATAATGAAGTAAATGTACTTTGTAACATCCCTCCACTGACACACAATGCTCTTTTACTTCAGGTGGACTCAACACAAAGACAGAGAGGTCATCACTATCTCTCAGTGAATGATGCATCAGTCTCCTGCACAACTGGGTGCTGTATTTGTAATGTGGTAGAATACAGCTGCAGATGTAATATTAATATGACATAATATAGGCTATTAATCTAAATGCAATCACTTTATTGTCCTGACGATGTCATTTCATTGCTGCAAGACAAGAAAGGACTTGATGTGTTGTGACACGAGGTGACATGATGATGTGATGATGCTACAATATGTTCCCACACTGTTTGGCAGCTAATGCAATCTAATGAGTGTTGTTACACTGTCATGCTCTCCCCAGGAAATTCTGGAAGGACTGATCTCAAGTCAGTGACACAGCTGCTGTTCACAACATCCAAACTAGTTAGAAGACGTTTGGTAGCTTATTCTTCATCATTAAAGCACACAGGGTTCCCAGGGTTGTTTCTTTGTTCTTTCTGCTAATTGCCTGACCCGAGTTTTGTGTGTTTCCTTATAAGTGCCAACTGCACAGAGTCAGCAAATCCCCCCCCCCTTCGGTTCCAAATGTGCTCACTAAACCTCAATTATTCACAACTTATGAATAACGCACTTTACCTCAAGCTGGCAAGTGGGGGTATTTTTGCACATGGAACCTTAAATTAGTAATAACCTCACAATGGCGGAACATACAATTTCCATGCCTCCAGCCTCTTTTTTTTTCTTTTGTGAGGTGCAAACGTGCAATAATGAGTTTTTTTTTGTCAATACATATAGAAAGTGTCTAAAACTAACCCTGCATGCATCAGCCTCGACTGGAGAAGCTCTCCGGCTCTAAGTGGGACCGACCTCTGGCATGTGAAGGAATGTAGTCATGTTTAATTGATCTAAAATCTCTGCAGCCTCATTCTTTACGTTGTGTGGATCAGCGTTATTTCTAATGACCCGACAAACAATACGGGCGTTTTTTGCTTGTGGAACACTCAGGTTGTGGCCCTACACATTCTGTATCTGGGACACAGTGTGGTATGGCCTTAGATCTCCAACTTTGACCTATTCAATGATTCAACACGACCATCATATCATAGCATGTGATAGGTGACATGAAATGGTTGTGAGATCTGTCCCTCCCCCGAGGTTAGGAGGAGGCAGACATTATTTTCTATTATTGTTATTATCATATTATATTCGGACTAATTCCGAGGAAAGTTCAGAGAAATAAAAAAGGGTTTAAGCTTCACATTGCTGTAGTGAAATATATGCGGGGAGTCTCTCAGGGAGTTGGTGAGACAGTCGACCGAGCACCGTGACCCCTCTGTGGAGGAGGTTAAGGCAGATAAATGGAGGGAACGAGGCAGTAATGACTCACATTAGTGTGAGACTTTCCAAATGAGAACTTTTCAGCACGCTGGACAGCGCCGGGCGAGAAGAGCCTGCGCGCTTGTTAGCTGTCCATGGTGCTGAAAGAAGAATATAACCGAATAAAGACTCTTTCTATCCAGTGTGTGTGTTGTGTTGTGGCGGTGTGTGTGTGTGTGTGTGTGTGTGTGTGTGTGTGTGTGAGAGAGAGAGAGAGTAGGTGTCTGTCTGTACTTGTTTTTGTTCCCACCTCAGGACATTTTAAGATAAGAGATATGATTTTGGTTGTAGGCTTTCTACAATGAATGGAAGTCAATGCAGAGTCCGCTGCAGAGAGAGAGAGAGAGAGATAGAGAGATAGATACACACACACACACACACACACATACACACATACATATACATAGACCCAGAGTTGACTCCGCTTCCTGCATGCTGTAATGTATACAGTGTGTTATCTTAACATATGCCAAGGTGTTGCCATCCACTTACCGACACGAACCGCAGTGCACCCCCCTCTACACACACACACACACACACACACACAGACAAACATTCCGCCCCGCATGGTGCTTGAATCGAAGTTGCTCGTGCGTTTGTGTGTGTGCGTGTGTCGCGCTCACGCTGCGGTGGTGAGTCCGCGTGTCCGATATCATGAAGACATGAGACGCTCAGCCTGAAAAACCACCGCCGCGTGCGCGTCTGGTCCCAGTGCATGTCTCCCTCCCTTTGCGGGTGCGTGCGTGTGCGTATAGCTTCTTGTGCTACGCGACTCTCTGGTGTGAACCAGTGGTGAGGATATAAGCACGCCTCATCAAACATTGAATTCGCCATATATAAACCATTTTTCCCACAGATTTTCCTCCGCGCACGCGATGTACACACGCGCACGCAGGCAGAGTGAGGCTCAATAGAGAGGGAGCGATTTGCTGTCACTTTCACATGGGGACTAGATACATGAATGCGTTTCCTACATAATCAGGAGCATGAACCCTCAATCAGCATTGTGTTACTTTTCCTATTGTGTCACTTTTCCTTTTGGGAGACTGTGTTAGCACATTTGGCACAAACTCTCTCTCTCTCTCTCTCTCTCTCTCTCTCTCTCTCTCTCTCTCTCTCTCTCTCTCTCTCTCTCTCTCTCTCTCTCCCCTCTCTCTCTCTTTCTCTCTCTCTCTCTCGCTCTCTCTCTCTCTCTCTCTCTCTATCTCTATCTCGCTCTCTCGCTCTTTCGCTCTCTCTCTCACACACACACACACACACACACACACAAACACTCGGAACTCTTCTCACTGAATCCAACCACAGGATGAGGTTTTGACGCGCGGGAGGCACATGACCGTGCCGTGTGTTTTGGGGAATAATTGGACAAGATATACTTTTAATGAGTGAAGGAATCTTTTTTTTTCACTCTCCGATTTCCTTGGCTAAACCTTCGTGGGATATTTTGCCTATGTGAAGATGATGGTTTGACAAATGCGCCTCTCCGTCGCGTATTCCACCGGGAGGAGGAGGAGGAGGAGGAGGACCGGGCGCACGATGAAGTGAAGCTCGTATTGATTTCTGTATTTTCTTATTAGTATTTTGGCCTGTAGGTGATTATCAGCTGCAGCTATTTGAAAACAGAACCGCCTTTTTGGATACCGGATCTGGGAATATCAAGTTGAGGTCCGGAAGGTGCGAAATTTTCGTGCCAAATTCCTGAGTGCACACAGCTTTGAATGGGAACTGATAATGTTGATCGACTATCACTGGCTCGGAATGGTCTTGTAGTTGCTCTCCCTGCCCCCCAAAAAAACTAAACTTGAGAAGCGCTGGAAGAATTCCTGCTTGGTTTTCCTCCTGTCCGTCTGTGGAAATGTGAGTCCAGTGGAGAACAGACCAGTGCGTGTCACGCAGAGTCGCCAGGGCTGCGACGCACAACCCAATCTTCCACCGGGGGGAACCGGGCTTCGCACCGCGGCGCAGCCGAGACGGACTTGCGTATCCTCGCCTCTTTGCGCATCGTTTTTTTCTCTCTACGTAAATGGCCAGCGGATACTGATTCTCCATGGTGCTCACCGGCCGGGTGGCTCACAGAGGGCGACACAGCGGCGGCTTGGTTCAGTAAAACCCTGGACACACCTTGTTTAATGTCAGTCAAGGTAAGTTTGGCCTCTCCGCAGGTCGCTGTCCTCTTGGCTCCCGATATTCCAGGGTTTAGAAAAAGCTGAAAGAAAGTGCGCAGAGGAGCCATTCTCTGTTTTCACCCTGTTACAGGTGCAATTGTGTAAAGTGTGTGTACTCCCAGTGGGTTTATAATCTTACATTTACCTTATAGATTGTTAGTTCTCAAATCAATAATTTGAGCAAACATTTCCACTGTAGAGCCACAGGCAGACACAGGCAGACACAGACAGACACAGGCAGACTCAACCATGTTAATATTGAACATGTCCAATATTCTTTCAATTCTTAATGATCAAGACTATGATTTATTCACATTTTCTCCTTAAAAACACGTCAAACGATCAGCAGAACATACAGAAGACGTGTTGGTGATGCTGAACAGTTTTTCTTCCACATGCACCGATGAACACAAAGTTGAGTTATGTAATTTCATGTGACAGATTCCACTGCTCAAAGATTTCTATTTGTTTCAAAGAGATTTGTCAGACAGTTCAGACAGCGGTCTGACCATCTGATCAGACTAGAGACCACTACCCCCTCTCCTCTCCTCTCCTCTCCTCTCCTCTCCTCTCCTCTCCTCTCCTCTCCTCTCCTCTCCTCTCCTCTCCTCTCCTCTCCTCTCCCTCTTCCTCTTCCTCTTCCTCTTCAGTGATATGCTTGTAAATGTTTTTCTCCAAATG
The DNA here is from genome assembly GCA_038501795.1 of Pseudopleuronectes americanus. NCBI lineage: Eukaryota > Metazoa > Chordata > Actinopteri > Pleuronectiformes > Pleuronectidae > Pseudopleuronectes > Pseudopleuronectes americanus. The sequence goes on from CM076732.1 coordinate 4,227,394, forward strand.
TGCTGCACCCATTGTTAGCGACTCCGCATAAGACTGCCATCTTAAAGTCTTCAACACGGTATAATTCGGGTTTGGATCGTGCACACAGACACACGTTGTCCATGTGTTGCTCCCAGCTGAGGAGGAGTGAGCCTCCAATCTGATTCACCTTAATAAGTCTTTTTCAGTGAAATACCACAAACCTGCATAAAGAGACGCAGCTGTTTAAACTCTGACCCTTGGAGCAGAGCATCAATACACCTGATCATTTGTGACCGCCCTCTCCCCCTTCCCATTCTGTGGAGGCTTGTGCAGTTGTGTCTGCCTCAGGCTGCTGTTCAGCTCTGGCTGTAACATGAGCAAATTGATGTTTTTCTTAAAGGAACATTAAGCTTTTGTGTGTATATTTGTGTAAAAAAAAGTTAATAATTCGATCACAGTCTTCATAAACGCAACGTTCCAGTTGTTGAGAAAATGCCGGCATCAACATATGGAGTTGCAAATGGTTGGGATGTAGATTGTGTCTCTGAGTGTCTGTCATCTGCTGGTGTGGATCAGGGTATTTGCAGGTAAACAACAGTGTGGTAAAAAACAATGTGCTGCTGTTTAAAGACCAAATACCAGATCAATGCAATCAATGCAAAAATCATTACAATCAACTCAGGGAGGATCAATGCATGATGGTAATGTCAATTTGATATAGCTGGGTCAAGGTGCATTCTCCAGGTAAAAAAAATACTGCTCACATAAAGATATACTTTTTTGCGTACATTGACACATAAGAATATGTGCACACACACACAGAAACACACACACAAACACACATGCATGTACAAATGTACAAATGGACGTCAGGTCTGGTCTGTGTATAATGATTCACTGTGGGGGGCGGGCATTTATAGTTATTTCGTAGCAGCAGTTCACAATGACCTGAAACTAACAGTGGGTGACACAAATAGAGGTGTGTGTGTGTGTGTGTGTGTGTGTTTGTGTGTTGAAAATGAGATGGAATGATAGAGGAAGAGTCAGAGAGGGAGGAGGAAATGGAAAAGAGAGGACAAGTTGACCATCAGGGCAAAAGACAAGAAAGAAAAGAGACAAGGGAGGACACGGAGCAAGAGAGAGAGTAGGGGGTTGCGTTGTGGGTCTGCAGTGTTTGCTGGTATTATTCAGTTAGGTGAAAACGATCGGTTTATGCTCAACAACTGTGCGGCGAGGGCAGCCACATACTGCGCCCTGAGAGCCTCCCGTGAAGGGCCAGACGGAGCTGCCCCGCTCCAGACAGAGAGACAGAGCGAGAGAGGGAGAGACAGAGCGAGAGAGGGAGAGGCAGCGGAGGAGAGGTTCAGTGGCTGCGACTGTCGATATCCTGCGATGGGAAACAAAGGAGGAGGAAATGTGACGGGGTTGGGAGGGGGCCGAACGCCAGCAGCGAGAGTAAGACACAGGGAGGACATAATGACAGAGGAGCTCAAATTGCAAAGTGCAACCAGGCTGAGAGAGAAAATGAGGAAGAGAAAACACATCTTAATTGTCTGACTTGTGTGTTTCCAGGGACTTTTTTAACCCGGTCTTTCCCTTCATCGTCATATATAAATCAGGAGGTCTTGCTATTAGGCCTCTATTTGTATGTGTGTGTGTGTGTGTGTGTGTGCGCGTGTGTGTGTGTGTCATTCTAGCAATGTGAATCACTGCGGATGCCACCAAGAGAAAAGGCTTTTGACTCACCCACAGGCTCTGATATTGTTTCATACAGAACGTGACCCAAGGTGTGTGTCTGTGTTTGTCTGTGTGTGTGTGAGAAAGAGAGAGAGACCAAATGAGTGTTTGTGTATTCAACAGGTTGCATCCAAAGCACAAAGAGCATATAAAACACCTCACAAAACCGTAGTTTTCTTGGACTGTGAGCATCATGATTACACATGCAGCTCCTCAGGTGAGTCACAGGACTGAAACAATGGAGATTTAACAGACTGTTCAAAGGGGGAAAACACACACACACACACACACACACACACAAACTCCTCACTTAATAAAAGTCCAGATATTAGGAACAACTGCTGCAGGTTGGCTGTGAACCAGAGGGACAGATACACACTTGACTTTCAGACTCAAACATTAACACAAAATGAATCAATACCTGGTTTGGCATCATCAAGATGTTTCTTTTCTTCCTGGATCAGCTCGGTTGTGTTAGTGGACCTGCTCTGACACTGTCACAGTCCAATAAGCCTGAAACAAACAGTATATGTTTACCATATTCTCTATTGCCTCACTCTGGCTTCCCGGAAAGGGTGAAGAGACCAGGACTGACAAAGGTGCTGTCAGGCCTGGTGGAGGAAAAAGTGAATCACTCCTCAGCCGGAAAGAAAACAGAAACATTCTGAAGCGCTGATATAATAACTTGACATTAAACTCTGGTGATTTATATTTCATATCCTTTTATTTATGGGTTTGTTTTTATGTTTACACAGACTTGTATTTGTGTAAGTGCGTTCACTGTGTCACATTTAGACCAGGTGCTCAGGTGCAACAATGGCTGCAGACCCGCATCTACGCTCACGCATCTGCAGCTAATCTCTGTTGACAGGCAGCCGCAGCCCCGTCACACAACATCCCAATTATTGTGCTGCGCAGCATGTGAGGGTGTGGATTTATGGTAACTGGACTTGTATGTATCTGTATTGATGTGTTTGTCATGTCGGGGATTATTGAGCTTCCTCGTGACGGCAGAAAGTCACCGGTGAAGCTGCAGATCAGCTTGTATATGAGATTTGCGGCGGGATCAGGAAGCAAAGGTTAAAGTGGCTCATTTGTAATCGAGATTTGTTCTGACGTTATTTAAAAGTGCATTGAATTTTGCAATTTATCCATAGTGTTACTTTCCTGCATCGGTGGTACTCGATCAGCTATTAGCTACAAAATCAAAAAATATAATTAAGACATTTAAAATGACCAAATTTACTGAGTTTGTATAATCTGATTTTATATAAAGATGTAAAAACATGAATGCTCCTTAAAAGTGAAGCCAAAGCGTCTTGATGACACCTGGTGGCTGGCTGCAGTATAGGTCATAAATACTATTACCATTACCCATTACTGGGTGGTCCATGGATGTTTGTTCAAGTGCTCATATTTTGGGTCAGTTTGCCTATTTATTCGTTATTGATGCCATGAAAATGGTTTGTGACTTTGTGATTGACAGCTGAGACTGGCTCACCATTGGTTTAGCAGGTTAGCAGAGCCCCGCTACAGTGGCTCCATCCCTCACATGTCAGTGTTTGTGTCCAGGATTTATTTTGCTTCCTTGCTGGATTGTGGGATGAGGTAGAGAAGCGTTGTCCATCTTTATTTATGGACTACAATCTTCTGCTGGCTATTTACTTAGTTTAGCTAAAAAATATAAAAACATGGGGCAGCAGCAAATATTCAACATTCAGTTTTGGTTTTGTAAAACTTGATGTGTGATTAGTAAGTTTCAAAGCTGTTGTTAGACAGGTTACGTTCAGACCGAGCCAGGCTAGCTGTTTCCCCATTTTCAGTTTGTATGCTCAGAGATGCGAACTAGCTTCCTGGATCAAGGCAGCTGAAGTTCTGCAAATAATTGTGATTAATTATCATCAGTTTGGAAATGGTGGCCAGGTAGCGTGCGGATGTGGCCCACTTCAGGTAATGACGCGGCACCTCTGGTTTTTCTTGTGGCCCTGGACCAAATGGAGGTGAGCCCTAGTCAAATAGCAGAAGTGTTCCAAATAGCCCAAATCAGTTGTTGGCCTTTTTTCGGTAAACATGCGGTGCTCTTTGCAAGGTGTAATCTGGATGTGAACTTAAAGTGGACCATGTGCTAAATGGGTGATCGGACCCAAATAGAACAAAAAAAATTCGGGCCACCTTTGGTTGACAGGCGGCTTTGCTGTAGTTTACCTGTGGCCCACATCTGGAAAGAGGAGTGGACCGCCCCAGTGCCATCATTCCATGCAGCAAGTGGGCCAGATGTTGGATGTGGGCCAAATCTGGACCAACATTTGTTTTGCTATGTGGGTCGCAAGTTGTCGTTGCTCTTCTGCTACACAAGCAGAAGTTAAACACAACACAGGATTTACTGTTGAGGTCTTAAGAGTGAGTACACCCCCCCCCTCACAGGTGTTTGGTTGAATTTGGACCACAACTCCCCCAAAAGGCCCCTCTGTTCTGTTCTGTTGCCCCAGAAACATCCACCCTCCCACCTGCTCTCCACATTAATGATCAGCTACATCACCCTGACACCAAACCCAACACACATTTATCCCAAGCCACCATTTTTATTTTTATTCGCCTCCAAACTTCCTTCATTCTTAATTTGAACCCGTTTTCTCGGAACCAACGTGTAAATCTCACCTTCCCGGCATGTCAGTATATTTATAGATATTGTCTAAAATGTACCTGAAATTTCTTTTGCCACATATTTATTGTAGTGCTCAAATACACACTGTACCATTTTGTGATACAGTGATGTGTATCTCTCCCACGCAGACACTGTTCTCTCCTGCTCCCTCCGACACACACCGACACACATGTGGTCCCATGGCGTGACTCTTCCGCAGCTGTTTTGTCACCTGTCAGGTCTGACACCGGCGCAGAAGGGCATCACCGGCCTACTCCACCGTCACTAAGTCATTTTGACGGAGACCACATCCTGCTGTTCAAACCCACTCCACTCGCTGCTCGCTGATGTGAACAAACGGTTCCCCTGCCGCCAAGATTTGTGACCTTTTTGGATTCGGGGGTGTCACTTCCTCAGCGTTAGTGCCTGGTGACGTTCTGCGTGGCCGACTGAATGATTAACGGTTCATTAATCACTCGCCAGGTAACGCGAGGTAATGCTGTAGCAAGAGGGAGTCGACCTCTAGATCCTTCTGGTGTTCGTACAAAATGATTGACAGCGACTGTCGATGTGCATTAAGTTGATTTTTGTAATGTTGACAAAACTGTAAAACTCAGAACTTGCATCATTAACAACAACGAGCCAGGAAATGAGAAGCTGCATGTTAGGAGTTTTTTTTTAAAGTAGCACCTGTACAAAACAATACAGACTGTCCTTACATAACTCCCATTGAATCATCAGGAAACGTCTTACATTTCCATCGTTAAATTGGTAAATATAAATGTGGATATCCATTCTATATGTTTCTCTGCCCTTTGAGTCACCAGGAAAAACACACAACAGTTTTATAGAATCTCAGCCTAATCATTTGACTGGATAATACAAGTTATCTGTGAAAAACAGCTCTCTGCTCTATCTGTCTCTATCTCTTGGGCTCTTGCCCTGCATTATTCTGCAGCAGATCCAGGAGGCAGAAGCCAAACAGAGCAGAAGCTTGCGATAATTTGGTTTCAGAGCTTAAAACAAAGTGGCAGTATTTTGTTAAGTCCTAAAAGAGGCGTTAAACGTTGCTCTAAAACCATTAACAGACCTGAATGAAGATGTTTGTACAGGATTTTGATCTAAAACAAATAAAACCAAATTCCAAACAAAGCAAACTTGAAACCCCGACAAATCTCTTGCAGATTAAATGCCAGCGATTCCTTTGGTTTTCCATTCACAGATTAAATAGTTAATTGAAACCAGCGTGTGTATATCTGATCAGACTCCACATTGATCTTTTGTCAACCGCGGTGACTGAATTGATGAATCCGGCAGCGCATTCTGCAGTGAGATGAAAATCAGATTTGATCTTTGTTAGGTGATCAGTCAAGCTGTAAACACACAAATACACACACCCTCTATTCTCGCTGGCTAATGTTTTCGATTAGTTGGTTGTAAATTAAATGGATTAACGTCGACTATTGCCAGAGGGTGTGTGTGTGTGTGTGTGTGTGTGTTTAGATGAGAAATGTATCTTAGACGTGGTGAGCACACAACAAACTCGCTTTGGGCTGGAAACTCGTTGTACTCTCTCTCCCTTTGCTCCACATCCCTCCCTCCCTCCCCTCCTCCTCCATCCCTCCTCCTCCCCTCCTCTTCAGTCGAGCCGTTAAACTCATCCACCTCCGTTCTCCTCTCATCTTTCACACACTATGAGAAGAGGTGGTGGCCACGTACGACTTTCTTCATTCACGTAATCTCTTGAGCACCTTCAAGGTCACAACGCTTCAAAACAGTAGCTTCGTAAAACCATAGAGGTTTTCGTATTTAGTTATCGCTACAAATACTGTGTCATTGCACAGACACACACACACAAACACACACAGACACACACAAACACACACAGACAGACACACACCACAGACACTCAGAAACACACAAATAAATCTGAGAGCTGCAGGGCTGTAAATGTCAGCTCCCACTCACTGGCTATTTGTTGATAAATTTGATTGATCATGGACTCTCCTTGTGTGTGTGTGTATGTGTGCATGTGTATATGTGTGTCTGTGTGTGTGTTTGTTTGTGATAGAGAGAGAGAAAGAATTACCACACAGACACAGACTTACACTCATTCAATCTGAGTGACAAACAGTGTTTTGGTGTCATCCATTTCAGACCAATAGAAATATCCCCATGGTATTTGTTTTTGTATATTGACTATATATTCAAGTTATTTCCAACTTCCCACCAATCACAGAGCAACGTATTCCGTGATTAACAACTTGTCCAATCACACACGGAGCCTGATCACTGGGGAACAATGTGATTCCTCCTGTGACGTCTGAATCCTGCTCCATCTTCTCAAGTGTCTCTACGTGTGACAATACATCAGTCGCGGGTCGCCCCGATGTGAAGTATAGGAATTTACGGAGCGTGAGTAATTGCTGTGGTCGAACAACGTGACGTAAGACAAGGGAGCAGTGTATGGTTTTGGTTTTGGTTTTTGATCAGTAATAAAATCCAGATGACAGGTGTTTTATATGATCTAGAAAGACAGGACAGTCTTATCTTTAAGCTTAAATGACTATAATCTATTATTTTCAATTAACTTTTGATGAATATAAAAGGAAACCTGAAAAATTAGTCTTTGTTTCACCTCTTCTATTTTATTTTCCGTTTGGCTTCCGCAGCTTTTTGTGTCTGGCTATGGACAAAAATGAAAAAAAAGGTTTTATTGGATTACTATTACCAGAATAAATAATTCACAAGACCTGCATACAGCACTGAGGACTTTGCTAAGTAAGCTTAGAAGAAGATGATCTAAACCAGTACCAGTACGCAGGTTTGTACGCTTTAAATATTTTTTGGTATACTCTGTCTTAATTTCTGGATGGTGGGAGGAAGTGGAGACGTGTCGTCCTTCTATGCTTTTCATGAGATTCAAATTTGTAGTTAGAAACGGCACAACAACAGCTCTCATGTCCGTGATGTGACGTCACAGGTCTGAATTGAGCGTCCACCTCCTTCACTGCCCTCTCATCTCTCCCTCTATGGCTCCCTGTCTCCTTCCACTCACCTGTCTGATCTCTCTGTTTTATGCCAGCTGTGTTTTCTATGGACCAGGGCGGGGGCTGACAGATGTATGGAGCCATTGTGGTTGTTGATGGTGATGATGCTGCGGCTCCTTTGAGCCCCTCCCTGATTCATTACCCCTGGCCCCTCATAAACTTATAGAGCATAAATGCACACGTGACTAAACAGAGAATTCACAACACATCAGATGAAACACAGACAAACAGCCATACACATGTTTGCACATATTTCATAGGACTGATATTGGCAAGGAAACACACAACTTTACCAAATGCAACACTAATAAAATACACAATCATCGATGCAGAAATTATTTTTATGAACTTATACACACTCACACCTGCACAAATACGTAAACAAATATCATCGCCTCTGCACACACACACACACACACACACACACACACACACACACACACACACACACACACACACACACACACACACACACACACACACACACACACACACACACACACACACACTCACACACTCACTCAATACAAGAAGTGCTGACACGTTGAAGGCACTCTGTCCTCTTTCCCCCCAAGGATTCTGGTAATTAGATTCCTACAGGCCAAGACTCTCAATTTCCTTGCGTTTAATTGGAAAAACACACACACACACACACACACACACACACACACACACACACACACACACACACACACACACACACAGAGAGAGAGAGAGAGAAGGCTCCACAGGTCCACGCTTGTTGATCACAAGTCGGGACTGTGCTGCTCTAATAATTAATTTCTACGCCGGCCCCCCTCACACGCCTCATTTACCAATCAATCCCTTCTTTGTTTTATGAATTCTATTAAGTCGGCCCCTGGACGAGACGGAGGGGAAGAGGAAAGGTCTCGGTGAAGCATTCGAGTCGAGCCGCATATTAAGTGCTCGGTTCACGGACGGGTGGGCTGCATGGAGGTGAGCGTGTCGAAAATGTCTGCATGTGGGAGCGCACCCTGAGGTATGAGGCCTGACTGAGGAAGAAAAAACATCAGAATCCACACGCTGCTCTCTGAGTGACAGACGTAGCTTGGTGAGATGACTCTTATTGGTGTCTAGAGCTTAGACAGATCATTCTTATCACCACCTCCCTTGGGGCTTTCGTAAGTTATTGCTATGGGACACACGCCCGGCTGACCAGAAACGCATCCGTGGCTTTCTCCAGGATATATACATTAGCTGCTGCTTTGCATCACCCGCTAAATCCAAGGATGCCGGCATTTCTCGCAGTCGGCATTACACTAGTCTCACTCCGAACGCGCTAGTGAATGGCAGGATACAGACATCATGCCAGCCTTGAGATTCAAAGGTGACATTATGCAGAGTCGTATTCCATATATCACTAGGTAGGCAATGCCAAGAGAGGTGTAGAGATGATGCTATACGCACTCTATTACACAAGAGGGGAGGGGGGGGGGGGGGCGAGGTGGGGGGCTGGGGGGGTGAACGGGTGGAGTGAACTTCAAGAGACATCACGCACAAAAGTGTGACATGTGTGAGGTGTTGGGAGTACAGCACTGGTCGGATTTTATTAGCTTCCTGGCGACTAAGTCAAGACTCTGGCACTGCATACGCTCAGGATGCAGTCGGAACTACAACTCAAGACATGCTCGCCCACATGTTCGTCTACAGCACCACACCGCTCACTCTTCTCATCCGCCATCATCGCACACACACAGCGCATCCTATGCGCAGAATCAGACTGCTTTTCTCAACATAGCGCGTGTCGTTCGGTAGAGTCTTCTCTCGTTCGCTGTGTGTCGCGTGTCGAGCGCGCGCGCTGATAACTATCTGGTTATCGATCTATCTCAATCACTGTCTGCTTCATACCAGGTCGTATAGTGATACTCACCTGTAGACATTGAGCGCATGCTTATCGCTCCATGCTTGAGCAGTACATTCGATCCAGGGCGAGGGCGAGACCAGACTTAATACTCACATTGACCTACAATACAGAGATATAGGGCATCTAGTCTTTGGCATGACTATAATGCCACCGTCCGTGAGTAGGTGGTGTGCGGCGCGAGAGTGGAGAGAGAGTGAGGAGGTGAGGGGATGTGAGGTGAGAGGGGCGAGCGAGAGAACGCGAGATGGTGGTTAATCATCGTGGTGATACGGGGGGCGTGGGGGTGGGTGGAGAAGGTTGGAGTAGGGGGGGTAGTGCGTGCGTAGTGGGCGGTGGGGGGTGTGTTGTTGTGGTTGGGGGTGGGGGGGGGGGGGGGGTGGGTGGGTGGGGGTTGGGGGGAGTGGGGGTGTGATGGTCTACAGTACTGGAGTGTGTAGATGTGACTTGATTTCCAAGTCATAAACTGTCAAGGATTAATTGGCGAGCAGACATTGTCTTCTTCGGGCGGCAGTGAAAAGTTTCACAAGGGAATACAATCACTTTCAACATAATGTTTGATGATCTTGATAACCGAGGAAAAATGAAGACAAGTGCACACACCTCAGTGGCAACATCTGTAGAGTTCATATTCCACCAGGACTGTGACCAAGACCATCTGGCTTACGCACACACAGACACACACACACACACACACACACACTAACAGAGGAAAGGCCCGAACCACTTAAAAAATACAAAGGAAACACTTGGAATGGACTGGATGGATGAATTGATGGCACAGATGAGATATGCTCTACTCGTTCTCAAATACACAGGCATCCTTGCGCGAGATAGGTGGTGGATAGAGCTCATCGGTGCCACCACGATGGACTAACAAAGCTTCACTCATAAACGATTTTCAACAATCAGTCTGAGTAGGAGTAGTACAGCTGCATCGGGGTGAGCGATAGCATAATAATCAGTCGTCTGATGCGGAGTTTGATAATGTCGATGTGGTGTGGATGGCAGTGTCGAGATCTCACGACGAGGCTCGGTAGGTCTGAGATCTGAGATGTGTCTCGTTGATGAATGCAGCATGGTCGTTCGATCTGTACGATGTACGTACGACCTCTCGTCCTGTTGCGCTCTGTGGCAGACAGCAGCGAGTGCATATCTTGCATGTTGAGGCATCACTCTGACTGGGGCGCGTGTGAGTGTGTGATTTCACGATATCTGATAGAGTGATAATCTGCGAGATCAGTTGAGCGTTGTAGTAATATATGGTTCATCTAGTGAGAATTCAGAACAGTTGCGGATAGAAGTTGGGTGCACTCACTCCTGCCACATATTACACATAACGTTACTCTCATCCACTCAATGTAGCAGGATCTTCTTATACCAGCAATGCTGGACATGGTGGACACAGACATGAGTGGTCTTTGAGATGATTAAACATAAGAATGTCTCCGAATGCACCTAAGATCATCCAAGGCTCTCACACGGAGAAACGAGCCTCGATGGAGGCAAGCCTTTGACTTCCGCGACGGGCGTATCGCGTGTGTGTGTGTGTGTGTCTGTGTGTGGGTGGTTGCGTGTGGTGACGAGGAGGTGTTAATGTGTTTTGACTGGGGCCTTCAGGGCCTTTACACCACAGACTAGTGATGAAGAAATGCCACGAAAATGAAAAAATCCTTCACACATTTGATGCAAAGTTGTGACAGTTGCAATCATTTTTTTTTCAATATTGGAATTCATTCCCACCACAAGTCATCATTCAGAATGATAGCTGTATACATCGTCATGCATAGTGATGATGAACGTCACATCAGAGAGAGAGAGAGAGAGGAGAGAGAGAGAGGGAGCGTTCCAGCGTCTGTTAGAGGAGCTGGAGATCGACCATGGCTTCAGTTCCAGACACACAGGTTGTCAGTGGAGACGTCTCAGGTCCCACTAGGGATAGAGTGCCTCAGAGGACCATGGACAAATATTCTGTTGACCCAGAACTGTGTCAGTCAGTCCGTCCGAGGTCAGCTGCAGAACAGCCTAAACTACAATGATGCAGTGTTTGAGTGAAGCTTTTGTTTGCAGTGAAAATTGACTTCCTTCCAAAAAGAATGTATATTCGCATAATGAAAGTGCCCAAGGCAAAAAATATACTGACATGTAAAGTCATCTCACAGAAATACAGACACTGCATCGTCTGTTCATGAAAACGTTTACTTTTAAGACAAAGGTCAGGACCAAGGTTCTGGTGCTCAACCCGTGTGTGTGTCTGTGTGTGTGTGTGTGTGTGTGTGCTTGTATCAAGACACCCAGACAGTAATGAGGAGGAGCAGAGAGACATTAGTATTTTTAGCCCCCTTCGCTTCACAGAAAACAGGATGATTTGTGACTGGTAAGTTCTTTTCCTTTTAGTCTGCGCCGCTTGTTAGGGAGAACTGCAGAGGAGGTGAGGGGGGAGTGTGACAGGAAGAGAGGGGGAAACTTCAGTCGGAACACACACACGCTCACACACACACACACACACAAGTTCACACACACACACACACGTTCACAGAGGTCGGGAAAAAGGGAAACGGGGGAGTAGAAATGAGTCAAACTTGAAGTACACTGTTACTGAGGTGATTGAAAACTGTGTGTCGGCCTTATCTTTGTCCCACTACAGCAAAATCAGAGGTAGTGATGTGCATTTAGTCCGTTCTGTAGGTTACAGGGTCCTTATTTTAATGATAATAAATAATATCAAACTTTATCATGCGTCACTTGTCAATTCATAAGATAAAAGATGAAAGAACAGATACAAATTATAAAAGATGTTGAAACGATACAATCTTTAAAATGGTGACAGCAATATCAAGATTTTCATCAAGAAAATTGTCATTTGCATTAATTAAAACAAAATCAGATCCAGCAGTTTTTCTTTTGGTAATGTTACGACGGAGGATGTATTTCTATCTGCAGTAGGAGATTATTTTAAAACTTTGATGCACGATTACAAATCTTCTTTAGCATATTTCTTTGCCGTTGGTGTGTGAGTTACGTTTAGAACACTGTGACAAGATAAGATGGTTCCAGGCCACTTTTGGCTAATAGAACAAATAAGAGAATTTTTTAATTTCTCCTCAGCGCTATAGGCAACCAATGAAGATATGCTAGCACCGGTGTGAGACGTCTCCATCTTTATTCAGCCTGGACATTTTAAAAAGCCATATGTAGTTTATTCTTATGTATTTAGAAGGTATCGGGATCGCATTCAAGTTTGAATCTTTCTACATGAAATCCCTGTATCAATTAATAGTTTCAGAGTTGTTGGCTTTGTGGAGTGGAAGTGGGCTCGGAGTCTGGATCTTCAGTCTGAGCTGGACCAGCTTCTTGTCGCAAGTTTGTTGTGACGACAGTGGGTAACTGAACTATGTCTGTCTGAGGCCATGCTTTATATATATATACTTCATTTATTACAGGAAATATTGTTTAATGGCTTTAAGTTCTATTTGAAATGTACATTACTTTACCAATGACCCTTGGGCCACTCAAGGTTATTCAAGAGACTTAAACCTTTGATTGGTTGAATAGTCATTTCATTCAGTTTCATTTTTAATTGTAGCAGCCATAATAATAAATAATAAACCTGAAAAATAACATCATTTGAATCATTCCTATTTCAAATGAGAGAGTCCATCTTCAACATGCTAACATCCAAAGCCCATGTTCAATTCAATTTTTCTGGAAAAGTCAGCCTAAAGAAATATATTCAGTTTTTCAGTTTTTATTTTAAAGCATGGACAAGGGAGCCGGGGAAAAAGAACAGGCTACAGAGAAGAGTGACAGAGACAGCAGGAAAAGTACAGTGCAGCAGGAAGGTGCAGCAGTGAGGTTTCTTTAACTTTAAACCACAAACACAGGGATGCTGGGACAAGGTAATATCATTGCTTCGCATTGTACCTCTCATCTGAATAATCAACATCACGTTTTCCGTGTGTTGAACATCAAACCTACACCAGATGCAAAAAAGCATCAAACTCGAGTGGCACGCAAAAGACAAAGGAAACAAGAGATTTGGATTGATTGGGAGACAGGGGAAGAGAGAAGCATCAGGAATGAGAGATGAAATCAGACATGTGTGTGTGTGTGGGGGGGGCCTTTGAAGATCAGCAGGTGAACCTTCCCTTTGATGATGGCATTGTCTGTTCATTGTGGTGCAACGGTGTCTGCGTGTTTTGTTTTGTGCGTTTGTACACGGTGTTCTTGCGTGTGCTGTCTCCTTCACCCGTTTGGCACATTCGAACCAGGAGCTGGAGGCTATGAGTGTTCTGATATAAACACAAATCAACTGATCACACGTTGTCGACACCACAGGAACGTACAAACACGCGTTATGTTGTGTAACGTTAAATTGAAACCACTTGTCAGATTTAATACACAGGGGAAGACATACTTTCGCCGTGTTGTGGACGTGTGTGCAGTGCATGTGTCACCGGGCGTCACGGTTCCTTTGCATGTGATGCAGCCACGGTGATGGCTCATATGTCAAAGAGCTGCGTGACATATAAGGGCCTAATGGATGCCTGTGGGAGACTTCAGAGGGGGGTTCAGCCCTGCTCTTTGTGGATGATTTGACACGCTCGTGCTGGATTACGTATGATTTCGTGTGCGTTTTCAGAATTTCTTTAGACATGTATAGACACATATCCCCCCCACCCGTCACACGTGGCTGCCTATCTGGTCAAATCTACTTTGACGTGGGGGCTGTTGGAAAGGGCCCCACACTTACAGTAATCAATCAGTGGAGCAGACGCTGCAGCCATCACTGGCAGCATTTGGTGGTTGACAGGAGTTGAGCTCCGGGTTTCAGAGCTCGGCTTCAGGCCAAAGCATCAACTCGCCAGAGCTGCTTAGAAACTCCAGCTGAGATGCACTCTATCGTGTGTCTGTGGCACTTCAGTCACAACATCTTGTTAGGGAACTAATGTGAGGATCTCTTCTCACGCTTAGGTTTTTACTTCAAAACCTTCATCAGCAGAATATTGAATTTATTTTAAATTAGGGATTATTTTCAGATTGTCATAGAGTACGTTCATAAACTAGCTTCAGTGAAAGGATTCAGTCCGAGGACACGCAATCAGTCATCTCAACACATCGCATGCACAGTGTGCAGCCTCAGTCCACTTAGGTAGCATTGGCTCTTTGACAAGTCATGATGAATTTGGTCTTGTGGGAGATTTCAATATTATGTAAAATTAAACTGCATACATTTAGTTTGACATTTATGTAAGGTCATTGCTCAACAGTCTAGTCCGGGGTAATTGAATTTCGGATTCTGTTTTGCAGACAGCCGTCCATGGATTACTTACAGGGGGTGCAGAGCACACGCCCAGTTTCCACAGACCACCGTGTGAACTGGGCGCTGGCTGATACCAGTACGGAGATGATCGATACCAAATGATATATGATGATGTGGTTCTGATGCTGACAACTCTTAACTCCCGTCTGTGCTTTACTCACTTTTGGATAAATCCACGTTCTTCATATCTATAATCCTAATGATTGTTTTGTAGCCAGATGCACACGTGTGTTTCAGTTTTCTTGATATCAGATCTATATCAGAGGTAGTTTGTGTCGCCAAGGTTGAGCAGATCGAAGCAACATTTGAGCACAGATCATTGACTGTATAGAAAAATGGATGAAATGACTGCTCCACGAAAGTGAAGTGGAATTGACCTTGATCGCTTCCTGGTGGTATTACTAGTATAAGTAAAACAAATCTCACCTCTTCCATATTGTTTGAAGTTATTGAGAGTGCCCAAACTATAAAGTGTAGATATACATCAAACACATTCTAGTTCCTCTCACACTGATAAGAGATCATTTATCTTGTAGGTTTGGTTTTAATTTGTTAAAATGCCATAATTGACAGATTAAGCTGACTCATGATTGGTCGAGCAAGTGGATCGACAGGACCGATTCATCCCCCTTTTGACTCCCAACAATTTACATGCAACCTTCCCTTGCTATTTCTTTCAAGCTGTAATGATAAATAAACCAGCCGCACTGCCTATATGCCACGTTTCCTACTACTTAGCCTTAAATTCATCTTCTAGTGCTAATAACCATGTAGCTCAAACTATTAGGTGGCTGTCATAACACAATCTCATAGTATTTGGAACTAATTTCAATGTGTCTTTTACTGTACATTAATTCCTAATTGTCTGCAATTTGAAAGGCTTTGTTATCAGTTTATTAACTCATTCAGTCTAATTAGCACAACCACGTGTGTGTCTGTGTGCGTCTGTGTGCGTCTGTGTGCCCTGAATCTTGACTAGTTTCCGTCCTGAAGCTGATGCACGGCTAATCACTTCACTGCTTCCCGGTGGACAGCCCTAATGCATTTAACCACTCCTGAGGGAGCTGAGGCCTGACAGGGTGGAACAGCCTCTCTGCCCGCCGTCACAGTGTCTCAGCCTTTCTCTCTCTCTCTCTCTCTTTTATTTATCTCAGTTAGCCTCCTTCCCTCCCTCTTTCTGACTTTCCCTCTGTCTGTCATTTCCTGGACTTCTTTAAACTCTCCTTTCTAGTTCTCCTCTCGTTGTTCCTGTCACTCGCTCGGCCTCTCTCTGTTCTCTTCTCCTCTTGGCACCTAAAGTTTGAATGTTGAATCGTCCCAGTGGACAAGCTGAGATGAAAGCTACAGGGCACTTTCCGAAATGAATGGAATAGGAGTAAAAGTAAACAACAGTATAACAACGGCGATAAAACTCACAAAATAAAACACAGATCATCTAAGTCATAAGTAAGGCCGTCAGTTTTTATTCAGAATTAGAGCTTTCATTTAAACGTGCAGGTGAAAGTATAGAAGAAATATTGCATTTGTTTTCTTTCCCCATATTTCTGAGTCTGAAATGTTAAATTCAATAAAAACCAAAATAATCTAGGATTTAGCTATGATGTCATGTTTCACGTGCAGTGAAGCAGTGGCTAGTTGTTTTCTTGTTTGTGTCTTACACAGAACTGCCCTTCGTCTCTCAGTCGACTGGACCGCCATCAGCTTGAATAATCATAATAATTGTGTTTGGCTCATTGACACTGCAGAGGTTCACTGAGGATCTCACTTTGATTCCTGCTATTTGAATATCCACTCCATCCTCTCTGTTAGTGAAGTTATGTAACACACACACACACAAACAGACACACACAGAGCAAGTGGGACAAGGATGATTCATCTAAATGAGCACCTGAGAATGAAAGCGCGTGACTTGTATCAAGGCTTAGTAAAAGTTAGGTTCCATTATGAGGTGTTCGAGGGAACGGATGAAATTCATAGTTGACATGTAATAATAACACCATAAATTGCCCTGTAGACAGAGAAATAATGGTCTCGACTATTCAAATATTCCTTGTGCTCCTGACGCTTTGCAATTACGATTCACGACTATCTTGAATTTGTAATCCAAATTAAAGATGGAGGGATACTAAATGACTAACAACCGAGCAATGCAACCAAGTAATCAAATAACACAAACTCCTTTACAGAGTTGATGTAAGCATGGATGCCTTTCTTCATTGTATGGACCTCATAAGAGCTAATAAATGGACTCGTAATGTGGTACTACACATAAAGTCGGTTTAAATCAAAAGCTGAGGACAGTAATGGGCAGTGTGAGGGGTTCGGCTCACAGTGCAGGTGTCATGGCCATAAATTGAATAGATTTATCAGCTTTTATCTTTTGAAGTCTCCAACGTCCTCTCTCTGTGTCTCGAGATGTGCGCCCTCCACGCTCCTTCAGTGCTTTCTCCTTTCGTCTGGAGTATTCCTTCACTCCATGATGTGGCACACTGCCTTTGATCGTACTCTCTCGTGAGTCCTTGGGATCCCTCATCTGCATCTCTCTTCAGACGTTCTCTCTTTCTTCCTTTACCTCAGTTTGACCCTCAGTCTCTCCCTGGAAGGCCTGAACCTCCTGCTGCCCACCTACACCAGAGCCTGAAAGAGAAAACAACACTGTGGATTTAGCGGGATTAGCATTTTAGCTGATTTATCGGCTTTCGCTCATTAGCAAGTTAATGCAACGCTTCATCCGCGGGCAGAGATGAAGATATTTTGTTCATCATTGTCAACGCTTGCATGGCGAGACAGAAGGATCCCAAATTGAATTCTAGCTACATTCAGCAATTGATAGATACCGGATTGAGAAGTTATACCATTACTGCATCGAGAAAGCTTCCGACAACACGCTGATGTCAGATGCTCACCCGTCTACAAGCCAATCAATGTCAAGTATAGTTAGCCACAGCCTATTCAGGGGATGATGACAGAACATACGTACTATATGTCAAACAAACGTTTTAGTCTGCTTGCTAAATCACAATGTGAAAGCAAAACTATACTAAATTGGAACAAATTAAAACAATGGAGCAAAGACATGGACCTTGGTTTGGCCCTAAGTCTGGACTTTCAGGTGGGGAATCGCACTTAGGGTGTGGAACAAGCTGTTGCTAGGATTCATACTCTATGAAAAATATAGAGTGACACTCAAATAGAACTACTTTGTTTTGTGCGTCAAGGGAGAAACCATTAAAACGAGGAGGTGTAAAGATTATTACTTCATAAAGCAACGACTATTAAAGGTATTAATCATGATTAATAGGCTGAGTAATGAGCCTGGACGTTTTTAAGACTGGAGCTGAGAAAGATACACACACAGAACTGATTCCAGGAAATTTCCTATTTGGTAGATTCCTAACTGAAGAGCAGGAAAAGATGAAGAAGACTTGAAAAGATCAGAGAAGGAGAGAAACAGATTGAAATGAGGTCAGAGGCAGAGATCAGTAAGAGCTGAATGAAGGGAAAAGGAAAACCATGCGTTGGTTTGAGAGGAATGTAAATCATTTAGTGCCTGTGAGTATCATGGTTTAAAATTCACATCGGGGATTGGGGGGGCAGATGGGAGCATTGAAGTCAATTTGTTGCCACTAGGACTCTTGTGTCCCACCTGCTCACCACATTAACACCAATATAACCTCGACACCGAGGGCAGATACGTCAACTCAAATTAAAGTCCAGCCAAGCAGAACCAGAACATTCCCTCAGTGGCAAAGACACATTTCTAGGTAGAAGATGGATTTGTCCGTTTTGTTGAAGTTAAAGGTTTATAAAAAACAAAAAATCCAAGAAGATTCAAGGAAATTGTTTGGATTCTTTCCCATATTGCCGATTATTACGTAGATACATTTTTTCTTGGGGCTTAATTAATCAATAAATTGTTTGATGAAATAAGCGTTACATAGATTTGAATACATGTATTTACCTCATCTGTGGTCATGAGCTCTGGGTTGTGACCAAAGAGAAACAAAATGGAAACACAAGCAGTCGTCTGGGCTCAGCCTTAGAGATGGGATGAGGAGTAAGGACATCTGGAGGAGGTTTGATGTAGAGCTGTTGCTCCCTCGTGTCCACATGGGGCCAGTTAAGGTACACTCATCTTGAGGAGACCCAGGGGTTGACCCACAACTGGCTGGAGGGACTAAATATCCCATCTGGCCTGGAAACGCCTCAGGGTCTCCCATCAGGAGTTGGGAAGCGTGACTGAGAGGGATGTCTGGAAAATCCTGATCGATCTCACATAAGAGTCAGAAAATGGATAGATGCGATGGACCAATACGTCTTCACCAAGTGTCAGGAGCAGTGGACCTGCTGTTGGATTAGATTGGAACATTTGTGTTGACTTGGTGATTAACACAGTCAAACCTCCCGAGTCCTTTAACATATCCCTGCGTCTTGAGCCCGATCTGGAGGGAGAAACATTGGAGTAACCAAGATGATTAATTATTTAACACACCATGGTTAGATTCCCCTCAGCAGAGCTCCGGTTTGCCTTTGGTTCACCACACAAACCTTCTCACCTGTTCACAGACACACAAACGCGCTCACTGCTGCTGTACATGTACGACAATTTGCAGCGCTGATGCAGAGTGTGTTTATACTTTAGAAAGTCATGCTGTCAGTGCGTTGGGTGTTGTGCTCTAATTCTCTGATGAGCAATTACTCATGCTTAACGTTTTGAGTCACATAATTCATCTACTGCTGTCAAATTGTTTTGAAATGTGATTAATCACACTGTCTGTGATTAAACATAATTAATTACATTTTTAATCACACATTCATATTTTATTGAAAACCCATCACTGTTTTTGTGATAAACACAAGTAAAAGTTGTTCATTTCCACGATGATGCAACAGATTTTCAAAAGAAAATTGTGTTCAGGCTTAAATCAAAAGCTTAGTGCAAAATAATTGCTGTGGTCCTTTGAAGGAGAAGGTGCTGTGAGTGGCGAGCCTGAACATGTTGATATGAAATATGAGAACACTGTGTTCAAACTGTGGGCGCATTAAAAAACAGTGTCACTGTGTTCATTGACAAATATCATGTGTCACATACACCAATTAACTTCCGTCCCATCTCAAGTTCATGTGAAGTACACCACTACTGAAAAGTGGCATAAAAACTACACATTGTTAAAAATGTATTATAATACAGATTTAAAGTTCAATGTGGGGATGACAGATTAAAACTCCTTAGAAGCCGTTAAAGTAAAATATTATAAATTTCTAAGGTCAATGTCATTCAGTAATTTGGCTACTAATGCACATTCTCTAATTAATTTGCAAAACCATATAATGAATAGGCGACAGGATTCATCAAACACTGACCATTTCACAATGGTCTTTTTAAAGTGGCATATGGAGTTTTGTTATTTATAGTAATGTGACCTTAGTTACTGCAAACAAAGTTTGTTTTTAATAATCTTATATATATATATATATATCAATTTTTGTATTTAGGTTTCTTACTTGCCTTCCCCTGACTTTGGTTCCTAGCTGCTTGTGTGTTTTGGGAGGACGATTTAAAAGAGGGATGGATGTTGTTGAAAATGTTCAGATAAGAGAATAAAAACTGTGACGTCTTGTAGTCAAACATTAATGAGATTGTGAGTTAGAAACTTTAACCTGCAGGTTACAGAATCCAGCCAGAAATCAGGACCACAGTCACAATAACAAGCCTTTTCCATACTTACTTTTTTCATACTGCATTTTTAATAAGGTGGATGCACTTTCTATACATTTACAGCCAACTCTTATGGTTGAGTCAAATTGAACAGGTTAAGTGCTGGGCAACCAAGTCCTAAAATGCTTTTAGTGGAAGCCACGGAGCTGTAAATGGCGGAACTGGTGCCTGGAGTAATATGCAGTGAAATGTGACTAATGAAATTAAAGATTTACATGTTGTTGCTTTGTAGATGAATGAACTCCTCACACCGATTTAGTCTCTTTTCATTCACTCTTTCTGGAAGATACATTTTCAGGCTTTTGTTGAATGGGTTTCCAAGTGAGAGTGTCTGTGAGGAGCTGATGTGTGTCCAAGATATCACAGTGTGTTACAAACACTTCCTTCTGCTTCATCTGCTACAGCAGCAGACAACATGCACAGTATAACAAAGTAATAACAGAAGGGTAGAGGCAGGAGAGAAGTGATGGGCAATCTCTGTTCCATTGTCATCTAACTTCCTTCCTTTCTACCTCTTGCTTCTCACTTCATCTCTTCTCCCACTGCAGAGTCACTCAAAGCCCAAACTCACCTCCTTGTTTTTTCATCCCCTCGCAAGACTGCTTGGAAACCACGCAGCGATTGTGTATACACTGTGTGGTTGTGCAATTTGACAATGGACTTGCTGGGAAAGCAACTTTGTTGATAGGGTAATTTTTGAAAGTGTTGCTTTGCCTTAATGTCAAAGCTGACAACATTACACACGACTGCAGAGATCTTAAATCATTGATGTGTGCACTGGTTATTGACCTGTATATATAATGAATTATTCCAGTATTGACCACTCCAAGCGTTTTACAGTACAAGCTGCATTTACCAATTCACGTCCAGTGCTTCTATTGTCATGATTTGGGGTATCTGCTCTGCATTTCACCTGTAGTGATAGCACAGTATATGCATGAGATGGGGAGAGGGAACACATAGCATAAGGTCCGGGTCGAAACCAAACTCACAGCCACTGCAGGAGGAGTCCAGCCTCTGTATGGAGGGCGTCCACTCTCCCCTGGGGGTTTGGTATCCTGCCCAAGGACACCTCAGAATGCTGAACTGGTGGAGCCGGGGGATCAATCCATCAACCTTCTGGCTCGACCTCCTGAGCCACAATGATTTTGTAATTACAAGGTCCAACCTGGCTGGAGGTTAATATGAGTTCTGCATTGACAAAGCACATGTCATGGATTTGTGTGCGTTCTGTAGAAAATGTTACCTTTTCACACACACACTCACACACATACACACTTGATCAAGCTTTCGTATCTCCTCCTTCTCTGGAGCGGAGGCCGGCACTTGGCACTTCATGGTCATTTTATTGCTCAGCTCAGTTCCTCTCTCTTCTCAGTCCTTCCCTCTGTCGCTCTCTCACCTGAGCGTTTCCATTCAAAAGGCAAAGGTTTGTGCATTTTAATGAACGTCCCTCCATTCTGTCCATTGTTCGTCTTCACTTGATCCCTGTCGGTGTTTCATATTCATCCATTTCACTTGCTGATCCCTTCTTTATGTCCTTGGTATATTCATTTATATTCTACAGCAGCCTGTTCTGCTTTTCATCTTCTCCGCACATCTCCCTCCTTTCCTGTCCTCTCTTCACCTTCCCATGCTTCCCGTCTCCTCCAGCTTCCCACCATCATCTATTCCCGCTCCTGCTCCCCCCTCCGTTGACATGTGAGCGTGCACTCAAGTCGCGTCACCATCCTTTATCTTTACGAGGGGCCTTCTCTTTATGTGTGTGTGTGTGTGTGTGTGTGTGTGTGTGTGTGGTAGCGGGTGGTACAGGCAATCCCACAAAGGCTCCAAGAGCCATATTCAAATCTCATTTCACTCTGCTAAGGATGAAAAGACCTGACACATCACTCTGTGGAGAAAGAAAGAGGAGATGAGGAAAAAGAGGAGAGAGAGAGAGAGAAGGACTGTGAGAGATGGGAGGGAAATAATGGTGAAGACATTGCTGAAAGTGGAGGAGGGAAGTGAGGGACACAACGTGGGAGAGCAGGAGAATAATGGCTGTTGGCATCGAGCGACATACAGTAAGGAGCAAAAAGAGAGCGGGAGGCAGGGAGCAAAGAATGAGCAGCATATAGAGCCAAGTCTAAAAAGGGAAGAAGAAGAGGAGGAGGATGGAGAGAGGAGACGGGATGAAGAGAGAGAAGAATATCATCCGCGTAGAGGAGGAAGACAAGTTTTGGCGATTTTCTAGCCGTCAAGCATCGTATTTTTTGTTTCAATTTCTGTTCCATTTCTACAATGACACTGCTCCACCTTCCCCCCCTCTCCTCTTTTCTCCAGGTGAAGCTCTGAACCCCTTACCTCCACTAACCACAGCCCACATCCTCCTGCTTGCTCACAATGTACCTGTTTATGCAAATGAGGTAATTAGGGAGCTGCCTGGCTTCCTCCGAGCTCTGAGGTTGGAGAAGAGGTGCGAAGGAAGAATGGAGACAAGTGGACTCAGGCTTTGCTGTTTGTTTGAAAGAACTCATGAGAGTCTATCAGCAGTACACCTCCATACATTATCACATGTATGTGTTTATCTTTGTGAGTTCTATTTTGAGAGTGAGGATATTTTTGGAAAGTGACATTTTGGCCAGTCGTGGAAGACGTAGGAGGTTGTTTGTGCCGTTGCTCGGGCGAAGCAACATTACAGATGCCGGCAGTTAACTCTCCTCACAAGGTTCTGCCGTTTTCTACACAATTAGCGCATTTAGTTGCCATGGCCCAGGGAAGGGGCTAAGGAATGTGTCCATATATTTCTCTCCCTAACAACTTTGAGTTTTTTTGCACGAGTTGCAGCCACAACTCTCTGGAAACACTTGAGCTCTCTCTGTCTTGCTGTTTTCCTCTTTCCTGCCTCGCCTGTGTGTTGTCCTCCTCCTCCTCCCTCAGCTCTCTTATCTCCTCTCCTACCTTCTTCCTGTCAGTCCTGCTTACAGCCTCCCCTCTCGCCGCGTTGTCTCTCCCTGTCTATGTCTCCTCTGTCTCGCTCAGTCTCCTCACTAACATGGTCTTCGCCCTCCAACTTATTTTTTGTCTCCTTTAATCCACATATTTCCCACTGCTTTTTTGAGCTGCTTGCTGCTGCTCGCTGCCCTCCCACAACAGTCTTGTGTTTCTCTGACTTCACCTGATTCAATCAAATTTACACCCCCCTCCATCTTCCTCCTCTGTTTCATCTTTTCTCTTCTCTATCTTCACGTCTTGTTTGACGGAGGTGTCATTAATTAGGAATGCTATACACAATCACTCAAGCATATGCACTGTATACAGACATAGACATACAATGTTTTTCAATGGTAGCTAATGTACAAAGAGATCTCACATGCATAAACGTGGACACGCGCTCACATACGTGCTGTCAAGGCAGCTCTCATTCTTCCGACTTGCCTCCTCAGGCATGATATCAAGGCTTTGTCTGCTCTTTCTCTCTCTCTCTCTCTCTCTCTCTCTCTCTCTCTCTCTCTCTCTCTCTCTCTCTCTCTCTCTCTCTCTCTCTCTGTTCCTCCTGCACTCCCCTCTCTCTCCAGCACAGACACAAAGCCGTGCACAAACACATGCCTGCGCTCGCTCGCGTCATTTCTCCTCAAGTTTTCAAACTTTTGATGGCAGTTTCCTGTCAGGGAACGAAAGCGAAGGGGAAAGAGATTTCTAAAAGGGAGAAGAAGAGACAGCGAAGCGAATGAGGAGAGGGGGGGGGGATAAGAAGCGCTGCCAGATGTTTAACTCAACACTTTTTGCCCAACAGAGGGGAAAAAGAGGAATGGATCTGTCGTTACTTCTCCTCCTCCTCCTCCTTCACTTCTTATTTCTTCTCTCTAGCTAGTCTCCTCCCCTCCTTGTTGTCCCTTTTGTAAAAGTCGAATTAAACAGAATGGACTTAACTTCTTAGATCTCGAGGCACCGGAGCTTTTAGGGAGCTTTAAATCGAATCCAACACGATGGAGCACGATGGAGTTTCAAGCCCTTACCGACAGTGATGCTGCAAAATTCAAACAGCCACATGATAACAAGTTCAACTTAAAGTTTAAGAGGGCGGCTGAAGGAGTCACACTCTCGAATGCAATGGCACATCTCACGTTTTAAATTAGGAAGACAATGGTGCTTCTAGCCAATTAAGGATCACCGGAGACAATCATGGCACCTGCTGTCCTCATTACTGTTAGACTGTGTGTTTAGTAGTTACCTTGGCTGTGTGTTTGTGTGTGTGTGTGTGTGTGTGTGTTTTTGTGTTAGTGTGTGCTTGTGCGTGTGTGTGTGCGTGTGTGTGCGCATGGGAGCGAAGCAAAAAGAGGGAGGAGGATAGAGGACATAGTGGCAAAGCACAAAATGTGACAGTAGGGAGGATCTCTTCAAGACACATGAAGACAAGAACACACAAGGAGAAACACACACAAAACACACTTTCATCCAGACAAATAACACTACACACACACACACAAACACACATCATATGAACACCTGAAGCTGTGCAGCAGTCTGTCCCTAATGCGAATTGATCGTCTTCAGTCCCTCTGCCATTGTCAGTAACTGCTTGATCTGGTTTGGACCTGAAAACACAGACACACACACAGACACACACCGAAGCTGACAGTCTGCACTGGATGCACCCGCACATCAGCACCGGGAGATTGACGGTTTGTTTTATTCGTCGACGCCCACCAGTATGAGCTCCCTCCACCACACACGTGGCATTTATCAGGGTGAGAGGATGACGGCAAAAGTTCTAATAGTAAATCATCAGCAGCATTACTGGATGTCCACCTCCCCTCCTCTCTCTCCCCTGCCAATATGGATTGTTTTGGGAGGCAGAGGGAGCCTGATATAAATATATACCGTAGATATAAATCAGTTCATAACACACAAGTTTCATAAAGCATGGAAGCACAAAGCCGCCTCCCCACATCTCTGGAATTGGCAGAGTTACAGAGACAAACACACACACAAACACAGACAGACAAACTCACAAGCACACACGTACACCAGCACCCAGTGTGTTGTCTTGTGTCGACATTGTAACACATCCGTTAAACCTTAAAAACAACCTTTAACCGGAATTTTCTGACCCTTTAACCTGCGTTTCCTGACCCAAAGTTCAAAATACACAGTGAGGTTCATCACTGTGTATTTTAACCCTAACCCTATATTTTAAAACTGAATTAAAGCTGAAGCCTTAGTGTCTTAGATGTACAGCAGATGTTAATCAACAAGTTTACTTAAAGATGGACTATTACCATAGACTGTACCAAAAGAGGAAGTCAAAGTGTCTTGATAGCCCCCCCTGTACGGGTAGTAAAACCCTGCCAGCTCCATGTTAGTGGATGGGACTAGGGCTAAACTAAGGCTTTCTGTCATTTCTTAAATATCATCACAATATCAAAGATATTTTGGCATTGCCTCTAGTAGAGAATGCATCATTCAAGGTTATTATGAATGGGACAATGCAAACGAGGATCTTAGCATTGTTGTGGGGCTTGTCTGCTTCTTAATGTAGCTGTCTGTGGTTGTCCACGATCCAGCCTCCATACACTCTGTGCAGTGAACTCAGATCCGGTGTGTACGTCCTGGCAAACACTCGCTCGTCTCCATCTCATTTCCCAGCCCACGCGTCCTCCTGCCACCCAGGGAAATCATATTATTGCACGACCCAAACTCCGAAAGCTGTTAGCATGATGCTACGGCTAATAGTTTTGAGCCCTGTTGCTGTGCAATAGTGATGCATCATCATCAGCATTTCATCACCCGCAATATCCACAGAAACTGTGCATGCAAACCGATACCTTGGCTGCTTGGCCAGAGCTAATGCTGTTAAAACAGATTAGCCCGATGGAGCCACCGCTTCAGTGTAATCCACTGGCAGCCACTCTCCAAAGATGATTTTTGACACGCAGCTCAGCGGCCTCTTCATCACCGAGTGAGAGAGAGAGAGAGAGAGAGAGAGAGAGAGAGAGAGTTGTGTACTGAAGAGACATAGGAACCGGGCTGGAACCGCAGAGATGGAAGTAGCAGGGGCGTTAAAGTGGATAGAAAAGATGAGAAAAAGTGACGGCAAAGTTGAAATAGAGACACGTCAAGAAATTCAAATGAAAACCATAAATATAAAATTCCCTAAAAGGAAGATTTGAGATGAAAGAAGAATCAAAGGAAATCTTTGATCCATTCCTCAGACCAAAGATGTGATTACTGTGAAGAGCAAAAACAAACACAGTAGGGCCGTCAGTTCCCTGAGGAACTCGAGAGGTTGTTCTCTGCTTTAGAAGTTAAACTTTACTGACTGTTGATCTTTGAAAACACGTTGGGACGAGGGGAAGACAATGTTTTTGAACTCCATCAAATGCTTTTATCATGAACAGTTCTTTGGCTAACTGAGCTATCATTCATATGTCATAAATTACAATGTCCCTATCATTCACATTGTGTTACATGGATCAAACCTCACCCATGGTTTTATATGATTTGTTGTGGTTATGAAGGAAGGCGCTGAGTAACTTCAACAACATCAACACCCAACCACGTCCTTTCATTCATTCTTGGTATCAAATTTTATAGTCAGGCCTTTGTAAAATGTTAGAACTACTTTTTATTGAATTCAACAATGTGGCACTTTCCATTCCAAATTCCCCTGTGAGGCACATTTGAGTGATTTCTTCACGGTAGGGACCAATGATAAAGTGTCATTTTCACAGAGCATATGGCTGTTAGGGGTAAATCTGCCCAGTCGGCTGGTCTGTGATCCATAGAAAATGTCTGGGACAAATGGGGATATTCTGCAGAGTCAGGACATTGTTGCTGGAAGCAGGAGATGCCTCTGTCTCCCATATGTCTCCCAGCAAACAGAAACACCTTCAGGCGTCTGGCTGTGGCTGAAGGTTAACGACCCATTTCACTGCAGTGGTTGTGGGTTTATTTTTAATATAAGAAAAGAATGCTGGACTGAAGGAAAAAGAGATACGCCATAAATCTAGTTGTTATCATGAGGAATTTGTTGAGTTTTGTAGTCTTACATAAAATTTGATTTATTCAATCAATAAGGTGGATAAAAGGAATAAAGATATATTCTTGAAATGAAGTCAGCTGTTGTTTTAAACAGTTTTGGGGTTGTCTCCAGCATCATGTTTGGTTTAGGGCAAAGCGTAATGCTCCCAGAGGACGGTTTCTCCTCATTATACGAAGCAGCAGAATATAGAAGAGGCTTAGCGTTGCTCATTGAAGTCTTAAACCATAGTTTTCAAACAAAACACTGTCGATTTGGTGTTTTCCCCGGAAAACCTTGAGCATAAATACTTTGACTTCAACTGTGCTAATTTATCTCTGAGGTACTTGCAACGTGCTCAGCTCTGTTGATGCTGCATGTCCCACTCGGACTCGAACTAACTGCTGACAAACCAGGAGGCTTTTGAAATGACCCAAGCCCACGCAGGCTGCCCAGCGACTCCTGTGCCCCATTAACTTTCTTTAAAGACATATAACCTAGGCCTTATAGTGCTAAAATGACCCTACACAAGACATCTCATGGTTTACTTGACAGATGCCAAGTGGGAATTCTGCTGTTCTCCATCATGCAATAATCTTATTTATCACATTTTTGAAGGCTACTTTATATTTGCTGTCAAGAAGCCAGATATCTTATTCAGCGTTGTCAGGAGCCGGCTAATAAATACATTATTCTCTCCCAATGAATTTATTGATGGACTCACTAACAAAGCAATGTGTTGTTCTGGCCACTCAGCAGTAGGTGCCAAAGCTGGTTTGTCTCAGGTCACTGGATGAAGTATTGCCTGACATAGCTGACAAGACTGGGAGTGTGTTTGTGTGTGTGTGTGTGTGTGTGTGTGTGTGTGTATGTTTGTGTGTGTGTTGTTTGTGCATGTGGCGTGTAGCATAAAATTAGTTCTCAAAGGCTCCCGAGACCAGCATTAGCCAATTGTGTCTGAATGGTCCATTGGTGGATTATGTAACTTCTGACACACACACTGTTTTTCTCAGTTGGTCCTGCACATTTGTGTATTCTCTGTTAATATTGTGTTAAATTCGTTTTGTTTTGAAGAAGCCTGAGAAGGAAATTTATGTTTTTGATGTTGTATAAAGTTGGTGTGACAGTCCGATCCCTGGCTGTCTGTGAGCGCTGTGCCGGTCTCAGCATTGTCCCTCATCACCTGACAAACACACTAACACACACACACACACAAATGCATTCAGAAACACACCATACACAATTTGACTTGACTGTGTGAGAGTGTTTAACAGCTTATGAAGTGGCAGACTTGAAGCTTTGGGAAGAAAATCATATATATATATATATATATATATATATATATATATATATAATTCTCCAGAACACATCCATATATAATAATAATTAAATTGTGGTTTAACTACTTTTTTCTACATCTATCCTCAGTAATTTGTTAACAGGAAACCTGAGTATAAGCCGTAACAATGTAGGACACACATTAAAACACAGTTATTTTCATTATCTACAAATGTGCTTCTCTGTGACATTTTCAAAATGTCTTCCATGAACGAACCATCTCACACGAGTGGCAGCAGCACTTCTGCCCGACTTCATCAGATCAATGATTTATTCACTTTCTTGATACCTGGCCTGCCGATGACATTTTGGATTTTGTGAGATGATCGACTCTCACAGATTCTCCTCATTCAGCATTCTCTCTGCTGCGGTTTAAATACACAAAATGATCATGATCATTACTTAATGGAAGCGAGTTGTATCACTCAAGTGTTCTTGTATCAATCAAGTGCTTCAGTTGCTACGACTGCCTTTCTAGTTTGGCTTTGGTATCATTTTATAGAAGTAAAATATTTCTACGTAGATTTGTAAATATCTTTGATTGCTTTATTAAAGTTTGGTAGATTTTGAATACTGTTCAAATTGTGTCTCATGTAGGGATATAGTCCATATGTGTGTATAACCTTGGAGTCATTTGGAAGATTACGACTAATTATTTATGTTTTATTTCGGGTGATTTTTAGTTTAGTTGCTGCTGAATTGATCTCCAATGAGTTTGGGCCTAATTTATTTAGCGTCTCCTTTTTTCAATTTGAATTGTCTTTTTCTTCTCACACCTCCGTCCTTTGTCTATTGTGCTGGTTTCTTGACAGATATTTTGCATCCGTTTTGTGGAAACACACAACAAGGACTGAAAACAGACTTTCACAGCTTTTTAATTTCCAAATTGGCCCTGTGAAATAATTGAAATGAAAAATGTGTTGCTCAAACCCCTTATGGATCGACAGTATGTTGTTTTCCATCCAGCCTCTTAGTGTGTGTCTCAGACTGTCGCAGTGAGTGTGTGTGGGAGGGGCAAAACAAGCCTTCCATGGCTCATCACAGCATTTAGCTCACAGTGCGGCTAAATGGGTGACTGTATATCCGCTTCCCCAATTAAGGGTGTTAATGTGTGAGTGTGCAAGTTGAGAGAGTGTGAGCGTGTGTGTTTGTGTGTGTGAGCGTGTGTGGTAATGCAGCAGCAAGTGCCTTGTGCCTTTTTTTCTCTCTCTCTCTCTCTCTCTCTCTCTCTCTCTCTCTCTCTCTCATCTCTCTCTCTCTCTCTCTCTCTCTCTCTCTATCAAGTTGTTAGTGTCACATACTCTCATCAATCGTCATCAACATAAAATGAGAAGAATCTAACCCAGCAGGAAAGACAATTCGGAGGAATTGAGCAGCATTTTTTCTTGCTCTTTTTGCTACACACACACAAACACACTCACCCACACACACACACACGTGCAAGCACACACACACACACATACGCACTTACACAAAACAGAGAGCTCGGTCCTTCCAGCCATTTCTGCATAGCTGTCTCCTGCTTAATTGTCGTCGCTGGTAATAGCTGCAGGGTCTCTCTCTAAGACGCTTTGTTATGGAAAATAAAACACAGCAGAGCAAGATTAAACTTCCTGCCTCCACAGGAAGCCGCTGTTGCCACGGTAAATTAAATTCGAAATGCCAGTTATGCAGAGGCAAAAAACTGTAATGCCAAATGTACATATCCACTCACAGATGATTACTAGAAAGAGAAAGAGACTCAATATATCAGTGTGTCAGTGTGTGTGTGTGGATTGAGGCTTTCAAATGTTTTTGACCTGGTTTAACATCTCGTCAGAGGAAGCGCTCTGGAGCTGTGAGAGATACCAGCCACTGAATCAGCACTGGCCCGTTCTCTTAGCGAGAGCAGTGATTCCATGAGGCAGAGTCAGGCAGAGCGCGATGAGCAGATTCACACAGAAGCAGGGGATATTTGAAACAGAGGGGGGAAGCTTTACGAGAACCGAACAAGAAGTGAAGAACTAATGCTCTCAAGATGAAAGGCTACGTTCTTGAATAAAGAGAGGGCAGAAACCCCATAGGAGAGAGGTCCCAGGATGATTAATGGTCCAGCTCAGAGAGCCTGAGTGAAGAGGGAGGACAGGAAGGAGAACATCGCAGGGATAGAGAGAAACAGAAAGAGAGAGAGAGAGAGAGATAGGCACACAGCCTGGATGCTTGTGTGCTTGAGGGAATAAACAAACAGAGGGTTGGAGAGATGCAGCCATTATCAGGGAAAGTTAAAATAATGGTGTCAGCGGACTATACTGTACTAGGTTTAATTTAATGTACTGAATGGTTACAGGTATAAGGCTTGAAGTAATTATCGTCCACTATCTTCTGCTTTTCTTAGGTTCTTCTTCTAATCTTCTTCTCTTTTTAATTGTGTTTTTGTTGGACTGCAAAAATGAGAAGAGATGATCTGAATATAGACATATTGATATCAGTTGTAAATGTGACAAGGTTAAAATCTGGATAGAACCTGGATATGGGACACATTTTAATGCCCGGTGGAAATACACTCAGATAGTGATGTCAGCGTGTTTGAAGAGCAAGAGGATAAAATAGGTTTAAGGAGTACAGACAGGTACGAAGGGGCCCCGCCCATTAAGGAGTTTGTCAAGTCGTCCAAAGCACCTTAAAGTCTGATCTGCTCGGGGCCAGTGATTTAATGTGGTCAAATCTTACATGGCAGGCTAGAAAAAGAAAAAAAAAGGTGAGAAAAGAATGTGCTGATCAAAAGAGAGTGTAGGATTAAATGTATCACCATGGCTGTCGGCTGTCAGACTTTGACAGATCACACTGTTGTTAATGTTACTTGTTGCACTCGGCCGGGAAAAGCATCTCACTGAATTGAATTTCGGAGAAGGGAACGTTCTGACGTCAATGCTTTTTCACAGTTTGAGAGTCTAATCTGCCTTTACGGCTAAATACTGATGAGCTCAGTGTAACCATGGGAACTGACAAATAAATTTAATATAAAGAGAGATAAGCAGAGAGCCAAGAACGGAGCCCTGTGGCACTCTGGATTTAACATCAAGGAATCATTTGTAGGAATAATGACGGGATACACATGTGTTTCAAAGACCCGAGATGTAAAATAGGTTTTCCTGTGGGTTCCAGAAGTATAAAGTAGAGTTGAAATCTGAATCCATAATAATAAGAGGATCATTTACTACTTCTATCACAGGGTTCATAAAAGGAACTGTTAGATATGCTCAGCTATTACGAAACAACTCTCTATAAACACCTCTGAATATAATTTACACTTAGGGCTGATTGATGATATTTGATGAGACAGAAGTTTTATTTTTTTCACGTAACAATGAAGCTTGTGTGGACGGCATCAGATCTAAGTGATAAATTAACTATATCTGGGATCATTGATAGGTTAAAGCGTATCCAGTCAATGCTCTCATGCTAAGTGGTAGGAAACTGAAACCCATTTCCTCGCCCTCCACACTGTTGATGGGCCTAAATGAATTGTCAATGAGTGTGCAATGACTGTTGACATTGATTTACTCTCTGCTGTCGTCCATTTCTCTGCGTGAGTGATTTGGGATAAGTGATTGTGATCTGTAAGTAAATAATTCTTATAAGATAAGAGCATCGCACAGAGACAGAGACACAAACAAATGGGCCCTAGGGACTATAAAACAAAAAGCATAAAATATGTGTGAGTTCTGTGGTGATTTAATGGTCCTTGGTAGTGGCTGCACATCCAAAATAAGTTTGTCCAATTAAACCTTCATCGAATAACACATTAAGTTAATACATGTATTTGCTACATGTGCATACACGGCATGTTAAGTAAATCACAGCTGTTTCGTTTGTTGTGTATCTGACAATGTAACGCAACTCCTGTTTATCTTTCAGATCTCGGCTGAGCTGCCATGACGAGCGAGGAGTGTCCTGTGCCGCTGGGGAGCATGTCCTCGGCCGTGCCGGGGCAGAGGGAGGACTACGGCTCGGCGCAGGCTGATGACATCATCGAGGAAGTGGGTCCGGGCGATGATGTCAGCATCGGCAGTGACCTCAGCCCTCTCCTGCTGCCCTACCCGGAGCTGGCGCCTGTGGTCTTTTTTTGCCTTAAGCAGACCACCTGTCCTCGCAACTGGTGCATCCGGATGGTCTCCAGCCCATATCCTTTCAGCCACTGGTGGAGTTGGATCCCTTAACCCTAAAGATACACCCTGTTAATTTTCCATCATACTCAAACGTCAATTATTCACCTGTCCTCGAAACATCAGCGCTTCCCTCAATGGTTTTTAAAAGTCTGTAAGCTTCACTAATCCCCCTCTTTTTTGAATCCCTCTCGCCGTTCTTAACATCTTCTGTTCATCCGCACACCTTTCATTTCAACATTCAGTCCGTCTCACTCCTCCACCTTCTTCTTTTCATCTTCTTATTACTGCTCCTTCCCGCCCCCTTCCGAATCCACTCCTTCCTTTTCAGAGCCTTCTTTCCGCTTACCCATCCCAGCGCTTTTGCAGAGTCACATTTTTTCTCCTCTTTGTGAAATCCCCCTGTCTCTGTTGTTTACTTTTTACACACTTTCCCCCATCTTGGCTCTGACCCCCCCTCCTCCCATCCAACCTCACTCCATTATTTGCTGGATTTGCAACCACAGTGCAGCAGTCATCCCCAAATCTCCTGAAAGTAAGTGTTTTTGACATCCTTGTACAACTTCAACTGCAGTGATCAGCATTCCACTGCTTGAACAACCGAATGTGCATATTTGTATGTGTGTGTGTGTGTGTCAGAGAATAAGTGTGTGTAAATATGGTTTTCACTTCTACCCATAAGAAGCAGTTGTCTGTCTGCTGACTACACTGACAGCGGCAGAGGGACTAAGGATGATCCCTTCACATATAGGGACAGGCAAGAACACACTGCTGCAAAATGTGTCTGTTTGAGTTTATCTGTGTATTTGTATGCGTGTGAGCTTCTGCACATCCAAGTACAGTATAGCTCTGGCCCTATCTACTTCCATATATACCTTTTCAGCACCTTATTATACTAATGGGGCTTTGTATTATTTACTTTAAATGCTGATGCAGCATTATATCTACCTTTCAACAGCACTGCAAAACTGCTTGTTATTGCAGTTGCACTCTGCTCTGCAAACAATTTTCTTTCAGAATTAATTGAGCAGGTAGGCCTAATGTTTGGCTCCAGAACGCTCGACGATAGCCAGGTTATCTTGTTTGAAATTCCACTTGAGGCTGGTTGCAGTGCAGTATGGAAGGAAAACAGAGGGGATGAATGGTGTGACCAGAAGACGAGGCAAAGTGACGGGTTGGTGGAGGCAGTCAGTCAGACAAAGCCGGACAGTCAGACTTTATCTGCCTCTGCCTTTCAGACTCCAACTTTGAGAGTCCTTGACACTGCTTGCTAAGGACTCTGAAATGGCCCAACGCCATAGGGTACAAACAAGCCAGTGGATTCACACCGCACACACACACTCACCCAATCTTATTTCACATCGCCTGAGCTTCTTTTGGTTGCTTGACGCCCGTGGTGGCTCAAGCTGTAAGCGTGTTAAAACACAGAGAGACGGGTCTGTGTGTGTGTGTGTGTGTGTGTGAGAGAGAGAGATGGAGAGAGGGAGAGTAAGGGAGAGGGGGAGAATGTGACAGAAAAATAAAACTTCAGTGTGAGAAAAGGTGAAGAAGACTGATGGCGTATGTGGTGGTTTGAGGGAAGGTTGTTATTGCTGTCGCTGAGGTATGTCTCCTCTTGTGGAATCAGCTGGCGAGCTGAGAACACACACACACACACACACACACACACACACACACACACACACACCTCAAACACCATGGTGGTTAGTGAGGTGTTACTCGGTGTGTGAGAGTGCCTGTGTGTGTGTGTGCGTGTGTTTGCAGGATGGCAGTATAGCCACAGTTACTTGTGCAGAATATGGAGTATGTTTGTGTGTGTGTATCTACTACTGTATATGGAATTGCGTGTTTCATGTTTAGTGCACCGGAATAATGATCTGTATCCGTTTGTGTATCTCTCTGCATTGAAACCAAAGTAGACCGTGTTTGTGTGTATATATACTGTGTGTATATATACCAGATATGAAGACATTTTGACATTTTTGTTTTTTGAAGTTTTAAAAGTCAGACATGAAGCTCACTGTAGTGATGGCCTCATTTCCCGTCCTCAGTGTTTTTTTGCCTGTGAGGATAAGTGGTTGTTTCACCATCTCTTTGCAGATCAATAATTCTGTCCACCACTCAGTAGCTGTGAGAGGCATGCAGTGACACACACATGGGCACACACACACACACACACACACACACAAAATGATGTTCTCCCACGCTTGCCTGCAGCAGAGCACCCGCAGCACCTCTCTATATTGCACCCCACACACTTCTTGTGCCTCTCTCTATTGTTCTTGCTTTTTCTTTACACGCTGTCCATAGCTGCATTATAAAGATAAACCCCATTCCTCCGCCCGTTCTTTTTAAACTATCTTCTTCATCTCTCTGTATCCCCTCTTTTACATAAATACATTGATTCCATATAATCCCAATGGTTTTCCTCTCTCTTGCCAAACTCAATCTTTTTAATAAGTACACATTTAAAGACAACTATTGTGCGTAAGTCGTGTCTGGCAGGACAGACACATGAAATGAGCTTAATCCGCCCGCAGGCAATTTTAATGTTTTTCTATCTATGTTTTTCAAATCCAAGCTCTGCTCTGTGTTCTTCTTCACTGTATTCTGACTAAGCTGCTTTCAGACATGCCCTGGAGTCCCAACCCTTCTTCCTGAAATGTTCCAAAGGAGCTGTTTTGCGACAACGTAAATGTCAGAGTCAGTCGCTCCGCACGTTTTTCTCAGAACTCTTCCGTCCAGCCCCCGGGTCAAATGTCTGAGAAATGTCAGAGTGAGCACACGTGAGAATACAGCAGGAAAATGTCTTGAAAATCGGACGAGAAACTTGAAGAATATAAATATCTCAGGATGGAATGAAGGCGCCATAAAGACCAAGATGTCAGATTAAAAAAATCATGAGATTCAAGGGTTTTATAAAAAAAAACGTGAACAAAAACACCACGTTTCTATGAAGCTAGACATTAAAATTATAATGAAACTTATATTAAATATATCATTATTGAGGAGGTAACATTGTACTGTTATTTAAGCAACTTGGAAGCTAATTCTTCTTAAATTGCCGACACATACATGCACAACATATCCACGCGGTGGTGTGTGCT
The DNA here is from genome assembly GCA_038501795.1 of Pseudopleuronectes americanus. Taxonomy (NCBI): domain Eukaryota; kingdom Metazoa; phylum Chordata; class Actinopteri; order Pleuronectiformes; family Pleuronectidae; genus Pseudopleuronectes; species Pseudopleuronectes americanus. The sequence continues at coordinate 4,263,300 of CM076732.1, forward strand.
ATTCGTTTACCAGAGAGATTCATGTTGAGATTATTTACGCGGCACTCAGCCAAGCGTCTCACTCTGAACCATGTATGTAGTACGTCGTAATCGGTGTGGCATTAAGCAACACGGCTGAATGGAGCCGACACTAAACATCCATTGTGCGGAGGAGAAGTTGCAGTGCCGGCAGAAGTCAAGCTCCTTTAATCGTCCGGGGCTATGAAAGCATAAGCAAGCTTTCATATCCAGCAGGCTGTGAACGCAGCACAAGCTGTCCCAGTTTAACAGGGCGCCTTTTGTAACGATTCTCTGCGAACGCATCACAAATAAAGCAACTGTCAGGAGAGCAAATGAGGATATGAAAGGCTGTTTTGCTGCCTTTTCATCTTCACCAGTTACTGTTAGAGAGGTAGAAGAGAGGAGAGTAATTTAATTAGCTGTGACGGGCCAAAGGTTACCAACAGCTACAGGCATCTTTCCTCGCGTGTCACATATAGAGGATTTGCTCTCATTAAGCTTTCTGCTTCAGATCGTGATGATAACATGTCAGAAAACACATTCATGACCTGTCAGCAGAGAAACAGTGGAGTCTCATCTGCAGGTAAAAGATCTGCTGTGGTTTTTAAAGCTTCAAACATTCTAGTGTGATCATGCGGTGAAACATCTGTGATTCTACATCTTTAGTGCAATAATCTCTTTTTTTTATATTTAGATTCTAAACCTCTTGTTGTTTGTTTTTTGCACTTTTCTGCACCACTTGTTCCAGACTGCTAATTGCAAAGTAAGCAGTCTGGATAATGGCTTTTTTTTTAAGTAAAAAAATGCATAGGGAATTATTTGCAGCATTTCAGAAAAAGGAAATGTGCTGCATGACTTGTTTTGAAGCAGAGAATTAATTGATAGACGGCTCCGGGCACTGTCCTTTTCCCCCCCCTACCCATCCAAACCTCATTAAAGCTGCATGCACTTCCCTATATGTTATTTCCCGCTCTCCATTAATCTGGGTCTTTCTCTGAAATGACTGTCATCCAGCCTCTTGTTTTGCTCCTCTCTTATCCTCCCCTCCACCGAGTCCTTCGCGGCCGCTTATTTTCCTCTTTCCGCCACCGAAGAGCTCGATGCCAATGCCTCTCCTTCTGCTCGCATTATCTGGCCCTCTCCTCTCCCCCTCTGATTGGCTCCTGTGGCGCTCAAGCCGAGTGACTGGCCTCTGTGGCCCGTGGTCCTCTTTGGCCCTGACAGCTTGTTATCTCCATGGTGACGGATGGCTGAGGCGTTGCCGTGCCATCCTCCTAACTACTGCAGAGGATAGAGAGCACACCTGGGACACATCACCTTCTCCCGCCTCACCTTCTCGCTTTCTCTGTCTATCGTTTTCTGATTCCTTTTCCTCTCCCTCAACTATTTGCTTTCAGATTTCGTTTTGTTTTGCTGCTCTCTGCGGGTGTAGATGGAGAAGCTGCTGCAGGGCTACATGATAGATTCATGTCTTTACTTTTGACAAATGTATTATCAAAGAAAATCCAAACTCTGTCTTTGATTCAACGTGACACCGTGTTTGTGTCTTTTATCTTTCCCTCATTCTCCCGTCCGTTCTCTCCATCGTTCCTTATTGTCTCTTTGCTTTACTTTCCCTTCTCTGCTCTCTCACAGATTCATTCACTCCTCTCCCTCTTTCCCTCGTCCCTCAACTGCCGTCTTATCCCAAATTTCCATTTATGCCTGGAACCTGTGCAATAATGTGAGTGCTCCACTTATTTTAATGAGCCCCTTCTTCGAGTGTGAACTGTTGTCCTTTTACCTGCGGGAAAGTCTTTTTCATGAAAGATGTGCAAACATTAATGAGACAAACCTCTGTTAAAGCTGAAGAGAACTTATTAGAATCTTAATGCTTATGCTTCCAAAACAAATCCCACCGCTGATACAAGTACCAATACTGATTCTAATGATCCCTGCGCTCTCATCACTCCTTATCACTTCGTCTCTCCTCCATCCTTCTTTTCCTTCCCCTCCTCCCTTTCTCTTCTCCCTCAGGTCTAGTCTAAACTCCATTAGTGCCTGTACCAAAAGAGGAAGAGGAGATGAGAGGCGAAAGAGCAGGGAAAAGATGAAGGGCTTAAAGTGACTCTAATGACTGCTGTAGTACGAAGCTTCGGTGCACACACACACTCTGTGTGGCCTCCTTCACATGCATGACTCTTACATAGTGGTTACGTTGCATCAAGCATGTGCTTTCTATGTGATGGTTTATTGAAGTTCATGTTTTATTTAATGTTAAAGATGAAGAGAAACGTTGACAGAAGACATGTCACGCCACATTATGATTGGCATCTTGTGTCTCATTGTCTGTGTCTTACATTTTCATATTGATCAGCAGAGGAGGTTTTGTTTTCTTTGTTTGTCTGTTTCTTAATGAGGAGGATTATTCAGTATTAGTCAGAAGAGAATCCATCAGGGGGCGGGCGGATCCAGGAGCTTTCTTCACTTTCATTCACATGAGGAGTTTTATAATATTTCTATGGTCTCCTAAATTAAGTGATCTTGATGGGATGACAGCAACAACAATCTTGTTAGAACCCCCAGAAATTCTATGATTGGAATATGTACTAGGAAAAGCCAAAGAGGCGACAAGCTTTTGACTGAAAGATTAATAATTTCAGATGTATGATTGAAGACTAGAATGTTTCTTTTGGGAGGTGGGGGGTGATGTGGTGTGTGTTTGTGGGGGTGCATCGGTTTGGTGAAAGGTGAGGCCCTCCCATGTCCCTTTTGCCTGCAGTGTGGGTGTGTCTCTGTGGGTGTGTCTCTGTGTGTGTGTGTGTGTGTGTGTGTTATCTCAATCCATCGCTATTGGCGTTTGGATTATGTGTACACAGCTCTTGAATTGCAGCTGTAATTGTGTTATGGGTTCAATGTCACATTCTTTGAAGATAACTACCTCTCGACGGCTGACTGACATCTCTCTCCCCGCTCCGGTGTTGTGTCACACTCTATGCAGAGTGTCGCCGCAATACTTCTTACAGCAGTGCCCATTTGTCTCAGTATCAGTCTACTGGTCTGAACCCAGTAACAGCCCAGCAGATTGCTTTTGGATAAACTGCACAGATAAATGTCAGTGGTACACAAACAGACACACATGTAGACGCACACGCACAAACATATGCACTCAATCCCTCACAACTGCTTTTTTGTAACTTTTGTTGTCTCCTCTCATCATTAGATTCTCTCTGCCTTATTTTCTAACTTGTTAAAAAAACAACTTCTTCCTTTCAATGTCAGCTCAACTCAGAAGTATTGCTTTCACAAACTGGGAGAATATAATAAGTTATTTAATGTCTCCATCACCACTAACTGCAGGGTACATGTTATCCAAGTGAGTGCTTTGTAGTTTGCTATTTCTCATCTATTATCCACAAAGTGCTATATAAATTGTTGAGTCATTCTTCAGTGCAGCGATTGTGTTCTTTTGCCTCCAACCTCCCGAAAAACTCTCCTACAGACGTCAAATCTTCAGACACAGTTTTTACCCAAAATACGGGTCACACGCTCAAGGAGAGTTACAGCAGCCCGTCTTATGAATTCCATGTTTGTGGAAGTTATTAGTACCGTACGCTCTTCGTACAAAAGTTTCACACTCTTAAAATAACATGTCCTCTTGAGTCACGACTGCAGATTTTCTCCCCATCTTCTTTCCTCCTCTTCACAATAATCATTCCCACAAAAATACGCACCATTATCTTTTACACCCTCTGGAAAGTGCTTCCCATTGGTTTTCTTTCTCTGATTTAAACGAGGCTAGAATTTACTAATTGCAATATGGGAATAAATGAGTTGCAGGCCAGAGCTTTGCCTGGAGTTAAAGACACTTTCACGTCTTAACATAAAATATGTAATAATCACTCTGACTTGTATTTTGCTCTTTTTCCTCCCTTCAAATCAGAAGGGCGACTCGTCCTGAAAGTAGAAGGATGAGAACAAAAGCCGCAAAAGCTTACATGTTGGTAGTTTGCATATAAATTCTATGGCTATAACCAGAGGCGGCTGTAAAGACAGCTCCAGATAAGCGCGGCAATAATTATTTTACTCCTAATATTCTTGTCTTGTTACACTAGGAAGCTAAACTGCCAGCAGACAGAATTACTAATAAATCAAATGTGACAGCTCACAGTCTGTTCTTATTTTCTCGAATAAATTTAGTCTTTTCAGAATATATTGGGCTGTGTCTTGCCTATGGTTAATGCTATAAAATAAAAATGGATCGCAAACTCCTTGCATGCTAAACTGTGCTGCAGCATATAAGGTTTCCCTGTGCATATATAAATATATTTTAATTACAAATAAGGGCGATTTTAATTCATAGATAGGATATTCAGGGTCTGTGGAGCTACAGCAAAGCCTCTAACTCTCTGATTCATAACAACTGACGAAGCGATGGTACTTTTTTACTGTGCATGGGCAGCTTTAGCAACAACGGTGCTTTAGAGGATAGAATTATATAAATTTATGGTAATTATGATTTTGGCTCAGTCGAAATGGGCGTCAAACAACATAATGTTTCACAATCAGGGAGCAACCAGCTCTTATGAACCCATGGAGCAGTCAGGTCACAGAGGGAGGTTTATGAATATTCTGCTTTTTCATTGACCATCAGGATGTCTCAGCATGAGCCATTTGCCCACTTACGAGCACATTAGCCGACCCGAGAGTGCTCACACCAATATCGAGGAGATCAGAAGATCAGATGCCCTTTTAGTTCCCAGCCGTCTGCGTCCGTGCCGTGTGAGGAACGAGCGTCATCCATCCATCGCTCGCTCTAATGCCGAGGTCAGACGAGTCCGTCACAGACGCATCCTTCACGTGTCCGAGGAGAAGACGCAGGAACCTCGAGCGGGTTCGTCACTGAAGCCGAGCCGGGTGATGGAAACCAGCTGCATCGGTGCACACCATTTGCATAAAGTGGATGGTGAGTCATTTTCCCCCTCCGGCTGTGATGTGTAACGGTTCCCTCTCCTACAAGGCCACAACGGTTGTGTTAAAAGTTTGCCATTTGACATCTCCCCTGATAAAAGAGGAGGAGGAGAAGGGAGGAGGAGGAAGGGAGGAGGAGGCTTATGGCCAGGCCGGTGTTTGCCTGCGAGAGATCACAGTGAGTTTCCCTGGGCTGACGGATGGAGTAATTGAATTTCTTCAAGGCGCTCGAATATCACAATGTGACAATCGTTTCACATCTGACTAGAAGTTTGGAAATATGGGAGTTTTTTTTAAGGCTGCTCATTGTTATATATGATTTGATTAAAATTAAAAAAAATGCTTTTGAGTTCATGCTCCTTTCTGTTAATCTGATTCAGATCTGAAATAGACACGATTGGACAAAGTCAAGTCAAATGAGGTTCTGCTGTATTTGTTCTCAGGTGATTTGTGAATGTTGTCACTCGATTGGCCAAAGCAGCATTTCAAAAGCATTAAGGTTTATTGCAACCGTATATAACTGAAAAAATATTGAGTGATTTGATTGATTTGATTTGAGTAGGTAAAGGTAAAGGAATGGGACAATGGGAGGGGAGAGAAAGACGGAGCTGGTGCATGGAGAGGGAGGTAATTATCCTGCAGGTACACTCACGGAGGGACAGGGAGTTAGCGAGAGGAGTGAAGGACAAGCTGTTAACTTCTCTCTGAGAGACGGATGAAAGAGGACAAGAAAAGACAGAGACCAAAGAGGAGGATCACAGCCCCTTGGAGAGGCGGGTGCAGAGAGAGAAGGGGAAGGAGTGAGAGATTGCTGGTTAGCACTTTTCTTGGAAAGGCAGGGCGTTATAAGTCGACGGTGTGAAGGAGGAAAAGAGAGAGAGGGAGATGGTTAGCACAGTGGCAGAGTGAACTTTTGCCCAGTGCCTGTCAGCACTGAGAACGGCTGAGGACGTGCATGTGTGTGCGAGTGTGTGTTTGTGTGTGTGTGTGTGTGTGCTCTCCTCTTCTTGACAGTGAGGAGGTACATGAAGTCTCTAATTGCTCTGGTGACTGCAGCTTCAGACCTCTCCCACAGTGAAAGAGAGGGGGAGACAGAGTGGGAGGGAGAGAAGAGTAACACGGAGAACAGGAAGAAAAATGACAAAAGGTGCCCGTAACAGGAAGAGGGACTAAGTGAAGTTATAAAGGAGCAGGAAATCTTCTAACAAACAAATTACAAAACAGATTACAAACACAAGATCAGGGACAGAGGGATAACATGATTGTCCTCCGAGGAACCAGGTCCCACAGTAACATCATTTTCAAGTGGGCAGCCATTTGTAATCACGAGAAGTTCGAAGAGGGAGCAGGAAGTCACACATTCTGCAGAGTGAGGAAAACACCAGATTTCAACCTGACACACCACTGCTCGTTTTCAGGTTTCCGTGACCACAATGATTCCCTATAGCAATATCTAAAAATGTATTCCACCCGAAAACCATGATCCTCCTCCAGACCAAGCCAAGTACTTTCTGCGTTGATTTCTACAGAGTGGATAGGAACCGTCTGATCTGGCTTATGTCTGCTAGCTGCTGCTTCCTACCTGGTGTGAAATAGTCATGTGCGATTATAATTTGCGCCCCCTGGTGGTTGTATGTGAATTGACAGCATATTTAGATGGACTCTCTTGTGCAATGTGGCAGTTTGGCTGATCTGATCGCATGCAATCAGTTCTCTGTGTGTCTCTGGGTGCATTTACAACTGTACTTCCGTATAGTCAAGCTCTCACTGATTGCAATCCAATCACCAAAGATGAGTTTTAATGTTAGGTGTAAAAGGAACCTGACGAAACATTGCAGGAATGCAGGAGTTGCAATACCAAAGCAAAAACTACTGTGATGAAATGTGCAAAAATTGTCAGCAAGTAAACATGAAGGTTAAAGATGTTTCCACTGCCGTATCACTCCATCTTTATCTTCATATTTCCTGAGGGTGTGATGTGTGTTGCAGAGAGACGGCAGGCGGATGTCACAGTTTACACACAGTGTGAAGGAATCCAGATGACTGGGGCAGATTCAGGCCATGCTTCTGTGATTTTGTCATTTTACCTGCACACCTTGACCCGGAGGAATGATGATATATCTATAACGTGAGCTTTCCACACCGACCCACCACCTTTCCCCCGACATCTGCCCAGTGACCCTTAGCCTCTCCCGGGCAAATCATCGTATCGCTCCGTCAGCTCAGGAAGGAGAGACAGACGGGGCTGCAGAGAATAGACAGAGACTTGAGATAGAGAGACTATCAGAGAGAGAAAATAGAGAGAGAGGTGAGGAAGAGTTAGTGACCACAAGGGAGCTCCTGAAATGGCCCTGCTTTGTCACTGTCGTACGAACACACACACACACACACACAGACACACACACACACACACACACACACACACACACGCACACATGCACGAACATGTACAAATCACCCTCTGTTTTTTTTCTTAGTTTCATATATACACATAATCCAAGCTGTCAGATATATGTTACAAGCGTATGGATCTTACTCTGCCTAAATCCTATTTCTGTGTGTGTGTCTGTGTATGTGTGTGTGTGTGTTGATGATGTGTGGGTGGCATCTGTCAGGGCGGATTCTAAAGCCCTTCCCCTGGCCAATGATGAAAGCTCAGCTCTTGTGTGTCTGTGCGCGTGTATATGTGTGTGTGTAGGTGTGTGTGTGTGTGTCTGGTGTGTGTCCAGATGTTTGGACATAAGTTGACTGCTGGTTTCTGTAGCTCAAATGAGCCTTGGGGCTTAGGTCATTAAGTATCAGCATTCGACTTAGCAACACACACACACACACACACACACACACACACACACACAGCCGTGCAGCCCTTGATGGTTTCCCAAAGTAGCTGAGTTGGTAAGTTTCTTCTGAAACTCTGGAGCCTGTCATGTAACAGAATCAGCGCCTGAGTCACTCACATTATTACAACAAGCTCCCGTGATATGAGCTCACAGAGGGACACACTGGCCAGTGGGGGAGGAGAGAGGACGAGGGGGAAAGGAGGAGTGAGAGGAGGTGGAGAGGAGAAATAAATCCAGCAATGTGGCAACACATCATCAGGCATATTTATGGGATTGTGAGGTTTTTTTTGCAAATTTGTGTGGCTTGATTGAATTATCAAGTAGGATAAATTATATGTGTCATTTGAGCACAAAGCAGTTTCCTGAAGTCATTTCCTGTGTTACCACTGTGCTTTTCCATCTTTTAATGTTTAATTTCACTCTCATTTCTCTACTTTCTCTTCTAATGTTCCTCACTATCCTAAGAGAACATTGCAGAAAAGCTTAAAATGTATAAACTGTCTAAAGGTGTTCCTGCAGTGGCATGCTATTTGTACGCCCTTTCCCATGAGATCAGGTTAGCCTTCACACCCACATGATGGTTCACCGGGCCGACCTCTGCTCTGACCTCTGTTTGTGCAAAAAGGCTGACATGTCATCTACTCTAATCGCACCCTTCTCCCCTGAAGACCCCTGATAACCCCACTTAGGGTGTGTAGCAGGGTCATTTGTGTGTGTGTGGGTGTTCATGTATGTGTGTGTGTGTGTGTGTGTGTGTGTACAAGCGAAGATATGCCCACACATTACGATACATCCCTCAACATTTACTTTCTTTAGGTGATCACACACACACACACAGACACACACTCTCCCTCCTTTGGACCACATGCAGTGCATTATTACCTAAACCTACTCACACACACACACACACACAAACACACACACATACAATTAGATCCATCATCAGAACTCACAGACAACCTGCTGTTTTCAAATCATACCCAGTGCACTATTTCTCTCACAAATGAGACTTGACAGCACAATTCTGTACAATTTAGTCTCTTGGCACTGGAGAGTGTGTGTGTGAGTGTGTATGTGTGTGTGTGTGAGAGAGAGAGAGAAGAGAGAGTGTGTCCTTTTGGCTATTTTCCCAGTCAAACGAGTGTGAGTGGTAGTGCAAAGACAGCCAGGGCCTTCAGAGAGCCAAGCACTCTTTAAATGATGTTATCACAACACATTTGGTTTCATTACGTCTGTTTCAGTTCTGCATCCCTCACCCTCTTCCACCCCCCCCCACACCCCTGCTCAGTTTGTCACAATCAGCACTGACTGCTGGATGCAGAAACGTGACGGATACTTACACAGAAACACACATACACACACATTTCTCATCCTTCTGCCCCTTTGCTTTTTAATTCCCCATCACGTTATTGATCATGACTACTACAGGACGTTCTACTGTCTCAAGGCCAGCACTGGTGTGCGAGCGCCTGTTTTATTGGTTCAGGGACCAGACAGCTCAGTGACGGATGCTGGTTTATTGGGTTTCCTATTCAATATGTATGTCAGGATGTGCTAAAATTGATGCCCTTGGGTGGTTTGTTATTTTTCTTCTCTCCGATGCTGTTTGCAATGATCCTCGTATCCAAATAGGTTTCCTCTGAATCAAAAGACCACTTCCACTGGTCTTTTCTATGGCTTCTGATCACATCTGCATTGAGTGGTCAAATGCATGTGGTCTAAAACCGCAGGGTTAAATAGGATAAACGTGTATAGTTCCCTAACCACACAATACAAAAGATTCAATGGTGTTGAATAAAACGATATTTCTCTAAATTTAACAGGACCACTTAAAGCAAAGAAATAGCCTAAACATAAAAAAGGAGGATTCAGTACATGAGATACTGCTTTAGGAAGACGGAAATGAGAGGATAGAGTTACTCTGTGGGAAAATGCTGAATTTGCCTCCCTGCCACATGTGATAAATAGGATTCCCTTCCCTCTCTCTGTAAGTCAAAGATAAGCAGAACAGGAGAGTGTCACCATGACCGACGTCCCGTCACTCACAGAGCCACTGGTGAGGCAGCGAGCAGATGTGAAGTTAACAAGAGACAACACAGGTACTGAGCGGGTGGAATCCTCCACTTTTCCATTGGTTACTTGAAGATATTTGAGTTCTATGTAGATTAGAAACTGGATGTGTACACAAACACCAAAAAGCATCCATTTAAAGCTTCAAATTAATCCATAAATGTGTTTTTCCTGGTAAAACTGAAAGTGAAGATTTAAGATATTTAGCTTCTCTAACAAAGGAACATAAGTTTCTGTTTATTACATTTCTACGTTGTTATATTTTCCTTCAGAGAACAGGTTTGGATGATGGTGTCTGCAGTGTGTGTTTAGTGGTGGGGTTGTGTATCAACGAATCGCCACTGGTTAAGGTATCGTGGATCTCAGATGATCTACAGAGTAAGAGTTTAGGAATATTTGAAAATATATTCTACCTGGATTTCTTTCATTGCATGTGACTCATGTAAATGTGAAATGTGTGTTCATGTGAAAGCATGTATCAGAGGCTGTGTGCACGATTTCAAATCTGTGCACGTCTGCTCCATTATGTGTGTGTGTGTGTGTGTGTGTGCGCTTGTGCATTATTGTGCATGGCCATACCTGAGCCTGCCAACCTGCAGAGATGTGATCCCACAGGGGGCAGCCACTGCCAGTGCCTATTAATATCAATGGAACCAGTTGAGCAGCAATGACTGACCTTGGTTAGGCTTTAGCTTTAGCCGCTGAGCTCATGCAGCCGATATGACGGTGCTGTCTGTTCTGCAGCTTGTGAGCAATTCTCACTTTTATTATATGATTTATTTTAATGCGTGATAGTTAGTGTAATTTAATTTGTTGAACCAAGTAAGAGCAGTTCTGTGTTCGTTGGTTTTCACCATTTACGGATGTAAATGGATCAGAAAAACATAGGGTAATATAGTCACAAACGACTCTAGCAGTTGTAGACACACACAGCTTGTCTCTCTACTGTCCCCTCACAGAACCCTGACATCACCTCCGGGGAATATATTTAGCCCCAGCCAGCACAGCTAGAGAAGGACGACACCGCCTGAAAGACAAAAGACACGAAAAGCAACACAGAGCCAAAGCGTGACTGAAATTGCTCCTATTTAACCAAATGGAATGATGGGAGAACAGTTCTTTTGTTCCCCCCTCTTCATTTTGTCTCGCTGCATTGTGAGCGTCAATGGGCCTTTTAATGCAACCGCTGCCATATTTGAAGTTGTAATATGAGATTAAAGATGAAGCCTGTTATTTCCACTGAGTTGGCTGACAAAGGGTGGACACATTTTTTGAACATATTTCTGTCACATCTCCCAGTTCCTCGATTTTTTTCCATCCTCCTCAAATCAGACGGGTCAATAGTGACATCAGTGGAATGGTTATTATCGACGTGTTCTGTCATTGTCCTTTTTGGCCGCTGTGGCTGATTGTGCCTCAGTTTCATGATTCATAATCATGTAGGCCCATTTCTTATTTTACAACTGTAACACAGAGTGAGCGGGTTTTCTGAGCACGCAGGCATTTTTCAACATTATAGCTCGACAGGTGCATAGTCACACACACAGATCCATGTGCCAACAACCAACAGGACCACTGGAGCTGTTGAGGTCTACCTGACTTGTACGAGGGCACCTTGACCGTAGAGAGACGGCAGGGAGTCTTCTATCTGTCCACGCTGTCCCCTACCCGCCTCAAGGACTCGCTGACAAATGTCAAAATGACTCACTCTTATTGTACCTCTGTGTAAAGTTTACATAAACCCACCGGCCTTCCTCCTGCGTCCTGCCCAATGTTTTTGACGTTTTCGTTACCTTTCTGGCAGAGAGATTTGGCTGCTGGCGGATTATTGGGCACATTAAAATGAGGGAATGGCCGTTTGACTCTTGTAATGATAGTAATGTCCTGTGGGGAGACTTGGCAGCTTTGCAAATGAGCCGGGGAACAACGTGCAATGCCATTGTTGAGATAGGTTTATGAATAATGCAAAGCTACAAACAGTTTGACATGCTGGCTATTTAGGCTCAGAACTGTTGTTATGTGTCACACTGGAAAGGCTGACCTCTTAAAATATGATATGTCATGCTTCTCGTGCCCGGAGATTTTGCTGGGTCATGCTAGCAGCCTCTAGTCGAGGGCGGCAGCTTGGCTCGTCATTCTGCTTCATCTGCTTCCTCACTGCTCTGACTGGCCTGACCAAGCATGAGTAAGTGGAAGTGCAGAAAGGGGACAAATTACCAGCTTCCTGTTGCTGCTGTGTGTGTGTGTATGTGTGTGTGTGTGTGTGTGTGTGTGGTGACATGTGAGCTGCTTCAAAAATAAAGGTGGAGATGTTGTTGTAGCTGCTGTGAGTCAAAGTGTAATTGCGTGTGTTCTTTGCAGTCGTTTAATGGAGGTCTGGGTATATATGTGCAGACAAATGTGTGTGTATGTGTCGGTGTCAGGTAGTTATTAGTAAAGACAGGCTTTCCTGTGGTGCTGACATGTCTACCAGGGACTTGCCACCAACACTCACACAGGCTGGAAATAAAGACCAACTGCAGCAAAGAAAGAAAAAACTTCAAAAGTAAACTTTAACTTGATTAATCCAGTCAAGCTTGCCCTTCATTTCACTGTCCTAATTTTGTAGGGGCTTCGTCTGAAGGTAGCAAAATACAGAAGAGGGTGCCATGCATTATTGAGTCCATGCCTCTATTTCATTTGAGTCTTTCAGTGAATTAATATTGTAGTAGTCTTATGAGGACAAAAACAACTGAAGGACTGGGGTAGAGAAGCGAGGGAGCAGGGTGTGTAGACTCAGAGAAGTTGTGAAGTGTTCGCCCCTCCGAGGCCTTCACGAAGACAAAAGTTCTCCCAAAAGTTAACTCGCAAAACAAATAACAAAAGGCAAGTTGGGGGCGAAGTCGCTTAGTGGGAACGTGAACTCTCAGGGTTCAGCGGCGCCCTGCAAACTAACCAGTGGACCTGCAGGGCTCTCTCCTCACTCGCTGCCGCAGAGGCAATGAGAAGTCTCTGAAGTGATCCAACTGAGAGACAAAAGATAATAGAAAACAACGGTTTATGGTTAGCTGAGGGGAAATTATACGTGTGTGTGTGTGTGCGTGTGTGTGTGTGTCTTCTTTCAATAGAACAAAATCCATTCTAGTGAACTGAGGGAAAACAAAACGCCCCAGAAGCATTAATATAATATTTCTCAGTAAGAAAACAAACAAAGATTACAGCTCCCAGTTAGTTGGAGGTTAGTTGCATAAAAGCAAATTATTGTAATCACTTTCATATTATTGTCAGGTATTCATGTGTGTATTTTTGATTTCCACAGCTCACTTTATTCTTTTATTTTCCTGGTTTAAGAATAAAGCAGCTGAGAATCAGATTTCTTACTCCATCAGCTTGGCATAATTCTTTTTACAGCCAGAAGACAGGGTCAGAAAAAGTCACCTCCTTTTAACTGGGGAGAAGGGAGGGAGCGAGGGATGGAGAAAAGAAAAGCAAGGTCAAAGAGAACAAGGAAGTGGGAAATGGAAATGATGTAGTTACTTCATGTATGTGCGTGTGCCTGCTTTTCATCCCCTCTTAGTCTGGCCTGGGCTTTTAATGTTTAATTTGAATTTGGCAAGAACGAGCGTAGTTTGAACTCTGTACGTTTAATATCTGCTGTTGAGTAGTGACTTTGTGTGTCCTTTAGTCTGGGCTGCAGTCTCCATCTCTTTTGACGTCACGTGTAGCGACGACTGCTGCACACAGACTGAGGAAGAAGAAAAGACCATCACAAGCTGCTGCGTGACAATAATTTGACTTCATATTCCCGTAAATAATTCAAAAGCTTGAATCTTTTCTCTCTCTCTCTCTCTCTCTGTGTGTGTGTGTCACCTTCCTCTGTTACTCTTGCTTCCCTGTTTAATGTTCAATTTAAATTTAAGAGCATTTTTAGTGGCTGCACTTAAAGAAATAAAAATAATAAAGCACAGTAGCCTTCATTATAGGAAAACTGAACATATAAATGAATGATTTATAAATTTCCCCAGGATTTAAAAGCTTTACTCCACATGCATCCAGCTAAGAAGATGTTCAATCTCTCGGTCGTGTTAACTGTCAGTCACTCTGGATCCCAGCGAGTGGATTATACTGTGAGACATGGAACTGACTACTTTGGTGTTTTGGGTGCTGGCAGAGAGAGACTGCTGCAGGAACAGGAGCAGAGTGGGAGCTGTCACAGCAGCTCTGTAGAGCGCGGGGTAACATTGAGGCCACAATAGAAGTTCTCTAACTGTGGCGTCAGCTCAAGTAGCCGGAGTTGGTTTTACAGTAAACTGAGACGCTGCTTTTATGTTTGCGCGGATGTCTGCGAGAGAAGACAGCTCAAAGACAACAAAGATGGTGACAGTGGAGGATGTTATGATTAAATGTGAAAAAGAAGAGGTGCTGGTATAGGCCTCCGAATAAATCCTCCATTTTTTTTTACGATTTCTTTGTTGTGTCCTGTAGCCATGTTTTGCAGAATTCTCCAAGAGCTATCATAGCCTCACAGAGAATAAACTGGAAGAAACATTCAGAAAACGATCTCATTATCTACATACGTGTGGGAAATAAACCAACTAAATGATCCGGCTCTGCCTCTGGAATGTGGCTTTGGCAGCAGGGCATGTTTGCACAACGTGAACATCTCCTCAACGCCACTGAGAACTGGGCCAGGATGTCAAACACGCAGTGAATCCAACCAATCCTCCCCAGACACACGTTGCATTATTTAACGGCAATAAGGAGACTTGCCAGAGATGTGTACAACATGCGCTCACGGGCAGACTGAGGCTTGTGTGGTTGGGAATTCAATAGGGTAGCTCAGAAATCGGATTTTTATTTGATCCGCTGATAAAATAAAATGTACAGCTGAATCAGTCCAGCTTTTATTTTGAAATCTGCAGCCAGTGAATGTTTGTTGTTTGTTTAGTCAACAGGATTAATTGATTTGATATCCATAAGTGATATTTTACAAACGGCGTCAGAATCCATATCATACTGTATTGGGAACTAGAGTGTGGATACCAACCCTTCATTTTCTCTCTGGCTTGGTCGGATTTGGACCGATTCACCGGAGCTTCATTCTGAGCGGCACATCTGTGTTTCCAATACTTAAACCCACAAATATATCTTCCCCTGGGAATGAAAATAAAAAATATGGGACCTTCAAGAGAAGCTATTTATGCATCAAAACACACTGTGCAATACTGACTTAAAAAAGGGTAAACAGAGAGGGAGATAAAGAGAGAGACAGAGAGAGAGAGAGAGAGAGAGAGAGAGAGAGAGAGAGAGAGAGAGAGAGAGA
Source organism: Pseudopleuronectes americanus (assembly GCA_038501795.1). Lineage (NCBI taxonomy): Eukaryota > Metazoa > Chordata > Actinopteri > Pleuronectiformes > Pleuronectidae > Pseudopleuronectes > Pseudopleuronectes americanus. The sequence continues at coordinate 4,278,462 of CM076732.1, forward strand.
GAGAGGAAGGAATATGACAGAGAATCCTTCACCTCTCTGCTGGGAAATTACCATCACAAATGGACGGATCACAGCCTTTTCATAGTTCTTTTTAGGTGTCTCTCTCTCTATCTCTCTCTCTATCTCTCTCTCTCTCTCCCCCCCCTCTGTCTCACTGACTCTCTCACTCACCACCACTCGGCGTCGCCTCATTCATCTGCTGCGCTGCTCTCGCCCGTGTTTGTTCTCCTTCTTTCATGAAACACCTGTGAAACACTCGCAGTGTCTGCAGTTAAGAGGCGCACACCGATCGTGAGGAAATCGATTGCCAGGGAGAGAACAGGCCCACAGAAAGAAAGTGAGGTGGAAATCTAAAAGTTGGAGGTGCACCCTTGTGTTCTGAGGAGAAGGCAAATCGAGCTTCTGAGAGTCTTGCAGACTTTGTTGTGCATAAATATAAACCGAACTCGTTTGGTTTTATTCATTCTGCCTCCTGCCAAAAAATGTTTTCCTCTCTGATTTCACTTTCTATGGGTATTCATGTGTAATGGAATATTTACTCAAAATCAAATCGATTTAACCTTGAAAAGACCGCACTTGGATTGTCTTGTGTTTGGTTTGCTGCCTCACCTCCTGTGTCCTCCTCCTCTCACAGTACCCCCCCCCCGTGCCTTTTTCTCCATCTGTTTGTAACAAGGGATCATGTCAGCCCATTAGACCTCTGTTGAAATATGGATGAAGCGATGAGAGCGATGAGGGCTTATAGTTCCCCCTTCTCATCCACATCCTCTTCATCCCCCTCTCCTCCGTCTGATCTCTGTTATCCCGACTCCCCTCCGTCCCTTCAGAGAGCCATGAGGGTGTTGTGTGTGTGCTGCTCAGGGGAGCGTCCTGAAATCGAATATAGTTCACATATCGCACACATTCTCCCAAGGAATCGTCTAATTAATTTGATAATGTGCCAGCTCAGTATGAGCATCTCCTATCAAGACCACAAAGTATTGTCTTCTCTTTCATTAGATGAGGCAAATTTAACAGAATAGTCTAATTTGCCAGCATTATTCTAGCCTGGATTATTTAATCACAACATACTAGTACTGGTCCATCTTGAATGATATGATAATAAAGGCTGCAGGCAGCCACTGAAGGACCAGTACGTTAATCACTGTGATGTAAACTGAGAGCACACGTTATGGGACCATATGGACGTGGCCCTGAGGAACTCCCTCAGCTACAAGCATCACAAAAACTACTTTTCTCTCTCACCCAGAATTACCGTCTCTTTTCCTGCTTTTTTTCATATTCTTCTTAATAGTACTGAAAAGAACCGGTACCAGTCTGAAGCAAACAATATCCAGCTCCTGCTCCTCTGGCATTGACTCGCTGTCATAGTGGCTCCAAGGAGGTGGGAAGTTGGGGGAGAGATCACAGAGCAGATGGTGTCACCACATGTGACCAGGCCACGTTGCTGTATGACTGGGCACATGACTTCAGGGGTTGAAACAGTCGGAGGCACAGACGACTGTCAGTAGTGTCCCTCGATGAGGACTATCTCTCTTTTCATGCTAATGCGAGGGTTTTTACTTGTGACGAGAGTTAGACTACATCAATCACGGATGATGGTTGCTTGTCACATCATCGTCTTGTCATCACACATTTTAGTTTTCTCCTTCTCCTTCTCCTCCTTCTCCTCCTCTCTCCCTCTGCCTGTTTATGCTCTGACTCTGTGTCCAATCCAAACTGATGGCGCTATCCACTGACCCACAAAACTCTCTAAGTTTTTGATGGCTCCCCTTCTCTTCCCACCTTTCTCCTTCTACCCTGCGCTTTTCCTTTTTTACACGTTATTTTGCAAACAGTTTTGTGCTCTCACTGACATCCTCTTTCACCCCCGACTCGCGACTATACTCAGTTTATATTGGTCTCCCTCGGTCTGTCTCTCAGTTTCCTTCGTTCCATCTCACTGAGTCATGTCGCTCCTTCTCTATCTCCCACACACACACACACACACACACACACATACAAAGAAAGCATTGGCTTATATTTCCCATGGCGTCTGCAATGCATTCAGCTTCACTAGCGGCAGCAATGTACTGGAGCAAGGCACCTGCTGTGCTGAGCTGATATGAGGTGAAATGCATATACAGTGAGACACACACAAACACAAACACACACACACAAACACACACGCACACACACATACACACTCACACTCACACACACGCACACACCATGAGCTTTCAAAAGCTCAGATATGGATGGAAAAACATAATCACCCTCTGTCTTACTATGCAGATGCTTTGCATAACAAAGTCATGTGTTTTACATTTTACCTGCAAAAATGTGTTGTACAATGTCTACGCGTGACACACACACACACACACAAGTATTGACACAGACAGTTTGCATTGTTTCGGTGGCTAAAGGGAACCCGTCTGCTCCTGTTGCCTTGGTTACAGGCCCTAGGCTTGTCTTGCGAGGTGCTCCAGGTCGCTGCCTGTCGTGTGTGGCTGTGGCGCTGTGTGTCCGTCTGTCCAGGACATATGTGTGTCTCTGTACATCTGTGTGCTAGAGTGAAGGGGACTGCAATTCTCAAAAGACATTACAGTTTCATATAAAACAGAATATATATATTTTGCCGTCGACAAACATTCAAGCAGATACTGAAATCGTCCAACAGGAAAAGTGAGAGACCAAAATTCAATCGACTCATTTGAATTCGGGTCAAATTAATTCATGCTTGATTTCTTTGAACCACTCGGTTGGAGCCACTGACGACATCAAATATGTTTCTGTTTTTTCAAATCTTCATCAGCGGGGCAGACTTCCACTGATTTTACAGAGAACATCAGGACCCTCCCCACCCTCCTCACCCTCCTCACCCTCCTCACCCTCCTGACTCCCAGGCTGTGATGTTTAGATTAAACATGCCTGTGTCTCTACTTTTATTTATAAACCGATCAAAACCGCAGCCTGTCTTCATATTGCTGAGCGTATGCTGACATGACAATGTGCACGTCTTCCCTGAACTGCATGATGGGAAACAGCAGCCAGTAACGCTGAGACTTTATCTTTTAGGAATATGATGCTAATCTCCCACTTCACTGTGCGTCAGGTGAAACTCACAGAAATTAGATTAGAGAAAACACGAAAGTAAAGTTTATGTAACTTTCTTAAATTTAATCTTGTTCTTTTGGCGTGAAGCTGATTTAATCAAATCAAAGCTGTGTCGATAAAGGCAGAATTTAAGAAAAACAGCCTCGATTGGATTAAAGGTTTTACATCAAAGCACCATCATTTTGCATAATACAAAAAAAGCCGATGCACAAAATCTTCACGTATCTTTTCCTGTTCTGAAATGGTGAATGATCAATAGAGTGACCAACTGATTGGCTGCTAACAGGATGTATGACCATCACAAAGAGTGACCAAAGTCTTGAATCGAGTAGATAATGAAGAATCAATACCATTGACAACATCACTTCAGAGCTGTGAACAAGAACATGAACAGTTTAGGAACACACAAAAGAATTCAGTCATTCATCCATCACCTTTACTTTGGTAGAAATCATATCGAAGCTTCCTTCAGAACAACATTAGGTTTGTTTGGTGCAGATCAAAATACAAATCTGGATTTTTTGGGAAATCTAAATGTGGTTTCACACAGGGAGAGTTGGGCCGTGGCGGAGGTATGAGCTCTACCGAGTGACAATGCATTTTTCTTTTAATGGCATTAGAAGTGAAAATTCTGGATCTTCAGACGCTCCTTCCAGAAAGGTCTTATATGAAAGACTCAGGAAGGATGCAAATATATGAATCTACTCCCTCATATTTCAAATCGTTGTGTTTAATGCAAGGGGAAGAGCAAACGAGCGAGTTTGATTATATCCTCATGAGCAAACTTATTCTTTGGAGCTGGTTACATTGGCTGAGACAAGCCCAGCAGCACTTAGAACATACAACCCAGTTTGCTTGAGGCTTTGTAAGATGCTGGTTTAGCGCTCCACTGTGTGTGTGCTGCTTTGGCTGCAGAGGTATGAACGTTCTCTCTCTCTCTCTCTCTCTCTCTCTCTCTCTCTCTCTCTCTCTCTCTCTCTCTCTCGCTCTCTCTCTCTCTCTCTCTCTCTCACTTGCACAGCTGTTTGCATATTGAAGGGTTTGCACTTTCGAGTTGGACCACGAGTTCTCAGTTGTACGTTACCTGTAGTGACTTCACCTCCTCATCTCAGTAGAATCCAATATATATATATATACAAATATGCACACACTTGCTTACACACACATTATATATATATATATATATATATATATATATAATAAATTGTAATATAGGTAACAAACTGTATTTTTCCCTGTGTCATTACATTACTTTCATTTTGTGTGTGCTGCCCTGAGTGGAAGAGATCTTAGGCAGAACATGAGAGTTGGCAGACGAAGGGACGGACAGAGGAACCTTCCAGAACCACAGGCAAGAGGGAACGAGGCCAAGCAGCCAGAGGGTCGGACAGAAAGAGGAGCTCGAGCCAACCAGTCCGACACATAGATGGACTCATTGATCAATTTTCCCACAAGACACCAGGAAATTAAGTGGGATGAAAAGAGGGATGAGAGGGGGAGTGAGGGAGGTGTGGAGATCCCTGGCAGTCGGCCTGCCTACTTTGTCACGGAGAGAGGGAGTGAGCAGTTACAGTCCGAACCAATGTGAGAGTGTATGACGCCGAGGACTGTGCACAGGCAGCTCCTGGATCAGCTTTTACCTGCACATCGCTCAGTCCCACTGACAGAGCTCCTCCGGCAGCTGGGACCTCTCTCGCCGGGTCACACAACAGCAGCTACACAACAGCAGCTGACAGTGTGCCACGCGCCACGGCCACAGATTTCTTTATTTGGAGACAGCGAATTCTGAAAACACACCCGACTAGATGGGACAGGTTGTCACACACAAGTCCCGCTGGGGGATCAGTGTGTGTGAGTGTGTGTGCATTTTTGTGCATTTTTCTGCGCGGTTCACTGGGACTATACATGAACTGTGTGTGCGAGCGTGCGTCTGTGGGTGTGAGTGTGTAACGGCGTGTGACCTATCATGCTGTGTTCTCACTGGGAGGAGAGACAGGCACAGGCTTCAGCGCCACAGTGAGAAGCAGAACGTCATTTTGATTCACTCTCAACGAGACTGATCCCGAGGGTTCTCACAGGAACGCACAACGCACACGCACCACACACACACACACACACACACACACACACACACACACACACACACACACTATATGTATATATAGAAAGCTCTGTCGAAAAGCCTCATTGTAATTTACAGGGATCTCATTCAGCCGTGAGTCATCTTCTTCGTAAACGCACAAACATGAACTCACAAACAGACACAAACACACATGCACGCGCAGCTGCTGATTTGGTGCATGCGTTTAATGGAGCCATTTCTTCATAATCCATTTTCTATGGATTATGTGAATGCCCCCTCCCACCTAAATAACACACACACACACACACACACACACACACACACACACATACACACACACACACACACAATCTACTGTTTTACAGAAGAGAAAAGAATCAAACTGAAATAGATTTGGGTTATTTAATTATTTACATCAATATGAAGCCAAATTATTGTCATGCGGCAGCTTGTTCTTTTCCTGCGTCTCAGTCCATGCGCAGCAAAGAAATGAGCAGAAGCTGAGATGGAGAGGAAATCAAAAGTCAACACTTTAAAGCAGTTCAACCTATAAGAATGTGTTTTCCACTGGATGATCAGCCACCATGTGTTTGTGTCAGTAACACTTCATCTGTCTTACTTCTGACTGTCGCTGAACATTTAAAGGCAAAAGAACAATTAGTACTTTTTTAATCCATACATAAATTCTGCCTCACAGCAAAAAGGTTCTACTTCCATTTCAGCTGTGGACTTTGCATGTTCTCCCCGTGTGTGTGTGTGTGTGTGGTTTAGGTTAATTGACCATAGGTGTTAATGTGAGCGCACAGGGTTGTTTGTCTTTGTTTATCTCAATGTCAGCAGTAATAGGCTGCAGCTCCCCCGACGAAGGACGAGCATTATAGATAATTAGTTCTTCCACAGGATAAAGGAACATAATACCCTGTGCACATGGACATTCCCTGTATTCATCACATTCAATAATACCAGTGGTTTAGCAAGAAGGGCCCCAAAAAAATATGTGAAATTGTTCGAAACATGCTTTTTTCATGGGATAAATCCTTGTAGATAATCCATTAATCCTCACAACATGCGAACAGGAGTTTAGAGGAGACACAGTCACATATGGCATGTTAGCCCTGAAAGATGAGGCAGGGGAAGAGTGCCGAGGTTAAATATTTAGCACATTTGAATTAATCTCAGTGTTCAGACTGCTATTAAAAACCGTTAAGATTCTGCAATCAGAGCCCGAAAACAGAAATACATGGACAAAATGAATAAAGCACACACACACAGGTAATACATTTGTTATAGCACCAGCATCCTGCATCTTGAAATTGTGCATTTCTTTTCTCCAGATGGTTTTCTGTCTTTTAGTTCTGCCTTTAATTTTCATGAATGCATCACAGAGTCGGACAAAAAGATAGAATCAGCAACACAAAGCGAATCTCCCTAAATGATTTGTCATGATCGAAGACAGGGAGGTTGATATAGATGGAAAGCACCGAACAGAACAAAAAAAAACGGGGATGACAAAAGAGAGCGAGTGTCAAACTAAATCTGCAGTGACACAGAGGGACAGGCATAGAAATGGGTAGTGACGTAAAGACGAAGAGGAGGGAGATGAAGAAGAAAAAGGGTAAATAAAGAGAGAGGCCCCTTGTCTTCATCCGAGGGAGAGTGAAGCAAAGGAAGAGGAAATGAGATGCTGACGAGAGGAAAAGAGCGAGACGGGGAGATGCAACCCGGCTACGTGAGCACTTTAAGGGTAATACAGCTTCAAAAGAACAATCAAATTAAACGCTGAAGCTCTATAACAGCAGGCCGCCCTTCCCTTTCTTCCTCAAAGCGTCCACGCTGTCAGACTGAGTTAGCGGCCTCCCAGCGTGATTAGGGGGAGACCAGACGGAGCTCGTGTGCTGGAATCAGCTGGGTGTGAGTCAGCCCCGCCGCTGCTTCATCTCCCACGGGGGAGGGAAGAGGTTCGGGGTCAGTGCGGCAAAGAGACCGAACTCGAACCTGCGCTGATTCACTTCACACGTCGGAGCAGATGCTGCTGATACTGTCAGCTTTGATAGGGCCCCTATGGAGTCCTTAGGGGTGAGAGGGGCGGCGGGGTTCGTGTAATGAGGGGTGCGTGGAGGTAGTTGTGCGTTGAGGTGGTTGTGCGTGCTCACCCGAGCTGCTCCACAAAGGCTTTTAAACTCCAGACTCTGAGATATGAAGGGGTTGCTAAGAAAGTTGCAAAAACGAGCAGCGTTCATCGCCACGGCTTCGGTCCTTTGTGTCGTGTGTTGGGTTTGTTTGTAGCTAAGTCCCAAACAAGTCTTCTTCCACACTTTCTGAAGACATGTGTATTTGTTCTCCTTCTTTTCCTTTATCTCTCAGACTGTCTCACTCCCTCTTTGTCTGCGAGCTCATGCCATGCCTCTGTTCTTGGCTCTTGCTTTGCTAATACAGAACCTCAGGGCAGGCTCTCTATTTGCGCTATGGGAATGCTGCACTCTCTCACACACACGCACAGACACACACAATCATGCATGCACATAAATGTATACACATACACAGGCCTGATTGATTTTTCATTGCCTGTCGTGGTATAATATGTCCCAAAGGGTTTGCGTTGTTTTTAGCCGGGAGTGAAACCCGTCCATTGTTTGCTCGGTCACACCTGGGAACGAATAGAAAGGCTGAGAAAAAAGCAGAGATAGAAGGAAGAGAGAGGAGAAGTGACACATGGGAAATTGAAATGATATTGAGGACGAAGATGTGTGGAAAGGAAGAGAGGAAGAAAAAACAAATCTGTAGCTTAAATGGTGTGAGGGCATCATTTCAAAAGTAGGGGTTGTGTTTAGGTGAGGAAACAGGGGAGAAGAGACAGACACATTGTTGTGATATTGTTTCTCCCAATTTCACTCAGTTACCCCAGAGAGCTGTTGTACGGCAACGGCAGAGACGAGCTAGCAGGAAGGAGAGACACGCAGATTAATGTGTGTGTCTGTGTGTGTGTGCAGGAGTGAGACATATTGAAAACAATTTTAATTATTATTTGTGTGCAATCACATAATCCCTTGATGAGAGGAAATTGGGAATATGTTGGTGTGTGTGTGTGTGTGTGTGTGTCATTGACAACCTATGGTTACACATTTCAGACTAAATACCAAGTAATCAGAAACAAAAGCAACGTGATTCCCTGATTCAGGAAAAAGGTGAAGTTTGGGTCAGTGATTAAATTTAGAGCACAAGGGTTAGGAAACTAGTGGTTATGTTTTGTGTGCGTATGTGTGAGTGTATGTGTGTGTCATCAGTCCAGATTGTCTTCAAAGTCCACTTAACTCCGTCCATGATTATTATAAAATATCATATCCATCATTTACATTTTATCGGACTTTAGAAACGATACAAACCCTTAATTACACTTGCATCTCTAAGGAAAAATACTAAAACCTTTAAGCTGGTTGTAAATCCGACACATTGTTCAATGTGCTTGTAAAACAATGGCTTGAGCTTTAATTGCATTGACTTTGTTTTTCTTTGTTAATATTTTATGCATAATGTTGTATCTTTCATCTTTATCCTATAAATTTTAAAGAGCTCCTTCCTGTGCCTTTGAAAACTCTGTCATGAAGCAAAAACAGGGTCGGCTCGTAAATTACTCCTCGATTTCATTTCCATTGATAAATTCCTCGCTGGCATAGTGGCAGCTGTGTGAACAGATCGCATGATGTGCGACACGCAGATGTGAACGAGTCCGTTACTGAACGTGTTGATTGAAACATTAATCTGTCCCTTTCCATACTTTTAATGGTGAGTAGAGGTAAAAGTGCTAAATATGACATTCCATTGGCATTTGGCGGCTAGCTGCAGTATAGCTCATGAATCCTTCCTCCTCCATGTTCATAGATGGGACATGGACCAAACCAAGAAGTCAAAGTACACGTCAAAGATAGTATTTGTCAATTCATCTTTACCTATTTGAATATAGACAATCGTCCCTATACGCATGTCTCCACGCTCTTTAATGGGAAATGATACACATGCACAGCTGTATCCTGTTAACACAGCCAAGCCGCCACCCACTCGGGTTATGTAGGAGTGGAAACAAACTCACCCCTGGTGCACAAGCTAAAGACCGACATGAACTCTGACCGGAGACGCCTTCATGGGGCAGAGACATGCATCCGAGCTTGGAGAATAATAGATGGCTGCCTTAAATCACAGTTATCTGTCGGGTTAATATAAAGTCCACAAAGATTGTTCAGTATAAAGGTATTTTACTGTGTTGGTTATACAGTGCTTACACCTTTACGTCCGCTTTATTTAATTAATCTATTCCCACAACTGTAAGGCAGCAGTATGAAGGTTTAAAGAAAGATAATGAAGGAGAAAAGTGAGAGAAAGAGAAACTGATACCAGTCCAGAGGTCAGGTGGGTGAGAGAGAGGTCATTGAGAGGAAAGATAATCATCATATTCACAGTGAAATAACTATGATGAGGATCTTTCAATCATATCACATCTGTCATTTTCTGTCTTCATTTTTCTCTATAAAATATGAATTTAATACCATACATGTTGTGTTTGACAGATATTTCCATCAGCACGTCTGTCCGTGGTACATTAGACGAGGTCAGGTATTGTTCCCCCCCCTTTACTCTATAGTATGTGTATTACTGTGTAATTCTTCTCTGCTGCAATGCTCCTTAACCCAAGCCCTGTTCCTACGTGGTTCGAGAGGATCAGCATCATGGTGATCGTGCTCAACTGTGTGACACTGGGCATGTACCAGCCCTGTGAGAACATCGGCTGCACCTCAGGCCGCTGCAAGATACTGCAGGTAAGGCAGACCCCTGTGTGTGTGTGTGTGTGATTTTGTGTGTCTGTGTGTGCAGCATCACCACGATCACTTATTTGAAAAGAACTCAGAGAGACTCACCCCTCTTCTTGTCACTGATTCTCACACTGTGACGCAGACACTGCAGATAAAAATATTTCCCTCCTGGAAGGTTCATATTTTCTCTTGCTCTCTGAACGGGGAATAGGGACTCTGGTTTGTTTTAATATATTCTTGTGGAAAATATGGTTGTGGACGGACAGAAACACTAAAGCTTCAGCTACAGGCTTTTTATTCTTAGTTTTACTGCAATGCTTTGTCAAAATCACAGTCTTAGCCCAGATGAGATAAGTCCAATCAGGAGAGACTTGAATTGGAAAATGGAAAAATATTATTTCTGTGTAAATCAATAAATGAGAGTGATATTATATGAATGAGGGTCTATTTGGCATGGTGTGGCTGCATGGTAAAGGAACCCCCTCCCCCTCGGGGGTCTAGATACTGATGGTGGTTGATAGGATCTGGAGAACGTTGAGGATCTAAATGAAGTAAACCTGCAGCCACTGTGCACAGCCGACCCAATAAAGACTATTGAAATGTGATTATTCTCCAAATCCTGGAGGATTTCTTAGGAGAAGAAAGAGACAAACGTTTGTAGGATCATGTTTTCATGTTCTCGTTAGAGCCTTTGGACTCGATTAACCTTGATACTTAAGTTTTCGAGTATAGATTCACGTAGCTATTGTGTCCCTTTTGTTTCTGATTGTAAGCCGTGTTGGGCTGATGCAGGTTATTTGTTGCTGACTTGGTAATTTGCCAACTGGCTGTGGACTCGCTGTGCACCTCAGGGATCGTAATTGCTTTTCACTGGAGCAAATTTGGCAGACTCAATTTCAGGTGTGACAAGAGTGACCTAATTCTGCCTTACGTGATTTCTGTTTGGCGAATTTTAATGTCGGTTGACGGTGAAAAATCAGTCAGCAGAAAAACTGCATCTGAGCTTCCCGGCGCCAGTTTGCTTTGTATGATCTGCAGCTATATCTTATTCGCCTCCAGGTCCTAAAGGTCCTTCTGTTCTGCATTTGCTTTGAATGTAACACTATTATTTAAAAATCCTAACATGCTGAAATAATTTTTGTGACATTTTGCCTCATTTTAAAGTAAACTGCAAACAGAAGGGGTTTGACAGGCACAACGTCCACACCTAGAAACCATGGAAACTACAGTTATGCGGCTGTAGCCATTCGGCCAACAGATCGCTCCACAGTTTAGCAAAGTTGAAAGTCTTGCAAATGTGTATATAGATTTCTCAGTGTCTCCCGCTCAAGCTGTCAAGTTCCACAGGTTTGTTGAAAACCTGATGACCCGTGTTATCCCAGCAGGATCTGACAGCCTCCAACAGAGCATCTTGTCAGAGAATCCTTGGCTTTCACGGTCCTTTAAGTGTCCCTATAAATATTCAGTGGGGGGGGGGTTAAGGTCAGGTGACGGTGGAGGAAAGTCTGTGAATCCCCTGGTCTGGTTCCTGCAACGTTTCGATGTGTTTTATCCTACTACACCGTGAATCCTTCTCAAAAAAGCTGTGAGGCAAAGGTTAGGATTGGTACTCCTCCATGGTTAGGATGCCCAACACCAGGGTGAGGTAGAAGGATAATGGATGAAGGGTGTGTCGAGAAATCAGGGACCATAAGAGTGTGATGGGTTGACCAGGTATATGTCATCTCGACAGGTGTTAACCCGTTTGAATGTTTCAAAATCCTTAAATTTCAGATTATTTTCAGCTTTATGTAAATATGTGCAGATGTTTTTCTTTCCTTGTGTCGACTGTAGAGATTTCAAAAAGCATCCCTTGCTGTTCTCAAACCCGTTTCACACATCTTCCTGCTTCACCGTCTCTCTTCCTCATCCGACCTTCCCTTGGAGAACCATCCTCTTCCCCCATCCTGCACACTTGCACTCTGTCCCTTCCTCCACCCTCTGTCTCTCTAACAAGCTCATTGTCTCCCCAGGTAGTGTGAGGGGGTCCTGTTCCAGTGGTTGCTAATGGTAACAGCAGGGATTTTGCTGACAGGGCTCAGATAGTTAGAGTCGCCCTCACATGCTTCCCCGGCCCTCTGTGAAACACAGTGTCCCCACTTCGCTCTCATGGAGGAAAGAGACACAGTAATAGCCACAAACAATGGACATGTTACTTTAGGACCAGTTCAGATACTGTATGTGTTAAACTGGGATTTAAAGCCCATGCAGGACCTCAAGGGTTGAAAGCCTTAGAGATTGAAAGTGGAGTGTTGCCATCGAGTGACGCAATCTACTACACTTCAATAAATAGATGTCAATTACTAAAAACACAGTCAGATTTAAACATGACAGGGCTATGATTGATAATCATTTTTCAAGCAGCCAATAAATATAATACATGTCAGTCAAGATAATAAACTGCACTGAGAAGGATGTCGAGACGGGAAATGGTGCCTGTGAGAGACGATAATAGAAGGAATTATTAGGTGTGAAATTGGTTTTTGAATCTACTGTTTCTGAATCTCAGCACAGGTGTTGTGTTGCAGCACTTTCACGCCTCCCTTGTTTGCTCCAGACCTTCAGACTTTTTAACATCTGTGAAAGGTGTCGCAGACCGCGGCCCAGACTGGAGGATCAAGATGTTGACCGATCGAAAGAGGCGTCTCGTTCCGATTCAAATTAAACAACTGTTCCGCTTGTTTGCTGTGTGTCTCTTTTTTGGAGTTTTGACTTTCAGACCAATTGCAGGAAGTAGAGACAACATTGAATACAAGAAGAAGAAAAAAGAAGCACCTCAGGCGATGTAATGTTTGAGTCGAGAGGAGTTTAATGATCCTGGCAGTAATAGCATAACAACAACTTTAACTAAACAAACCCCATGATTCAATTTCTCAAGGTAGATGCAGTCGATGTAGGTTATGAAGACATATATATGTAAATCATATATTATTACTTGCTCCCTGGATTGCAATGTGAAACCAAAACTGTTCTAACCTTCGTCCAGACCTTGTTCCGCACTTTCAGGTGTGAAAACACTCAGAGAAGGATATAACAAAACCTTGCCTATCACCAGAAGTATCTGCAAAGCCAGGGACTGCAATAGGGTTAGTGGAATTTGGCTGAACTGAGTTTGCATTGTCATTCCGCTCAAATGCAAAGTTGTTATAATACCTGAAGATAAACCTTCAGAGGATGTGCCTTTAAATCAAAGCTCCACATGTTGAGAAAACTCACTCCCACCCTGTGTAGAATGACTGTTGTCAGTTATTCCTTCTCCCGTTTGTCGGGCGTCACATTTGTCCTCACGGTGCCTTCGGTTTGAGGCACTGATTGATCTCGTCAGTCACCGACTCCCAATATGGAGTAAGAGACGCATATATTACCATTACCATCATCGTGATGACCTACTTACCGCGTCCTCTCCTCATCGAGACAAATAAGCCGGCATATGAGGTCGTTTCCAGTCCAGCTCCGATTTCAAATCACGAGGCCGCCCCGTCAGGAGACAGCTTCAACCTCTTTACAAATCGTGTTGATGATGAAACCTGATAGGCCGACTGAAGAGGAAGCTGGCAGTGCTGGCACACAACAACGATGAATTCAGTCCCTTTCACTCAGCGCGGAGCACGGCAGGGATCTGACTCTCGCAGCCGATGTCGGATTACATGTGAAGCGTGCCGGCTGCATTATTTATGAAAACATCATTTAACCAGCATGAGACTGATCTTCTCATCTTTCCCCATCGGAAGCTGCCAGCTCTGAACGCTGCCTGGGGTTGAACTCGTGCAAGTGTTTTTGTGGGCGAAAGTGAAGGGATAGATCACATGTTAAACAGCACCTACTCCAGCCCACTTAAATGCAGCACACACACACACACAGCCGTGGTCGCACAAGAGCAAATCACACAGCTCCAGATCTGATCCCTGTAAATAACGAATGCTGTGTTCCACATCCAGTTTCTCCGGTTGAAGCTTATTACCCCTGGTTGTCCCAATGTTCTGCAGATCAGTGTTCTCTGGCCGGCTGTGGGCTGTTGTCGAGTCCCTAGTTTGACATCTAACTTTTGCCTGAAACCCACGAAAGGTAATAACCTTAAAGTGCTTGTGGACAAAATTGTTTTCCCATCGCTCCACACGTATTGGTTTGTGGCGTGTGATTTGTTGAGTGACTCTATTCTCAGGGCATAGTTACTGAGCTGTAGCTGGAGAGTCCTTGTGATCTATAAACACCTCTATTTCTATGCCTCCGGGACGGTGATGGCCAGAGGCATTGTGTGTGTTTGGGTTGTGCGTCCATCTGTCCCACTCTTGTGGACACAGCATCTCAAGAATGCCATGAGGTGTTTTCTTTCGGGACAAATGCTCAGTTGGCCTCCATTATGAACTGCATTGATTTTTGGTGGTAAACAGTCAAAGGTCAATGTTGGTTTGACCTCACATCACACATGTTTTGCCTTGTGAATGCAATATCTAAACATCCAGGCAATCCAGATGTGGCACAATGTTTATCTTGAACTCATTGATTCACTGGTTAGGGTTTGTTTGTCACTGGGACCTTACTAAATAACTCAATGGATTGCAAAGGTCAAAGGTCACATTTACCTCATATGAGCCGTGGGGAAAAAATGTTTTTAGGGTGAAACAGCACAGAGTGACAATTTTTGACACATTGGCATGTTTGCATTGTTTGTTGTTGCCTTTAGACTCTAACTCACCTATTCCACTTCCATTATCTGCAGATGTTTTTAAAATGCGTGAACATTCTTAGATTTTAGGTCAAACAAACACATCAAACATAAATGTATATATAACATATTTGTGCATGCATGTCAGGTTGACAGTTTTGGAACAGAGGAAAAAAAACTTCGCCATCATCACGAAGCCAAATTACAACAATGATTGAATTTAAATTTCCAGGCCTTGTACATTTCCGTGTCAGGAGGCAGCCGCCCGGGTTACAGGCTCCAGCGTGCAGCAGCACACAGTCGTACAGCCCGGGGCCAAACACTGGGAAGGAGCTTTGTTCCAAAAATATCATCAGAGGTTAACTAGTGATCTGGACATAACAATGTGAGCAGGACACGGCAGAGATCATATGTCACATTAGCATCGCTCTTCTACTGTGTTTTTCTTTCTCTAAGGTTTGACCTGGATCTCTCTACTTTCCTTATATTTTCTGTTCACCTCTTACTTCTCTTCTGAGTCAAGACTTTCCTCTTCGTTTTAGCATTTAACCATCACTGACTTTCCCGGTAGAGGAACTTCTGCATTACTTTTCTTTTTTCTGTTGTATTTTGTTTTTGTTTACAGCTTTTAACTCCATTTGTATGACATCTCAACCTCAATACTCTGCCATTATCCAGTGGTCCTGTTCGCCAGACTATTATTTGATCTCACGTTTTCCTTGTTGGGTTTTATTTCCATCTTAGTTTACAACTTTTTTTTAATGTTCATTGTGTGTTTTCATGTCTTCTATGCAAATTCATCGTTGTAAAGCACTTTGAGATGCATGTAGCTAAGTCTTTGTAAATGAGGAATACACACAAACACAATAAAGCCCTGTTGTGTTAGTGTGCTGTCAGTGTGTGCTGTTTAAAAGGACCGTGGAAAAAATTACTGATTTGACACCTGCTGTGGAGTATAAACTACGTTTGAAATATGAAATAAAGCAAATCATGGCTCGTTCAGAGTTGAGACGTGTTAAGAACTCAGAAAAATTGTTTTTCTTTTTACGGTCTCTCCATTTTATTTTCTACAACCCTGTTGTTGACAACTAATGATTATATATTTCAATCCAGACAATGTGTTCTCACCAGAGACGACACGTGCTCCTCGTTCACTCAGAAGCTGAAAACATCTTGAGCCGACTAATTTCACGCACACACACAAGAGAGAACAGATGTCTGGTTCAATCCAAACACGGTGAACGTATCTTTATTCCAGCCCTGTCTCCCTCTCTCTCGTCTCCTACAGGCCTTCGATGCGTTCATCTACAGCTTCTTCGCGTTGGAGATGGTGGTGAAGATGGTGGCGCTCGGGATCTTTGGCCGTCGCTGTTACCTTGGAGACACCTGGAACCGGCTGGACTTCTTCATCGTCATGGCCGGGTAGGAAACCTTCAACTTCTGTGATACTTAGGCTCATGACTGACTTTGTTCACTTTGACTTAAAGTCTGGATTATGTTACACGAAGGGGATTAGCACGTATGGAACTTATCTGTGACCACGTGATTTGTAGTCTTCCTGCTTTCTTTGTTGACGTCTGACACTGTTACTCCCAGCCGGTCTCCACTGCTGCTTACACTATATCTATTTGTGCGCTGGATTTCTGAGCTCTAAGAAGATTAATGGAGCTGTCAATTGTTGTTAAGCATGCAGCGAGGTTTTTTATTCACACTAGACATTTCGGGATTTTCTTTTTTTTCCCTCGCGTCTGGTAACGGTTGATGATGCAGGGTGACATATTATATATAAGTAACCTGTCAGTCCATGTGACTTCCTGTTTACCGCTCAGGGTTTGCATATCAAACTGTGCATGTGTGTAAACACTGAGCTACAGTAAAAGAAAAAACTCACTGTCATTCACCTCCAGTCTGCATCCATTAAAGTGCATGTCTGACTCCATATGGTACTAATGCAGGCATCTGCTGTTCATGCAGTTGCTTATTTAAAATGTGTGAATCCATCAAAAGATACTTTAGAACGCTTTCGATATTATAAAATTATAAATTGCAAAAGTGACCAGAGTAGAAAATTATAAAAATGTAATTTTGGTGGGTTCAAATGAGGATTTGGTGCTTTTGTGTGATGAAAAACTATTTTTAAAAGAAAGGAAGGGACAAAAGATGGAAACTGGGACTCTCAAGTTAAGTTTGTGTGAGAGACCCACTGCTGAGACCCTTATAACACCTGACCCCCCAACAGACCCTCCACTTCTATCATCACATATTGAGTCGCACAAATTTAACTTGATCTTGTTAAGTCTCCGTCTTACATGCTGCCAATTCGGGAAAACACATACACACACGCTAGATGAATGCACATGCACAACAAAAGCAAACACACCTGCTCGAACACCTGCTGTGAAGCCTGTGAAATGAGAGGCTCAGACATGGGTGGTCAAGCAGGTGCCTGTGTGTATGTGTGTGTGTGTGTGTGTGTTTTGAGAGAGAGAGAGAGATATGAACAGGGAGAGCTGCTGGTATAATAGCAGACAAAGAAAGCTGGAGCAACAGAGTTACCAGGGAAGGTGGAGGGACATTTATCTTCATTTGAGCGGAATCAGTTTATACCCAGTGGATGCTCATCGTTTGTGTGTGTGTGTGTGTGGGTGGGTGTGTATGTGGCACAGACCTACACACAGAGATTATCCGTCAATTTACGCATTCCGCGAGTGTTTAATCTGTGCGTGTGTGAGTCCGTGTTTTTATGTGCGAATGCCTCAGTCTTCTTCTCTCCTCTTGGCAGCCTCCATTAGATTAGCGTCGAGGCTAATTGTGGAGAGCAGTGCCAGACCAAATCACAGCTGACAGTCTGCTATGAGCTCCATGTCTGTTAGCCACGGGCGGCCCCTTGCTCTCTCACCCTCCTCTGCCCTCTAGCTCTCTTTCACGTGCTAGGATGAACAAACTCTAAAGGGGGTGTTGTGTGTTCTCTCCATCACCTCGACACACACACACACACCAACACAAACCGCCTACCGAAGTCTGTTATATCGTACATGCTGTATATTTTATTTTGGCCTAATCCACTGCATTGAAGCTTATTTTTTCCCCATCCTGTCCGGTATCTGCAGCAATTACTGAAAATGCACAGTGTGTGTCTGTCTGTGTGTGTCGATCCAGGGATGAAGCATGACCCCTTTTTTTTTACAGAAAGTCAGTCTTGCCTTTCATATGTATTCTAATGTATGCCCGAGACTCCCACTGCGCAGGGCTTTTTGTGTATATCTTGCATATCAAGTATCTTGACATAACCTGGTGGCGACAACTGGAGCATCTCTCCAGATGCTGAGAAACAAAAAGCTGATCACAGTTGGTGCACTTGCCCTTCTAGCCTTTCTTGGCATAGAAAATACATTTTTAAACACGACTGGACAAGAGCGCACTAAGTTTATTTTTAAACTATAAACAGAAGAAGTCTTTTTTGTATGTATATGATGTAGAAAAAACGTATTTATCGACGTAGAACTTTCAGATTTTACATGTCTGGATCAACGTCTGTCATTTCAGGTCTACATTTCATATCCTAGATTTCCCTCTTCCTTACCTCGACATATTATAAGGATATTAAACACAAACACACACACACACACACACACACACACACACACACACACACACACACACACACACACTCTAACATGAAAGCATGAATGAGATGAAGGTAAAAGGGAATGTGAAAAATAGAGAACAATCATAAAGGGATGCTTGCGGCCATCCACTAATTACCCTCCCAAACGCAGCAGCCTGATTGATGTGAAGAGCTCACATGCAGAAACACACAGCTTGCACACACACTAGCAGACACTCACATGTCTGAACTCGACCCACACACATGCACGGCAGATCTGTGATCTCGTGTTCTCTCTTTCATTTCCCCCGCTGCTCTGTCTGTCTGTGTACAACTGGATTACTCACGGAAACAACACCTGTGCAGTATCCATGCTACTGTCAAAGCTTCTTTTTATCAGTCGTCTTTCCAGCAGTTTATCCCTGGCACTGACTAAAGGCTTGTTATTGCTGCCTTCACCTATGACAAGAGAAATGTCCGTTTCATGTGATGAGACCGTCACTGCCTAGGTGAAGTACGTAGTTTTCCACCAACTTGCAAAGTTTATCATTTAAAAGTTCCTCCTGCCCTATGGTCGTCTCGCTTGAACTGTTGGCTACACTGCCCCCTCACGGTTTCTCATGGTACTGCTCCATTTCGTCAGTTTTATCCATATCTGTAAACTGTGCGGACGGAAGGCTCGATCCATTTCCGTATACATATCCAACGTTGAGCCTTAAGAGGGGAACATGCACATTTTCCTTCTTTCAACAGTCTCCTTTGACATTTTTAGCCTCCTGCCCAGTCTCCCAGCAGCACATCACATCATTAGAACAGGCAGGTTGTAATAACACCACTGCACCCAGCTGGAAAAAAAAAGACTGTCCCCAAAACAGCTGTTATGCTCCTCTCTATACTGTGACATTTTCATTAAGCTGCCGTGTGGCACTTCTGCACTTTCAACCACACAGGGAAGAGGAAATTGGTGTGCGATGTGCCCATACCTCCCTCTTTCAAGTGTCGGACCCATGAGGCCCAGGAACAGGGGAATTAGTGCAAAGGAATTTCATCAAATGTGATGTATTCCCCTCCACATGCCTACTAATGTACTCTGGCTTTAAATATTTCACTTAAGCTGTACGGCAGTTGAAACCCTTGTCACAACAAGTGATCCCACTCGAGTGTGAGCCGGGCTGCTCTTCTTCGTTGAAGGGCCCCCCCCTGTGGGATCAATAAAGTTTCACATTATTGTAAATGACATTGTTCATAAGTCTGTCTCTGTGCGAGCCTGTGGAAGCTTGGCTTGTTCTTTGCTTTGAGCGTTATTAGCTCCATGGTGGTTATTAGCATGTTGTTGTGGTCGCGGCGCTGCTGTTGGTGTCAAGCTGTCTCGTACTGTTTTAGCCCCGAGGCGCAGACCTCAACAGACTCCCTTTACACAATTAGTATTACACCATTTACCAAAGTGCTCATGCAAACACGGCCATTAACACTGTTATTTACTACAAGTATACATTTACTACATAGATAGGGGTATATAAAATGCATGTGACCTCTCTCTGGGACGACTGTGGTGTGAGTGCAGCACGTTCACACACACGCTGCTTTCACACTCACAAATGGCAAAACGTGGGCATTCTCCTGTGAAAGTAATTCGGGTTTAGGGGCACAAACAGCTTAGCCACGCTGTGGAAATGACTTGCTAACAGATGCCAGGCTCTGACTAAGCTACAACATCCTGCAGGCAACACTTAGAATAGAATGAGTTCCTCTTTTCCATTCTATCTCTTCCTCACCTCCCTTTCATGTTATTCTCCCCTTTTGATGCTTTGTCACTCTACAAAACCACCACCACCCCTTTGAACATTGTGCAGAACATTTTCCATATCCCCAAAATGTAAAATTTACAGAGTAAAGGGTTTTGATTTAAAATTTACCTCAAGACATTTACGCCATTTTGGTCTCACCACATTATTCCCATGAGTGTGGCTCACAGAGAAAGAAGCTTTTACACGCCACCATTACCAGTAACCAGTTTACAATTGGCTGTTGCACACCAGGAACTTCCTGATCAGTCGACTTCATCACCTATCTTAAAACTCTGAGTGCATTCGAAAGGTGACCTGTCACAATCGGGACCTGGTATTTGTTTCATTTTACATAATCAATACTATATTTGCTTTATTTGCTTTATTTGTTTTAGCCGTTCAGCTCCATTCACTCCAGTTTGTCTAGAACCACCTGTCGAATGCTCTCTAGGTGAATTTGAGCCAAATTCGGCACATTGGGAATAACAGGCTGAGACAAGACTGAGACAGACCAGACAAGATTAGAAAACAGCAGCTGTTGTAGAATCATGAGTCTCATCCAGCTTCCCTCTCTGCCTGCTTCTCCAGGATGGTGGAATACTCGCTGGACCTGCAGAACATCAACCTGTCGGCCATTCGGACGGTGAGGGTTCTGCGGCCGCTCAAAGCCATCAACAGAGTACCAAGTAAGAACATTCAAATTTTTGTGCGTGTGTGCAATTCCTGTTTGTAAGTTTATGCTATCACGGCATGTCACGATTGAGTGTCAGTCCATGTACACGTCTTACCTCTGTTGTCTTTGTGCAACCTGTTCCCCATGACGATCATTAAACATGTATCTAATGCTTCATCACACTGGCCATTAAGGCCCTGAGTCACAGCTTCATCCGATTTAGATACCATCCATTAATGCCGCGTCACTGAGCCGTCCGTGACCCTGACCCCGCTCTTTTCATCTAAAACTCACTTCTTGACCAAACTTTTTAACTCCTATCGATTTCTTTGTCCTCCTGCCCCGACAGGCAGCTCTTAATCATCATGAGCACCAATTAGCCTGTCAAAGCTATAGGCTCAGGCCGGCCTCATCTCGTAGTTCTAGCGCTTTAGTGGTTAGCCAAGTGTAAGCAGCTAATGATAATTGTTGGTAATGAAGTTTCGGATAAGTACAATTCATTTCAGTCGATTTTCTACTCGCATGTCTTGTGGTTGTAAAAAGGTTAAAGCGGTTTTCCACTTCCTCTTAGATGTTCACTTAGAGACTGAGGACACATGTTTGTCTTCTTAGTAGAGTGAATGAACAGGAATGTCCTCATCGGTCCCTCGTCCCTGCAGAACATCTTGGATACACAAACCATATAAACTTAGATACTTTTCCTGAATGTCTTCAACTCATCTGAGAGACACTGTCTCCTCTACTTTTAAATAATCCTGAAAGGAGCCTGAAGCAGCTGGAGCTGATTGCACCAAAGCCCTGATGCCTAATTCGGTTTGGACCTTGGGGACAGATACTGTAGGAAAAGAAACCTGGGCAGTAATTTTCCTGTTTTTTTTTAATAAGAGAATAGTCCCTCAGTGGAGAAGAAGAAGACCCTCGCAGGTGAAATTGTGAATAAATCGGTCTGGCCGAACAGTTAATAAGGTTCATTTCAGAGCTAGATAATGGACCTTATAGAAACATTAAGATAGAGATAGAGAGGATTTTTAAATATGAGGAAGGTGAGGAAGAGAGATGAAGAGATTACGTGTAGGATGAAGGATGGCTGAGTTAAATGCAGGTTACATGTACATTACATGCTGAAATCTTCTCATTATTCTAACTAGACTATTATCGGCCAGATTTCAGAAGTCTTTTAGAAGTCTGGCGATTGCGGGGGAGTCTGAGTCAGATCTGAACAGATTATCTGACCAAATGATCCTAGTGTGAGGAGTTCACAGACATTATTTTATCGCTACTGACTGAATCTTAGCCTCCCCATCTTTAAATCATTTATTGAACAGACTTTTTAGGGCATATAAGTGCAAACTAATCCAAATTAAAAGCTATATTCCTCAATCTTGATTTAGGCCGTAGTGATTTTTGTGTTGAATCACGGCTCATTTCCTCATTTAATCCTTTTTTTGCTTGTGACATTTACCCGAAGAAGTATCTTGTCCTCAGCGCCTGAATCGATTTTTCAATTTCCCAAACATTGTAAAGGACGAGTCGTCTTTCAGGTGTTTCTACCACCAGAGAACAATCCGCTCCAGCATTCCATACTGGCACAGCCGGCGCTCAAAAAATATGGATGTTAACTACATTAGTCTCCAAGTGGTGTGATTAGAAGATATTGTGCGCGGTAGAGTGTGTATCGTGTTTCAGGCACAGGTGCACAGATTGTTAACCAATCTGCTGTGTCAGAGCACAAATCTCCAGATGCATTCACGGGATTGTTTTGCATATTTATAGTCGATTCAGGCAATGCATGCATATTTGTGTGCGTGTAGTAAAAAGATGTGCACATGTGCTGACTGCTCCTTCGTCTGAGCCAGTATATGTTGTACAGTAGAGGTGTGTGTGTGTGTGTGTGTCATTGTTATCAGTCAGCTGGATGTTATGAGTGTGTGGTAGCTCCGTCCCCTCTCCCCGACCCCATTAGAGGTGAGGAAACATGGGGATAAAGCTATTTGTTTCTTGTTCTGCTGGACCGCTGCTCTAACCACAGACACACAGGCAGCATGAGGCCACACCGACACCAGGGGCCCACCGGCTGCTTTTCATTTTTATGTTAACAGATTAGAGCTGGAGGTCGCGCTTCTCTTCTCGGGATTCAAGGTGTCACTGATTTCTTTTCCACGTGGGGCACTCTATTCACAGCTAAATAGACAGAGAAATATATTTTTCAGCACAGTTTCAATGTTTATCTGTCCGATATGTCACAAACAACAATGTGTGCAAAACTTCCTGTAACTTACTATTTTAAAGAAGTGTTTCATTTGACTGAATCCATTAATTCGTTGATGAGTTTTTTTCCGTTGAATATTTGCAGGAGCGGAAGAATCACAGCTTCATACTATGTAGTACTCGTTTATATTTTAGTACACAGGACTGTTAAATAATGAAATACAGCAGTTATACCAGAAACCTCAGAAAGGCTGTAGATATATTAAATGTTAAGTTCTTTCTCTCTCCCTGTCTCTGTCTCACACACAAACCCTACTGTAAAAACATAGCGCTGGCAGTAACAGCTTGGCTGCTGAACCGCAGCCGGTGTGACCCTGGGCGTGACCCCTTCATAAACCTCAATCTGTAACCCTCCAACAAAATGGCTGATAGCTGTTGTGTGTCTGTGTGTTTGCTGTTGTGTTAAACATTGCAATGAAATTGGTGTGAAAGTGCCCGACAGAATAGAAATGGTGAGGACAAACAAAAAGCTGTAGAAAGTTTGACGAGAAGAGGAGCCTCCCGGTCGTTGGTGAATAGCACCGGCAGGTAGCTGTAAATGTGCTTCCACTGGTGCAAGGGGAGGCATCCATCTTTATCTGGGAACAGCAGGAGCTGTCGGCAAACAGGTACAGTCATCAGGAGGGGGGAGAGAAGGAGGGAGGATGAGGACGGAGGAAGAGAATTCAGGACACAATGATTGTTTTTACTTTCTCGTGGTTTCTTTCTTTATTCTTATTCTTATTTTGGCTCTCCCTATTTTTCGGCGTGCCCTCAGGCCCTGTCTCAATCCTCGTTCGCCCTGTCTCTCCCTCCATCCATTTCTCCCTCTCTTCATCCAATTAGGCCTAATGGAACAGTGGCCTAATGACAAGGACCCTGGGGAACAAACACATTTAGACTCGCCTCCAGCTGCCACCCGAGACACACACACACACCAGCAGTGCTACTGCTTTCCATTTAATACCAGTTGATGAGGCACAATAGCCAGAGGAGGAAAAACTATGAAAAAAAAACTATTTCTTCTGTGTTCTGGATAAAATAAAATCCATAAATACCCAGAAATGTTGTTTATTTAGTTACTTTATAATCCGATAAAGATCAGATCCAAACATAATTCACTGACAATCTGTAATTCTCAGCCTGTTCCTCCATAAAGAGCTTTGCCAAACTCAGGACTGAACTACAAATCAATAGGGAATCATTGTGTTAAGATCACGTGTTAACACCTCCTGACGATCACTCAAAACCTTCACAACCACTATATCAACGCTTATTGATTAATACATTTTAAATGGGTAACATCTTTATTCATATCACAAACAAACAAATATAACGTAACCCTGACGACTTGTGATCCAATCTCTCTGGACCGATGTCGCTACCAGGTCGAAACAGAACTTGCAGAATCCTCTTTAATTAATTTGACATTCAGCATTTGGGGGTTTTGTGTTTGTGTAGTGAGTGAACAACAGGTGTTTGCACAAATTGTCCACATGTGGGACCATCATCTTCCTCACTCTCTCTCTCTCTCTTCCTCCTCCTCTCTTGTGTGTCTCTCTCTCTCTCTCAGCTTCTCACCTGTCACTCAGTACGCTGGCAGTGGAGATGTGTTCACGACATATTAACCTACTGGGGAGTTGTCATTCACGAATCCCGGCGTGTCACTGCAGAACACCAATAATGCACATCAGAAAAACAGGGGCACACACACACACACAGACACACACACACACACACACACCTCTCCGGTGTCCGTGTGAGGTTGCCATGATCCCATCAGTGGCTCTCACCTCTCTCCCTCTCTCTCTCTCTCTCTCTCCTCTCTCTCTCTCTCTCTCTCTCCTCTCTCTCTCTCTCTCTCTCTCTCTCTCTCTCATTAGTCCAATCAGCTGTCATCGTGTTTCACTAATCACCATTTCAATATGTCACCTCAGCGGGACAGGCCCAGCCACGGGGGATGAGGTCATCATTATTAGACAGGGGACACGCTTGCGTTTCTGCAATTAGGTCTCATCTAATCCTGAATCAGACCTCATATAGTCCAATTATGCTTCTGTGTTCCTGGGGTGGATGCTAGTTAGTGTGTGTGTGTGTGTGTGTGTGTGTTGTGTGTGTGTGTGTGTGTGTGTGTGTGTGTGTGTGTGTGTGTGTGTGTGTGTGTGTGGTTGTCTTGGTTATATTCTACCTTTAAAGCTCTTCTTCTGTTTGGGGAAGGTTCTTGAACAACGTAGCTATTTTGGTCTCTGGCTGTTGTCTGTGATGTTCCTTATATACTGCCTCCGCTGGAGAGGCCGTTCACTTCCACTTCTGAACTTTTGTGCTTCTGTGTATGTTCAATACATCCTTGTGTCTTTTTTTTCTTCCCCCACCTCCTTGCATTTCCTGAATTTTGCTTTCAAGTCAGTTTGCTGTCGAAAAGCAGAATGTGAACTCTACTGTAGAGGATGTCAGATAGAAGTATCCCAATAATAAAAGGAATGCTTGACTTCTAGATGCTCAATTTCTATTGAATTACCACGAAAGGAAATACCTTTGAAAGGTTAAAACAGCATTTAAATCGCATTTTCTGAAAACTGCTGAGGAAACGGCTTCATAAAGAAATCTGCAAAAGCTGCAAAATGTTTGAAACATATTTGT
Source organism: Pseudopleuronectes americanus (assembly GCA_038501795.1). Lineage (NCBI taxonomy): Eukaryota > Metazoa > Chordata > Actinopteri > Pleuronectiformes > Pleuronectidae > Pseudopleuronectes > Pseudopleuronectes americanus. The sequence goes on from CM076732.1 coordinate 4,304,105, forward strand.
AAAATGTTCACTGACAGATCTGTGGATATTGTTCGCCTATTTAAAGATGTTTAAGAGTTTAGGAAATTATACTTCTTTTATTAAAAGATGGAAAACTCCGGGCTGCTTATATTTAACAAAATAAAAACATGTCCTGGAGTCAAGCAAATTAAATTGCAATGTCCAAGATCTGTGCAAAAATGAAACCATCTATATGCAAACTGTAGATCCTTCCCTAATCGATGGTGTAAACCCGTGATAATCTGTTATTGATCGATTGCCCTGCTCACACACAGGTATGCGGATCCTGGTGAACCTGCTGCTCGACACTCTGCCCATGCTGGGCAACGTGCTGTTGCTCTGCTTCTTCGTCTTCTTCATCTTCGGCATCATCGGCGTACAGCTGTGGGCGGGGCTACTGAGGAACCGCTGCTACCCAGAGAAGAACTTCACTCTGTAAGTTCAACGCTTTGCATCAGTGTGTTTGTGTTGTGCCAGTGCGTTAGTGTCATAAACTGTTGATAGAAGGACGATGCATGGTCCCCATAAGTGAAGCCGCAGCGTATCTATTGCCCCCTGGTGGATGGTTGCAGTACCGGTCATAAACCCCATCTGCACCATTTTAGTAGATTGTGTTTTTGAATTTCAAGATGGTTTTCTGTCATTGAATTATATCCAATATGAGTTTTATCGGTTTATAAAAATCTGTAATTACTGCAGTCCAAAATGAATATACAAGTATGTCATAATGAAAAATGTTCAGACAAAATTTTGTATGTGCATATGAGTATATTTGATATTTCAGTATCCATTAGCAAACTCTGCCGTCCAACTTCTCTGCCGCTCCCTCTCTCTCTCTCTCTCTCTCTCTCTCTCTCTCTCTCTCTCTCTCTCTCTCTCTCTCTCTCTCTCTCTCTCTCTCTCTCTCTCTCTCTCTCTCTCTCTCTTTCTGTCTCTCTCTCTCTCTCTTTCACAAGCTGCCCAGCAACAGTAGTTTTTTTTCTTCAGGTTGCAACTAAGACCATGATTAGTTTCCAGCTGCATGCCTCCATATTCATGACCCCACATGACTGCATCACCCACTGTGTCTGTCTGTGTGTGTGTGCGTGTGTGTGTCTGTGTGTGTGTGTGTGACATTCACAAGTATTCAGAATTGGATTTCACGCCATTCTCTCAGTTTACCTTTTTTTTTATTCTGGCATCAGCTCACTAGAAAGACGTTGCCGTGTTATGTATAGAAACCGTGCACAGCAGTGCCACTGTGCACGGCCTCTGGTTCTGCTGACACAGCGGTTACTAATGACAGATCTAATATCCAGATTGAAAGTGGACACGTGTCGGGCAGCCAGCGCCATCCTGCCCGCTTTGAGAGCTGACATTTACCCTAACGACCTCAGCAGTAATCACTTCATGAGTTTACTTTACTGAATCCTGACCGGGATAAAGGTTGATTGTAATTAACAAGACAAATCGAGGACTCCATTTTGATTTCCTGACATTGGCTGAGGAGAAATTATTATTATCTCTCCCGTTAATACACTGTAATCACACACACGTTGGCTGATGTGTGCAGCGTCATCTTTGTGGTGATCTCACATTGAGGGTTCATTATTGAAACAACGTATTGTGTTTTTAATTCATTTTAAACCATTGTGTTAACACATTATGCAAGTTATAGCCAGGGTGCTTGAGTTCTTAATTAGGAAGGTCCCAGTGAGTTAGTGCTCGAGGACTATTATGCTAAGTAAAGGGCTAACATTAACTCAATGAGAGGTTATTATGGAGTGGAGTGTCGATGTCAAGTGCAGCGTTCAGTTTGACATGTTTCACCCCTCTTTGAATCTCTACCTTTTCTCTTTTCGTGTCTTAATCCACTCTACTCTTGTACTGCAGTCTGTTTCCCTCCTCACTTTTTGTTGGTCATTTTGAATGTGATAGCAGGTCTGTGTGTCTGTGTGGGAGCACGATGGAAGAGAGAAGCAAAGCATGGTTCCATTCAGTCTCAAAATAAACTGCTGATCCCATGGTTTAGTTAACAACACTAACCAAAGGACCGTTTCAGACCATTCCAGCTTTCCCAGAGTCTCGCTCAAAGACATCGGGGAACCGGTTCAGTCCTGATCCCTTCCCTCCGTCTCGCTCTCCGTCAGCAGGTGTTTTCTGAGTGTGATGCCAGGTTCTGCAGTGCTATGCCGTGCACTGCCAAGTCACCAGCAGGGGGGCAACCGCCTTCATTCACATGCTCCACTACTATTACATTGGCGGCTTTTTCTTCTTTCTAGTCTCAATCCCGTTCCTAATTTCCGTGCTGTTAGTAAATTCGAAAATGGGACTGTCACTGACAACCTCTCTGAATTCTCTCTATGTCCATCTCTGTTGGACGGCCTGTGTGTGCTCCATTGGATTTCAGAACCTCTACTGTTCTGTAGGTCATAGCGGGCTCAGTGTGTCTCAGTGCCTACCTGCAAACTTTGTTGTGCCACTAAATCAATGCATGGTTCCCAAGCAACTCTCCAATGGGAAGTGGTATAGCCTGATATGGCCCAGCTATCGATCCAGGGAATTGGCGTGCATGCATGTGTGTTGTGTGAGTGGTTTCAAGGTAAAGGAGAAATTCCTCTAACACAGTATGTCAGCACTATCTATTATGGTATTGACTGGACTAGACGGGATAGGATCAAGAGAATTAGAGAGGAGAGGAAAGGGGGAAATGAGAGGAGATGAGAAGAATGAGGAGTAGGCTCAATATTAAAGACATAATAAAGAATAAGAAGAATGATGGGAGGGGCTAAAATAAAAGGAGAACAAAGGGGGGGATGAGAGAATCATTGAGCACATAAACTATTAAAAAGAGGGAGTATATAGAGTTCAGGAGGTAAATGCACTGCAAGGCAATATTGTACACCATGCATATATATTTTCCTGAGGTGTATGTGAGTATATTATGCAGCGTGTGCATGCATACGATTTGCCTCCAGCCAGCTTTTCCCTGATAAGACTCTCCTGGTGCAGAAGACAGAAGACGCACACGGAGAACGTGTTGTGAGAGGCATAAAGAGAAGGGCTGAGGCAGAGTGACAGACAGAGACAGTGCCAAGAGTAAATACTGTAGGTCGAGTGACCCTGAATGTGTGTGTTCAGTAATGGGCCTGAAGATGGAGAGGGGTCTATTTTTGTCCACCCTAGGTCCAGACCTGACTCCACAGTCATGTCAGAGCTCTCTCAGACACACACATTTACACGCACACACTCAGAAGAATACACTTAATCAGCCTTGGAGATTGATTTTTCTGCCAATGACCATAAGTGTTTTCAGGTTGTCCGCACGTGTTTGTCTTCTTGTGAACATACAGTACAAGTGTTTGGGGTAAATTTCTTAAAATTGTAACGGTCAAAAAAGGATTTTGGGATCTTGTGAATGCAACATCTCAAGAACACCTGGCTGGAATTATTTCAAATTTACCCAAACGTTCCGGTTGACTGAAAGATGAACATACAACCTCACACAATCATATATGGTGTGTGTTTTATATATACAATGTTGAGGTAGTGGAGTAATCCTATGATACCACTCACTCAATCTCACGTACACTTTCCATGTGGCTCAGTTTGCATGATTAAACGATTTGTTGTCTGGGGCCCAACACACTCATCTCCAATGATGTGCTTGTCACCTTGTTAGTTTAGTTTAATAATGATCACTTTCATTTTCTTCTGCCTGTGTTCTGGGACATCCCAGCCTGATTTCTCACAGAATAACAACACAATGATGAGATAACGATACGCATTGCTCCCAGTGGAAGATATGTTCGTTTTCAGAGCCGCCCTCAATGACCTGTTGGTGCTCATTAAAAACCTTCGAGTGATGTATGATTATCTCCACCTATCTCAGTCCCAGTCAAATTACAGTTGTTCCTTGTGCTCGGCGGAGTAATCAGGGCAGCAGCGCCGAGCCGTCCCTGTTTCAAATGGCAGAACTCAATTATTACCTCTGCTTTGTCAAGTCCACACTAATTATTTACCTGCGGGGCCTTTTTGTGTTTATCGCTGCCAAATGAAACAAACCTGACCCCGATTCGCCCGCTGGATACACTGATCACGAAAAGGAAACTTTGCAGCATTTTATGAGAAGAGAGTTTTTTGATAAGTTCTGAGACATTGAAGGTTAAAAAACAAATAGAGCTAAATACGTCCCTTAATGCAGCCGTGGCTTCACCCGGGCTCCTTCTGGTTTTCATAATGGATCGGTTTTAAACCACCAGAGCCTTTTCAGGTGCAGACAAAATAAAATCATAAGTGGTGCTGCCACAAAACTTATTCTAATCCTTCGGTTCACTGAGTTAGATGAAAAGAGATTTTGTTTTGAAACTCACAAACAAACTTGAGTGTGAAGGTGACACCTTTCTTCTTAGATTAGTAAATCGATCATAACCAAAGGGCTGGATGTAAACTAGATGTGAAGTCTGAGGTGGTGCATGGTTTCATCTCAGGAGACTCCTGACCTCCCCCCTGTTTACCAAACAAGTCAGCACGTACAGACTGTTTAAATATCTATATATACTAGTCTGTTTATTAGTCTACTAGGGCTATGTGCCTCAATTACACTGCATTGGAGATAAAACGTTCAAATAGAAAAGTGTAATATAAAGTGAAAACACGTGAATAGTTCCTACTTCACTTAAGGTTCCACTCATCCACACTCAGATCAGTGTGTGTCTGTAAGTCTGATGCTACAGACCAGAGAGACCACAGACATTCAGCTGGGATCTGTTGTGTAGAGCACGAGCTGGATGATTAAAGTATTCACTCTTGTGTGTATGTGAGACTGAGAAGGGAAGAGAGACAGTATATTCTCCCGGCACATGCAGAATCATTTGCATTTCCTTATTCGCCTGCTTCCCTTCATTGATGCATTTATCCCACAGGCTTGATTGTGCTATAGAACATCTCTCATTTCATATTCTCATTCCTGGCTCCCTCTTGACTCTCTCTCTTTCACTGAAACTCCCCAAACGAAGGATTGAAAGATAATAGGAATCTCTTTTGTACTGTGATTTTGTATTAATGTCATATTTACGTGGTTTCTTACCTTGCCCGTACCCCAGGTCGTCAGGTATGACTCTTCCAACTCCGTACTACCAGCCGGAGGAGGACGATGAACGCCCCTTCATCTGCTCCTTGCCCTCCAACAATGGCATCATGTCGTGCACCGATGTGCCGGCGAGGCGCGAGGGAGGCCGCACCTGCTGCCTGGACAAGGAGGATGCGCTCCACAGACAAGCCCTGGGCCTGAGTCTGGAGCCGCTGACCAATGGCAGTGGTGCTGGTGAAGCGCTCGGCCTGTGTATCAACTGGAACCAGTACTACACCCGCTGCCACACAGGGAACAGTAACCCTCACAAAAGTGCCATCAACTTTGACAACATCGTCTACGCCTGGATTGTCATTTTTCAGGTGAGATCATTTGATTTTATCTTTAACTTGCTAATATCTGAAATAGTTTTTTTCATTGCCAGGGGGTATTTTATCATTTTTAAAAAGTATTAACACATTTGACCCAGAATTAAACATCAAGTGATTTGTTCACAGTGGAAAATTTGAAATAAAACATGAATGATAATTTGAGATTTATATTTTAAGTGTAAATAAGTGGAGGGATTGCGAAAGCCAGAGGGTTAATATGAAAATTCTCAACAAATCATTTTTTAGTGCATTATAAATCGTATTTATTTAAATATGATGTTTAAACAATGATTTTTTAAACAATTCAATTCCAGTTAATATATTTTATTCATGAGCACACTCAAGCACTCAATCTGTATTTTTGACTCTTTATTGCAACATTGTATTCACAACAGTATATTGTATTTAAATGTTTGATATAACCTATGCAGCACTATAGTAAATATTGGATAGAGCAACGTGTTGAGAAAGCCCAATATGTCTTGGTTACATTGTGTTAACGTTGGGTCAAATGGTTCCTCCCAGGTGATCACGCTGGAGGGCTGGGTGGAGATCATGTACTACGTGATGGATGCTCACTCCTTCTACAACTTCATCTACTTCATCTTACTCATCATTGTAAGTACTGTGTATTATCAAGTTTATTGAATCATCAGTAGTCTACAGTACCAGCTGACACATCCATTGTGCGATGTGGTGACTAAACAGTGAATAAACGAAGAGTGAATTTAAAGTCTAGTTGTACACTGTGGAGATTTAATAAAAGCTCTGATAACATTTTCAATATATGTGGACATCAGCGGCTCTCTTGCCATCAATAAATTGAATCTGGATATTTCCTGAGTGGCGGATTCGAGTGTTAATAGACTTTTGAAAATCAATAGTAGCATAAAGGACTGTCCACAATCGATGTCTGCAGGAGAGAGGGGAGAAGCTGGCTGATAAGTGAACGTGTCTTCGGTGGGTGATGAAGGAAAAGGGGGAGATGAGGAGCTAGGAAGTATGCGCTTTGTTCAAAGGAAGAAAAACTATAGTGTGCAAGAGCTAGATCAGCCTTCTGTCTGCAGGGCCAGGTGGTGGCACAATGAAAGTTGTTTTAATTCCGCATTCACGTGCCGTTGGCTGTCGGTCAAACGACATTCAGTCGAGTCTGTGCGGCGGCGGACGAACAACAGAAGTCCCAGATGTTGCCCTTTGCCACCACTGGCAGAGCACAATGGAAAAACAGACATGAAGCCTTTTGTAAAGCTGGGAAATGAGATCCAGCAAACAACAAAGACGCCGGTCGGAGGCAAGAGAGGATCACTACAAAATGATGTCAAAGTAGGACAAATGTGAGGAAATGAATAAATTCAAGATGAGAGAGAGGAAAGAAACAACAAAAAAAGGCACGCACAACTAATTCAAAAAATCGGTACTACTGTATAATGAGATGGAACAAATCAAGCGTGTGAGACCTGCCCGACGAGACATTTTTGTCACCCACCTCATCCTCACAAGCTTGGCCTCACTTTGGCTGAGGTGATAATTGGAATTGTGACGGCAGCTGTAAATTACATCCCTGTTTTGGCAGATTTGACCTGAGGTTGGCGCTGGCAGCATAAGCAGCTTTTTTTGGAAGATAGCTGCAGTGGCTGACACGGTGTCACATTGCAGCGTAATCACTTTTTGCCTGATTTATGCCACTCCGCTGACCACAGGCCCCAAAATGTAGAGAGCTCATTTTCCTGGTCGCCATAATTGTTCTGCCCATTTGGAGGTTTCCCCCCCGAGGCGTCCGTCTGTTTGTCGGAGGGTCCGAAGGGTCCGATGGGAACCTTTGCAAGTGTTGCTGACAGTGTGAGAAGTTTTCAGTCAGGATCTTCCATCAGCCATTCTTCTCACACATTCAGTCACCTTAACTGTCAATCTTTCCTTCACTGGACCTTTGTCTTTTATTCTTCTGTGTGCGTGTGCATGAGGGGTTTTTGTGAAGCTGCAGTGCTGTTAAGTGTGTGTTGCTGCCAGTGTGTTTGTGGACATAAGAAGACGTTTGACCTCCAAAGTGTCAAACTGGGCCTCATCTCTGTCTGCGTTGTATTGGTGTCACATTCCGAGTAAAGGGATTTGTCTTGGAGTCTAAGTTATTAGGAGATAGTGTTTGTGTGAGTGTATTTCTGTTTCCCGAGAGAAAGATATGATATTTATACACATAAAAATATATGGCAGCTGCTGCACGGAAGCTCAGGGACACATGTAATCAGTTGTAAGCCGAGCCTGCCATTTAAATCTGTGTGTGCGGTGTATGTGTGTGAGTGTGTCGATCGTACATGTTTTTTTTTGTCTGTGTGTGTTTGTTTGTATGCATGAATAATGCAGTGATCATCTGAATGTGTGATATTGGGCTGCCCTTCCTGATTATGCACAAAGCTGTCCACTGATCATAAGCACAGAATACACACACACACACACACGCACACACACACACTCACACACACGCACACACACACACAAGTACAGATGCAGACCTGGAGGGAAAACAAAGCCCCACACACCTGCGGACCTCCTTTGACCTACAGGCCACAGATGGGTATCTCTCCTCCCTTTCCCCTTCACACACACACACAGACACACACACACACACACACACACACCCTCGCACTGTATTAGAGTGTGTTTTGGGCTTTGATTTTCTTTCTTAACATTTCCCCCAATTACAGTCACGTACGGTGTTGTGAATATATAAAAAATATCGCAGCCAGAATGATTGCACCCGGCCCGAAAACAAATTTAAATTAAAAAAAATGTTCCGAACTCAGGCCCCTCATCTACACTCTAATCCGTATATATCTGGACTTTCCTCTTTTCTATTTCTCTCAGCATCTCTTCTCCCTTCTTGACCGGAATCTTTGATCACTGTGGATGAAAGTCAATATGTGAAAGGTCATTAAGTTTGAATTTTTATGTCCGTGGATGTTTTATGGAGTGACGCTGCTCGCAGTGTTTTGGCCTTGTGTGTATTTATGAGATGTCTGTGTGTGTTCTCAACATGTCCCGGTCTCAGAGCTTTGTCCCGAGAGAAAGAGGGGAACACATGTTCAGATTTGTAATGAGCTGAATTGACACCTCGGCCACGAGCTGCTCCTTCCATGCAGCGGTCTGGATTCCGAGTTGTTCAGCATTAGCCATTATTGATTCAATCATTGTTCCGTAACCGGCTCCGAGTACAGTCCAATAAAAGCCATTTCAGCAGTCCTGTAGTGATTCCCATTACCGCCTCTGAAAGGGTCGGCCAACACGTACTATTCACAATGCGCCTCATCTCCTCCGCCTCCTTCCTCAACCCCCAGATTGACTCACGATAGGGAAAAATAAGAAAAGCTCTTGTGAAGTATTTGTTGGAAGTCAAGTCAGAGTCAGAAAAAAGAAGACAAGCTAGTTGCTGATCTGTGTTTTGGGTTTTTGTTGGCTCTGTCCGTCTCGTCCAATCAGCTTTGGTTTTGTTGTGAAGCCAACCATTAGAGACCTTTAGCATGAGTCCTAACATTTCTACAGAGGGGGGGGAATTGGCACATGTCATCACAATCTGCGTCCAAGTGTGAGCTTAATGAAAATCCAGCCTGGCACCGTTACAATTCTTCATATTGTTTCATGTTTCTTGGATGAATAAACAGAAGCTGCACTGCTCCCTATTGATTCATTTATAGCTCCTTCTTGGTTTAATCTTGTAAATCTGAATTTCTGCAGTTTCCAGAGCAGTTCTTTCGTTGGCCTGAATATGGTCCTGTTCAGACCCTGGTATCACATCTGTCCTGAGTGGTGCAATCATAGATGGACAGTGCTGAGTTTGTCTTTTCATCAGCTAACTCAGGACAGATGTTAAACCAGGTCTGAATCGGGCTCTATATGCCAGATTAGCTCCTAGTCCCTGTAGTAGATATGTGTTTCACCGCCTGCATCTCCCTCCATGTACATATTTACGACCCAATTAAGATTCATAACTTTCTGCTGCCCCACATCTTTCCAGATCGGTTCGTTCTTCATGATTAACCTGTGCCTGGTGGTCATCGCCACCCAGTTCTCCGAGACCAAACAGCGGGAGCACCAGCTGATGCAGGAGCAAAGAGACCAGTGCCTGTCCTCCTCCACGCTGGCCAGCATGGCTGAGCCGGGGGACTGCTACGAGGAGATCTTCCAGCTGGTCTGCCACGTCCTACGCAAGGCTAAGAGGAGATCCACGGCCCTCTACTACACGCTGAGGGGCAAGCCCCCGCCGGCTGGGGGAGGCAGGGGGAGCAGGCGGGCCGGAGGGAAGATGAACGGAGAGCGGCATCACTCCAGACACCCAAGATGTGAGTGGGAGGGCCTCAGAAAGGGTCATCTGATCGTTTTGTTTATGTTAACATTTGACCCTGATGTTTTTTACAAATGTGGAAAAACAGCTGAATATGGTTTAATTGCTTGATGAGGCAGGATGTATAATAATACATGTCTGCAGCTTTCCAACAATTTAAACGCCTTGTATATTCTGCATTCAAATCAAACCCTTTAAAGTGCATCCAGCCTCACTCTGTTTACTCCTGTCCCTGCATCTGTAGCATCCCACTGTCCACACCAGAGCAAGCCAGACCACGGCCCTCAGACAGAAGCCAACTCCATCAGTCTGTCTGTCCCTCAAAATCCAGAGGACTGCCCCATATGTGCCCTGTCGCTGAAAGACGGGGCAAGAGCGGCGGGAGACTCGGACAACCGCGAGGAGGACGAGGAGGACGCTGTGAAAGAAACGGACAAGGAGGAGAACCACTTAGAGGAGAGGGGAGAAGGGGAGAAGAAGAAGAAGAAGAGGAGGAGGACGTGCTTCGGACTCTGTAGGGACCTGTGGAAGGGTATGAGGAGGAAACTTCGGGGCATTGTGGAGAGCAAGTACTTCAGACGGGGCATCATGATCGCCATTCTCATCAACACCATCAGCATGGGCATCGAGCATCATAACCAGGTAAGATTCCAAGATCAGTCCCGTCAAATATATTTGAGCTGTTTCCATGTCCTGTTGCTGCTGTGGGCTGCAAATTCAATAGTGCCCCTCCATGTGTTTCACATTAAAAGCATCTGAGTGATTCAGAAGCCATTATGGAGTGCATTGTGTTTGACATCAGACTAATAATCTAGAAAAGCAGAATATAATTTATTATTATAGCCGTCAATATGGAAAGAGAAGCACAACATTGCTGTGAAGAAAAGAGGAAATCAGGCTTGTGAGTATAGCAGGATGATGTATTTAACCTTTTAATAATATGAGGTTATGTTTTCATCTGTGTTTGATAGTAAGGAGGGATGGGAAAAACCCCTTTCCATCAAATTGTGTGTAGGGGTTTGATTTTGGTGTGGATCCGGATCAGGGTGCAGATCCAGGACTTGACATTGTGAGGTTGGGGCAGTCTCAAATCTATAGGTGGTTTCAGAAAGGGACCGGTGGGCCTTGGTGCATGCGCTCTACTAAGTTCCATTCTATCATCGTGCTCTCATTGCAGCGATATGAATGATCCAGACTGACACGCCATAGTGTCAATAGTGTAATCACTTCTGTCTCCTCCCTCACTCCCACAAATCACCATGGCCTCATCACACGAGCCACTATCGCCGCTGATGAGCCACCGCTGCTGCAACTATCATAATAGCAGATGACATTCAGAGGGATGTGGGTGGGAGTGGAGCATCACTCTGCCATGCAGCTCCCTGACAGAGGTGTAAACATTTAGCCTCGCGGCAGACTAAACCGAGCCGGCTTTTAACATCGGCCCCGGCTCCTCGGAGGCAGACGAGGCAGGTGTCTGCAAGCCAGAGTGAGAGACGTCTGCCAAGAACACGCACAGGCTCACACACACACACACACACACACACAGAAACATGCAAACACAAGTACATCCAAGTGGGACACACATTACAATTTATGTGTATGCACATAAGCAAATATCTTTTTAAACAGGAACACATTCAGGCACACACACTCACGAGCTGTTACATAAAACAGCTTTTTCATTTGCCTTCATTTTCCTCTATCTCCTCTGCTCTCTCCCTCGCTGGTTCCACCCCTCTCCCCTTATTTCCCCCCATAAATCCCTCTGTGCACCCTTCCTTGATTTCCACATTCCCCCACTCCTTCCTTTGTGCCGTACCGTCTTCCTTCTGTCCTCCCATCCATCCTTCCTGCCTTACTTTGAGTGTTTCATCTACCATGACTCTGTTTCACCCCCTCTCTCTCTCTCTCTCTCTCTCTCTCTCTCTCTCCTCTCTCTCTCTCTCTCTCTCTCTCTCTCTCTCTCTCTCTCTCTCTCTCTCTCTCTCTCTCTCTGTCTCTCACATCCACCCACACACTCTTTGACAGAGTAGTTGCTTTCTCTCATCTCGGAAGACTCTAAAAATAAACAAGGGGTTGCTATTGGGGGGAGATGATGATGGTAAGGAAGAGGAGGCGACGAGTGAGATGGGGAAGAGCGAGGCAGATGTCGGTTACACAGCAGTTTTTTCGGCTCAATTCCCGGTGTGAGTCTGTGTGTGAGTGAATGTGTACGTTTGAAAGTAGGCATGTTTTCAGAAACATAAATTTGCATGTACACACAAACACACAGATGCTTTGTCTGTCTTTCTTTTGAGCCTTCCTCCCTCCACAATTTCCCCAGGCTGACAAAGAAACAGAGGGGAAAGTATGTGTTTCGGCTCTGCAGCAGATTTTAATTCTAAAACAGGAAATCTGAAGCTGAGGTGCTTCTCCCTGACAAAACAACGAGGAACCACAGAGCACCACAACCTGCCCGAGGGAAACACACTTATTGTTTTGTATTGGTATGACGTTGCAGTTATTAACTGTTATCTTAAAGGTCATAATCATGTTGGATGCAACACACTTACATTGAAGACAAACTATTTGAGACGACTTTAACTGTGTCCACGTCTGTTTGTGGAAAAAGAAATTGGCAAATTAGAATCCAGGCTGGCAAAAGTGGTAGCTCATCCATTCATATTTCATATGTGAGCAAACGGGCACTCGCTGGGGGCACGGAGAATACGAGGGAGGATATTTGTTTGGCCGGATAAAATAGGAAATACTATTCAGGTGATGGATAGTGACGGAGCAGGTTTTGAAGCAGCGTGGGAGAAAAGCAGGCGCGAGGACATGAGGAGAAACGCAGCGAGGGAATAAAAGGTAATGGGGCAAGAAGAAGGGAAGCAGCATGGAGAGGGAGAGCGAGTGGGGAGAGTGTGGGGGGGGGTGGAATGATGGTATTTTGTCTGAGTTAAAGTGTGATGTCAGGGGATGTGATGGTTCTGTCAATAGCAATAAATCTCATATCCTGTGTTTGTCCTGTCGACTGGTGAGAGAGCTCTGGACATAGGTCAAGGTCAGAGCCCAACAGCGGAGGGAGGAAAGTTGTTTGTGTTTGTGCACGTTCATCCCTTCGCTCTGCTTTCCCCACAACTCCTCTACAGAAGCAGTTTGCACCTTTTCAAATACTAGTTCGATATATAGATTTTTATAGAAGCCTGGAGCGGATTTCTTGAAATTTGGGACAAATGCTCACATGGACTCAAAGGAGATTTGCTTTGGTCGACAAAGAGCAAGGTTCAAGGTTACTGGTGGTGGAGGCAGACAACAATGACGATTTAATTCTAGATGTTGTGTCATTGCCTAAACCAACCTGTCGTCTACTGGTCTGTCCAACTCCCAGTTCCTGAGTCTCAGACTGAAATCTTCCAGTACACACGTAGCTCAAGAGATTTATGCCGGTTTTTTCAGATTAGTTCAATTTCCGTCCCTTTTACACTCTTCCTCATTCTCACCTCCGATGGAGTATTACTCTCTACTCTCCTCCTCTCCTCCTCTCCTCCTCTACTCCTCTCCTCATCTCCTCCTCTTCTCCTCTCCTCCTCTCCTCCTCTCCTCCTCTCCTCCTCTCCCATCGTGTCATCCTCTCCTCCCAAATAATCCCTCCACTTACTCCACTTTTCCTTCTCCGTCCGCCGGGATCTTCCCATCCCGTTCACCCTCCCCTGACAGGCAGCCGGATATTGATTGGGAATAGATGGCCCTGCCTGATAATGAGACTCCGAAAGAGAAAGAAAAATGGATGGAACCAGAGAGCTGCTGGAGATAGACTGAGGGAGAAAGCGGATTAGAGGATGGGAGGATGAGAGTGGGGGTTTTCTCTGACATGGTTTGCTAGGTTTGGCTGGGCTAACTGGCTATTTCTCCTCTGGCTTAGAAACTGGAATTCACAGGGGGTATCAGTGAAAGCATCTGATCCATATCCTGCATCACACACATTCAGTCTCACACGCACGCACACATACAAATGGGAATAAACCCGGGATTGACCGGAGGATGAGTTTGTGTTTCTTTTGTGTGTGAGTGGTTTTTATGTGTTTGTGTGTCCCTTGCCAATTCCAGATAACATCCTCCTATTCAGCCACCAAGTTTGGTGACCCTCTACCGGGTAGACTGGATAAAACAAAAACAAAAAAGACCGTTTTATTGGCTGGTCAAAGAAAATATGCTGATATGAGCCTTTCGCTGATATGTAGGTATATTTTTTATGTAAAATAAAATTTCACCTTTTATTTATCATTTATGATCAAGTTTATTGTTAACCTGTGAAATATAAAGCCTCAATTTCCTTTTGATAAAGTGTTGATATCAACTCCTTAGGAATCAGTGACAATAGTTTTTTTATCTGCGGATATATCGTTATTTTATATTTTATATATCCACATCAATATCAGCATTGGCCACCGAAAACCCATATCGGTCGGACTCTATAACAAACAAGAGTTTTAACCTTTATAGTTCGCTCTCATGCCCCTCTCTCTCTATTTCCTTTAAATAATACACGTGTGCTGTTTCTATTTGCCAGGTTACAAGAGATTTCTCTTTGTGAGTGACTGACAGTCTGAGTGACAACACAGGCGGAGGAAGGTGACGGGTACATAATTGTTTTTCTCCACATCCTTCCTCATCTTTGGTTGCCGTAGCTGCGATTGCAAAGCAGTGGTTTAATATCAACTACGTTTTTATGTCTGTGTCCTCTCTCAGTTCTCAGTTTAAGAAAGTGTACACCTCTAACCTTCTCTCCGAACCCGCCCCCCACATCTCACCTGCTGTTTTATTTTTGTTTTTCCGTTTCTTTGACCTCCCTCCACCCGTTACCCACCTCCCCCCAGCCCGAGGAGCTGACCAACGTCCTGGAGATCTGCAACATCGTCTTCACCTGCATGTTCACGCTGGAGATGATCCTCAAGCTGACTGCGTTTGGCTTCTTTGAGTACCTGAGGAACCCCTACAACATATTTGATGGCATCATTGTTATCATCAGGTCTGTAATCTGCTTTAGAATTAGTTTAATGCATTTTTTGTCCCCAAAACGTCAGAAAAAACTAATTCTGTTTAATCTACTATTATATAAAACTGAGGAACATAGACTCATATCTATAGCAAAGCTGGGATGATGAATATGTGTATTTTCATGATTCCACATGAAGCTTTGCATTGCACTGTTCTTTAGAAATGATAAATGTAGGAAAAGTCCTTCAGCATGGGGATAAAATATGTTAAACTTCAGAAATATTTCTTATCACCAGTATGGATTCTCTGCTTCTTTAGAATGTGTAGTAGTCTTACCGCCTTGTCCGCGTATTTAATCTTCTCTTATCTGGTCTTTCCCTCCTTTAGATTGATTTCATTTTTTAAATCGAACTCTCCGGTTCTAACAATACACATGTTTTTCATACTCTTCTCCAATTCTCCAATTCCTCACTTTCCCCCACATGACACATCCCAGTGTGTGTGAGATCATCGGCCAGGCAGACGGCGGCCTGTCAGTGCTGAGGACCTTCAGGCTGCTGAGGGTCATTAAGCTGGTGGGGTTCATGCCTGCACTGAGGCGGCAGCTGGTGGTGCTGATGAAGACCATGGACAACGTGGCCACCTTCTGTATGCTGCTCATGCTGTTCATCTTCATCTTCAGGTAACCGGGGGGGGGGATGTGACTCAGAGAAAGGAAATTAAAAAAACGAGAGGGCAGAGAAGTGGGGATAAAAAGTAAGAGAGAAAAGAGACTGTGGTAATTATTAGCTGTACGTACTGTATGTAAATAATGTGTATGCACTGGCTAACATCACACACACACACACAATTTTTGCTTTCTCATCGGCGTCAGGGATTATCTCGTTAACCTGTCTTCTTCTCCAACATTACTTCAGAGCGTTTGACTGCATGAAACATTTGAAATTCCATTAAATATGACAGATAGGCTTCGGGCCAAAGAACAGTGATAAGAATAAAACCGTTGCTTTCAAAGTGACACCTGGAGACCGGCCTCAAATTGCACAGTGATGATTTTAGTTTAACATGAATATATGTTGTTTTTTAGAAGTAATAGCAGTGCTTGAGCTTTACCTGAATCCAGTAAAGAACCATACCAGTCACTCTACCAGGTATACTGTAAAACCGAAGTTACACAGAGTGCGAATGTGTGTGTGTGTGTGTGTGTATCGGTGTGTATATCAGGTCCCTGCAAACCTGCCTCTTTACATGTACAGGTGGCATCAGAGCTTTTTAGTCTGCTACTGCCATCCTGAGCAACTGCTGTCTCTGCATCAAGCGGCTGCAGCTTTTTGGGGCAATTAATGCAAAGTACCTCTCGGCTGAGACTTTAAAAACCTCTTCATAATCACTCCGGGGAAAGTGACGGATGAGAATATGAACGCCGCCGACTGGGTTTCCACAGTGACAGCAGCAAACTGGTGGTCGACGCTGAGAGGAGACAAGCCGGAAGCAGATGCTTGAATAAAAACTTGAAGAGACAATTGCGGTGGTGATGCTGATTTGATGAGAGTTTGTCGGTTTCTGTGCATGTCTTAAGTTTATGGTCTAGGTATAAAATTAGTGTTTGGATTAACAGAATCAGAGATATGGCAAAACGGAACTAGCTCTCTTGGATTTATCCTGATGCTCCGATATATCAGTATGTGTTTGTCAGACTGAAAGTGGCAGTAGGGCGAAAATAAGTTAAAGTGATGTGCTGCCGGCAGATCTGCAAAAAAAATCTTTTATCTCTAATGTAGAGTTTTGTGCTGTGTTTTGTGTTTAGGAGAGGTGTAAAAAAAAATTATTTTCAAAGAAGCAGGCCGTCCTACTCTTGGTACTTAATGGGAAACGCTGACATGCAACGGAACAACATTCTCTTCTTGTTCTTATGACAGGATGTGCAGCTGAATCTATTATGTAAACATCTCTCCTGTGTGTTACAGTATCCTGGGGATGCATATATTTGGTTGCAAGTTCAGTCTGAAGACAGAGGCCGGAGACACGGTGCCCGACAGGAAGAACTTTGACTCCCTGCTCTGGGCCATTGTCACTGTCTTTCAGGTACAAATGACACAAACACACACACATGAACACACACTGTCTGTGTGTCTGTCTGTGTGTCTCCCTGCTCCACACTGTGTGTCTATTTCCTGCAGATTCTCACTCAGGAGGACTGGAACATGGTGCTCTACAACGGCATGGCCGCCACCTCCCCCTTTGCTGCTCTCTATTTTGTTGCTCTCATGACGTTTGGAAACTATGTGCTCTTCAACTTGCTGGTCGCCATCTTGGTTGAGGGCTTCCAAGCTGAGGTAAGACCCTTTTTTTTCTCATCCTCAGATTTAGGGCATTAGCAGTTATCAAAATAAAAAAAAATCTATCCATTTTATCAATCCATCATGGATTTAGTTATTAAATTCTTAAGTCTTCATAAGTATCACTAGAACGTTGAAATTACACTTGTTTCTTATTCTCCCGCTCTTTGTTTGCTCACCTCCTCCTCTGTGCTCCCTCTCCTTTTCTGCCTCCCACTGCATGTTCTTCTTCTTCTTCTTCTTCTTCTTCTTTTTCTCTCTCTCTCTCACTTTCCTGGATACAGGGCGACGCAAACCGCTCCCACTCGGAGGATGAAAGGTCCTCCTGTAATTTTGAGGAGACTGAAAAGCAGAAAGACTCTCTGCAGCTCTCAGGTCTGTCCGGAGGCGTTTTTTTGATTTGTCCATCCGTCCGTCCCTTTTCTCAGGAGCCGCCTCGAGGGGAAATCCTCAAATTAGGACTCGAGCATGAACTGGTTAGATTGTGGCAGCTGTGAAAAAGGGGTCCATTATAAAAAGAAACACAAACACACAGAATTGTTGCATTAAATATTTATTCTAGACTAATCATTATCTCACACTGTTTCCTTAGTAAATAGACACATCTTATTGGCTAAAGAGGAACCCCATCTTCCAACCTTTCAGCATTCAGGTTGTTTTGTTGTGCCCCAGGCGGCAGACATGTTGCCCGATTTCAACAAACATTGCCGAGCAACATAAGCTACAAAGACCTTTAATAATGCATGCCTGATGCCACCTCTCCATCCATCCCCCTCCTCGACTCGCCCCGTGGGCATAACAAAAGTGAACTCTCCAAAGCATCATGCTGTTGAGCAGTGTAGGGTAGAGCAGCATTTAGCTGCACTCCGGGGGGGGGACCCAAAAATACATTTTAAATGTCAGTTTACTTTGTTCCATTCAAGTACAATCAAACACATTATGAATATGTTGGGAAAGGACAAACCGCTGGCAGATGTTCTTTTTCACTTCTTACAAGTCTCCTCCAGTGTTTTCCCACCGAATGTGATTCAATCCATGTCGGTGGCTGCTGGGTTGCAGGGTGCAGGAGCATGCATTACACTATTACACGCACGCGGTGCACAGAGAGGGCTGGCGTGTTCGCCTGCTGAGAACTGCAATGCGCACAGCGAAAGGAATACCTACTGAGAGAATGAAGCCGCAGCACAAAACTGAGATCATTTGTGTTATTATGAGAAATGTTTGGGAAAAAAGAAGAGTGGATCATTACGGCTCTGTGGCAGGACAAATTGGACAATGGCGGGCCGCCACAGTCTTGGTAATTAATGGGAACCACTTCTCCCCTCCGACTCCTGTGAGTTGGTTTGGTGTAAATGAATCCTTTCCTCTGTCTCTCTGAGCCGAGCGTAACCTTGTTTCAGGATGTTTATGGTGCAGACCGATGAAGAATATAAAGTTTTGTTTGTGTGACAGCTACAGAGAAGAACAGACAAAGGGAAATGACTTGTTGTTTAATGGTCTTTCCTTCATTACCTCCTCCCACCACTCCTCTTTCTTTCCCTCCTCATTATGTCTTCTTCTTTCTACTCCCTCTGTCCTTCAGACCCAAAGATCTGTACGTTGACCCCCAATGGGCACATGGACCTGTCCTCCCTGCCTGCTGGTCTGTTTCCAGGAGAGAGGTTGACCTTTGCTCTTGGCTCAAGGAAGAATAGCGCTATTTCTCTTGGCAGGGCCAACCTGGAGCAGAGGGCTGTGGTGAGTGGGATGGGCCGTAATGAGAGACAGGCTGGAAACACATAGCTGCTGTTTGTTAGTGGTTGACTGGTCATTTCGTTTGGACTCCTCGGGTACTGTGTGAGAGAAATAATGTGGGAGATTTATTTAATAATCACGTGTTGGGCCATTTCTTTATTTTCAAGGGGTATTTCAAATAATTTTTTCAAGGCTTTATTGGTTTGAAGGACGATATTATGCATCAGCAAGATTTTACCTCAAATCTTTAATTGGCTCATTACATGCCATGCAACTTAATTGACTACAAATTTAAGTATGGGCTGCTCTCACACATTTTGGGTAATCAGTAGCATATGATTATGTTGCTTTATTCTTCTTTATTATTATCAGATATTTGTTGATCTCTATTTATTATTGTTAGTAAACCAGAGGGTGAAAGCTGATCCAGACTGGACATGGTTCTCTGTCTGTCTCTGTCTCCCTCAGTATCCTGTTCGGCGTTACCACAACTGGGGCCGCACGCTGCCCCCCCCACCCTCAGGCCCTGTGGGCCCGTCGTTCCAGCTGGAACAGCCTGGGAGGCGGCCGCCCTTGTTCTTCCTCCTCTCCCTGCGCCAGTCCATCCTTCACCCCCACCTCCGCAAGGCCCTTCTATGGCTACGGCCTAGATGGTCTGGGAGGGTTGGTTGGAGGGAGCCTGCGTATCCGTGGTCCCCGCGCCTCCTCCTCGCCGCACCGACACTTCCATGGCGTCCACCCGGACGAGGAGGAGGCTCTGCTCTCCCCTCCCGCTGTCGCTTCCCACTCTCTTCACCTCCCCCACCCTATGCTCCCAGGTCCCTTCGTACCCAGGAGGGACCGCAGAGCTCTATCACTGGAGCTGCCCCACCTGCTGCAGGTGCCGGGACCCCCACACCCCCCACCACCGCCGCCGCCACCACACCACCTACCGCTCCCCATGACAGTCCACAGGAAAAAGAGCGTCAGTGGTGGTATGATCATCAGCGCAGGTGGTGGCGGTGGCCTCGACAGTCTGGGTGGGTTAGGTGGGGTCCACCAGGACTGTAACGGGAAGACGCCCCCAAATAGACACCAGGCCGAGCAGGCCGGAGGGGCGGACCCCCCGAGCCAGCTGAGGACTGACGTCTTCCCCCAGGTGAACGCCCGCAGCAAGGAACGGGAGGACCTGGACGATGACATCGAATATGTAGGTTCCTGTTTTGTGTTTGAGTGAGGGATGGAGGGAGGGAATCAAACAGTAACAGCATCAGGACAAGATGGTGAGAAAGTGAAGTAATGTTGTAGTCATCCGCCATCACTCTTAACAGTATGTAACATATAGAGAAACACAATCTATTCCTTGTGATTCCCAGGGACCGAATCATTGGTTTTTATGTTCAAGCTCCGGATTTCACACGTACAATAATCTCCTGCTGTCTCGTGTAGGATCTTCAAGTACTTTGTGTAAAGCCTGCACTCATGGGAGCCCCATTGTGTTCATTGTAAACAAGTCTGTGTAGAAGAGAAACAAGGTTAATTAGAAAGGACTATTTAGACAGCGGGGGAGAGAGAGAGCGTTACAGATGGCGGAGTTGGAAGATGCTCCGAGCTTTTCCTATGGACGTGTTTCAGTTTTTGTAAATACTTCGGAACGGGAAGCCAAACAGGAAGTGTCTCTGTGTGGTTTGTGTGTTTACTGCTGTGCGTGGTGGGTGAGCCGCGATTCGTGCTGATAATGTGTTTGTTGCAGTGCTTGTGCGTCCGCATCCAGAAGACGTTAGAGGCGTACAGACCTGACTGGTGTGAGAGCAGAGAGGACTGGTCCGTCTTCCTGTTCTCCCCACAGAACAAGTGAGTCGCCATCGCCCCAGTTGCATATCTGCCAGCGCTCCTGATTCTTGCAGGAGTCTCTCTATTTATAACCTTTTCTCCCACTGTGCTCCCGATTGATCCTTTCTCCTGTTATCTCCAGATTTCTTGGTAAAAATCAAATGGGTGTGTCTTGGTTTCTGTGTTGGATGTGTGCACCAAAACTGTTCTTTCAACCACACTTCCAGAAGAGGAAGAAATGGGTATCGAAATATCAGCCAGAATGGTTCAAAAACCTTCAATTTCTTAACCCCAAGCCACATTATCAAACATCAGGTGGTCTGTACTGGTAAAAGTGGAAAACTCTCCCTCTATTTCACAGCCAAATGTTGGCAGCTATGTTAATTTATCAAGTGCATCGATTGTGCGTTGAATTAAAATGCTCTTTTATACTCACTGCCTCACACACACCCACACTTTATCAGTTGTCATACACCGTCTCACCAGAGTATAAACTAGGAGGGGTGGGAAGCTCCTGTTCCCCATCTCATCAATAAGAAGGACAGGGGTTGCCAAGCCTCCACAGAGAAGGACTACATTAAGATAATCGATCGGCACCTAGATATTTTCTACACTGCCCCCTCCTGGTAGAGAAAGAAACGTGCCCCGGGGGTTATACGCATTACCTTTAGGCAATTCATTCAATTTGGCAGGAGCGCGTCAGATGAAGACACACTCAGTCGAGTCTTAAATAAAAGACACTTAAATGTGTCCATGTCTTCCAAAATAGTTTAGAATAAATTTGATGCCTCCATTACTTGATTCATTCTGTGTCTTCTCATCTGTTCCAGTAAATACTGCAGTGGAGATAGTTAATAGCTTTTTGGCAGTACGCAGTGTCACATGTGAAGTTTTTAGAAATACATATTCAGTATTTGTTCGTCCCCATCTCTCTGTCTCTCTCTCCGTTTGTTCCTCTCTTATCCCCCTCTTCTGTTATCCCAGCAGAGCAGCGCACTCAGGAGTCGGTTGCCTCTGAGAGAGTTGTTAATGTAATTTGTTTTGAATTAGGAGCAATGTAAACATGGGGCTGAACGAGGCTATTTACTCACTGAGATGCTCCCGTACTCTGTGAGGGAACTTGGCTCCCATTCGGATTGGATGGAAGAGGCTTTTTAAATGAAGATTTTACCTTTTTTGCTGTCTAATTTCCTCTCCTCTCCTCTCCTCTCCTCTCCTCTCCTCTCCTCTCCTCTCCTCTCCTCTCCTCTCCTCTCCTCTCCTCTCCTCTCCTCTCCTCTCCTCTCCTCTCCTCTCCTCTCCTCTCCCCTCCTCTCCTCTCGCTCCAGGTTCAGGAGGATATGCAAGTCGATTATAGACCATAAGCTGTTTGACTATGTGGTCCTGGCCTTCATCTTCTCGAACTGCATCACGGTAGCTCTGGAGA
This sequence comes from Pseudopleuronectes americanus, assembly GCA_038501795.1. Lineage (NCBI taxonomy): Eukaryota > Metazoa > Chordata > Actinopteri > Pleuronectiformes > Pleuronectidae > Pseudopleuronectes > Pseudopleuronectes americanus. The sequence goes on from CM076732.1 coordinate 4,326,174, forward strand.
GGCCAAAGATATTACAGGGCAGCTTCGTAAGTCCATCCTTTATGTGTGTGTGTGTGTGTGTGTGTGTGTTTGTGTGCATGTGCCGTTTTTGCACGGCTGCTTTTTCTATTCTCTCAGGATAAATTCAGTTTTACTATCTAAAAGGATCAGTGAGTAAACTTTTACTACCCCTAACTGCCCCATCTTCTCTCTCTCTCTCTCTCTCTCCCTCCTCTCTCTCTCTCTCTCTCTCTCTCTCTCTCTCTCTCTCCCCCTCTCTCTCCTGTTTGTCTATCCAGGAAAGAATCTTCCTCACCATCTCCAACTACATCTTTACGGCCATCTTCGTGACCGAGATGACACTCAAGGTAACATTTTACAGCCCGTCTCCCGCCGCCGATGAGTCCAAAGAGTTGTGTGTGTAGCTGTACTGCACAGAGTCGTACTCCTTATGCCTCCGCCCCGCTCACAAATTTACAGATAAGCTTTGGGTGGTTAAAGGTCAAAAGGTCACAGTGACATCATATGACTCTAAAAAGTAGAACGGAGCCTGAATCACCTCTTGTTGGTGAAGGCATGACGCTGCAATGGGGTATTTTTTTGTTTTGTGTGTCTGTCCCTTGTCATCCAGTTGTGTGTCTCTCACATTGAGTTGACTCCGCCTCGGTGCTTCCCCCCCTCTCATTGCAATTTCCATGTTCCTTTTGGAGGAGAGTGCAATTAAACAATGTCATTAATTAGTGGCAAGTCTTCTCTTATGGACGCTGCCAGTCTCCAGCTGCTTCTTTTTCAAGTCGGTTTTCACCTCCCTCTGTTCTCATCAGTCCCTTTTCAGGCTCTTTCAAGTTCCTTCTTGTTTATTTGCTCTCCCTCTCTTTGCCATTGTCTTTAAATGCTCCGGGACAAGTGGACCATCATTAACCAATCACAGCCCGTCAATGAGCTACATGCTTGTCAGAACCCTGGCTGAGCCGTACATGTCTCCCTCCAAGTCTCTGCCTGAGCCTTGTGTGTCTCCATTGTGTGATTTGTTGAGCGTTTGATTGTGGAGCTTTCATCCCTCAGTCGGACTCCAGCATAGTGTTGTTGGTTGCAAGACTAAATCAAAATCACAGCAGGACTGACGAACTGGTCAAGGTGCACAACTGTTGAAATTATTTCATGAGGCAGCTGCAAACACACTGCAGCTTTGCGTTGTGCATTCACTTGACTTTTTCAGCATTCAGACCCGTTGTGTTTGCCAGACTCTGATCTTTCAAACGTGTTGACAACATGTTTGTACTCCAACCCCCACAATCCCCCTGAAGCTTCGCCGGACACTCGGCAAACAGATTCAAATGTCAGACACGAGGCTTCCACTGCTGCCTTGACAGACCCTGGATCAGGTTGTGCATGAGTAACAGGGTGCTGGTGACACTCATGTGTCTCTCACTGTTTTCACTCACAGCAGAACTAAGTACCATAATGTGACAAATGGACTCACAGGCAGTGCAACATTATTACTATACCACCAGATATCAAACCCACTGGTACCTGTGTACTCCCTTTGGATAGTGTCTCAGTTTGCATGTGTTTCAAGGGTGTGTGTGTGTGTCTGTGTGTGTGTGTGTGTGTGTGTTGTTTCAGAGACATGTTACACACCTTTTTGGTCAGACAGCAATCTTCTGCCGATCACCTGGTAGTTTAGTTTCCCTTTTTTTCATTTCGTGCCACATATTCGATTATTGGATTTCAAATTTGATAGTTTACATTACAGAGTTGATTCAGAAACTAACAAAACACATACTGTTTATCTTCTAATTGTGTTTACGCAGCTGTGAAGTAAGTGTAGTCCCTGCTCTTTATTCTTCATCTCCCCCCCCTTCTTCAGGTGGTCTCCATGGGTCTGTATGTGGGGGAACAGGCTTACCTTAGGAGCAGCTGGAACGTCCTGGATGGCTTCCTAGTGTTTGTGTCTTTGATCGACATCGTTGTGTCCATGGCGGGCGGGGCCAAGATCCTGGGGGTGCTTCGAGTCCTCAGGCTGCTCAAGACATTGCGTCCTCTCAGGTTTGGACGAGGGTCGTCTTTTAAACAACTTTTTTCACTGTTATTTTTCAACAGCAGACAAATAACTTAGATTCTCTTTCTCAAGTCTCCTTCTGGACGCACAGTTTGTACTAAATATATAAAAGTCAAAGAAAAAACTAATATGTTCTATAGGTGCTTTAATGGAGCAGCCACACACGTTTGAGACGAGACATGTCGTCCATCTTTATACACAGTCTGTGTGTCCAATGCACAGACACAATGATTCTTATCTCTGTTTGTGTTGTCTTCTTTGTGCAGGGTGATCAGCAGAGCTCCGGGTCTGAAGCTGGTGGTGGAGACCCTCATCACTTCCCTCAAGCCCATTGGCAACATCGTCCTCATCTGCTGTGCTTTCTTCATCATCTTTGGTATTCTCGGTGTACAGGTAAAAAGCAAATTAATTGCATGTTAACTTTTTCCAAATAACCTATTTGTGTGCAATGTGTTTTTCTCCCCATTATGAGGTTTTTGGAGATACTCTATTTCCCTCTCTTTCCCTTTCTCTTTGAAGCGCAGCAGCTATTCTACAATTTTCTCTTTTCAGTTAACTTTCATTGTCTTCCTTCTTCTTTCATCACTGCCGAAAATTGTCAGCTGCGCTGATCTCTGACCAGCTCATTATTTCACTCAAGAGCATCTTTTCATGTCTCAGTCGTGTCCTGTGAAGGCTCATTCCTCTGTTTCTTTATGAGTAGCAGCATTAACAGATAGATGTCCCTGTTCTTTTACTGACAGCTGTTTAAAGGCAAGTTCTTCTACTGCCTCGGCCCCGACGTCAAGAACATTACCAACAAGTCTGACTGTCTGCAAGCCAACTACAAGTGGGCTCACCACAAGTACAACTTTGACAACCTGGGACAGGTCAGTGCTCTGTGCATTCTGTTTGAGTGGTATGTTTTTTATCTGCATGAACAGCAGGAAAAAAGACTTCATAAAATAAGAACTTCAGTTTTCCTTTCTGTTTCTCTGGCTTCTGTTTCCCAGGCTCTGATGTCCCTGTTTGTACTTGCCTCCAAAGACGGCTGGGTTAACATCATGTATCACGGCCTGGATGCTGTTGCTGTGGACCAACAGGTACCAATCTGCACAAAAATGATATTCCATAAAAAAACTCTTCTTTCCTTTCCTCTCATCTCCGTGTTTGTTTCTCACTTCCTTCATTTCCTGTCGACCCCAGCCGGTGACCAACAACAACCCGTGGATGCTGCTGTATTTCATCTCCTTCCTGCTCATCGTCAGCTTCTTCGTCCTGAACATGTTTGTCGGCGTGGTGGTGGAGAACTTCCACAAGTGCCGCCAGAACCAGGAGGAGGCGGAGCGCAAGAGGCGAGAGGAGAAGCGTCTGAGGAAGTCGGAAAAGATGAGGCGGGGTAAGAGATTCTAGATCACTGAAGAGGAAATATGCAGTCTTTAACTGAAACAAAAAGATACAAGTACAAATTGATTATGTTTCAAAGCTTCATTTATGTATTTGTCCGCCAACAGAAGCCCAGAAGGTGCCGTACTCCGCCAGCTACTGCCACGTGCGCCTGATGATCCACACACTGTGCGAAAGCAACTACCTGGACCTCATCATCACCTTCATCATCTGCATCAACGTCATCACCATGTCCCTCGAGCACTACGAACAACATCACGTAAGAAGGAGTGTCCACCTGTCAGTGTAAAGACAGGGTTTCCCACAGGCTGAGTGTTGACCTGTCGGTGGGGGAATGTGACCCGAGTTATTTTTGTGAAGCTACAATTTACATATGTCCCTTAAACACCTCACATGTAGACTGCTATAGGAAATACGTTGAGATCATAGAATTTGTATAAAGATGGACGATGCGTCTCCACTTCCTCCTTCTAACGGAGTCCAAATATCCTGGGTGCGATAGTTGCCATCTTGGGCATGTGAAGCCAGTGTCGAGGTCACGTAAATACAGGCCCTCCAACCAATCGTGAGTCAGTCTCAGCTGTCAATCATAACATTTCCCCTCGTTTGTATAGCAACAAAAAAAGAATTGCAGCCATTCTCACTTGAAAGAATTGCACTTGAACAAGTGTTAACTAGCTAAAGTGACCAAACTAATCAGTTTCTTCGATGTGTACTTGAATTGTCCCATTCACTAACATGGAGGAAGTGGAGCTTATGACCTGGGCCACAGCCAACCACCAGGGGGCTATCAAGACATGTCATCCATCCTTATATAGAGTCTGTGGTTAAAACTGAGTGACTTGACGAAACAAACCCCAAGCTTCCTCGACAGATTCCTTCAAGCTCATCACCAGTGAATGGAGTTAATACTGGCTTCATGCAGTCTGATAAATCCCCCCCTCCTCTCCCAAAGACACACAGTGATACCACCGACTGCTCAACCACCGTGAAACTGCGTCCGGACTCTGCAGCCGGTGTTGTGAGTAGCTGCAGTCGTCACAAAGGAGCCGTGATTGCGCTGCTGATTTGACGCCGGCTGCTGTCAGAGAGGTGTTAGCTGCACCGGGCGTGTATCTGCTAATTCAGTCTGGATGAATGGAATCCGAAAAAAAGCTTGATGGCGTTATATATATTTTATTTTTTCCGTGAGGGAGAGTGAGGTGATTATTCTTGAGATAAGATGCTAGTTTGACCTTTAAAGCGGAGCGAGCTTCCCTCCCAACAAACTGGCCGGGCATCAGATAAATATCTCAGGTCTCGGCTGCAATTGTCATCTGTTGGTCCTGACATTTGCCCCTTTGCTACAGTCTACAGGTCTGTTGTTCCGTTTCAGAGTAGAGAGCAGATAGAAATACGATCCAGCCTCTGCAGTAACAGGAAGCTGGACTGAACGTTGAAGACAAATAAAACAGTTTGGTTTAAATAACATGTGTTTTGTTGTTGTGCGACATAATGTGAGGATGCTCTGTAATGTGTTTGCCTCTGGCGTGCTTGATTTTACTCTGCACACAACAGGAACACTGCAGCGTCTCCCTGCTGATGCTGCGGATAAGCCACACCACACCCATCACACACACACAAAGGCACACAAAAACACACACTTTTTAAACCCCTCTCTTTCTCAGTCTCTGGCTCTCACCCTGAAGTACTGCAACTATTTCTTCACCTCCACTTTTGTTTTGGAGTCGGTGCTCAAACTCATCGCCCTCGGCTTCCGACGCTTCTTCAAAGAAAGGTACAGTGTGTGTGTTTATAGCTGGCGTGTTGACAGTGTGATTGTGTGTGAGAGTTTCCCCCGTGTGTCTGCATGTCAGTGAGCGTATCAGCTTCTCTTCTGGGCCTTTCTGAATGTCCTGCCTGAAAACGCAAGCCCCCCCTCTTGGATTAGCTGCGGCAAAAAATAATATTTATATTTTAGGACAGTTGGAGATATACTGTCACTATAATTACTGTATGTTTTTGTCTATTTAGCGAAGTCACTTATCCTGTATATGATGTGGAGGAAAATTAGACATTTAAAATAAATAACACAGCTCCAGGCACATGCCATAATCTCTAGGATTCTAGCAACAACATTTATTTAGCTCAGAGTGTAATAGCTGAACAAATCCGCCTCTTGCTTTGATCACTATAAATGGACCGACTGATGATATGAGGATTAGGAAATATGGTTGTGAGCATGTGAGCTGGCTCTCATGAGTTCTGTTGTTAAGTTGACTGAACCATTTTCTGGTGCTCAGACATGTTTCATGACTATTACCACATATCAGCAGTTTTATAAATGAAAACAGAGGTGTCCTCTTTTAGAAGCAAGTTCAAAGTTTATGGTTTTCTTTTCTTTTTTTTATATATATACAAGTTCCCTTATTACATTGAGTCATCCAATAATGCTAAAACAAACTTTAACTTATTAACAATAAAATACATTGATTAAATCAAACTTTCATATTGTGTGAATGTAACGATGAGGAGAGTTCTTTATCATTTTAGTTTAATTACTTTATTTGGTTATTCCACAGTGGGAGTTGATGTTTTCATCTGCAGTTGGATTACACTAAAACGACCGGGCGGTTTAAAACAAAACTTCCATTTAAGTTTTTTTGCAGATAAGGGGACAGATCCAGTAACTTTTGATACTTTCTCTTACATTGCAGGACTGGGTGTTTTCTTATATTTTTCAATGATGTCTCAGAGCAGAGTTAATGGATCTTGATGACAGAATTCATGCATGTGTGTCTGTGTGTGTGTGTGTGTGTGTGTGCAATTTGGTGCCGATTCAAATAAGAATCTGGATCGAGTGTGTTTTCAATGTGGTTTCATAAGGGGACTATTTGGCCCAGAGGTATCCTAGTTCTTTATCAGTTCTCTGTGTGTGATACCACTGAACTTGTCCTGCACTTTGTGTGACCTTTTCAGGACACACACCTCAGCACAATCCCTCACTCAGGGCCCAGACTAATTGATTTGTCACTCACCCGAATGTGCACGGTGATGAGACGTCTTATTCTTTCAGGGATATGCAGTGACTTGTTAAAGGCTGATACAGATTTAGGAGCTTATATTACACTGATGGTAGTTTAATGTCATTGACCTATTTTAGTCCGCTAAGTGAGAGAGGAGGGAGAGAGACAGATAAGGTGAGAGAGGGAGAGAGACAGATGGTCAAATATATGGGAGGGGAAGCTGGACGGATCAAAGACAAAGACAGACCAGGATAAAAGAGAGATGAAATGAGAAAGAGATGGACGGATATAGAGAGAATTATCACACTGTTATTATCAGCTGGCACTTTGTCTCTTTTTATGTAGCGTCAGCAACAGCCGCGAGCAGTCATTGTGCATAGTGTGATTTATAATCCGGGGTGGTTCTCAGGTCAGCTCTACAACTGGGTTATCGGAGTAGCAGGTAGCTTACAAACACACGTGCCACCTGCAGAACTGCAATTACTGTAGTAAGTGCCAACAAGGGAACAGTGCCGGCTTTTTAAGTGTGACTTTAATAGTGTGTGTGTGTGTGTTTGTGTGTGTGTGTGTGTGTGTGTGTGTGCCAGGTGGAACCAGTTGGACCTGGCCATTGTGCTTCTGTCCGTGATGGGCATCATTCTGGAGGAGATTGAGACCAGCTCCACTCTGCCCATCAACCCCACCATCCTCAGAATCATGAGAGTACTGAGGATAGCACGAGGTACGTTCACGCCGCTGAAACCTTAAACTACTTTTGCATATCTGTGTGTGTGCCTGTGTGTGTGTGTGTGTTTGTGTGTGTGAGAGAGTGTGTGTGTAACATGGCGTGTAAATGAAGAACTGACCTTTCCACAGTTTAATGTTTCTCATTTAGTCTATAATTGAACCTGAGGGATTTTCCCCCTAAATCCCCACTCTTAAAATATCTCTCTCTCTGTTTCTCTCTCTCTACACACACACACACACACACAGTGCTGAAGCTGCTGAAGATGGCGACAGGAATGAGGGCCCTGTTGGATACGGTGGTCCAAGCCCTGCCTCAGGTACACACACACACACACACACACACAAACACACACACTACAACACAACCACTCGCACAATGTCCACCTGGGAGTTGGCCGATCTCTCTCAATATCCAGGGTGGTGCTAGCCCCCTGTTGCTTTCTCTGTTGGCCCTTAGGCAGCTCTGATAAAAGACTCATTCATACCACATACTGGTGGACTGACACACACACACACACACACACACACACGTGTTAGAGCAAATACAAACAATCTCTTTTGTAAACCTGTGGAACAGCTTTGAAGATGTTTGTCAGATTAATATGACACAAGAGTTAAAAATCGTATTTAATTATCACAAAGTAAAAGACTAAAGTCAAAGAAAATCTTGTGTGATAGTCATCTTTTAAACTTGAACTCCAAAGTCTCAAAATACAACAGACATTTTGACATGGAAAACTTAATGGCTTCAGTTCAAGATAGACTTGAGAGTGAGACCTGAGACATCATTCATTTTATCATGTACACCTTTGCTTCTCCTACTGGGACACGTCAGCTCATGTCTACCCAAATGGCTCTTTCAGTTCCAGTAGTGTTCGATGGGAATCTTAGCTGTTTTCACTTTCAGGACCATGGAGAGCACTCAGACTCCCACCACAGTGTGCTAGAAACAGAAGTTACTCCTCAAACTGTCTCTGGTTCTGATTCTACAGATTGTTTTTTACAATGATCCAAAGATAAAAAGTTGTTTTATATATGTAAGATTTATGTGAATCTATAACCTTTTGCGTATTTATTATTTTGCCGATGCTACTCCCACATCTGTATTTATGTTACTGGAGGCAGCAGCCAGTTAGCTTAGCTGAAGAAACACAGGCAGGAAGTGGACTGAGGATTGTGACACATGACAAAAGTCTCTATAATGAACGGTGGTCAATCGTGGTTGTTTTAATCCGTTCAAAGCCGACTCTGTTTGAATAAAAACTAAACCAAAAAAAAGCAATCTTCTAGACATGCAGGTGCAAGGACAAAAACACAGCTTTATTTATGGACATGCAGGCACACACACACACACACACACACACACACACACACACTAACACACACACACACAAACATCCACACATAGTCTGACCAATTGACCAAGAAAAGTGAGATGGAGCAAACAGAGGGGAAACAGGTGGTGTGGAGAAAGGAGTGCAGGCAGAGGTGAGGGAGAACAGATTCCTTGTTTTTTTCTTTTCTATTGATCCCCCTCTCATTAACACTGAGCCCTTTGCTCTATCCCGAGGGCAGCAGGCAAGGTAATTAAAACTCGGGCTAATTAAACAGTTTCAGTGGGTCTCTGCCAGTGTGGATGTGTGCGAGTGCATATTCAGGTACGGAAACTGTGCAACTGTTGCACCTGACGAGATATTTAATCAGAGGCGATATTACTCTTCCTTTCACCGTGAAAATGAAGTGGCAAGCTGCCAACGCTTTTTTTTCTCCATTACATCCAATTGAATATTGACATTTCAACAAAGGCTCCAGGAGGAGGAAGAAAGAAGCAAGGAATATATAAATAATGACTTCATAACACACAAGGGTAGATTTCTGCTCGAATAATAATTTATAATATCAAACGTGATGTGAATACTTAACAAGCTCCACGAGGAGTTTATATATTTAATAGGCCGTGACAGACGTAATGAGCAATCCATATACTTACACTAAATAAGCTTAATAGGTCAGAGGGAATTAATTATTTTAATGAGAGTAAGACACAAGCAAAAATATCTGCCAAACGTTTTATCTCTTACTAAGTCTGGATTATGGTTGTGGTTTACTTTGATGTCATTTACCTTCAGTCATGGTCACAAGTGTGTAACGTGTCTCCTGTTTACCTGCAGCTAGATCTTTATAGCTCTGCCAACCCCATTCAAATACAGCCAAGAAGCCTCTGCTGCAAATACCTCGACGTCTTGTAATAAACATTATTTGCATCACAGAACCTCTTTAAGCAAGTTCTGTAACTGGCATGAAGCTAATCAATTTTTTCTTAATTGAACTTTAAATTCTCTTTAAATAATATTTTCCCTGAAAAACAGATGACCTAATCTAGACCTCTCCTCAGAAAACATGGAGTGTATTACTAGTAACTACTTCGCGGTGCATGTACTGGTTCCCAGTGGAGTAGTGTTGATAGCAGAGTATTAAAAACAGTGAAAAGGAGAATGGGCTCTGTATCCCTGTAATGGGATTAGAATTTGCCCGGAGTGTTTATCGTGCAATATCATCATCACCATGAAGTTGTGGGAACAGTGTCCTGGTTTGCGGTGGAAAGGAGCCAAACTTGAAAAATTCCCCCACGGCACCGGGGGGGTTCGGTTTTATCAGAGTCTCTGCGGGTGTTTGCGGAGCCAAGCAGCCGAGCACTGTAAATAAGTCGTAATCCTGTGTGACCAGTTTCGCGCACATTCATTATTTGTATTATTTCTGCTGATGTGTTCAACTAACACCAATGTGTTTTTTGTGCGTCAGATTTTGACTTAGAATGGAACCGGTGCATGAAACCTCGTCACTGCTTAGGGAGCAGATTAATGTCTCAGATGCTTGAATTCTGTCAGATGGTTTGTGACATATGCTTGGTAAGAGGTTTTTCTCTGTGTGTGTATGTGCGTGTGTGTGTGTGTGTGTGTGTGTGTGTGTGTGTGTGGGTGTGTGTCTCCATTTGTGTGTGTGTGTTCTGCAGGTGGGTAACCTGGGCCTGCTCTTCATGCTCCTGTTTTTCATCTACGCCGCCTTAGGAGTCGAGCTTTTCGGAGAACTAGGTAAGTCGGACGCTACAATGGAACCATCTCACATTCAACCTAATATAAATTATGTAAAGCGACTTATATAAGATATGTGCGGTGTTGTTTTTACATATATCAACCGACAAAAAAAAAGAAGCTTGCTTGAGGCTTTCAAAGGGGAATTGTCTTCAAAAGAATTACTTCAAAGATTTTTACTTTCGGACAGTTTCTGTGTTGACACGTGATTGGCTAGGCTTTGATCTCAATGCTAATCTGAAAACCTTTAAGACGATGTGTATTATCCCGTTTCTGGCACGGAACTAAAATACCCACCATATGTGTTATAATGTAAATTCTACTTGGATTAATCCCTCCATCGCATATATGTAGTGGTGTGATGACAGGATTACACCAAGTGTAGTCCATGAGCCGAATGTCCACACATCATCACTGTGTGTAGCAGTGGAATGTCAACCTGCTGACAGGTGACAAATGAAAAACCTACAGTCAGTGTCTTAGGAAGTAATGGGACACCAGAGCAGACACAAATATATTCTCTTATTTGATGAGGGAATGAGGTCGAGAGCGCTGCCTGACACGTCAGCTCAAAATCCTCCTGGTTGAGATCTGGTGTCTGTGAAGGAATTAACTGTGGTGTGTTGGTGCAAGCATAAATAAAAAGAATAAGAAACGGTATAGGAATATTCTCAACATCATGGAAAAGAGATATGTCCATCCTCATCAAACCATTCAGGTATTTGTACACTAATGTTACTACACTAGTGCAGATAAAGTTGAATCTAATCTAATAAAAGTACACAACTTGTATTGTCTTTACCATGAAAATCTCCTTATTTCCCTTCCATCCTGTCTCCTGCAGTCAGACTACCATTAGGGAATCTACCCACTCCGCAGTATTCTGGTACATAAGTACTGTCCTAAAATACCCACATTGAATCTGGGAGATGTGTCCTCCGAGCTGTCACGTTTCCCCTTGTTTGCTGCAGCTGCAGCGCTGCTTCCTATTGGAGCCCGGAACGGATTAGAGGCAAAATGCAAGTGTCTCTTTTCTTGAGGCAGTTTTCAGAGATTATCTTGGGATGTAAGCTCAAAGACAAACAGCGTTTTGTCACAGTGCTGCTCATTTGATAACTGTGTCCACACGGAGTTGGCTTGTTTGGACAAACATCCAGGCGGCTTAGTGACACAAATGGTTGATGCTTCTGCGACCTTTGGAAGCAATGACTTGTTGAACCTTGAGATCTTATAACTCCTTTGATTTCTCTTCTCCTCTCACCTCTTGTCTTATCTGTGACCCAACCACTTCTCCTCTCCCTCCCTCCCTCCACCCGACCCCTTCCTCTCTTCCTCAGTTTGCAATGCGGACTACCCATGTGAGGGTATGAGTCGTCACGCTACTTTTGAGAACTTTGGCATGGCCTTCCTTACCTTGTTCCAAGTCTCCACGGGCGACAACTGGAATGGCATCATGAAGGTACAATCTGCTGGGATATAATGTGAATTAAATTCGTGAATCATAGACTTTATGTAGGTGATTAAGGTGGACGACATGACTGCTCCTTTAAGGGAAACCAACGCGTTCTTATCAGCCCCTGGTGGCTGGCTGCTGTAAGGTTCATTAATTACCCAAGTCCCAAAATGTCAAAGTACAGTTCTCTATAAGTTTTATTTAGTTATTTGATGCTATAATATTTTGATGAAACGTTATGATTTTGCAACTTAGACTGACTCACGATTGTTCAAGCACTTACTCAGGTAAAGCTCATATTATTGTTTTCTAAAACAGTGCATTGCCCTAATCTGGTGTTTAAAGTAAGATTATTCCTAATACAGATAAGAGTTTAGGTTACAAAATAAATTAAACCATTGACTGAATAGATTTCCAAGAGAGACGAGATAAACTCTTCCTTTATTCCTCCCATGCATCCCATCTCTCGCTCTAATGGTAGTCGCTGATGATAAGAAAATGTGCTTGCTCAGCACTGGGAGTGCAGATTCACGTACTGATGGGAAAAGGGACTGCCTGTGCCTCAATGCACGCGCACACACAAAGCAACAATTTCCCCAGGACATACTTCTACTACACACCGGCAGCTAGGACCACTCCTCCGCGCACCTAGGCTGTGCGTGGGAACAGGGATTACGCCGGAGCATGTCTGGCGTGGACCATTAAACACACACTGGGTATACAGGCAGCCCGGTTGGTAGTGGGCCATGAAGTGAGCCAGCGGGCGGCAGATGCTTCCTCTCAGAGTAAATCTCTGTCATTTTAGCCATTAAATTACTGCCTGGGCTGTTGAGAGGGAGAGACCTGCTCTGGTTGGTAAGACGCGGGTAAGGCAGAGCGATAATTAGTCGTGCGGTGACGATAGAGTCGAGAGGAAATAATGAGGCAGAGGACGATGGGTAATAGGGCAGTGGGGAATAAAGCAAACAGCATCGAATTGTATTAAGAGACGGATGAAGGGAAGGGAGAGGATTTAAAGTAGTGGCCAGTCATTATGCTTTATCCCCTCTTATAGGAAAGCACAGCAAAAAATGAAGTACGCAGCAGGAGAGAGGGGGGTCGAGAAAAAATGGAGATTCGGATGAGGAGAGAACAAATCTATGTAAATGAATACGATGGAAAGGGAGTGAGGGCAGGAAAGGGAGATGTTCAGTGAAGGTGCACAGTGTGTGATTGTCATGCAAGATTAGGCATAAAAGACCAGCTCCAGCTCAGAGGGATGAAATTGTTATGTGTGGTCACTGCCCGGGTGAGATATGTGTATTTCCTCCAGAAAACACTTGTCACTTTGGTTCTCCTCCGACTGAACTCTGCTGTGACCGAGTTAACCGGACTGGAAACTCACCGGAAAGAAAAGAAAAAAACTGTTTCTATGCAAAGAAGCAAAACAATTAAACGTGGGATGATGAGAAAAGTTTTCTCCCACCATCGAATAATGTCAAATTTGAATTAATCAATTTGACTAAATATAATTATTGTGTTATTACAGTATTCAACAATTGATCTGTTTTCGTTTCCTGGAGTGTACCCTCTCATGTGGCCCTTGTTCATCTCCTTCTGACCAACCCTCTCCTCTCCTCTCTCCTCACACTCTGCCTCTGCGACACCAGGACACATTGCGGGAGTGCCCCCCCGACCACAGCACAGACAAAGACTACGCCTGCAATCCGAGCCTTCAGTTTATCTCGCCCATGTATTTTGTCTCCTTCGTGCTCACCGCCCAGTTCGTGCTCATCAACGTGGTGGTGGCTGTGCTGATGAAGCACCTGGACGACTCCAACAAGGAGGCCCAAGAGCAGGCGGAGATGGATGCAAAAATTGAGCAGGAGCGGATCCAGGGTACCCTCTGTTGCATGGGCGACCCCGGCTGCGGGGGTGGGGGGGTGGAGAAAGAACTGGTCGCCGCGGCGTCAGGGCCCGGAGGCTCGGCAGGAGGACGGGAGAGCGGGGACGGCCGAGGGGAACCGGGGAAGAAGATGAGGCGAGCGGCAGCCACTGCGCACCAAGAACTGTACAACTCCCGCAGCTCCAGTCAGATCCTGCACTCACCAGCACAAGTAAGTATGTGCATATGTGTGTGTGTGGATGTGATACTGGTGAGAGAGAGAGGCCTATTCTGAATGACTGGTGTCTGAGTGTGTGTGTGTGTGTGTGGAGGGTGTGTGCATTGGGTCTTAGTGGGATCAGGATAAGGCCGATGTTTATCTTTATTGTAACCTAACTGCATCTTCAAAACAGTTTGGGCCAAAGAAAAATTTTATATTGGTTGAGCATAAGTTTTAAAGTCTGTATTGGTTTTAAAGTTTTTGTCAATTGGTTTGAATCTGCAATTGGGGGGGCACGGGACTGGAAATATTTTCCCAAATGAGACAAAACTACCGGAGTAATATAAAGTAGATGAAAGGGAAGTCGTATATTTGAGCTTTTACCTTTGGAGAGCATGTCATTTTTCTTTCTTAACTGTAGTCATAGCAACCCATGATGTCAGCTAGGAGAGCCAGGCAACTTTAAAAAGAGACAAAATATGTAAAAGCAAAGTAGAAAAGTCCAGGGGTCCGTGGTAAAGATGGTGGAAAGGGAGTGAGGGCAGAAAATACTTGTTTTGCATAAAGCCTGAGTCATTAAGAAGGCAGGATATAGATGAGGGTGACTGCAGAGACTATTAAATCATCACCGCAGCTAAACAAAGTCCGGTTTCACCTTTGGTAGAGATATTTCAGTTCGGTGTTGGCTGACAAAGGAAGTCGGTGCAGACCAGAGAGAAATCACTGGCTGCATCAGCCCCTCCCCCACCACCCACTCTATCTCCCATCTGTCTCCAGATCCCTCTCTCTCGTTCTCTAACATAAAAATAAAAAGAGTGACGCAATAAAGGATTTGCACAGCACAAGTCCTGGTGTGTGTGTGTGTGTGTGTGTGTGTGTGTGTGTGTGTCTGTGTGCAGCTGAATGAGGCTCGTGTGAAGAACACCTTGTGAAAACACGCTGACACCTTTGATGAGTTTCGTTCCAAGATTATAGATTTTCCCATGAAGTGAAGTCAAAGCACTTTTATCGCCCCCTGGTGGCTGGGTGCATTACAGGGCATAAAACCTAATTCTCCATGTTGGTGGACGGGTTAGGGGCCAAACTAAAATGTTAAAATACACACCAATTGAAGAAAAAGCAGAGTTCGTATTAAATGTTTGGTCTTTTCTGGAGAATGGGAAGTGGAGACGCTTCATTCATCTCTATATAAAGTCTATTGATTTTCAAGTTAATGAAATCCTCTTTTTAGTTTAGTTTAGTTTATTTTTAAGCAGACACAATAACAGTTTTTTTTGGTTATCTCAAATGTCATCCATAATCGTGATGGATTTAAAAATGAAGGTGTTCAGACAGAGACTGTCCTCTCTTGTGCTATATTACACAATTAACAAGTGCTGTTTGAGTGCATGTTGAGAGACCAGTGAAGACTTTCCCCGGGATCAGAGGAGACGCTGCAGAAAGTCGGCACACACAGAGGGAGAGAGAGAGTAAAGGGATAAGAGAGGAGAGATAATAACTGAGCCGGCGACAGTCAGATAGAGGCAGTAATTAATTTCAGCGCTGTCCTCTCGCTCAAAAACCTCCATTCCCTGGCGACTCGCCCTATTGTTGTCCACTAATACAGTTATAAATGGAGGGCAGCACATAGGCCAACGCAGTCAATCATACATTATATTTCAAGCTCTCCACCTACACACAATAGAGTCTCCTGGGACTGGGCAGCCTGTGAGGATGTGAGAGAAAGTAGAGAGGATGTGTCGTTTTTGTGTATAAAAAGAAGCTGCAGAGTCAGTTTGTCACTGGGCCAAAATGTGGGTCTGTTTCATAAGCCAGCATGATGCAGGTTTATTTATTAGTACTTATAACGCTGGGGGTACAGTACGGTAACCTGCTTCTTGAAATTCAAAGCCCCCTCATTTTCAAAGAATGAGCCGTGAGTGATGCTAATAGAACTGTGTGAGTCAGGAAAATGTGCGTTTGCATAACTGATGTTAGTCCTATAAAGCAATGTTGTGGAAATTGTGCGATGGAAATAGGCTTGTGTGGGGATTGAGGAGGAGTGACCCTGTTTCACAGTGTCTTCTGGGCTGTATATCTGCTGATGTAATACAGTTATTTTGGCTGTTATAAATGTGCTGCAGGCACGGTGCACACAATGCACGGTGAAGTGCGGCACCCTGCAGAGAAATCACACAGAAATCACTTTTTCCTGTCACTATAGTTTCCTCTTGTTCTGCCGGATGGCTTTTTCCTAGAAACCAATCTGAAATTCAAGCGGGGTCATTTAAGTCGCAGAAAGGCCCTGAGTGATTCAGTCTAAATTGCTTTAATCCTAATAATACCGAGCGCACAAAGAAAACGCTTAACTCTTCAATTGTTTCAACAAGGTATTGAACAGCCTAATTGAGGCGAAATATCAAATGTATTTGCTCGACTCTCGCTGCTCGGGGCTTTGATAGAAACGTTCTGTGTCACTTGTTAATGAAGGTTTGGAGTCATAATATTCAGAAACAGTGTTTTTTTGCCCTGAAGGCCAAATAATTATGACTCAAAGAAAGAGTCTGACTCTGTTTGAAATCGACCTGTGTGTCTGAGTGAATGTGCACATGTGACTTTTATGAATGAGAACATAAGAAAGTGTAACAACATACCTGCGTGTGCACCCCTACCTTTTTATAACACTTAACAATGGTGTATGCATTTCCCTACTTGTTTCTTTGTCCTCGCATGTCCGCATGTGCACATGTTTGTGCCTGCGTGCAATACTGGTCTGCCGGCCTGCGTCTCGTGTGTGTGTCTCCGTGTGTGTGTGTGTGTGTGTGTCTGTGTGTGCGCATGTGTATGTGTTCCAGGAGAGCCAGTGGCTGGACAGCGTTTCTCTCCTGATCGAGGACACGCTAGAGGGGGAGATGCTGATGATCGACAACCTCTCTGGCTCTGTCTTCCACCACTACTCCTCCCCTGCACCCATCTGCAAGAGCCACCCGCAAGAGGTACCCCCCCGAGCTCCACGAGCACACACGTGACACACATACACACACATACATACATGCACACACATAACAAAGGACATTGTTGGTGACAGGCTGCACCTTTTCACAAGTGTCAAAGCTATTCTCAAAGTGGCTTATTATGAAGACACAACTTCCGAGTATTTTAAAATGCTAGGGTTTTTCTCACTGTGGTTGTTAAAGTCTTCACAGATCCAAAAGTTGTGAATTCAAACTATGGGACTGATAAAAATCGGACATTCCTCAGCAAACATATGTGGACATGTCCAAAACTACACATTTAACAGGATAAACCAGTACATGTGTGATGTTGAAAAAGAAAGTCTGGCCTTTACAATGGTGTTGGAAAACCCAAAATAAATACACACACACACACACGCACACACACACACACACACACACACACAGACACACGCGCCTTTGTGTATGGACTCAAACAATTAGAGAGGGAGAAGGACAACCTTTGTGTTTGTTAGCCAGATTGCATGCATGCATGTGGATTTGCAAAAGGAACACACTTTAATAGACACACACACACACACACACACAAACACACACACACACACACACACACACACACACACACTCTGGGCTTCATTCATCAACAAGAGTCTGAGTGAAAAATGTTTCGAGCTTTGGGAAGCGTGTCAACTGCTAAATGTGCCATTATGTTACAGTATAATGGAGAATATTAATTAAACACAATATCAACACAAGATATCAACTTTCCTTATGCACAGACATGTTGATTAATGAGGCCCCTGCATGGCTACACACACTCGAATGCGACCGCTCCACACACGCATGCATCGTGCACAGATATACTCACTGCACAAAACTCACGCTCACAAATCTACTGTCATGTGCCGGTGTTGTCGATCACAATGACAAAGTGCAGCGGGTCAGCACAGGGGAGGCAATAACTGGGTTCCACACCTCCTCACCTGTCAGTCTGGCTTTCTGCCTGTCTGCAGATGCTGTCAAACCATCAATCTTCTCTCGCTCTCTCTTTTACTTGCCACTTCTCTCCATCTGTCCCCGTGCTCTGACGGCTTTTCGCTGGATCCCTCTCTGATTCGCTGTATCTGATCCACCGCTGTTCCCCTTCAATTTCCCGTGTTGTGCGACCATCAAACTTGTGCATTGTGGCTGTTTGTTCGCGTGGGAGAGAGCGCGTGTGGGGGGTGTGCGACTTTCAGACAGATGAGACTTTGACTGTCGGGAGCTATGTACAGAATTGTTGTGTTTTCCGTGCAGTGTGTGTGTGTGTGTGTGTGTGTGTGTGACAGTGGAAATATTCAAAACATTCAGCAAGTAGCTGCCTAACAAGGACTTGAGTTCTTAGTCTGTCGAGAACACTTCAGTGGAGCAGTGAAGGCCGGTGCCAGTCATGTAGTAAAGCAGTCATGAACATAATACATCTACACAACAGGGTTTGAGGAAGGGCACCATCTTTAGAAGCGGCACATCTAATTTAAACGACTCTATAAAATTATTGGTTATAAATTGACATTTAAACTTGATCTTTTGTGTTTAATAAAAACCCTATTTGTTATCTGGAGATCTTGTCGTCGCCCCTCCTCAGCATCTCATGACCCTTCAGGGTTGTGTGACAGTAGAAGTATGAACAAGTTGTACACCTGCTTGTATAGATGCATATAAGCCTACTATCTTATAATAACACAACCTTAAAATAACAATAATAATCAAGGTACGATGCATCTTACAAACCTCATTTCATTTTGGGCACTCGTCGTAAGATAAGCACCAATGTTTAATACTCTGCCAAAAACTGTTGTTGTTATGAAAAAACATTAAAAAACTTCCAATCACTTGAAAGATTCATGAGTGATTGTAGCACTTTTGGCTCTGGTGGCTCCTGCCTCTCAGTTAGCAGAGCTGTGCCTGCTCATTCATGTAAGTTTGGTGTAAAATGATCATCTCACTGCCTGTACGCTTGTTGTCTTGTCTTGCTCTCGCTTTGTATGTAGCGTATATTATGTTGCTTACGCTCGCTGTGTCCAGACGATCATGGTTCATGTGATGCGGCCATGAGACACTCGTCATGCTTATTTTCCTGCTCAGTTACACTATCTGCTCCTCTCATCGCCTCCCAGCGATGCTCAGTGACGACGGCTTCTCTAACCACAGACACTGCTGTGAACACTGTGATGGAAATCTGGAAATACAAGAGGCTGGAACACCATATTTGTCTTTGTGTATTTAATAAGGGGCTTTCTGCAGAAAGGATCAACACAGGGAGTCACACGGAGCTCAGAGTGAAGATGGAGAACAGTCAAATACAAGGATCTTATATGGAGGACTAAGGCTGTTTGCCTGAGCCACTTCAGACTGGTTCTGTAGGGTAGTTTAAGATAGGAACCAAAGCACAGAAATAAAGATTTCCATACATTTCCATTGGGTTCTTTGGACAGTCAATACGTAATGGAAAGGTTAAACACAAGGTCATACAGGTTTCAGGTCATAAACATTTCAGGTCATGGAGTCTTACACAGGTATGCAAAAAGATACTCTTCAACTATAAAATAGCTATTTTCCAATACACTAAGTCATTTTTCCAATACAACAATCTCAATGGAGTCTTTCTTTTTAGTGAGGAAGTTGCCTCGGAAGCAGCGGTGTAGAAACTCTTCCTCTGGCAATTCGACGTTTTCACTGTTTCCATTCCCTGTCGATAAATGAACCAACCAATGACTCGCAGGGAACTTTTTTTTGAGGATATTTGAAGCCCACCCCTGAGACACTGAGCCCGGAAGCTTCCATAGAGCTGTCACATACTGTAGCAGAGTTAGTGAGAGTTGATGCATGGAGGTAAAAGAGAAAAACAGATGCTTCAAATCAAAGATTTGCACTGCTTCTGCTTTGCTTCCTCTTTGCTTCCTCTCACTGCCTAAATCCACCTTCCTGTCGGTTTTCTCTCTCTCTCTCTCTCTCTCTCTCTCTCTCTCTCTCTCTCTCTCTCTCTCTCTCTCTCTCTCTACCTCCCTCCCTCCCTCCCTCCTTGGGGTCCCTGGCAGTGGTAATTTACTGCTGCATATCAGCCATGAATCTTCCTGTATGCACCTCTTTGTCTTTCTCATCTACAGGCACTTGTTAATATATCTCTACGAGGACTCGCCCCATTGAATATATCACTTTAAGGATTCTCTCTACGGCTTTTCGTTGTTGTGACTCTTTAAAGAAACACTGCTTGAGCACATCGTACCATCCACAGACCTCTGAAGCTCCCCCTCCAGCTCGCCGTTAGCTGTATCTTTCTAGAAATTGTGAACCACACAAAAAATGAGCTGCATGCGGAGAGAGGGGGTAGAGGAGTGATGGGAGCTTACAGGGGGGCTCGTGCATTGATGGTTCAAAACCAGCTCAATAGCCCCTATGGGCAGACGGACCTGCAGCCCAGATGAAACAAACGTAGCTGGAGCCAACGTGAGGGAGGTGGTGAAGTGTTCTCACTTCCCAATTATTCTGTGCTCGACAGACACCCTCATCAGACCTTTCATCTCTGGTTGCAGGATCGGGAGGTTTCTGGTGCCACCGCAGCAACATGTCATACACACACAGATTCTGCGGATGCATGCACTTACACCGAACCAGTCCCATGCACCGTACCTGCTGTATATGCACCGCTTGGATATCTGCAGTTTGCCTTCCATTCAGCCGCCCTCTTCGCATATTACTGTGGCACTCGGATACATTTATCCAGTTGATCCAGAAGAAATGAATTTATTGGTTTGTGAAATCTCTCACCCTGCTTTCTCTACCGACAGGTGCCTCGGCATTTTGGCTTGGTGGAGGTTTTACCCATCTCTCCGTGATGCAGCTCTTAATAAATAACGCAAGATGTGCTCAGAACAGATCCTTCATAAATGTCACATTTATGTATATATACCAATATGGGCAATACTGAAGTCATGGTCGTTAATAACTGTAGAGAAATATCACACATCATAAGACTGAGTAATAATGACACAGCACCACAGGAAGTGTTGAACTGCCGCTGTTTCCACTACCTGTCGTTGTAGGATGTGAATAACTGAGGTCACTTCCTTGCCGCAGATCAGGATGGCAGAGATTGAGCAAGCGTCTCTGAAATCGGAGCAGCTGTCGGACAAGTCTTCATCCCCTGCGCTGCCAGACGACCTCAGCCTGGACGAGAACACCTCCTACCAGCTGCTGGCCCGGGGGGGCAAGGTGGGTGTGCAGCCTCAAGTGTATAGTGTGAGGGGGGGAAGAGAGAGAAACTGACTGAGACGAATGGAGGTCATGACAACGCACGTGCAGTGAAAAATGGACCGGTAGAAATTAAGGCGAAATGATAAATTGAGTGATGTTATATGATGTGATTTGAGGAATTTAAAGCTGTGTTGGGACATGGTTTTTGTCAAAGCCTCAAACCACATGTTCTTTGTTCAGGAGAAAGCCTCCCGAACTCAGTCTCCCAGAATGCCGCATGTCCTCTGTTCCTGATAACTTCACACAGAGGTGTGAAAAGCCACAAGGGTCAACTCCTATTGGTCGTTCTGGACCCCAATGATATTTTATGATTATTAAGAATTAACCAACATCAAGTCTACATATTATTGCACAGCAGCTGTTTTGAATGGAATGATGATTCTTTTTTTTTACATTCATCATTTATCCTTCACAAAACACGATATATCATCTAGGAAAAGTAGCCTCAAGGGTGGAAGTAACAAAAGATAACAAAAAAAAATGGAGGGGACGAAATATTGATATATTGTTATTTGATTTTATTGATTAGCAGAACATGCACAGCACTGATCATTGCACACATGTATTGTACGTGCACTGGTAGAACAAGTTGGATGTGAGCCTTGATCAGTGGTAATAATGTATAAATACAAAGATATTGTTTTTACTTGGACTTTACTGTGCACAGAACACTGTTAACAATGTGCCTGTGTGTGTTTGATAGAAATCGCACCTGCTTCAATGCCAGGACAACTTAGTTTACACCTGCGTGTCCTCCTCTCACAGCGTTTCAACCCGGATCAGATCCTCCGCAACATTCTGTGTGGAAACAGCTGTAGAGAAAGAAAACCCACCGACCACTACAGCAGCAATTTCACCTGGAATTCAGTGGTTCGATTCTAGTTCGCGCTCCTCTTTGCACTTGACGCGCCCCGAGAGAGTAACCAACAAACAATGCCAGAGGCTCACTGATGATTTTTTTTTCCTATCCATTGCAGGAAGCTCAAAAAACAAATGACCATAATAAAATCTTTTTTCCCGGCCGTGCTGTAAGCCCTCTTATGAATTACAGTTATAAACCTTGGGTTCCACGTGCGGCTTTATCTCTTCTCCCCTGTGTATCAGTGGCAACTATCTTGTCTTTGAAGAATCCACAGTCTCAATCCACCACGGACCTCGTGAATAAATCTTTCCACCAGGCTCTCCCTGTGTGGCCCTCATGCTTCCCTCTCCTGCGCCTGCTCTCCCCCCTCTTTCGACTTTATCTCTCGTTCTTCTCCTCTTTCTCCCTGCTACCCCCTCCGGTAATTGCACACCTTCCCTGCACCTCCCTCCAGGCCCTCTCTATCTCCATCCCTTATCATCCGTCCTTTCCTAGATATCTCTCCTCTGTAACGGGGGTAATGCTCCTTGGAGCTGGATAGCCAGATAAGCCTGCAGTCACCGAGCACGGCTGAGAACCTGCTCATTAGTGGATGGGAAAAAGAGAGGGATAGAGAAAGAGGGGAAGACAGAAGGTGAGAAGGGATTTCAGGTTAAGGATTTAAGAGTTGTTTGGTGAGTGAGGGTCGCAAGGCTGTGTGGGGGTGCGCGGTTGGATGTTTGACTTTTCAGCGGCTCGGCCTGAATGACTGAATGAGGTACACTAATGAAGGAATAAAAAAGTGTGGCCTCACATACACACACTAGATGATTGTGCAGTCCCAACATAATGTTAGTAAAGAGGAACGAGGTAAGAGCTCACAAAGCTTTAACTCCGGCCTCCTGTTCCAGCAGCCATCACACACACTAACACGTTCTTCACCAAGAATTTATCTTTACAACATATAACATTAACATGACAATAGCAGGCTCTTTTTTCTAGTGATCAGCTCTCACCCTTACACTCTCACTGAAAGGGAAAGCCTGAGGGATGATGTGAATTAGAGGCCATGTTTGATTCCTGCACGCCTCAGGGTCCGATTTTATATCACAATCCTTTTCTATGAGGCTTTTTCTGAACCACGAATTGTCACTTTCCAACATAGGCTTAATTTAAAATATTCGCTGCAGGCTCCTACAAACTAGCACCTGCCCGAGGTACCCTTTGTTACTTTTTCAATTAACGAACCTCTACATGTTTAATTTATTTCTGTCTTAAATGTGGGGGAAATCCCAGATGCATCCATCCTGGATAAGAGAACTTCTCCGTTCTGTTCTCTTCCAGGGAAGTAGCAGCAGTGACTCTCGCAGCTCTGAGGAGGCCGGAGGTGGAGGCCACCAGACTCGAACCGTGGTGCAGAGTCAGGTGCAGGGGCTGGGTCCGCCCTGCAGGGCCCTCTGCACTGGTTCTGAGACGGACACCACACTTCAGGAGAGAGACATCCAAACACACCAAGCACACATGCGTTCACCTCACTACAGCCCCGGTGAGTACATCTAGAAAAGTTAATTTTCTGTATACCAGTTCATTTTCAAAGAAAATACCAAATTTAAAGATTTAAATGTTTTTTGACTTAGACGAATGATGTACTCATCCTAGATTAATGTAGCATTTTTCTCCCTATGAAAGTAACACAAGCGATTTGTCAGTACCAATGAGATATTTTGGTTGGACAAGATCATATAAACCAACCAAAATTCCACCGATTGAAAAGGGTCAAATTAAGAATTTGATAAGATAAATTCTATCTTTGTTGACTAGAAGCAGCAAATGAACCTCAACCAAAATATTGTCAACATTGTGTTTACATGGCATCTGTGTTGTTGTACGGGTGCAACCAGCTATTACTGTTTATTTTTTCAAATAAATATGATTAGAATCCAACGTCAACTGCCAAAATGGTATCAACACGTTGGGGCTATTTCTATATTAGCATTAAGAGGTAGTTCTGCAAAATATCCCTCTCATACCAGTCATTTTCACTGGGAAAGTAGAAACAATAGATGAATTGACAACAGGATAAAAACGGAAAGACTGTACTCCCTCCTCAAGGTGGCGTTTCAAGGAGCAGCAACAAGGACAGAAACAAAGGAGGAGCAGGAGGGGACAGAGACAATTCTCCTGTCTTCCATCTGCCTGAAGAGTTCTTCCACCCGGCAGGAGTAATCATCCCAGCGCCTCCCCGCAGTAGGAGCCTAAGGTTGACAAGAAGCCATAAACTGACTTCCCCAGCCTCCTGGGCATCACTCCGCTCCCCGGGAGCCCATCGAGAGATGCTCTGTACACAGGTAGGGGGAGGGGAGAGGAAGGGAAAGATACTTATGTTTGTACTCATGTGGATGAGAAATGGCCTGAAGTATGATCTCCAACAACAGATGATAATACGTGTAAATGAAACAGGATGAACTGATAGGAAGCGAGTTGGATTAATGTGCTTCTCTTTCTTGTCTCACCCCCTTTCTCCCTTGTCTCTACAGTTCCCGTCCCACAGTGACTCGTCCCTTGCTACAGGCAGCTCTGAAGGTAGCCTCCAGACCACCCTGGAAGAGGGACTGAGCTTCAGCATCTCCCCGCCACAGAACTTGGAGCTACCACTGCTGACAGCTCCCTTACCTCTTTTCTGCCCTCTCCCATTGCCTGAAGAGAGGACTATCCTCTCCTCCCCGGTCCAGACCCTGAGACCAAGGTCCAGTCCCTCCTCAGCTTTAACCCTTCAGGCCACCAGGGGCCACCAGCGGAGCCAGAGCAGCGGGCGAGGTAGCACCAGCCCATGCTACACCCGCGACGACTCCATCGACCCTTCAGATGAAGACCAAGGTATAGGCATTGGATCGTCAATCGGCGGTTGTGGCTCCAGCCAAGCGGGCAACAGTGAACACTTGTCAGAGACACTGAGCAGCTTGTCGCTGACATCACTGCTGTCCCCCAGCTCCCTGGTGTACCCTGTAGGAGGAGTGAAGAAGTGCAACAGCACAGGCAGCCTGGACCACGGGGGGTTGTTGCTGTCATCCCGGGGCAAGGATGGTCGCAGGGAGATTCTAGGCCTGGAACTTATGGACCCCCAGGGCTTCTTGGCCAATCCCTGGACAGGGGCATTAGTTGATAAAAGACGAGGAGACGGGAGTCTGGAAATAGGAGTTGGAGAGGAAGGATTCAAAGGGAAGAGCTCAAGCCA
Source organism: Pseudopleuronectes americanus (assembly GCA_038501795.1). Taxonomy (NCBI): domain Eukaryota; kingdom Metazoa; phylum Chordata; class Actinopteri; order Pleuronectiformes; family Pleuronectidae; genus Pseudopleuronectes; species Pseudopleuronectes americanus. The sequence continues at coordinate 4,351,284 of CM076732.1, forward strand.
AACAACAGTGGGGCCTTGTCGGAAAAACAGATGAAACCTGCTGTAAGCTCCTCCTTTGTCTCTCCATTCCTTGGATCTAAACCCATTGCCGTCCCTCTCACTCTCTCTGCTCTCATCAGTGAGAGAGAGGCTCGATGACACATGATGTCCCGTGTTCCAAACCCCAACCCTCATCCTGCCCCTTCAACCCCTTTCTATACATTTGTGACAAGCCCGTGTACCATTTTGAGCTACCTAAGGGAAGTGGCCTCGGTGGCGATCTGCTGGTGAGGAAGTGGCCTGTGGAGTTGAGGCCCAATCTCTGAAGATCGGTCCTGACATCATCTTAGCGGCTGTACCTATGGAGGATGCTGTAGAAGGTTCTGCCTCACATTGGAAGACACAAGAAAGAGCCTTGTTGTTGCTCGACTGTAGTTACCTCTCCTCCATGTCAGCTCACTGAGGTTTTTAAAATGCAAAAAAACAGAAGCACCCAAACTGAAACAGCTATCAACGCCAACAGAGACTGCTTTGATTCGTTTATGTCTCAGAGGCAGTGCAGCATGCAAGTGGGCGGAGGCTCAGAGATGGAGGAGTACATGAAGGTGGAAGTAAGCCTGGGAACGGAGAAGGCAGGTCATTTGTTTGGCTGGGAAAGCAGAAAGCGGATCTAATGTCCATCTGCTCTGGCAGACGGAAACAACAGGTCCTCCTCACTCCGGCACAGGACCTTCTGCTGGGTTCAGATATGTGAGGTGGAGGAGAGTTCAGGAGGGTGCGCTCACAGTGGGTGCTTTTGTGTGAGAGTACTGCCTCAGGTATCCAAGGCATGACTTAATTCATTATCATCACCTCAACATACCTCTGTATTTTTCTTTTAAAAAGGGGGATAGGTATTGACTGATCAAAGCTTTGTGCCTCTGTCAACTTGCTCTTGAGTGGCACTGGAAAAATGGAAAGAAATGATTGCATGGACCGGTTCGTGAAATTGGTTATTTTTCTTTCAATCAGACTTGAAGAAGTGAGGGTGAAAAATGGCGTGGATAGATGGAGCTTTACAAACCCCATCAGGGGAAACAATAACGGATTCCTTGAGGCAGCCTCGTGTGCACCACCACATGGTTAATAAAGTGAGACTTTGAGCACACTCCCATTTGACAGCACCTCCTATCAACAGGCTTAAGGATTTGAAATGAACAGGCGACACCACAAGAGTCGCGAGGGACCTTGACTGCATGACGGACTTGCATCTAACCAAGAGTTTTATCTATATACAGAATTGTATCAAGATGTCAATGTTGGGTGATAACCATGTGATTTCTATTCCACTATTTTTGTAGAAAAAAAGAGAATAGGCACGTGCAAGTGTTGCCGTTACTTTGTCCCAATTTAATTTAACCCATCTGGTCTTTGACTTGTTTTCTAGGACTTTTTGTCTGCCAGTGGCTTCCAGTTTTATACCATTTTTTAAAGGTTTGGACAGTGTATAAACAACGAAGCAAAAAATTTAAAACGAACTTTCTGCGCTGAAGTGATTGTTCCCTCCAGCACATTTGTCTTTGGGAACATTGGTTCCTTGTAGGTTTATTTATTTTTTTCAGATGTTGGGAGTCCCAGAGGACAACTGGAGATGGGGACAGCCATATTCACTTAGCACACGAGGATCGCTCTAGCTCACAGACATTACCGGCTGCACATAGGGGAGCTTTGTTTGCTTCTTAGCCTCCTCTGCTAAAATCCAAGAATAGCGAAAACCATCTCTGTCAAAGCTTTAATTTCAGTGTTAAACCATAACATATCGATTATGGACACATTTGTGTTCCTTGAGCATGGTTCTGGGATTGCAATACAGATTTCTTTTTCCTAATGCACTCATCTTCTCTTCCTCGTCTCCTCTTTCACACAGTATGTTGTAGCAACACACACAATAGGTTGATATCAAAAGCTGACACTGTAACAACGAACACAACTTTTGCATCTTTTAGGGCAAAGTTATTTTGGCTTTGGCCACTTGACTAATCGCTCCATCCAAAAAAGGTGATGCTCATGTTCAAGCCTGATTTCTAGAGGTAGACTGTTGTCTAATCTTTTCACATTACCTTACCTTTATTTTATTTCATGTGGTGATGTGAGAAAATCCAAGGGGTTGACCTTTTTTATCATGCAAAATCACTTTAATGACTATGTTTTACCACAAGATGTTGGGTTAGTGATGCGTGGGTCAAAGACAGCTATGTGTGTGTGCGTGTTCATGACTTCAGGTGAAGCGAACGCCTTTCCCTGAAGTGTCCTGTTGCGTCGGTAAAGATACCTGAGATTAAAAAGATGAAGAGGGAAAACACAAAGCAACCAAGGGCTGTTTTAGCTTCAGAGATGTGTCCTCCCATCTTCCCGAGACAAATCCTAGTGTCAGTGAATATGGCATCAAAGGCAAAAGCTTGACTATACAGCAATAAATGTTCTATGTGTATGCCCTGAGTAAATGATGTCAATGTGATTTTTATCTCCTCGGAATACAACAGTATTCGTTGCTGTCTGCTTTTGCTTCTACACGTCGGAACTCACAAACCAATGAGAAGAGCACTTTTGTCCTCTCGGAGACCAATCAGTAGAGAGATGGGCTGCAGCAATTGGACGGCATGAACAAATTAGGTTATTGAACTCAGGTCGGGGGGTAAAAACCACTATTTTTAAGACAGTTGTAAAGGTGTGCTCAGACGGAATGCAAAGCAAATGTTCACCCCGCTTTATTCGCACAAATTTAAAGTGTTTTTGTGTTCCGAAGCTCGAAAGCCAGAGAGCGGCCAGCGCACCACCTGCTAGCTAACAATGCACCGGCTGGGTGTGTGAGCAGAGCGTGCCTTTGTACAGTTTATTGTGCCGTAGCTCTGACAAAAAACTGACCGGGAGCTCAAGCTGTTTTTCCAACATTTGACTTCCTCCACCACCCACCACCACCCCCCACCCCCCCCCAACCGCCTCGTCTCTGTAAGTTTTGTGGAGTGAAGTTGGAACAGCTGGGGATAAGAACTCATTATGTCCAGTGTTTTCCACATGTGCGGACGCAATTATGCTTCAAGTCACACTGCCTTGAGCAAACCTGCACCCCCCCCCCGCCACACCACCACACATCGAATTTGTATGCAATGTGTTTGCTGCCTCTGACGTTTGCTTTGTGTTCAGTCTGAACAGACCTTAAGAGTGTACAATTCACATGTGTACATATCTTTGTATTCTGATCTGCATGTATGCATTGCTGCCAGTGACCATGATTATACCATTAGTATGCATTTCATAAAATTGTACAAAGTTAAAGGGAATGATTCAGTGTTTTTTGACTGATGATTTGAAACCACTAAAAGAATTATCAGTTCAAGCCCCCAAAAAAGGAAAAGTAGAGTTGTTTTCTTCCAGCTCAACCTTCACATCAGTTGAAGTAAGAGGCTGCGGTTCAGTTCTCATCTCGATGCCATGTGATGTATATTTGAATATGTATCTGATAGGACAGCAGGAGGTTGAGTCAGGCGAGTTTAAAGCAGGGAACGAGAAAGCCGGAGACACAAAAGCCGAAAGTGCACGAGTCGACGTGGACAGCTGGACAGAGTGAAGCCAGCATCGTGAGAGGCTGCCGCGCTGAGATGCTGCAGGAGCGGGAGACTTCTTGAGACAGCTTGTCATCGTGCAGCCTTGCCCAGCAGAGCCATCAGTGCGAGAGAGCACATTAGGCATGCACGCTGAACTCGGAGGTGTTGTTTACCTCACACTCCCCAAACCAGCAGAGCCCTCCACCTCGTCTAACCTCTCAAAAACCAGCTCTCCCTGCAGGCTGCCGTCCCTCAGCTGTCACTGCATGGGGCGAGAGGTGTGTGTGTGGTGTGTGTGTGCTAGGCGTGCATGTGAGTGCATTTGTGCGACAGTTGATTCAAACAAGTATGTGTGAGAGGATATAAGGGTTCTGTTGTCTGAAATTGTTGGGCTTTACCTCTGCTTTCCCTTCCACCACATCAGGGTCTTGCAACATAATCTCCAAATGTCAATGTACATTAAGCCTCCATAGCAATGCACAAAGTGCCCTCAGACTCCGAAGCCTCTTGGGTGACTAAATAAAGAATTAATGGGGGAAGTTGCTAAAATGTATAAAACGATTGCAACAATCTTCTGTATCTGACTGTTACCTGCAACCTCCAGTAGCAGCAGAAGATTTAAATTGTCATTGTTCCTCGTGAGGCAGTTTCGTGTGGCACAAAAGTCAGGTCTGGAAAATCAAGCTAGAGTTTTGTCAAAAAAGTCCAAACTGAAAAACAGATGCATCTCATTACTGTTCACTGTGTCTGAGCACAAAAGGGAGGAACTGAACACTTTTAACAACAACTTGTTTTCTTACTGTGGATGAGTTTTTCATTTCCCTGAGGGAGCTGTGCAGCTTTGTAGTCTAGAAAGTGAGTGAATCACGAGTTGGTTTAGGCGCCTGGTCACCTAATGAGTGTCTGTGACGTGTGGAGAGGTGGCCTGGGTGCCGCTATGAGCAGGGAGCATGGGCCCTGATCCCTTGATGTGGATGCATCACGCTCTGAGAAAAACAAATTAGTCCCAATTCAGGGAGGCTGCCGTCATCGCGGCTCACGAAGTAGGCGGCCTTCCAGAAAGATGTTAGAACAGTAAGAATGAGGATGTTAGCTTATCTTCTTTCACTCCCCTTCACTTATTTCAGTCCATGAAACGCCCGCGTCTCTCCTGACACACACATACTGTACATCCCAGCCACACCAGCTCCTGTCAGCCGTCAGGGCTAAATGTCCAGGGAGGCGTCCAGGCCCCATCGACTGCACCACGGCCCCCAGGGACGGAGAGATAAGGGCTAACTGTGAATGTGGCACAACAAAAGGATAAAATGAGATGCTGCTGAAGTGAGGACACCATATATTATTAGGGGAAAATGTCTGTCAATCTCCAGATGATATTTCAAATGAAATTTCTAATGGTTCCATGGACTATTTTCCTGATTTAAGTGTTTCTTTGTTGTGTGCTCCCCCTCTCTTTCCCCCTCTCACTCTCATACGGAGACGCCTGCTTTCTTTCCCTTTCTGCCTTCTCTGACTTCAGGGGATGATTTAAGCCGACGCAGTAAACACATTTCATCCTGTCTGCATCAATTCAAATGGGCAGCTTACGAACTTTCAACATTCTGTGCATATCAGTGATTCCCCCCCCTTCTCCCCGTGTCTCCTGCTTTACCTCGGCATCTCAACAGCAGAGAAAGAAGCTGTGACAGCTGAATCCAGGAGATTGGGAGCAGTGCTGACGCTGCGAGTTTCAGCCTCGCTGCGCTTTCATCATGAGGAATGATTGACTGGTTTTCCCAACACCTGGCCTGCTGTTTTGTAAGATTATGGGGGGGGAAATAATACACTAACAATATCGAGCCACCGGTTTATGCTTTGATGGATACAGCTGCAGCTTTGCCTCTGCAGCTGTATTTATTTATTTTCTCAGCAGACTGATTTAAAATCCCAGTTCAAGCGCTCACGTCCTTGTTTGACTTTAGGACAATCGTTCTCTCCGCAAAACAATTTTAAAGGTTGGTAAAACTCCCCCTTGGTGTTCGTAAGAAATCCTCTTATTATATCCACTGCTTTGTGAGAATGAATGAAAAGCTCGAGGACTAAAGAACGGATCAGGGAGGTAAACAAATGTTGTGGAACTTAGGTTTACGAGCAAAACAGGAAAAGTATCGAGCAGTAAACTCGCAAACTGCAACCAACTAAATACCCTCAGCCTTGATGTCCTCTTCCCAGTGTGTAGGAGAAGCTACGGTGAAATCAACCAATATCTGCCTCTTTTAAATCCATCAAACTGCACCTTTAAAGCATTAAAAAAATTACACTATAAAGTAATGATTGGAAACCGGTTACAGAGAGTTATTTAGACTTATTCCGGCAGCAAATAAAGCTCAAAACCAAACATTAGACACATTTAGCAACTAGCTGGATGTGTAGCGGAGTCAGATGTTTCCGTGAGGATTTGATAAAGACCAAAAAAAACAAGATATACAATGTCAAATGTAAATGTGCCTGATTGTTTTCATCAAGATCTCAAGGAAAAAACCTTTCTGGAGCCCCTTGTCTGGATCCACGGCTAAATCTGATTGGTTCCTCTCTGACCCATCCGTCCACCAAGTTTCAATGTAATCCCTCTCATGGTGTTTGAGTAATCCTGCTAAGTCACAAATACACAAACTAACAGATGACAACATCCATCCTTTACAAGTAGACTATGTGTGAATAAGCAACTAATCGCTAATAATCTTGACTCCTCATCTTAAAAGGTGATATTGGCTTCATGCTTTCGCTGCTTCAACTGCCCCCAAGTGGCCAAAAATGCTGTAAAATATCCCCCTTGCAGGAAGTGACTGTGGTATTATTATTTTCTTTCAAACTGACGGTGTCACTGTCCCACTGACTGAACCAGTGTGTGTTCGAGTCGGATATATAACCTCTGTTAATGCCCAAGAACACGGGTCGGATTGAATTACCCGGCTGCAGCACAGGAGCCGGAACTCAATACCTCCAAAGAAGTCACCAAAAACTGCTGACAAAGCAAAGTTGTAAGCGAAGCTGGGGTACAAAATAAACACTGCCCTCTGAGGTAGAGTCACATGAGGTGACCAGACACCGTCTCATGCAACTGGCTGTGCTGAATTTGTAATAAAGTTTTCTCCTCTGTGATATTATGAAAAGAAAAGTTCTGTTTTATGAATCCAGAGCAAGAAATTCAGTATTTTTTATCCACAGTTTATTTATTTGATACTTTCTTAGACCTTTAATTATGGCTGCCTTGTACAATTTACATGAAAAGCTATTTCGGAGTTGGGCAGTGCACAAGCAGGGAGCTGCTGGTTTTAGATCTGCTGAGTTTCAACTCCTCTCATCTTGTAAATATGTAAAACTGAAGAGTGTTTTCTTTATCGAAGAAGCTTCGAAGACCAACCCACACTCAAGAAAAGCAGCTGAATCCAGATATATGAAACGTGTCAGAGGTGCTGAGTGGATGTGATGGTGAAGTGCTGGGGTTTGATGCCTGTTGCACTGTTGAACTCCCTTTTCTGAAGCCGGGTCTTGGTGTTAAGAGCTTTTGGCTGTAGCCTCCCAGGCGAGTTGTGCCGTGTGGGTCCAGGAGGAAGTGAGAACAGGAGGCACAACGTCAGCTCCGACTCAGAACACACACTGAGATCCTTGTGCCACAGTGCCGCAGTGACGTGAAGATATTCATGAAGCATGAAACAGAATATTGGTATTTCATGTGACTAGACAAGTGTTCAACTGAACCTCTTGTGTCACTTTGAACCATGAGGTAAATATGAATTAATATCGTCTTATTCTGCTTTATTCCTAATGTTTATAAGTAGAAGGCTGCACAGTTATTCTGCTTTTCCTTCCTATTTGTCTCTCACCCGTGACCTTATCAAGACCTTTGACCGACAAAAAGGGAAAAGCAAATTACCCCAAAAGGCTTAACAGACGTGTTCTGCTCAGTTGACGCTCTCTTCTCCTCCTTTAGGATTATAAATGATCTCCAGGTCTTCATGAAAGCTTGTATGCACAGTGTTGTTCAGTTTTCTGTTTGGAAATATTATGTTTTTTCTCTAGCTCAGTGGGTACAGAGCATGAGACTCTTATTATCGGGGCCGTGGATTCGAGCCCCACTAAATGTCCTCTTGTACACTCTGAAACCTCGTTCGTGTCTGTTTTTCATTTTTCTTCTTTCTTTAGTGTTAGTGCTGCATGCATGCTCCTCGTGTGTTCCTCCCCCGGTTCATGTGAGGAGAGTTTGCTACAAGCCTTTGTCTCCCATCTCTTCCATCTCATATTTATCACTGCAATTAGTCGCACCGCTGAGCATGTAGGCCCACATTTCTCCTCCACTGGATCCCTGTTTACCTAAGAGCCGGCTGTGTGCACGTTTGTGTAACAGAGGCAGAGAAAGACCGAGAAGATGTTGATTGTCATGTGCTCCCGCCTTTCGTTGCGTCCTGGATCAAGAAGGCACCAGGTTTCCTTTGTACCAATTGTCGTCTTTTGTCGTCGCCGCGTCTGCGCTCGTGTAGAGCGCGCGAGGATATCGCTGACAGAGGGAGCCAGCTGAGAGAGGAAGAGATGGATTGGGGAAGTGAGGGAGGGAGGGAGGGAGGGAGGGGGACAAAAGAATACAAAGAACAGGTGTAAAGATGACTGAGGTTGAAACAAAATGGAAACAGGGGAGAGATGTGCGAAAGCCATTTAACAAAGCATCAGCGAGACAAGACGAGTGCAGCGTTTTGCATTGCCTCACTTCAAACTCCACTGGAGGAAAGAGGAGAAATGGTTTATATTTAGACTTTGAACATATGTTGTGTATCCACAGGAGCCAAGGAAGTGAAAGTGAAGCCAGCGCCCCGTGCACAGGATGTATTCATATGAAGGTGAGCGTTAAGGGTACAGGGGGTGAAGGGAGGGGAAGAGGGCAAAGGGAGGAAAGGTTGAGAGAGATAATATGATGGGGGGGGGGAGAGAGAGGAGACGACAAGAAATACAGAGAAAGAGAAGAAAGACACAGATAAACTATTAGGAAAAAAAGAAAATTAGAAAATTATATTCAAATAGAACAAACACATTGTGGCTGCACAGTACCTCTAAGAGTACATGTCTCAAAATAGTTATACATTGTCATTGACACAAGATGGCAGCGTGTGAGGGACCAAGCAGGAAGACCAGAGAGCCACAGAGTTTCTTGCAACAAAAAATTGTTTTTTAATTGAGTTTCCATTAACAGGACGTAAAAAGAAAATCTCCCAACCGGTAAAAATGCAAATTATCTTCCAGCAGCAGCTGGCAACCAGTTGACAGCATCACATCAGAAAATTAACTCTTCTTCCCACTCGACCGAGAGATGGGACCTTATATAGTGGCTGGTCAAGCCACTTAAAACAAAGAGGGGGATACACAGACATACCAACGTTGAAACCAAATTACAGCCACAACATAACATCCAAATATTTAGACCATATAATATAAACTAAGGGAAATTAATTAAATATAGATATCCAGGAAAAATTAAAGATTCAACAATTACAAATAAAGATAAGGCAACAATGCCCTCCCCCATGATGGCACAATTCATGGTGCAGTCCAATTAGGACTCTGAGCCATTTAAGGTGGTTTGCTGCAGCTGGGCCTCCTTTCCCTGAATGGCCAGATGACTTCAGCAACAACCCCCAGGAACTGGTAACTCAAAGAAAACATAATTAATTATCACAGAAAGAAAATATTTAACAAATAAAAGTATGTTATATGAAATCAAAATGTGTCCAGTTATTTTATATATTAAGTGTGTGTGTGTGCAAAAAGAAACAACTAAGCAAATTAGAAATCAAAAAGTTACCACCATGTTTCATAAGGTCAGTGTGTGGTTGCTGGTGCGGCCATCACACAGCGTTTGAATCTGAGATATTCTGGCTTCATTTCTGGATAGTGAGAGGAAGTGGCAAAATAAATGACAAATGTCAAATTACACATGGATGAAAACTATTGCTGTGAACGCAAACACACACACACATACCCCTTGTCATTTCCAGCATTATCACCTGTGCATACAGAGCGGAGGCGCAGGGAATAGACGTGTACTTTACTTTTACATGATTGCGTAACATATGTTCAGGAGAGAGAGCATATGCTCCAGTACACGGAGGAAACACACACACAAAAGTACAACACACCTGCAGCATGATACAAACCCCTGAGAGAGTACAACACAGTGACACCACACATTTCCAGCTCTTGTTAAACTAACAAACCAAGGAAATCCGCCCACAGTGTACTTTAACTCAAGAGACACCAAACGGAGACAATTCATTCAAATCAAAAATACAGCAACAAATCAAAAGCACAACGACGAATCACAAAACATAACGACAAATCAAAAAATACAACAGAAGTTGCTCCATAGTGGAAGCATATAACCTCATTGTCCTGTGGGTCTTTCTACAGGCTGCTGTGGAGCCTCTCCGTCAGTTGAAGGTTCTCATGTACACACAGATGCATGAATCGACGCCACTTTCACGCCTTCCTGTCTGTTTACCTTCACCACAGAAATGGATTAGGCACAGGATTGGTCAAGTCAAGTGGAAAGAAAAACGTCTCGGACCAATCAGCAGGGAGCGTTTGGTTCATGACGTGACTCATTTCCTCTCAAATCGCTGCGATCAGTGTATTTGTCCCATCGGGTGTCGAACGGATTGATGTCTGAGAGAAATGAATGATGTTGACATTTAAAAAACTCTGCTCTGTTCTGAGAAGTGGTATCAAACATGTGCTTTAAACTGAACCCAGTGTTTTATCATGGGGGTGTAGCGACGTGTGTGTGTGTATGTGTGTGCTTGTCTGAGAGTCTTATAAAGTGGACCTGCTCTTGGTTTGAGGTGAGAGTCAGGTGTTTGTCAGTCTGTGCTGTATTTTCCACTTCAGTACACATCAGTGCAAATGCCATTACTCATCAACTTCATCCCCGAAAACACACACACACACACACAGTCACACACTTGCACACAACACACTTGCAGCCCTCCAATGCACGTACTCTGTGCACCTTCAGGTAATGTAGCTGTTAACTCGGGAGAAACCACTGTGTTGATGCAGAAAGAGAGAAGAACATTTACAGATTCCATCAATCTATCAAATTTTATTGGTTCATATTCACAAATTCAAATTTGTCTCATTGGGATTAACAAGCTGCAGCATCTTCAGCCTTTAAGCCTGAGCAAGAATGAGGAAAAACTACCAAAACAAACTTTTAACAAAAAACCATAGATATTTCAATTTGATTGATTTACTAGTACAGTTTTCTATAAAATAAAAAGTCTGTGAGAGAAGGAGGGAGCAGCTATTACTATTGTACCGATAAAGGTTTTGCCAATATTATAATAATACTATATGTGGGCAGCCATATTGTTTATCTAGGCAAACTAGTTATAATTATAATCCACGATCAGCTGCCACCACGATTACGATTTTGCAATTTGCCATCACAAATTAATTCTGAATACACACAGAATACTGAGTTAACACTAAATTGTGCAACAACTTTACTGGTATTTCTATCTACGGCCAATTTCCTCCTCTGCTCATTACATCCGCGCTCCCTCGCCCTTCTCTGTATCTCTCCCTCCCTGTCATCTTTTAGATTAGCGCCGCGGAGAGTAAATCAGTCGGGAACTGGAGGTCGGCCTCGCTCAGGGTCCGGCATCGCCTGTGATGTCTTTGCCGGAACTGAGCGTGGTGCTGATTTGCATGATTACACACAGCAGCAGCACCAGACATCCGCCGCTCCATTAGTCACTGGGAACACACACACACACACACACATACAGGATGGGAAAAAGTGAAGACACATAAATGTGGGCAAAAAGACCTACACGGAGACTCGCTTGAGCGCAGACAAATACTGAAGAGTAATGTCGTCTGACACGAGGATGACGACACACACCCGGACACACGAACTTGCATTGTCCCGGTGGTTTGAACCCTCGAGTCTCCTGTCACTCTGAGCCACGTTGTCCGCTCGCATAGGGGCCTCAACCTCGTCCGTATAATCCTTCTGCTGGGTAAGCATAAAAGACAGTGGACAGGTACATGACCTCTGTACAAGGAAAGAGGGACGATCAATACCGAGAAACTGAAGCTTCTGATCAATGAAAGGCCAAAGGATCCACGGTGCAGAGGCCGCCCCCCCCCCATTGCCTTACAGTGTGAGGTGTGAGCGCTGCACTTAAAGCTTCAAAGATGTGTGTATAGGGATCTGCACAGATATAGATAGACATACACTGACATCCCTTCTGTCATGGGAGAGCATGAGCGTGTGTGTGTGTGTGTTTTACTGCCTCCACGGTGCCGGGGCTGCCCACCTTTGTGAGCACAGCCCGGATCAATAACTGCTGGGCAAATTTAGTGCACACATGGCTCGTTGGGCTGGGGACGGGGGCTTGTGGTCCTCCAGGAATTACAAGTTTGCGTGAGATTTACACCTTTGGGTCACTTGGTGTAAAACATGTGACGCTGGGAAGCGCTGTGCAGCCAAGGCCCTGGACTCATATATTGTCTAATCTCACGTGTACACGCGTGTGATCGTATGCGGCGTACCATGTTTGAGTTTCCTGTTGGAGCCCCTCACCAGCAGTCTTTGAAATCAGCCGAGTGTGCATCACTCCACTTTTATTTGAGCCGTTCTGCTTTTGAAGTCCAACACGAGGCTTTTATCTTGTTATCTTGTTATTTCATTGTATCCCCCCCCCCGCGCCGCCTCACGCTGCCCGGGGGGGGCAGCCAAATCCCAAGGCCCTCCCTATCGTCCGTGACACACGCGGCCTAAAAAACAACGGCAAGAGAGAGGTGGAAAGGAGGAAAACAAAAAGGGCCATTTTATGTGTGAACCAGAACAGAGAAGTGGGGGGGTCGGTTCAGTTGACCATAGACTGTGATGAGGAGCCTAATTAATCACATACATAATTAATGAGATGGAAACATGAGGAAGGGGGAGAGGAGGTAACACTGCATCATCAGCACTTACTTGTTGGGAGGTTAGGAGGAGAACGCTGGCGTGTGTGTGTTTGTATTAATCCTATTGTGTTTGACACACAAACACACAAAGCACGAGGTTAAACAACAAAATGGAAACGAGCGGTCAACTGATTAACTTCATAATATGACAAAACGTGCCATATTTTATCACTACATAATTCCTCATCAGCCTTTTCTTTCCCCTTTTTGCTTTTTGAGCAAGAAAAAGAAAAAACAAAGGGGATATTATTTAAATCTACTGGCAGCCATTAAATTTTGGGGCTGATCCGGTTGATGGCAAATCAGATTTTATATAACTCCTTTAACCTTATTCTTCTACGCCTTCACCGTCACAAAATCCATCTGCTCTTTTTTCTGAGAACAAACTCGACCCAGTGGACTCAACAAAAATTAAATCAAGTTGTCTTTTGAGTTGAGACACCACCCGGATGGAGCCCATACATTAAAGCCTGGCAACTTTAAATCAAGTATATAGACACGTAAGTAAAGTCATCTATAGGTAGCTCCTCACTGGGAAAGCACTGATGATAACGAAATAATCTCTGAAGCGTCTCTGGGTCTGTAACACATCAGAGCGTGATCCATAATGCTTCAGCGCTGATGGACAACAGATGAACCAATCCGATGGCAATCGACCAGCAACAAGTGGTCGATACCAATGAACCTTAGAGAACAATTATCCCTAGATTCAAAAAAAGAAGCGCATCGTAGATTCAGTCTGTAATGAGATCTGGGATCAATAAGTAAATACAGGGGATGTTAATGGTCTTCCAATGATGCAGGAGCTCATCAGGCAGGGTCACGGGAGGAGTCTCCACCTGCAGCTCAAAGGAAGCACATGTTGGTTTCATTGTACTTCAGTGGTCTTTGAAAACCAGTGTCTTCTTTGATGATGCTCTTCTCATCCTTCAGCCAGACTTTGGTGGGAGCCGTCGTTTGTTCCGCTGCAGGTCTCTCTCTCTCCCCTGCTGCCTGTTTGCCGGAACACAAAGGCAGCATTGCTCTCATTTCACCTGGTGCATATTTCAGTGCGCGGCGCGACCGCCGGTTGTTATGGTACAAATTAGGCAAGGTCAGCTTGAGCCGTTGCCATGGAGACAGGGTTACATCAGGGGATGAGAATATGTGTCAGTGAGCGGGTTCTTCACGGAGCTGAGTTGAAATAGATCCTCATCCGCACATCACATCCTCATATCACTGTTTATCTAAAGATTCTTTTAATGGCAGAGCATCCTTCAGAAGTATGCGCTCATTATTATTTTTTTACAAACATACTCCAAACTCTGGGCTTGCTATCAGCTTCTATAATGCAAATCATTTTTGCAGAAGCATTCTTCCCACGTTTTTTTATTTTAATTTGAATCCTCGTCATTCTCTTTGCTTTCAGAGCTTTCAGAGAGAGCGGTACAGGGGACAGGCTCGTCCTCACTCCAACGCCCACAGAAAGGCTTCTGCTGCTCAGGTGGGAGGACTGAGAGCACTCACTGGCTCCCACCCTGGTTCCTGGCTGCAGGGGGCTGAACCTCGGGCCAGATCCACCAGCCTCGCAGGAAATAAAGAGGGGAAAGAAAAAAGAGAACATGAAGGAAGAGATGGTCGGAGAGAGAAAGACAGAGATAAAGCTGCCCGGGCTGTTAATCATCGATTCGGAGCCCATTCCTGTGGTGGAGCCATCTGCTGAGGGAAGGAGAGAGAGACAAACAATGATCCACCCTGGCTCCATCGCCACTACTGAGAATGTTGTATTGTATAGGTGGAGCTGCTGAATGCCTCACTGAACCCAGACAGTCTAAAAATACACAGGAGCCGAATAATAGAAGCGAACGTGTAATGCAATGCAGCCTGCAACAGATCGCACCTTTGTGAAACTTCAGTGGAAACTGTGTTAAACCGGCATTGAGCCACCACTTAAATCCAATCAAGCTGAACCATATGCACACCCTTCTAAATACCAGTGCCCTTTTTCCCATCAAGATCGGTGAATTATTCCCTGAGAAATCAGTGAACATGTTGAAATATTCCTGGATTCGCCCGTTCCAACAAGTTAGATGGGAATCTGTCCACTAGTGTTTGTGCAGTGGTGAAAACTGAATCTCCCTGGTGGAGGAACACAGGAGACGACTCCACTCTACGGTTCTATTAGAGGTGAAGTTTTTGGTGTAGTTGCATTGATCATAATGAAGTAAAGGCTGTTCGTCCTCATCGGGCTTTTCAGATAACCTTCCTCATGCCAAACAACCTCAAAGACAGACTGTCCAGTTTGAAAATTGGCCATTCAGAAGAAGGAACAGATGGACACAGGCTTCCTGTATGAAGAACGGCCATATGAACAACTTCATCAGATACTAATTGGAATGAAACCAGGGGATCACACTCAAAACTCTGCATATGGCCGCCTGCTGAAGAACAACAAGAATTGGATCTGTGTGAATATGACACTTGGGGTTTTTTTGTGTCGAAAGCAGCGCGGGCTGAATTGTGCAAATCCACTTTGTGAATTTACTCCACATGCATTGTCTTAAAATAAAACCAATAGCGAATCAGTCTGTGTTTATCTGCTGTGCATACATTCGGGCGAGTGATTTATTCTGCATGAATATCGTCTCCTCCACTTTATTAAATCCTTGCAGGCACCTGAAGGCAGCACAGCCCGTTAATAAATCTGCAGCCTCCGAATTGAGCAGCATGCGCCGCTACACACAGCTGTCCACTTTGTTTGTCTTTATTAAATCACGTACGCTGTTAAAAAGTTACACCACACAACACTACACACATCAGACTGGTCCGTGTGCAGACTGCTGTGGTTTTAAGTGGGGGACGTTGATTACAGCAGCTCGTTAATTCCGTGCATCATTGAATCATTTTTTTACTTTATTGTTTATGGATTTACAGGGTTTATTCACGCGCTGTGTCACGGGGCAAATTCTGTTGTGATACAAATTTACAGTGGAAATAAAACAGGGCTGGATTGATGAGGTCATACAAACAGCCTCATCAAGACGTTTATATTTACATAAAACATATATTATTGAGGACCCACACAATCTGTCTCCGCTGCGTGTGTGAGTGAAATCATCCAGTGTTAAGGAATGAAGTATTTCCTGGAAAACAGATGATATCTTAAGTATTTACTCTCATTACCGGATGATGAGCAGAAAATTAACAAGTAAAGCCGTCAGCAAATCTGTGTTGTCCTTGCAAAAAGCTGTATTATAATCTCTATTGGACAAAGATGTATTTAAACCTGGTCTCATCTCACCATCGGTCTGTCTCCAGGGAAGCCTGAGCGGCCTCTCAGAGATAACATGCACCTTTACTCCAGCTGTTATCTTTCAAGCTTCCCAACTCAAGCCTGCTCATAAGATTCCCATAACAATGAGTAGGAATATCCATGTGGGAATAAGAACTGTGTGGTAACACCATCGTGTACGTGTCCATTTTGCGGTAACTTATATCTTTTATTATTTACAGCCGTTTCCAATACAATTGATATCATTCTGCTTAGATATTTGTTTCCGGTGCATCGACCTTCCTCACACAGACAATGGGGACACTAAAGTGGAAAATCTTTGCTGATGTCTATGACCAAAACGAACTGGTCACAATAAGACAATCCCAATCCGGCCTCTACTGCCTCTGGGTATAATGGGAAGGATTTAGGATTTAGTCCTGCACGTGCATGGAGGTGGTGGAGGATGTTCAAGCCAATTACGCTGACGACTACTGGCTGCACCTGAAAGATTGAATTAAGATTAAAAAAAACTGAGTTGGATTTGCATCAGTGTAACTAACGCAATGCTGCAGTTGTAGCATTCCTACAGCACCAGTGTGTAGTGGGAGCGTCTGGGAGGATTTCTACTATCACTACATCACCTGTAATAACATAGAGGAACACACCAGAGGATGGAGAATTAGAGCCACAGCTGTGCAAAGGAGTTGCACCCCTCTGAGAACATGACTGACAGCTGACACAAGCTCTGTGTGTGAGTGTGTGTGTGTGTCTGTGTGTGTGTGTGTGTGTGTGTGTTGGAGTTTGGATCGTTAATCAGACAGCACTGATGAACTGCCTTCTCCACCGCATCGTCTCCACGCAGCCGTCCCCTCTCCAGCTCCTCTCGACATCGAGTCTGTGTGAAAGAGAGTCTAAGTAGAGAGAGGAGAGGACAATCTGTCTCCATTATTCTCTCTCACCCTGGTTGTTTAGCGTCACATCAGACTGACTCCCTCCATCTCTCCCGTTGTCTCCTACTCTATCACTTTTTCATTCAGCCCCCCCCTCTATCACTTCAGCTCACTGTCTTCCTTCTGTTTCTCCTGCTCCCTGCGACTGCGACTGCCCCGGTGAGATGCTCTCCTAATGACATGCTGCAGAGTGCGTGCTGCAGAGGGAATGGGACGCCAACGTTGACACTGTTTTAAGTCGTTACTCTCTGGGTGTCGACCGGGCTCCCGGGTGTGAACGAGCACACAATGACAGGCTCAGCGTCACAGGAAATACTGGATCTGCACTGTTGTGCACTCGCTACAGGGATTTGGAGTGTGGGTCAAAAAGCTGGTACACACTGCCTCCTGCTGCTCAGTGCCGCAAGTTACTGAGGCCCACTGATACCACATCCTGCTCCTTAACAAGGCAATGGATCTGCCCGATTGATGCATGAGTTTCCAACCCAGGGCCTGCACTTCATGGTTCATTGTTCCATATTTCAACATCAATCCTTGAAATCAACAGACCGTCTGTGGCCCACCTGCCACCGAGGTGCTCTGGGAGGCAAATCCAGGGCAAAAACAGAGCAGGGGTCACAGCTGGGCCACTCCACCTGCACAATCAAGCACGGTTATGTGCATCCGACAAATGATTTGCTTGTGGGAGTACACAAATACACACAACTGAACTCCTCTGTTGACAATTGTGTGTCGAGCAAAAACGTGCCGCACAAGTCCGGACGCAGATTGTTTTCATTTCCGGCATTTACAGGATCAGATGTGATAAAATGAAGCCGTGTCTGCAGAGGTCCTGGATCAGGTGGGATAAAACGTAATGTGTCCCTCTTGGTGAATCCTGTGCAGGGTGGTAAGTTGTAAACCTTCGCTTAGGGCGGCCAAGGCTAAGGAGGTAGACCAGAAGGTCACCGGTTTGATTGCCAGCTTCTCCGGTGTGCATTCTGAGGTGTCCTGGGGCAAGATACTGAACTCCAAATTGCCCGACAGCTGTGCCGTGTATGAATGCTGTGTGATGGACAAGGAGCTGCCTTGTCCATCACAAGGTGCTGTGTGCGGTCGATTAAACTGGAAAAGCAGAACATAAATAAAAAACATGTAGGTTAGCCAGAGTGGGTATTCTGGTAAGGTCAGCACCAAGGTACAAACATCTGCCTCTGGTATGTCCAGAGTTTATGTTTTATGGTGAGAATGAAAAAAACATGTGTTAATTTAGGAATTAAATTTAAACTAAGTGTCTTAATGACAGACCAAGATGTCAGTCAGGTGTCAAACATTATTTTGGCAAATTGTAAACCAATGAGCCACCAGTGAGGTGGCGTTCACTCTTCACTACAATTGCTTCTCCTGTGTCATGCTTTGTTGGAACCGAGGGAAATAGAAATGTTTGAATTAGTTCTATACTTTTACCTTTTTCCGCATGGCATCAGATTGTATTCAGAAAGTCTGAAAACATAACCAAGACATTTCTACTGCTTAATTAATGAGTTTGATGATTTTATGTCCATCAAGGCAGGAGGCATTGAGCCAGGACACGGTTCACCTTTAGCATCCACGTCTCCCCGGCTGCAGTAACACGATACTGTCACAAGGCGACAGGAAGGAGGAAAGCTGCTGGACCATTTTTTACCTCTGTTGTGATCACTGCAGACCTGTGACTAGGCTTTTTTTTCAAGCAACAACAAAAGCCATTGTTGAGCAAAATGCCAAGATGGCTCTTTGTCAAGTTTACAGTTTGAATAAAAGGTATCGGTCTGCAAAAAAAGGGAGAGAATGCTTTACTTGTTTCCCTTTTGATATTCTCTATATCTATGACAAATAAGCATCAATCAAATTCCAATGGGTTGCACTATATAATTTAGTACAGTGGTACAAGATGGCATTTGTTTGATTTATTCAAATGTGATAAAACTGTAGTTATATTCTAAATTATACTCATGAGCCCAGAATACAGAGTGTAAAAGAGAATATTTATTTAACATTAGAAATGAAAATCAAGAACGCTGAAGTCCTCAGCAGAGAGAACATGTATCGACCCCACAACTTTACACGTACTTGATCTTGGGATGTTTGCAATATGATCCTTGTGGGAAACTTCAGTCCCACTGAATAAATAAAACACCACTTTGACAAATTTTTACTTTTTATTCATCAAGACAAGATGGACATTAAAAGCAGAACAAAATTAAACAGATCTTCAGTCTTCAAAACGCTTTGATCAAAATTCAATCAGTATATTTTACAGTAAGGGGACAAGAGCAATCAATGTGAGCTCTAAAGTGGAGGAAAGGAGACACGCCCTATCGTCGTCTAACACTGAACATGCGCTTTCTGTTGAAGACGAGGTCAAGTGAAATGGAACCTGACAAACCAAAAGAGACTCACAAGCACGATTTTATTTCATTACCACTAAATGCCAAGAAACAAGGAGGATGTGTCAAGATTTCCAAAATAAGAAAAAACAAAACAAAAGAAAGAACCACACTGAGCTTCTCCTCTAAGTTTGGTTTTTTACTAAGTGATGTCGGGCCGGTGTCGAGACCAAAATACATCAGATGAACCACAACTACCCTCATTCAGCCAAAAGATGCGTAAGCTAACATAAAAGTTGGTGTAATTATTTTACTCTCTTCTCATTTACACGTGTATGTTTATGATCTGGGATAAGCCACTACACATCTGTGGTTCACCTTGTTTTTAAGCAGCGAAGTGTCAGGTTCAGGGTGAGGATGGATGCGCTCTTCCATTTCTTCCTCCACCAGATATCCCAGCTTCCCCTGTCGAGCAAAAAAATGTTCACAAAATGCAATGTTAGCAAAGGACCCGCAACATGTGTTTGTAGCAACAACTGCTGCTGCTAGAGCAACAATAACAACATCGACATGACTGCTAGTCAAATACGTCCCTTAGTTAAGTAACAGGGGAGAGAGCAGAACATACACAAGAGACACTGCTAATGATGCACAGGTACAATCTATTCACTAGCACAGTGGCCTTCTGACAATCTGACTGCATTGGGCCAGGATATCCTGCTGTTTCCTAAATATGATGCTGTATATTTTACTTTGACTGAAAGTTGAAAGTTCTGGTCACTACCTCGGTCTTAAATATATATACGAATTTGTGACAGAACTGTTTGATATTCACTTTTCCAATCTGAAAGTGCACATGATGTGTTTTATTATCGTATCTGGTTTACAGTTAAATATATTGCCACATTATCCTATCAACCAAAAAAAAAGGGGCATTGAAATATCCTTGAAAAGGTTTTAGCCCTGAACAAGACACTGTGGAGAAATGAAAACATCAGTGACAATTTCAGCTGTTGGCGCAGGTATATCAAACAGGCCGTCTGTGCATCTCAGCGTTTTAAAAAGGTGTCTCTCACATTTCTATCAAATGACATGTTTCCCCCAAACTTAACCAAACTGTTTATCATATAATATACACAATCAAGTTGCCAAGTTCATGTTTTGGAGAAGTAAAGAATTGTGTTTCTTTTCTGACAGGCAACAGCATTCAGAAATGGATGTGGGTAGAGAAAGGAGTACCTGGGGTGAGTACCTGCACAGTTTGACAGTCAGAGTATCCATGATTTTTAATTTGCCCTTTTCTCATGTGGTCTCGCTCACAACACCAACGCTGTGTGAGGTATGGAAGTCAGCTGCAATTCATTCGATAAACCCTACCCTCCAGTTAGCAGCCCCCCCTCCCCCCCCGGTGCTATAACACCCCACACCCCCAATAACACACTGCATGGCATGATCAGGCACAATAAGCTGGATAAAAAAAAATCCATGGCATTTAATTTAAAAGTCAGCTAAATAAATTGCTTTATTTTTCACATACACCTTTGATAAAGGCTAAAATGTGGTAGATATATGTGGAGATGTATAAAAAATATATATCATATATATAAACAAACATGTATAAACACCCTGGTTTAACCTGGTCCCTACTAAGTAAATATTACTACATTTTCCTACTTAAAAAGGTGTAAAGACAACAAAATAAATAAAAACAGGTAAATACAGGCAGGAAGTTTTGATTAGATATGTTAATACTTTCTTTTTGCTGCCATTTTGTCCACAGACAAATATACATCTATAATGATTTTTAAAAAAACGATACAAAACGAGGGGTACCTCCGGGCACGTTTGCTCAGGGCTACACTGGCCTTTCCCTCTTGGCTTTGTGTGATTGTTTGCTACCTTCTTCTCATTCACCGGGCCTAGTCCTTCATCTTCAGTGCATACTAATGATGCACTATTTGAAAACAGGATAAAGATATATGCACATAGTACATAAGATAAAATCATAGGCATTGAACTGGACGTAAACAGGGTGGGGGAGAGAGGGCGGGTAGGGGAGATGGGAGAGGTACGGGGGAGTGGGGGTGGGAGGGTGGTGGGTTTGGGTTGAGAGCCAGAAGGAAGCGAGGAGGAGGACGCACTTACCTGAGCCTGATCTGAGGTCCTATCAGATCAGTTTTAATTGGACTGAGTGTCACCTTCAGAATGGAAGAGTTCTTGCTGGCCATTGAGCAGAGGGGAGGAGGCAGAGGCGGCCGCCCCCGTCTCCATGGGTTCTGCTTCTGATGAAGCCTTGATGGCAGCTGCATCGCCGTCAGAGTGCTTGGCTTTCTTAGAGCTGCTCCTCTCCTCTGTTACCTTACGGTCTGAGAAAACAAATACAGTATTTATCTCCTTGATGGTAAACTGGTAAGGATTTAGCTGTAATAGCTACAGCTGTTACAAACGGATAATTAGGAATCTGCACTTATTCCACAAGACATGAAAACGTAAAAATATCCAAAGGCCCTACCTTTGTCTTTGGATGACCGGTCTCTTTCCCTGTCCCTCTCCTTCTCCTTCTCCTTGTCCTTGCTGCGGCTGCGGTGACGGTGAGATTTGCGCTCGGGGCTGCGTGACCTCTTCCTGTCACGGCTGCGAGAGCGACGCTTCCTGTCGGACCGCTCACGGCTGCGCCTCCTCTCCCTGTCTCTATCCCGGCTCCTACAGGAAGAATTGAAAATGTATTTAATAAAAAGAAAAAAAAGGAAATGCATGGTCAAGTGATCAAAGAAATAAAAGTAACACGTGAATGTCCTGTATGATGAGGATGTGAGGGTGTGGTAGCTCAACTGTATGATAACATTTCAAGGAATCATCTTTTGTCACCTAAATCAATTTCACTTGATTATTTCCATTACAAAATCAAGCCAAGAGTGATTTCACACACTATTATTTAGATCACCAATGTCGTTTGTAGATAAACAGCCGTACCTGCTGCGTTTGCGTTCCCTCTCCCGGTCCTTGTCTCTGCTTCTGGACCGTCTGCGATCCCGGGATCTGCTCCTCTTCCTGTCCGATGCCCGACTGGAGTGGCGGCTGTTGGAGTGGCTTCGGCGGGGCCTCCTGTCCCTATCTCTGTCCCGTTCTCGGTCTCTCTCTCTTTCCCTCTCACGCTCCCCTCTCTCTCGTTCCTTCTCCTTCTCGCGCTCCTTTTCCTTCTCCTTCTCACGCTCCTTTTCCTTCTCTTCCTCCTCTTTGCGTTTTTTCTCCCTTTCCTCCCTCTCGCGCTCGCGGTCTTCTCTGTCCTTCTTGACCACTGGGTTTTCACCGGGAGGCTCTTCTGAGCGGCGACGCAGCTTCTCCTAGGAGAACAGGAATGATACAATAATCAGCTTCAACAAAAACATAGTCCTGATAGAATAACCTATTGTGCATTATTCGTACATTGGATAGAAACGATGTAGCACTCTGTTCTCTTGCAACATTGCTAATACTCGGAAGTAAAAAGTTTGTATACATAATTTACATCGTCTTTTTTTGAGCTCTCATCTTGTTACCTTGAGCTCCTCTACAGTGGATTTGATCTTGGCATAGCCCATGTGCTGCTTGCCCATCAAGTGGTCGTCCACTCGGGACTGGGCATCCCCCACAATGAGGAAGGCCCCGCACACCTCACACACCTCCATCTGCTTCTCCTGGGCTGCGAAAGCTTTCAATGGTCTGGAAATAAAACAACAGAAATGATATCAGACAACTTGCTTGTCCACACATTGTTCTTTTGAGACCGATCTGGGTTATGATTTAAAAGGATAATATTTCAGCAAGTTTTGATCATGAAGCTTGTTTATCGACATGGAGACTTCATGACCTACGCTCCTGATATGTTTTTTGCTTGTGGGCAGATTTGCCTGAAGTCAGGTGACTCACCGAGGGATTGGAGCTGAGCAGCTCCCTCTCGTCCTTCAGCTGCTCCACCAGCTTCATCATCCCCTGGGCCTCCTCCACTCTGCCCTCTGACCCCAGCTCCTCAATCTGTGCAACGGCAAAACCGAACAGTGAAATCATAATTTTAATCACAAAGGAATATTTTAACATTTATAACTAGACAATGATGATTTCGATCTATGTTTTATAAGATCATCACACACACGATGTGGTAATGTGTGACAAATGTTCAAATTGCGTAGTCAATTATCAAATTATCAATCTAATGTGCACTTAACAATGATATTAAAAATTGTTTTATATATACACCATTTTCAAATATACTACAAACCTGTGCAACCAAGTCTTCAATCTTATCCTGTAGAACCAGAGATTTCTCATCACTCTTCCCTGCTGGACCAGGACCCTGCAGGAAAACACTCACTTTATCTCAAGTACAATTCCACTTCGAGCTTACATCATAAAAGACGAACTACAATGAAAATTTGTTTTTTCCATCTTATAAGAGAAAACTCAGATATGTGAACAAGTGACAAATCAATGTCCTTAAACCAAAGCACTAACCCCTGCATTCTGCTGAGCCTGGGAAAGAGCCAGTCGGGCATGGCCTCTCCGAATCCGCCGTTCCACTTCTGCCAGGAGCGACTGCAGATAGCGAAGGAAGTCCCGTTCGTAGCCCTCCTTCATGAACCGAGAGCTCTTCTCATACCTGGATGTGTTGGGTTAGGAGCGTGTTACAAAGAGGAAATATCGATTTGTACACCAAACGGATTTCTTAACCCACAACCCATACTTACGTTTTTCTGAGATTTTCATCGTGGATCTTCTCACAAGGACCTGGAGAAATTATTTCAACGTTTTTTAAATCTTAAAAACATCACAGATGCATCTGTCAGCTCCAGCTTTATTAAAGATCTTTATAGCTGTTTACTTACCCAGGTCAGAGCGGGTGTTGGTGAACAGCTCTGCCGGACAGAACCCACACAGATAGTATCGACAACACTGATGAGAGAGAGAGAAGATAATCTTGACGTTACTCATAATATTTCTACTTGAATCTTGTACTTTTTTAATTTTTGTTTCTTCTATATTTATACTTGCAAGAGTACACCACAGCCTTTCTGTGGGTTAGGGTGTGCTATGTGTGAACCTGGTCGGATCACAGTCCAAACTTCTGCTAATTGCTAAATCAACTGTGTAATTAAACTGTATTTAACACCATGTTTACGTCTAAATGTCCAGATTAGTAAAAAGATACTGGCACAACAACTCAACGCAGAAGACAATAAACCAAACAGCAGCTGGAGCTCAATGTGCATCTGGGCATCATCCACAACGCTCCAAACCTCATTGTGAGCCAATTAAACATTAGCATTAGCTAGACTGACGCTAGCATGAGTGTCAAAAAGTCTGCAAAATAACATGTTGTAATAAAAATGTGAGTTATTATGAATCCAAAACACAACACAATCATACGTATTGAGCCTCGCGTCCCTATGTAGTTGATCTTTCAGCATCTTTAAACGGCTAACCCAGCTATGCTATCCCACGAAGCTATGCTAGGCTAACGGTTAGCTCGGACGCCGACTTACGCCCTCGTCGTCCCACCGCACGTTCGATCGCTTCTCGTCCGGGGCCAAGTTGCGATCTCGGCCCATCAACTCGTCGAGTAGCTGGGCTGCTGAGAGCATGGTGGCGCCGGGGAGAGTCGCCTGGCTGCTGAAATGAAGCGGTCGTTTCCCGAGGAGCCGGATCACACCATCTACTGCGCGCTAAGCAGCTCTGGTCAAAATGGCAGACGCCGTGACAACCACAACGCCCCGCGCATGGCTCCCTGGGCAACCCCTGAACCGGAAGTACAGCGCGCGACCACGCGGAGAGGTCCCACGTCATAGACTGTATATAAAGCCACATCAGTTTTTTATTAAGACTGTAAATCCAGAACCCAGCTCAGGTCTTTGATCCTTTTTTTGTTGATATATATATATTCAGTCACCACAACACATTGTAGAATAGGTATACACAACAATGTAAACACACTTCATGTGGTGACTGAAAAGAATATGCAAAAAACATTATTCAATAATTTATGTAAATCGGAAAGTGAATCACACTTTTTAAAATAAATATTTGCATTTCTCTACAAATGCATCCCCGACAAAAAAATATATAATTTAATAAAATAAAATGTATTAAATTTTATTGAATTTATTTTATTTTATTAAGTTTTAAATGAAATGGGGAAAAATATGTTTTAATTAAATTAAATTAAACATCACCACCTAGGCTCTGTGGACAGCAAGCCAGCATCTACAACATCCTCCTGGATGGCTCCCCGTGTGAACAGTCAGGCGGAGGCTGGCACAGAATGTATGCTTCCGCCTCAGGTGTGTCCCTGACGTAAACGCTGCACTCTTTTTTTTAAGAGTCAAAGATGAATCAAAGAAAGATTAAATTATAAGGTGCACAATTCAGAAAGCACCGCAAAGTAGAGGAGGAGAAGAAAGAACTATATAGAGGTAAGAATCACCCAGATTGTGGACATCATTAATGTTGTTTTTTGTCGACTTGACATTATATGCTATCAGTACAGCTGAATTCAGACTCTTTTTATATATTATATATTTTTATTGTTTTTCTATAGATTACAATTTTGGGTGTGTATGTTGGGGGGCGCCAATTTGAAATCTTGCCTAGGGCCCCAACATTGCCAGGGCCGGCCCTGACCACAACCTACTCTCTATGAACAGTATGTTTACATACAAGTTCAAGGGAAACTATTTATAATACATTATTCAACATTGGACATTGTTGTTGTTGACATGGGCAAAAATAAAAATAAACATTAAGGCATCACGTCAAAGGAGCTGAGGCATAAATTAAATATATCCGTGTAGCAAAATGAGAATATACTTGATTGTCAAAGTAAAACATAATAAAACATACATAAGGGTAGGCAGTGAATTAAATTGGTCAAAAAAGTTTTTTCTTGTACCATACCAGTTTTATATGTGCATTTAACAGACTATTAAAATCCCCAAACATAAAAAAAATCCAGAGGATGGGTGATACTTTAAGATCCTTGCTTTCTGTGAGGGGGAAGTTCATCAGGACGTTTGACCTCATTCTTGTAACTAGGGGGAAACAAAGTGCGGAGCGGGGTGAGAGGGGGAACGAAACTTTGGACGCACTGTTGTCACATGCAAATATGTCCCCCGGTGAGGCAGAGGCAGCAGCCCGCCGACGGAGCTCTGACACCGCGGAAGAGCCGTGAGTGAGGGGTCAGCAGCGGCACCAACAACACAATTACACGGCGACAACGGAACCGGCCGCATAAAACACACAAGGCTCCGACCCGCAACACGAACAAGTTCCGGTGGCAGAAGCTCTTCCCCCCCCTCTGCTATCCTCCCCTCCAGCTAGCTTAGGGCTGAGGTTAGCCGGGCAGCTAATGTAAGCGAGCTACTTCCACCGGACCCGGGTTCCATCGACCCGCTGGGGGCTGATTCGCCTTGACAGCCTAATCCGAGAGGCTCCCGTGCATCCCATGATCTCACGGCGTTAGTCTCCTGCGCCAAAATGTCCACCGCTTCGTTGGATCGGGAGTTACAGGAGCGGCTGAGAGAGGCGTCTGCCATCGGGGACATCGACGAGGTGCGGATGCTGGTGGAGAGCGGAGCGAACGTCAACTCGCAGAACGAAATCAACGGATGGTGAGGGTTTGTTTGTTTGTTTTGTTAGAAGTGAGCAAACCTGGCCTCCACTGCGCAAGTCAACAAGTGCCTGAGATTGATTTGTGAATATTCCGTATCGGGGGGCGCCTGTTGAAAACTTCAGTGCAGAGGAGGATAATCTGATTTTACAGGGATTAAACCCCGATCAGTGATATCCTATTAACCCGAAACAAGGCACCGTCTCTACTCCTTATCCAAATAGCAAACAAATGCCTAGTTTGATTGTGTTTGAAATGTGCCTTTTCTGGTCCTCTTAAAACATCAGAGACGAACAGTGAAGGAAACTCACTTTCTAAGGTCTGTTCTCATTGACAAGGTGACTTGATTATCATCTTGAAATCATACATTTATTTTACACGTTAGTTCAACTTTAGCTCCACATCCAGCACATCGCACATGCGCTAAATTCGAAATATGCGATCAACTACGTCCTGTGCCAAACCTTTCAGGTAAATGTTCAGTGTCTCTTGTCGTCTGGGCTCATTACCAGTGGAATTAAAAATAGTTTGGCTTAGTTCTTCAGATATTTAAATGCTGAAGTGACTATAAGTCTTTTATTCTGCATGTCAGTGCCACAGATGAAGATGCTGATTTGACTCCAGGATAGTTTAATACATATCCTATGTGATGATGTGTGGACCCATTGAAATGAAAAGTTCAAAATCTTTCAAAAGGTCCTTAGAAAGTCTTCAATATGTTAATATATGAAACACTAGGACTTAAATATGTTAAGATAGATCTTAATTATGTTAACAGTAGTGCTTTAAACATTATTTTAAGTGAAGTGTTTTAGTTGCATGAATAGTGAGTTTTTCAGGTGTTAGCATGCTGTATTTAAACTATAAACCAGACCAACATGGAACTTATAAGTGATGATCTAAATCTTAGCTTGTTGAAATCTGTAGAACCTTGTTATAGATGATTTAAAGTTGCTTTCATTTTATATAAACATATGTTGCAATGTTTGGGTTATTAAACTGAGATCTCTCTTCAATAATCCCATTAGGACATGCCTGCACTGGGCATGCAAGAGGAACCATAAGCACATAGTGTCCTACTTACTCGGCTGTGGAGCAGATAAAGACATCCTCACGGCTAAGGAGGAGCTGGCCTCACAGCTCACATCCAAGCCGGAGATCAAACGACTGCTAGGAGGTAAACAACACATCTCTCACAGCCTTGTAACAACTTTGTAATACTTTGACATGAAATGTACAGGTGGATGTTGATGCTTTATCTTTGGGTTGTGTCTGAAGAAATAATCCGCTTTTTATTCTGCACATTATCGCAACAGTTGAGGTTGAGGTGGAGGAAGTGCCTGAAGTCAAGGAGTCTGACCTGCCCATCATTCCCCACTACCTGTCTGACCCGCCCTTCATGTTCTCCAAGATGGATAACAAATCAGAGGTCCTTTTAGCACAACAGATTTTACAGAATGGTTCTGAAGAACATGCTGAGGACACACACAGTGATTCAGCCTCCCTCTCCCCAACCCATGAGCCTCAGAAATCCCAGAGCCAAGTCTCTGACGACTTTTTTCCTCCTTCAAACCCCGCCGCCCACAGCCAAGCCCTGCCCGGGGAATTCATTCCTGTGACTGAGCAAAATGGCGTGTCATCCCACAACCACACTGTCGTTAACTGCAGGGTGCCCATGGACCTGTCAGTCGAGCCACACCTTGTCAACCACGCTGACCACCCGCATGCTCTGCCACACAATGGCACTATGTGTTCACCTCCGCTGGCCTCACCCAGCCCCAGCTTGACCAGTAACGGCGGGGTCCAGGCCCCAGTGGCCAACGCGAACCCAACCATGAGCAGGCAGCAGTCGATCCCACAGCAGCTGAACTACAACCAGGCCGGTGGGACCATGCCGGCTTTCCAGCCTTTCTTCTTCACGAGCACCTTCCCTGTCAACGTGCAAGGTGAGAGAGAGAAGTCCTATGCTTTATTATCTGTAACCCCCTGTCCACACATACAGACTGAAGACTGACAGGATACCATGCATTGTGAATATAATCCTTGCAAATCACTTACAATCCACATTCATGTACAGTGGTAAAGCTTCTGGTAGACTCTGCAATTCAGGCTTTTATTTGTCACGTCTACGCATTTACTTTTCCTCAGGTTAGCAACTGATGGAATCACACGAATACAACACTCTTGTTAGCCTCTGCGTTTGCAGCCAACTCGTCAAACCTGAAAAGGTTGTTAGTTGCCTAGCTACAGCATTTCTCACTACAATGACTTAAACGTCACAGACTCACAGGCAGAGACAGAAAAAGTCTGTACAATCAAACAACATCACAGTTGAGGATGGTCAGAGAAGAGAGGGGTCGATTTAAGTTATACAAAAATACGACACAAAACAATTGTTTGTTTTGGAACGTGCATGAAGGTGGAGAAATATCATTCATGCCTGAGTTATCTTGTTTATAAGAAATGTCCTTCATAAGCATTAAATGGTTCTCATTCCTCTTCACTCTTCTTCTCCTCTCTAGAATTGGTGGTGAAAGTGCGAATCCAGAATCCCAGTGCACGGGAGAACGACTTCATTGAGGTGGAGCTGGACCGCCAGGAGCTCACCTACCGCTCCCTTCTGAGGGTCTGCTGCCGCGAGTTGGACATCAGCGCCGAGCATGTGGAGAAGATCCGCAAGCTGCCAAACACCATGTTGAGAAAGGTATGGGAGAGAAGAATGCATCCTTGACATGAGTTGTTGGTCAGTGACATGAATACACAAGGTAACATTTGGTTTACTAACAACTTATAAATGCAAAATAGGATACAAAAGGCAAATAACTTTAAATAAATAGATATTATCGATGAAAGTTTGAATGTGAGTTGTAGGTCAGTGAAATCGTAACTCAAAGACTTGATACTTAGATTCCATTTGAATAACTGACAGTATATTTATTCATCATCATTACCATGGTCCATTGTTATACAATGCAAATATACGTCCTTGACAGCTGACTCCATGGAAACATACTTCCTCTTGAGATCATCCAATATCTATATTTTCAAAACACTGTGTCCTTAAGGGTATAAAGTTATTCAAACAGTCTTGATCATCATCATCTCTGTCTGACTCATGCATGAACACTGACCCGGCTGTATAATTAAGTTGTTTGTGTCTCACTTTAAGATAACACTGAAATCTCCTCTTCCCTCTGTGTACACTTTGTATGTGTCATTCTCCACGATGACTGACAAAATAAAACTGAAAGCATAAAGTCTGACCGCATGAGAATAATTGTAAATGGGAAGCTTTTTGTGTTAATACTGAAATTAATGATCACTTTCAGTTGATTGATTTGTGTAGTGTCAAACAAGTGTCAAATTATATAGCAACACAATTTAGTGAGTCAGTGAATGTGTTTTGGACGATAAGATGGATAAAATATAAGATACTGCTTCCACATTCCTTCTTTTTTCGATGTGCCATAAAAGAGTAAAAATAATGAGTCTGTGTAATCATTTTAAATGGAAACTCTATGCTGTTGATTTTAAACTAATGGTTAGTTCAACCTTTCTCCCTCCTGTGTCCAGGACAAGGACGTGGCTCGGCTTCAGGACTTCCAGGAGCTGGAGGTTGTGTTGGAGAAAGCAGAGGGCCTGTCCCTCTTCTCTGGGGCCGGGGGCCTAACAGACAGACCCTGCTACAACATGAAGGCCTCCCGCCTCACCTACTAGAGCTGCCGCAGAGCCCTGAGGTCTCTCTCCTGTAGCGCCCCTCAAGCAACTGGCTGCCTGCCCACGTCCCCTGTTACAGCTTTGTTTAGGCTAGGTGTTTTGCCTATTTTCTAACTAGGATTTCTTTTTGGTTTCCCAAGTTCTGTAGCTATTGTCCACCTCCTGTCCTCCTCTGGCCCTCCTGCCGCTTTAGTGTACCCAAACAGTTCTAAACGATTACTGATGCATGGTATACTCAATTATGTGCTAAAGTATTTGGGCCCCTCTCTTTATCTCTCTTCTCTCCTCCTACTGCCCGCTTGGTGCCAAGGCTCTAATGGGACAACGGAGGGGGACATTGGCCTTCCTTCCTCATGGACTGAACTTGAATGGGATTTTGCAATAGCCTTACATGGACACATCCCTATACCGGCTGTGATCTATGGTCACAGTGGACATTGGCCTGGCGAGGATCTGGAGCAGAGGACGACGGGAAGGATTTACACAAACACTTATTGATAAGCTCCTCATCAGTCCACAGAGCAGGACGGGTGGCAGCACAGTGGACTTGCACAAGGCGACTTGGATTTCTAAGAAACTGAAACATAGAGTTATCAGATATTCCTGCTGGCGAACACGCTTTCATACAAGCTCTAGGCATAACCCTCAGTGTCTTTGCCTGCAGGGGGCATCCATTGCTGGCTTAGTTGTTAGGGTGGAGGGATCTTTGGACTCGTAGTTCTTTAATTTGCTGACCACTCATACAGACTGCTTTAACCCGTACCCACCCGCGAATGGAAACATTTGAATAGGAGTGCTGATTCCCCCTACATATTGAAGTACTTCAGTCATACACTGTGTGAAAGGAATAATTAGTTTTTGTTAGAATTATTCCCTTGTGTCTTTTTATCTAAGACATTTTGTTTAAGTAGTTATAAAGCACCCCTGCTTTAACTAAATTCAGTCAACATAAGATTTTAACTGTCACCTGTGAATTATTTAGTTTAAACTTTTGAGTCATGTTGATTCCTTCGTATAGAGGCCCGTACATTTGTTCTCCAGAGTAACAAAGGTTCAAGATCAAAGCGAAGGTCGCGTACGAGGCTCACACTTAATTTATCATATAAATTGAGCTCTGCGTCGTATATTTTTGTCTTGTCTGTGTTAACTGTAATTAGAATCAAAACCAAAAACTAACTTAGCCAGCAAAGATACTAACAGCAGAGAAATACTATGACTGCTACAGAGAAGAAAGCAGCCTTAATAAGATTTCCTTTTCTTTTTTCAGCGAAGTGGAAAGAAAAATGAAAAGATCTTGGTTTTACGATTGAGTGCTTCCTTTTTTCCTCTCAACACTAATATACATTAATTTCTCTGACATGTTCACTTCTGCTGCACTGAGTCACTGAAGGAAACATCGGTGTATATGGCTTCAGTGTGTTTGTCGAGGCCACTCTAGTTCTAATATCTTCTTGTTTTTAATTAAAGAAATAATTATTTTGAGTTCTGTCAATGTTTTCTATTTATTACCTAAATCAGAGGCTTTGCTGTTCCTCTTAGATGGAGACTGACAACGTGAATATTTACACCCACAAATAAGAAAAAAACCTTCTACTATATATTAAGAATTGAACAGCTGGTCATGTTGTTTATGCTGCTTCCATCATCACCTTCTATTCCTTTAACTCTCAGTGCTGGGTCTCATTCACTTATAAGCAGTGCACTAGGCGCTCAGAGTACGTCATACAATCAAGAAGTTTCTTACCCAGTGGTAATTGTTTACTGTTCAAATGTATACCCGATGCTCTTACTGTATTTGTATTTTTTCTGATATGTTTTTTATTAATTTGTATAATTTTTTTTTAAACCAGCTTAGGCCTGTTGTGTTTTGTGTCAAATAATACTGTCATACAAGCAAGAGTTTAACAATGGGGTGAAAAGTAAAGTGGTGAGATGCTGTTGATGAAGCCAAGTGCAATGAAGAGAGGAGGGGACGGGGGGGTTTGCAGGAAGTGTGCTGTGAGGTGAAAAGACTTATTTTATGTCCCCAACTATTTTAAAGGCTTTAAGAGAAGTTAGGCCACATGTGCAAGGAAGGGGCTCGGGTGGATGGAGTGAGTGGGACCCTGAGTGAGTGAGAGCAGCATGTTTGAAATAGTTTTTTTTATAGGATCATGTTTTGATCGTGGGGAAAGCAGATGACTAACATTGTATTTATGGGGTTGCTTACTGTTCTAGAACAAGCAGAATACAGTTTGACTTAACCTATGCATTCAGAGTCTGATATTTTTATATACAGTACGTCCTGTGTACTTGCAGAACTAATCCAAGGCACCGTTTGAGTTGTGTGTTTTTGTTCTGGAGACCTGTATCTGTTCTTTGATAAAGCATGGTGAACGACTTGATCTCTTTCCTCTTCTTCTCTCAAACAAGCCTTGAGTCCTGTTAAAACGTACGTTCGTCAGACAAGTGGATCCATGTGAACTGTGTCTGGCTTTGAATGAAGGCTTCTGTGTCACGTCTGGCCTGCTGGTGGTGATTTGAAATATGTTTTACAGCTGACGGCCACTAGAGAGCGCAGAAGAGCAAATATTGGCATTAGGTGAACCGTGTATTACAGGACCAGAAGTTACTTACCATTTAAATTCTTCATAAGAAGATAGTTTATTCTGCTTGGCTTTAATTGAACTACTAACAAAAGTTCTGCTATTTGCTCATCTCATCTTTATACTGAAATGCACCAGTGTCTCGGTTCCTTGGTCCTTGCTGTGCAAGATGAGGCACCTTCAGCTCTCAGCTCATTAGAGTATATAGGATCCTTCAGAGTAAGTAAACATGAGGCCTCGGTTGTCAAGTCACCATCTCAGGTCTCAGGACTAACTGACGATGCAAAACTCTTGATCAAATTCGAACAATTCATGTGAAATCATAAAATAAAAGTATTTTTCTCCAGTTGTTGAGGGGGCTGATGTTCATTTGTGTGTCAACATCTGTATTAAAGTGATTTTTTCAAGCTAATCATTTCAAAACTAAAGTGTAGCATTCAAAGGCTGATTACATATATATATATATATACATTAGCTCCTAACTACACAATGATTCTAATAAACTACTCAAAAATTAAGGTTGCCCTTGACTAAACTTTCTGCCCTGGAGTCCACTGCCGATGGGATATGTTTTTGTATATCTGCCATAATGCCTCATCGGGATAAATGAAAAGGCAAACTCCTTAATTTATTAATTCAAATTAATAAAGTCACACAGTAGATATCGACATATCACTTAACCACAGTGTATCAACGAGGACGTCACCCCAGTGCTTTTAGTTTGAAAATCAAATACCCTTCAGTGTTTTGGGATTTTACAAAATATATCTGTATCTGCTGGAAAATCCACCTTTACTCACTGATACATATGTTCCCCGGTTGATTTAGACTTCCTTTCAACTATTTATTAAACGTGCCAGTTTGTTTGCGGCATTAATAACACACACAAAAGAAATCTGGAATGGTTCCACATTTCGAGGGCTCTGTATTGTTGTCCGGTCCAGCTGTAGTTGTGTCTTCGTCTTGCACAGCGAGCCGATGTCGTTCATCCTGTGATGAACTTAACTAACAGGGCCTGTTGTTATGTTCCAGTTCTGATTTAAAGAACATAAACAACACCTAAGTTATGGTCATACTGAGCTTTTCCGTGTATCTGTGAAATCCACAACCTCTTCGGTGAAATGAGTGTTCATGTGGTGAGCAGATGTTCTGCTGCAATCTGGAGCGCACAAATATTGCATAATCTGTGCAGAGCAGCATTGAGAAAGTTAAACGTGTGTGTATGTGTGTAATCTAAATATGGGGGCAGAGGAATGTATGGCAATCAGGATATATACATTTCGCTGGAGGCCTGTGAATCCGGGCCTGTATGCCTGCATGTCTGTGCATCGGCATGTTGGCCTGTGTGTCTAGACGGGGGCTGAAGAATCAGCTTAGGGCCCTGCTGTGGCTGGACGTGTCGCTCTCCTTTGTTCAGGAGTGAGACACTCATAATAAGCTTAGTATGAACAGTCATAACACGTCCATTGTTCCGAACCGGCTCCGCCAGCTTCCCAGGCCTCAGGCGTGGGCAAGAGAAGCTTCGGACCTGCATGGTCAGGAACCTCTAAGAGCATTTGAGCAATGGAGGCAGAAGGAGACGTTACTCACAGGTACGTGCCTCGGCCGACGGGCTTGGACTATGGCCTGCGGGGCCGTTTGTGCCGCTCTCCAACAGGCGTAATGCACAAAGCCAATATACAGAGCTCCTTATTCACAACACGAATGATTGCATGACACCGTAAAGCCACCAGGACTAATGCTGAAGTAAGATGTAGCTTTAACGTATAGACCCGGACATCCCGTGATTGATTCGTACTGTGCTGTAAATCTGGAGTATGAATAAAGGAAGGAAGGAATCCATTAATACCAGATGATGCAGTGAAGCTAAAGGCTTATGGAGTCAAATTTAAGGAGATTCAGGACCAAACAAAATACCGGGGTCACACAGATGTAACGTACAGAGGGGAATCATTTCAGGTCCTTGAACTCTACGCTGGCAAAAAGTCGCATTCATGTTTTCACTGTCTCATCACGCATTAGCTGTGGAGGAAGTTTCCACGTGGGTGACAACAGAGTTTAGGGAGTGACGCCTATTTCCTTTGTAAAATCCTGTTGTGTCCAAAGAAGTGACACGGGACCTGAGAGACAGATGAGGTCACTTTGTTCCTTGTCCCTGTCACACATTTCTTCCAGGATGTGAGGGCAACAGTCGGAGGAATATTTTATGATTTATCTTTATCCATAAACTCTCTGTTGCACTTTTCTTTGCATTTCATGTCTCGTGGCCTTTTGTTTTTTTAACCACACCTTCCATACTTTTAATAAAAATACCATGTTTTAGGACTGAACATTATATTTTGCTTATTTTTATGAAAACTTCTTTACTTTTGATCATTTAGTAAATATCCTCCCAAGTTGTAAAAAATGCACAAAAACATCCGTATTCCATGTTAAATAATCCTAAATGGAGACGTCACGGGAGCTCCATGGTTGTTTTGGACGGTGCACAGAAAGATGGCGGGTGAGGGAGCACAGAGGAGGTCAAAGTCAAGGTCTGTTTTTCAGACAATAGCCGTCCTGAAGGCAGATTGAGCGTCGGAGCGCCCTGCGCTCCGCGTGGCTTTATTCAACATGGGACGTGCCCTGTGGCCCCAGCGTCGGCAATGCTGGGAATGCAGGGTCTCGAGGGGTGAAGGTTAAGGGTGGAGGGCTAGAGGGGGCGTGTGGGAGAGCAGACACTGAAAACACAGCTTGACTATGTTTGTGCATTTGCATACATTTGAGATCATGCACTTTGTGTGTGTGTGTGTGTGTGTGAGAGAGAGAGAGAGAGGGAGGGAGAGAGGAGAGGGAGAGAGGGAGAGAAAGATAATGGATATAACCTGTACCACCAGTGTCTGTCTTACTTTATACTTATACTTAAGTACTTTGTATAGATGCAGGTACATGAAGTATACCCGTGTGTGTATGTGTGTGTTTTCAGAGAGGGCTCACAGACAGCAGACCAGACTGAGACTGCTGGGTTCGGCCTAGAGAGCAGGGCCTCTTTGGTCTCAGCAGGGACTCAGCTTGGGAAGCACAGACTCCATATCAATACACACACACACTCACACACACGCACACACGAACACACACACACACACACACAATATTGTCATCTTACCATTGACAAGTCTTTGAAGATTAGAATTGTGTGGCATTTGTGTGTCGTAGACTGAAAAAATGCAACATACTCACCATCTGAAGATTGTGGATCAGATAGCTACACCTGTACTAATGACAACTCACTGTCCTATCACATTGTGTGTTGCGTTTTTGTGCATAATTCCATTGTGGGTTCTAATCAGGGGTATATGACAACGCGGGACGTACCAAGTAAAACAAACTGAATGGCTATTGCATCCAGTATGGCAGATTTCACATTGTTTTAAAGGCACTCTGAAGGAAAATGTTTGGGTTTCCACAAGAGGCAACTCAGATAATAGAGGGTTGGACGGTAGCAGGGCTATTGTCTGGAAAGTTTGGCAAGTTTTTGTGGGACAGAATCTTGGAGGAAGGTGGAAGAGGTAAAAGAACAAGCAGAAGTAGTACTTAGGAGTCCCTAACCCTAAGTACAAAAACCTTCACAAAGCATATACAGACTAATAACGTAAACATTTACAGTTTTATATAATAATATAAACTTTTAGAAGATGCCAAATGAGAACAGTGTCATCGAGTAGAGGGACTGCACTGAGTTTGGCGCCATCTTCTGGACACTGAGAGTTCTGATAAACAGCAGATTGTACAGTAACCATCGTGTACTTTTTACGCCTCATAAAGCACAATACAAACATCGACATGACAATAATTACATAACCTTATTATCCATTATAATAACATAATTATATAATTGTAATAGTGTTAATAATAATTCATTATTATGAGCTGGAATGTAAACTGAGGTTTGTAAATATTGATAAGTGAGAATAAGGAGCTGGGTAGAAAGTAAGACTAAGCTCTGTAATACAAATTGTCTTTTAATTTACAGGCAGTATTCATTAGCCTTATTTTTGAATGTGCCAAACTATTGTAAGATGTTGAGTCTATAGTGTACTTATATTAAAATGATCTACTAAAAGTTTCATTAAGGCAAAACATGTATAACATTCCCCGCAGCATCTTTGCAAGCTAAGGGTTAAGGCAGCAGAGCTTTACGCACAGGTGTCCCCGACTCTTTTCCTTCTTCCTCCTTTAATTAAGTTGATCATAACTGTAACCCAGCCTGGGATTTGCTGTGTGACGAGACAGGTCACTGTAACTCATGTAGTTAGATCTTACGTGGGTTTGCAACCGCGCAACCTTAATCTCTTGTAACTATTAAACGTCGGGGCGACCAACTTGGAGAGCTCTCCTCAGCCACACGGCTCCTGCGCGCTCCCTCGCTCCGCTCGCTCCGCTCCCTCCGCTCCCAAACGCACTTTAGCTCCACTGCAAAGACTTTTTCCATAACTTTAATTTCGTGTTAAACTAAACTGCCCCTCGTTGGATTTGTTTTTTGTTCCCCCCCTCCTCGGGATTTCTTTCGCGCTGGTTCTTTTACGCGCGCCGGACATGTGGTGGATGCTGTTTCCCCGATGGATTTGGTTTCTCCTGGGACACTGGTATATGGACAGCCGCTGCGTGGGAGCGATGCCGATGCCGATGCCCATGTCCGTGTCGAAGGTGGTGTACTCTCACGCGGGCCTGTGCCCCAACGAGCTGAACCCCAACCTGTGGGTGGACGCGATGAGCACCTGCATGCGCGAGTGTGAATCTGACCAGGTGAGTTCTGCTGCTGGTGCTGGTGTAGCCTGCTGGGAGGGACGTGAAGTCCACATAGGGCTGATAGCTTAACACCCTGATTTGAGAAAAGTGTTTCACAAAAGTGTTAAAATAAAAAAGTCACACTTTATATCTGTTTACACCAATCTATCTTTCTAAGAGACTTTTTAAAACCAAGTCTAGCGATGGGTAAATATCAGATTTTGTATCTTGCAGAGAATTTAAGCACAACTTTCCCCACACTACTGAATATGGAAGGTTTTTTTAATATGGCAATTATTGAATATTTGTCAAGGTTGAACAAACAACCAAAATAATGGGCATCATGAATATTCAGGTCCAACTCCTGTGTGTAATCCTAACGATTTCCACGAGGCTCCACTGGATAATGAAGGGTTCCGATTCCCCTGAATGTTGAACAGCAAAATAACCAAATCCCAGTCTCCCCATTATTCCTGTTTTTCTTTGCTCTGTGCATAAATTACTGCCTGACGGGATGAAGCTTATCCCATGGGGGGTTAAAGGAAAGACACAAGAGGAAACCAAACCAAACAGAAAAAGTCTTAATATTTATGCAATGTTATACGTTTTAACTTGTCCATATAATGTCATCGTGGAACCATCCCCACTGAAAGCATGCATGTGAAGAACCCTCTCAACCAAATTGACACCTTTTCAGTGAGTCTCAGCTGTAAGAATCAAATACCAAAAGTTGTGTCCCTTTTCCATCCTCATAGGACTGTGAGTCGTTTGAAAAGTGCTGCCCCAATGTGTGTGGAAACAAGAGCTGCGTGGCCGCACGCTACATCGACATCAGGGGCAACAAGGGCCCCATCGGAATGCCGAAGGGTGCCACCTGCGACAAGTTCATGTGCGCTCAGCAAGGGTCCGAGTGCGACATCTGGGACAGCCAGCCTGTTTGTAAGTGCCGCGACCGCTGCGAGAGGGAGCCCCACTTCACCTGTGCGTCTGACGGCATGACATATTATAACAAGTGCTACATGGATGCAGAGGCCTGTTCCAAGGGTATCTCTATCTCTGAGGTCACCTGCAGGTAACATGTTAAGTATTTTAGACCTCTACCTTTTTGTTTTGGGTGTGATAAGGTAAAGTTGTATTTTTTTTCCCCGGTCCTCACAATTAAGACATTTGAAAACTCAAATTTGTTCGGTGTAAAAAAAAGAAAACTGTGTGTGTGTTTCTGTGCCATGTCAACAGGAGCCTTTGACTCTGATTAATTCCCTTCTTATTCAACCTACCCACAGGTATCACCTGACCTGGCCGAACACCAGCCCGATCCCTGCGGAGACCACCCTCCATCCCACCACTGCCCTCCAGACCACCCTCCCCGCTGACATCCAACTCCCTGCCATACACAGCGGCCCCACCCAGCTGGCTGTGTTTGTCGGGGAGACGGCCAGTTTCCTGTGTGACGTGTCGGGGAAGCCTCATCCGGAAATCACCTGGGAGAAGCAGCTGAAGGGCAAAGAGAACATCGTGATGAGACCGAATCACGTACAAGGGAACGTTGTGGTTACTAACATCGGCCAGCTGGTCATATACAATGCACAGCTCCAGGATGCCGGCATCTATACATGCACGGCCAAAAACGTTGGGGGGAGAGTCTCATCGCACTTTCCCCTGGCGGTGATCAGGAGAGAAGTGAAAGGTAAGAGCGCAGAGGGGAACAGTACAAACCTGCCTTTTCCAGCCGGGGAGTGCCTGAAGAGCCCGGACACCGACGACTGCGGGGAGGAGAGCATGAGCTGGTATTATGAACCAAAGAGGAACAACTGCTTCACCTTCACCTACAGCCAGTGCAACAAAAACCGCAATCATTTCGACACCTACGAAACCTGCATGCTGTCGTGTGGAGGAGACCTGGCGGCTCCCTGTAGCCTCCCGAGCCTCCAAGGGCCGTGCAAGGCGTATGAGCCTCGCTGGGCCTACAGCACCGACCTGAAGAAGTGCCAGTCCTTCGTCTACGGAGGCTGCGGTGGCAACGAGAACAACTTCGTGTCCAAGGAGGCCTGTGAAGAGATGTGCCCGTTTCCGAAGAACCACAACTGCAAGATGTGTAAACCCCGGGGCAAGATGCTCGCCAGCTTCTGCAAGAGTGACTTTGTGATCCTGGGGCGTGTGACGGACCTGACGGAGGAGCAAGAGTCAGGCCACGCCCTGGTGACCGTGGAAGAGATCCTGAAGGATGAGAAGATGGGTCTGAGGTTCTTCGGCAAGGAACCGCTGGAGGTGACTCTTCTGAACATGGATTGGAACTGTCCCTGCCCCAACATCACCGTGGCCAACGTGCAGCTCATCATCATGGGAGACGTTCAAAACGGGATGGCCGTCCTGCAGCCCGACAGCTTCGTGGGCTCCTCCAGCGCTCGCAGAATCAGGAAGCTCCGGGAGGTCGCCCACAAGAAAACATGCGATTTCCTCAAAGATTTCTCTGCCGTCCAGTAGCCAGAGTCTTTTATAAATCTCACAACCGCTGAAAGTCAGTTAGGTTGTTTTCAGATTATGATAAGCTCCAGTGACCTCACCGGTGCGACCGGCCGCAATCACTCATCTGTAACATCAGAGGTTTTGCTGCCTGATTCAGATGCTTTTCTTTTGCTCCTTGACAAAGTCTCATAATCACGTGTCATAGTTGATCATCTTTCAACTATGGATTTCTTCCATGATTTCCTCTCAGACGCTCTGTCAGAACTGTCCTTTCTTATTAGAATCACGCCGAGACAGTTTTGCTGTCAACGCCCGAGACACACTGAAAAAGGCAAGTAGGATATATACATATACCATGTATAAAGTATCTAATCTTCATTATTAAATGACATTATAGTTTTCCTCTCCTGATCTAATTTCCTGCAATGTCATCCATTTAGCAGTTTTAAATCAATTAGCTTGTTTGCTTTATCTTTATCTGGGATCACCCACAATAGACATTGTATAACAACTATTCTGAGCTCTTGAGCTCATGATAATGCAATGAAGCCTCAGTTCATCGACCAGAATCAAATAAGCTTGTTGGCTCCATTTTCTTGGAACCTGTTTGTTTTAATTTACAGAATATGTATGTGTACTTCTCTGCGTCATATTTATTTTGTCTTGATCTATTTCTCATTCCCTGAGAGACATATTTTTATTTTATCAATTATATGCTAGTGTTCGGTAAAACCTGTATGAAATAATATGATGGAAACTTAAATAAAAGTAATTTAGAAAATATTATAATGTCCTTGCTTTCTGGTGCTTTGCTGTTGAGGTTTGTCACTGCTCGGGACCAAATTCCTCAAGGACTCATGTGGATGTTCCGCTCTGTAGCCGAGGGTCCTCCATCCATGTCCTCCTCTTTCCACTTGTATTCC
The DNA here is from genome assembly GCA_038501795.1 of Pseudopleuronectes americanus. Taxonomy (NCBI): domain Eukaryota; kingdom Metazoa; phylum Chordata; class Actinopteri; order Pleuronectiformes; family Pleuronectidae; genus Pseudopleuronectes; species Pseudopleuronectes americanus. Next base: position 4,392,498 of record CM076732.1, read on the forward strand.
ACACACACACACACACACACATACACACACACACGCACACACACACACAGGGGCCAAGTCTGGCATTAAAATCTGAAGCAGGTCACATTCCAGCCCAGCTGTGGTGGCCTGCGGAGCTGTGTGTTGTGTTGTGTCTGGGTCTGGGGCCCTCGCATAACACACACCCCACCGGCCCTCCTTTGGCCTTGTGCGGCCCCTTTCATGTGCAAGAGGCCGGGGTGAAGGGGAAGAGGAGGAGGAGGAGTGGGACCTCGGCTGATTCTCTCTCTTTCGTTCCCAGAGTTCTACACATCTGTGCTTGAGAGCCATAGAGAACAGGGAGAGGGATGGAAGGAGAAGGTCAAGTAGAAATAAGGGAATTTAAACATCATGTAAAGTCACGTTAAAGCTTCAATCTTAAATTTTATCTATTCACAGTATGAAAAGTATTTTGTCGAGTTTCTAGCTAAGACTTTGGGGGAACCCTGGCTGGTGAAATAATGAGGGTGTAAACGTGCACACAACTGCAATGTCATGTGAGGATTAAGTCTGGGCTAAACTAAACCACAGGGTGCCCTCAGAATTAAATTCACTGGGACCAGCAGGATGTACAGGAAACAAAACGTAAGGAGTCAACCCGCCACTGAATGGTTTCCCCCTTCCCCCTCTGCCCTCACATCCCCTTCTTTATCCCCCTTCCTCCGCCGTATTCCTCAACTGTCTGACAACGCAGACTGACAGAGAGCCAGCCTTCGGCGGCGACCTCTGACCCCCCTAATGAAAAAGAGGCCACCAAGGAATAGGCCACTTTCATTAGAGCTGTTGACAAGTGTTAAGTGACTGGCTGAGCTCCAGACCAGCTCCACACGGCCCCCTTGATGCTCTGCTCATCACAGCTGGCTGCTGATTCCAGTAACAAGTTCACTGAGAGACCACCAGCCAGGCAGCCTGCCAGACAGACCATAATAATAAGCCAGACACACACAGGTACAAGAGGGAGAGCGGGGCAACGTCCTCAGTGACACAGTGTCGGTTGGTGGGTTTCTCTGAAGGAAACTAGAAAACTAAAGCACCACAGAAACCTAAAATAATTGACATGGTTTCTCAGTAAAACTTCAGCTACAACCATCATCACAGCAGCTTCTTCCCATAATTCCTCTGGCCAAGTTTCCAGTTAGTAATAATAAATGGACAAATGTGCTAAGATTCGCTGAACAACAAGAAAAAGTCAAAGAGTGTTGGATTTTACAGTTCTTGTGCTGTGGTTTTTCAATGCAATCAATGCAGCTGTCCACTAGGGGGCAGCATAATATTTTGCACAGTGGGTTTATAAAAGTAATATAACTGGTAAAAATACAAAGAATAACATAATCATATGTCAGTGTTGAGTTTTCTATAAATGCAAATTATTGTCACAGATAAACTTGCAATCAAATAAAAAATGAATTTAAGTTAATATTGTGTTCACAGGACATATGTGCCTTTACTGTGTTCACACACACACACACACACACACACACACACACACACACACACACACACACACACACACACACACACATCACGCACACAGTGTCACTTGCCCTCCAAATGCCTCCACATGCAGTCAGCCAGATGGTCTGGTAGATTGCACCGGATACACTGGATGTATACTTGCTCTTAACGTGTGCACCTTCACACACAGATGCACACACAGTGTCAGTAGCAGCCCTCCAGAGCACAGCTGGTCTGTGTGTTGAGATAGAATACAAAATTTGCCAGATGGGAAAGGAACAGGAGGAGGGACGGAAATATTGAGACTCATAAATTACTATGATAAAATGAGAAATATATCAGAATTGGTGTAATCTGTAGATTCACATACAAACAGGCAGTGGCAATATATTTGAAAGGGAATGTAATGTAGAAGTTGTTGGTATTACAAATAAAAACATCCAAACACTGACTGATTTTCTTCTTTAGATGCTATACACAACAGCACCATTGCTGTATCACACTTGTCCCGTGGAGGACAGGTGAAGGAGGGTCATAAGGTCTGAATGTTTGCAAGCAGGACACAGTATGAAGGAGATGAGACATAAATCAAAAGGAAAAATGAAAGCAGGAGAGAAGAGAACAAAGTGCAGGAGAAGGACAAAGTGTCGAGAGGGGAAACCGAGAAAGGTAAGGGCACAGTATAAAGGAGAAGGGGACAGAGGGAGGACTTCCATGAGTGAACGATGAAGAGGGAAAGGTCATCGTAGCATAAGAGCTTGTAAATTGTCCAGAAAAGGAAGCTGCTGCCGTCAACTCCCATGGGAATCTGTTTCCCCCTTTAGCTTCCTGCTTTCTAAAAATAGCCCCTGCTCAATGTAGGGGAAACTAGGACACTGTTACCACATGGCTCTCTGTTACATCTATACCTACTTTACATCTGGATAAATACAGCTGCGTAGGTAGGTAGGTAAGGAGGTAGGGTAGCTGTCCAGGTGGGAAGGCTGGTAGTTAGGATATCTGTGTAGGTTTGGCAGGTAGGAGATCAGGTGTTAGGAGATTCAAAGTTCATTGTGTTTTTATCGTCCCCTTTCAGGAAAATCGATTTGCAGCCTGGATCGTACAAACAGACAAAACCACAAACTGTAAACAAAACGCCCACACACATAAAACACTGACATACTGGTGGACAACCGATAGAGACATCAGGACATACAGTTTACCATGTAAATGACAATTGGGATGAAGGAAACTTTATATCTCTAGGTTCTCATAACAGGCACCTTGAGGCGGAGACCTGAGGGGGTAACCTTTAATGAAGTAGCCTTCCTAACTATCTATGATGGGGAGGAAGCACAAAAAATGTGGCAGTTCCATAACAACCATTCATTTATAACATTGTCTGCATCCTCTTTAGCACGAATAATTAACACGCAGCAATTATTTCTTTATAGATGAAGATTTCTTGCATTGACAAGGCTCGAACAAAAAATACCACTTTAAATGTCAACATGCAATTAATAACTGAATTCTCTAAGTCTGAGAGTTTAAATTGTTGTCTGTGTTTAAGTGTTAGTTTCAGTGTTAGTCTCAGTCTTCTTATAAAGGGGAACGATAGAGAGAGAGTATAACATAGAATAAAAAAAAATCCAAACAGACACCGGAGAGAGGGAGGAAGCGAGGGAGTGGCCAAATGAGACGGAGGGAGGGGGTGGGGATGCTCGGGACAAAATGTTCTAATCCCAAACCAGCATCACAGAGAGTTACGCAGAGTTCATGCTGTTTCTGTTTATGGGGATGAGGACCTTCATCCTAATGTGACCCTGCAGCTTAGGTCAGCTGCTCTCAGTGACTGGAGATGTGACTCATCCCAGTCACCTGTAACTGGGAAAAGAAAGGGAGGCTCATGAGAGATGGGAAAGTGTGCAGTAGAGTATTGTGTGACTTACAATTTACAAAATTGTGCAAAGACATCACAGGGTCACGTGTTAGCTTGACGCACAGGGCTGGAGGTGGGACACATTTAGCCATGAGGAGGAGGAGGAGGAGGAGGAGGAGGAGGAGAGGAGGAGGAGGAGGAGGAGGAGGAGGAGGAATGTTCCTCCTGGTAACTCCAACCTTGACTTATTACATGCCGTGTGTTTATCTGGCATCCTAACATGAACCAGTAGAAGCCATGTCATAGGAATCACCTTCTTTGTTCAGACTTGGACTTCCCTGTGAGGACGGGACTTCATGTGCTCAAGAGGAAACTGATGTAGAAGAGGAAGAATGGAAGTTGCAGTTTAAATTGCTAGAATCTAACTCTTTCTCAGAAGACTAATGTTGAACTGTAGCTCAGTTAAAAATCCTTAGACTTTATTTAAAAAACAGCATTTATGGTTCAGGAGGGATCATGAGGAATATTGACATGTTCAGTTGTGTTGTAATTGAGGTCAAGAGATTGTTAGGCCTTGTTTTCTTAGATGAAATACCCCAAAATATATATAATGAAATATGTGTGGCGGCAGAGGGCGCTGTTGCTTAGTAAAAGTGTTGCTTTAAGTTGGCGCTTGAACGCCTTCAAACAGGCTCCTGGTTAAATCTTGTGACTTTCATTTGCTACAAGCTTTATTCAGAATGTAAACCATGTGGGGTTGGAGGCTTTCAAGCTGTCATTACATTCGTGAAGTAATGTTTTTGTGAATAATAATAAAGTAAGCTTTCTTAATAAATGACATAAATATTGCCTGTAGACATTAACTCCTCAGGCATCAAATAACCTGTAGTTTTGATGTGACCACAAAGTGACAACAATGTCCAGTGCTGCTCCTGAGCACAACCATCAAGTCAACTCTTCTGTCACTGTGTAATCAATTAATAAGTTAGAAACATTTATTAGAAAATATACATTTACATACAAAAATATGTAATATACGTACCTATCTACTTTCTAGGCTCATGTGCTCCAGAGAAGTTTGAACCAGACACCGGCCTGTTGTTGTACATGTGGAAAATATACCAAGGCCTCTCTCATTGACACAGATCTCATTTCTAAACAGGCACTGTAAATAATAGCACCACCTGGTGGTGGACACAGGAAGATCCAAATAGTGTGTTTCATGGTTATGACAGTTAACTGAAATATAACCAAACCAAAACAAAAAGTTAATTAGTCTAACAATAATAAAATTATTACCAAGTTGTTCTTAATCATTTTGTATTACTTCAACATCACCTCAAGTAGTTTCTGCATGTAACATTGTTGGACTGAAACCAGGACTCCCAATTCTTTCAATGCTTGACCTTTTATTTTCCACGTCACTATGCCTCATTTAAAACCAGTTAGCCCTTGACAAAAATAAAACTCTGTGAAATTGCACTGAAGCATCACAAAGAGAGTTTTGATTTCACTTTGTTGCCTTGCAAATAATCCTCTTAAAATAAAAGTACCACCAGAAAAAAAAGATTTTACCTTTTCTTTTACCAAAGCAAATGATATAAAAAACAATAAAGAAATAACAACAGTGTAAATCTGCAATGCTGCAAACAGCACGGAACCTAGCTTACAAACTAGGGGTTTTAAGTCCTTTGTTTGAAAGTCAAACATTTACTGTATATATAACTGGATAGAAATAATTGGCCAAAAATATACATGGCCATTTTTTATTCATAATATATCAACATTGTAGAGCAAGTCAAACCACTAATAAGCCACTGCATGAGTAGGTTCTGAGTCCTTCTCTTATTCACAGTCAGGATAGTTTCACATTCACTGTATAAGTAGATGACTCTGTGGCAGGATGGACAGAGATGCTCCACATCTTTGCAGGAATCAATGCAGAACGGGATGCAGCTGCATAGAAAACATCTATGAGGAGAACAAAGGGAGTCAGGACTTAACAACCATTTTCTCCCTACAACAATAACTTCTAAAACAGGATCTGAAAATACAACGTCATGAATATCATAAGATATATTCTATAGTACAAATGCTTTGACATAAAAACATATATATCCAGACAACATCTGTTCCACAGTGCTGAGATGTATAATTTGAACTGGGTGTATGACTATACCTCCCCCAAACAAAGTAATATCTTTAACAAAATAGCAACAGTATGTCATCGTTATATAGCTTCAAATGTGTTCAATAAGCTTCACTGTACCTACCTGTGACTTTCCACTAACAAGAAGGTCTCTTCTGGAGCTGCCTGGTCCTGACTGATGCAGGAAGAATGAGAGTAAAACTGAGAGAGTCCCGGAAGAAGAAATGTAATGAGGACAGTACAGAAAAATAAATAGAGCATGATTGCCACACTGATTGAAAACTAAGTAGAGGAAGGGATATCTGTAAAGCTGCGTCTGCTAAGCTTCATCGATGTACCACACTGAACAGTAAAGATTTTTATTGTTTTTTTGCACAGAGTATAATTGTTATATTTGTACTTCATTTCTTTCCACCACCAGGAACTCACGATACATGATACAAAGCCAACAATAACAATATTATTAATCAACTGTATTGCAAGAACATCAAATAACAGTACTTCACAATATTGGTCAAACTGAAAAAGAATACAAAGAGTCCCCAGAGAGGTAAAGTGCAGGATAGAGATGATTATATTATTCAAATATAAATTCACCTTCATTTTTATTCCATATTAAATGCTTTAAGCTTGCCTGCTTGCAAAAGACAGTAAAAATTGGCTGAATATTTCCTCATTCCCCTACAAATCGCCTACTGTGTTTTTGCCTCATGTTTACTGGTCGTTGAGGTAGTCTTCTCCATACAAAAGCATCTGTTTCAGTGCACACACTATCGCAGGGTTCACTCTGTCATTTGAATCAGTTTCTTGACTGTAGTTCTTCAGAAGGAAGATGCAGTTCATTGGAAGGCCCAGCAGCTGGTGGAATCTTTCAACCTAAGTCAAAGTATCAACATTTATGTTGATCAGTAATCGTACAGCGATGAACAAACATGACATATATGCAGAAAAATGACATTGTGTAAAAACTCCAAAATGTACCTTTTCCTTCAGGTACTTGCTCTTATAGATATTGTTTGTGTCCTTTTTAACCTCGGGAACAGGCTTCATCAACTTTGGTGAGAATAGACATTTGGGGAATTCCTGTTGATAAAGAAACCTGATCAGTATTTCTAACATTTGTGTCCTTGTATTTCTGACTTATACAATCCAATGTGACACTATCAGTCCACGCAGAGAAACAATTGTTGTGCACTCACCTCAGTTCACTGGCTGCCAGTCTGACCTTTCTTATCTTCTTCACCATCTGATCAGGTAACCTAGACACTGAGTCCACAGGAACAACACACACCAGAACGTGAACTTTGTCTTCCAAAGTGGGATCGGGAGTTGTAGTAATCATCACCCTGCATCAGTTCTTGTTCAGGGTTGAACTATAAATCAATCAAACACAATCAGATCATGTTTAATGTAACTTAAAGTTTTTCTGTGTTTCACCTCATTTGTTTGTCTCGTGCACATTTACACATGCACGCTCATATTGTTAATGTGACACACATTCCTGACGTTGTTCACATTATTTAACTGAGTTACATGTGGCTGCCATGTGCCCCAAACTCAGCAATATGCCAATAGAAAATTTTCATATGAAAGAAATGAAAGAACAATTCACTTTGTATTTATGATACAGGAAATGTGCTCATCATGTTTATCAAATTTCAATAATAATTTTGATAACTTAGATCAATTATTAAAAAATTGTGTTTGTTAAAATAACACCTTAATTAATCTAAAAATTCACAGTCTTGTACCTTGTAACCGTCTTTCACGTGTCCTCTCAGGGCCAGTTTGAAGTCTTTCACAGAGACTCCACAGTCGAAAATCCTCCTCAAGGCCCATGATGTCATTGAAAACAAAAGAGTAAGTGGACTCTCGATTTTTGCGAAAGTTGAAAGTCTTGTACTGTAAGGCAGAAGGTGCAATAATTTACATCAATGAATCAAAGTAAATATCAGCAGTTGTCTCTGGGCCGATCAGGAATGTGTGGGAGGCTGGAGAAAGGTGATTTGTATGAACATCCACAGATTAAACCTCTGAGCCTCTAGTTCACACATTAACCTGAACTTTAAATGGGTTCAAAGCTATAAGAGGTGAACAATATGTACTCAGACGATCAACAGACAGATTTAGAAAGATTAAATGTTTCATTTCATTTATTTTGTGCTGAGTAGAATTTATTGCTCTGAAACATAAAGACAACATTTGTACAAAACATTTTGAAGTAAATCTTCTGTTTTTGCATTTAAATATTAGTAGAAGTTTCTCTGTATTATCATCAGTGAACAACTATTGAAAAGGAATTCCTGTGGTTTGTTGCCCTCAATGGAGTTTTATCCTTTCCTGTTGTTCATACCTGTCTGGTGAAGCTGCTCCCAGAGTTTGCATCTGTCTCAGCTAGACCAGTATATCTGCCTTTTAAAACGCTGTCGACAGAGTTGATGAAGCTCGACTTTCCAGCACCAACTGGTCCATAAAGCAGAATCCTGAGATGTTTGACTTGTTTGTTTTCAGGCTGGTAAGATTTCACAAAGTCAAGATTCTCCCTGTACTTCCTGTAAATTACAGAAAATCTTAAACAATCAGAATAAAGTGCTGTATCAATTTTATTTATGATTGCACAGCTTTGCAATTGTGATCTTTTTTTTGTCACACACAAAACAACGGGCTGTTTAAGTCATGCGTTGAGCAGCAGAATCACAAAAACAATGGAAACACACTGACTGAATGTTAGATCATACTCACTCTGACACCTTCCCTCCATGGCTGCTCTAAGAGTGGTGAAGGAGGTGGAGGAGGTGGAGGACGTGGTGACGGCTCCGACTTTTGCCAAAAAAAGAGAAATGAATACCCTGAAAAAGGACCAAACTATAATTATTCAGAAGGATTTGTATTATTGTTCATTTGTTTATTCAGTATATTTGGAACGTATTACAAGAAGCTGAACATGTAACTGAACAGGACTTACATGGCGCCATTGCTGTAAAGTAGAAGAGTCAGACTACATGTTAATGCAGGAATTCACCGAGTGGAGGAAGATGCAATCAGATTGTAACTTAAAGGTCCAGTGAGTAAGCTGATGGTGAAAGGGATCTATTTACAGAAACGGATTATGAAATAATCCTAGTGATATTTTCACCAGTGTGCTTCATCTAAATTGTACAAATGATTGTGTATTTACCTTTGAATGGTTCCTTTAAATTTAAATACTTTAAATTTACATAAGGAGCATGTCCTCTCTACGGAGGCCGCCATGTTTGTTTTACCACAAACATTACCACTAGATGTCACTACTTTGTATACACTGAACCTTTAAGCATAACTGCCAATACAACAATACAAAATCTAGTTTATATGAGAAAGAATTCTTCTGTCAAATTCCTATTAAACTACTTATTACCAGCAGCTTGTAATACATGTTGTTAAGTGAAAAAAATGACCCAATAGGGTTTTGCTGTTTATTCACTTGATGCAGGAAAGAAATTAGCTTTAGCTTGACAGTCACAGTTATAGTAATAATAATAACTTTAATCATAACTTTATTTGTATAGCACTTCTATAAACAAGGTTTAAAAGGGCTTCACAAAAATTATTGGCAAAAAATGAATGATGTAAAATAAAAGGTATTCCATTCAGTTCAATAGTAGTAACAGACAGATTGAAGTTCTTACCTTTGCTTATGTGGCTCTGGACAGAGTGACTCTGGAACAAGGAGGAGAAGATGATTTTATAGGAAACACTTTCACTTTCTTTTTCAGGTTCAGTCTGAAGTCAACAATGTGACCTGAACAAAGTCCAGACCTTTTCTTTGTTTAGACACCCACTCACTCACTGGCAGGGACCCAGGTCAAACCAAATCAAACCAGACTAATAGAAATGATCGTAACCCTATAGAGCATCTGAATATTGTATCTGGCACCTCATTTGTCATCATAATATCTTTAAATAAATGTAATTCTATTCAAAATTGTCTGTTCTGCCACTGTTTTGCTTCTCTTTGACTTTAGTGTGGCTTTTGTTTTAGGACCATGGAGAGAAAGGTTACTTAAAAAGGAGGTTGATAAACAGACAGAACATATATCATCATCATAAACATATTATTATTTATGGGTTTGTTTCAAAATATTAATCATTACGCTACACTGAAATAACACTGACACTTGAGGTTATAATAGCATGAGGAGAACTTACCCAATAGAAAAATAACTTGATCCTTAATGGTAACTTAAATGTTTCCCCTTCAGTCCTTTCCTTTGAGTTTGTGGCTCTGGACACTCGCTTTTATAGGAAATGAGCAACTTTCACTTTCGTTCTCTCACATGGTTTATCTGAAAGCACGTGACTTCAGATACGTTATAACTGGCTCACTGGCCTCTGTATGGTGGGTTGGACTTTGTTTTCTGTTTGGATATAAGATTACTAGTAAATAGTCAGTGTCTAGTTTTTTTGTTTCATTTGAGACTTTCATTACTTCCTTGTTCCCACTTACTTTCTGCAGATGGAAAGCAGCTGGGAAGTGATAGGTCGGAAGAGGAGATGGGGAAACAGCAAGGAGAGAATGAGGGAGACATTCTGTGCAGGAGAACCGTGTGTGTGTGTGTGTGTGTGTGCAAAATGAACCAAAGGCATTTAGATACAAAGCAGATAAACCGAATCGTAACCAAGCGTATGAGGATACATTTGTACACACACTCTATCAAGGCTCTGGAGGAAGTGACTCTGCGACAATAAGAGGAGAAAGTATTTTTATAGGAAACACTTTGTCAAGAAGGATCGAGATCTCGCTGCTTAAAGCTTGACCTAAGAACATAAAGTAACATGTAGAAGTGTATTTCTGGTCTGCTTATTTAGCCTTTCATAATGTTTAGAAATAACATGTGTTTTATACAGTAATGGATCAAGTCAAATGAACTTAATCTCTGATGAGAAAGTTGGAGCTGTAATAAGAAGTGTTAAATCGTTTATGAGTAATTTTTTAATGATTAACTTGCTTTGAATGTGTTTTATCTATTATACATGTTAAAGTGGTATGTATGATATAACCATGAAGTGCAGGGCGACATCATGTCAAAGGTTGGCATGATGTTGAATATGTGTGATGGAAAGATGCTTGATTTTTACCATATTAGTTCCTGGTCCAAGAACGGTCATTAGTGAGTTATTGCATACTGATGACTTTGTAAGCTTTAGAGCAGTGGTCACCAGCCTTTTCGAGCCCAAGATCACTTTTTAATTCCAAACGTAAGCCGAGATCTACCACCCTGATATCTTCCAAGAAACTCCCTTAAGACTTAGAATACTTATTATTTTTTGCAATTTCTGTTAGAGGCTGAATTTACAAGAAATAAATATACACAAAGAATGGCAGTTGTGCAACTTTTTCTATTCAATGCAAAATATTCAAATTAATATTAATTAATATTTACAATGCACGATATGTATCTTCTCAGTTCCACAACATGTTCTGCAGAGGAGCTGCTACTGCAGCACAATGATGTTATATAAACATAGCAACCTTGTTATTGTGCATTCGATTCTAAGCTATTCAAATATAACACAGGTTCATATATTCATGTTTTTAATTTAAACATGTGCTAGGTACAGGGTGGCCATGCCACTGCCATTTATAAACATACATCTTGCATACAACACTGAGTTATTAAAGTAAATAACAGATTCATTTTTTTTATTTTAAACATACATGTAGAAGAGACATTGAATCCCTCAAGCCATCTGTGGATGGCACACATACTCCCACATTAGTGAGATGTCGGACCGTTATGGGTATCAGACTTTCACACCCCTGCAGTACCTCCGCGGACCCCCTAGGGGTCACTGATCCCCTGTTGAAGACCTCTGCATTAACAGATAAGCTGGAGGGCTTTTAATTTGAAAAGGCATACAGAAAGTGTTGCAACCACTTGTTTGAAACATGAATTCATCAGATAAACATTAATATTCAGGTGAAATATCATCTTCTCTGTTTACCACAATGTTTATCTGTCTATGACACAAATATATTTAATTATTTTACTTAAAAATGAAGGTAAAATACCCCTGATGATTCCCTTTATCAAATCCATCACTACCTGTGTCTGCCGTAGCAGCAGATGCAGGGTGCCGCTATAAACCAGACTATGACTTCCTATCAGTGAGAGGGAACCGAACATTTCAGTTTCGGGCCATAGAACGAAACAATGACCTGGAGCAGATTCAGGTAATAATTTTGCTTTAACAGCTTTAACATTGTCTTACATTCAGTCATTTAATACATTGACGTGATAAAAACAGATAAATCTGATAACATCCATCTGAATAAAGTTAAAGCTGAATGTAAGATGTTAGACACGTGTTCTGGACTCCAGCTATAGATGAATCTCTTCAAAGAACGTTTTTTTTGTGTAAATCTATACACTAAAATTATTTCTGAATGATTTTAATCCCACAGTCTTTACATCAAGATTCACTATATACAAATAAATGACTTGGTTGATGATTGTTCATATTAAAAGTAGCTTTTATCAATTGTATAGGCTAAAGTCCTGGGTCGCCCAGCCAAAAAGTAGCGTGTTGCTTCAGAAAATGTCATGGGAATGGAACAGCTGCTTCAGTTCAAACTAATCAACTGTCTATTTTTCACCCCTCCCCCAAAAACACCCACCCACAGAAACCCACGACCAGCCTTCCCTGTTTGTTACCATCTTAGCATTTGTAGCATCCGACTAATGGCCGGGTTAGAACCTAGTTTAGAAGAGAGGGGCCTCAGGTTGGTTGAGAAATATGCACATCAGATAGTTTCCAAGGTCGGTCATGGTTTTCCTGAAGATCGTTCCGCAGTTGAATTGTATATGTTTACAATCCATTTCTCATTAATCACTGATGTTCATCCAACCTGCTCTTCAAACTGAGACTTGGTCAAACACTGTTCATGGTGAGAACATCAGTGTACAGACACCACTGAGGTGATGCAGCTGCTCCTTCTCACCCACATTGATGTATCTTAAAAGGCTCAGGTGTCTGACCTTATTTCAAAGGGAAACATTACATAAGTGTTCAGTGCTTGAAATGGAAGGAAAAGCCTGAGCCTGTCAGAGAGACAGAGAACGAGAGAGAAGTTACGCTCTAACTATTTTTAGATTGCAGTCAGGTTCCTTTCTCCACAGTTTGTGCCTCTCCTCCGCTGCGAGAGAGTATGAATATTAATCAATGCTTTTATCATTTGTTATGGAGAGGCTCCCTCTGTGTGTGTGTGTGTGTGTGTGTGTGTGTGAATGGCAGGAGAGCCATAGACCTATTTTCCCCGCTGCTGTATTACCATATGAGTGGAAAACATTTCTCAGGATAAGAGAGCAGAGGGCTTGTTTGAACATAAGAGCCGCCGTGTGGAAGGGAAGCTGGGCTGCACGGGGGCATAATTTGTCCTTTCAGTTTTGTTTGGAGACTGGATGATTAGTAATCAACAGGTAGAAAGCAAGATAACATGATGTCTTCCACAGATGGGCCTTTGTCAGGCAGGAGTGCGTGTGGTTGCGAGGATAAATGTGTGTGTTTACTTTACATGTGTGCGCTGGATGCGAAAAAAAACGCTTCTGAGCAGACTACAGTGGAACTCCTCACGTGCAGCTCTTATCTAATCAAGGCTGGTGTGTGTGAGTGTTTGTGTACTTTTAAGTCCTCACCTTCTGAAACAGTCAACGAGCTGTTTAAAGGTTAAGTCGTGGTTTATGGGCCATGTTAGAATACGCCTTAGGTCAGGGTAAGGGTCAGGCTTTTAGTTTTGATGTGGATGTGGGTGTAAGCGGCCTCTATAAGTAGATTCTGCATGTGAATATGCAGCATCTGTAGATGAGGGGCGGGATTTTGTGTCAATTTATAGTTTAACCACTCATGTTTGAGGAGGCTTTGGTCGCCCGCTGGTAAACAATCCACATGGAGAGCAAAAGAAGCAGAACGGCTAATGTGATCTGGACCTAAAAACCCCAACAAAAAATATTGTTGTTTGTGTTCTGTAAGGGGAAGTGTACGTTGTAAACAGTGTACGGCCAATGAAAAGATAGAGTCCTGGTCTGGATATCTGCAGTCTACACCAGAAGCCCTAAAGTGTTTACCGTTGACACCAGAGGCCGATTCATCATCAGCTGATCCTCAACAGCCTCCGACTTTGGGCTACCAGGGGCTGGGAAATGCATTATGTCATAAATATTAAAGTACAAACATGCTGGGGCCGAGAGAAACAGAAACACTGAGCAAATCTTGTCCTAAAACAGCAAAGAGAGGAGAAGAGAGAAGAAAAACCGACAGACCGGAATAAAATAATAAGCTAAGACAATTAGATAACGGCTGCTTGAATAAGATCAGCACAGGCCAGGGAGGGGTCACACAGGAAGTTCGACCTGGGATGTGACTGTACGCCTTAAGTGTTGCTATGACAACTAGAGCTCCAGCTGAAGTGGGACTGAAAAAGTTTTGCGGAAGAGTCGAGAAATAATCGGAGAAAATCATTTCACTTCTTTTCTTTTCCACTTTCTGCAGAGTGTCTCACGACTGCATGTATACTGCAGTGATATAGTGGCTCTTATTCTGTTGTTATATCTTATTATTGAATTAATGATTCTGATAATTGACCTCATTTTGATGAAAGACATGTAAACTGGTATTAGGCTAATGGGAGACCCTGTAATGTGCTGCCGGCCTGTCTAGGTAGTACAGATAATGAAGGGAAGGATGGATGTTTGATTCCCACACCTTGAAAATGTGGCCGTGTGTATATGCATGTATATCCTGACATGTACAGGTGATATGATTTGTCCTTGAGCCTCTTTCCCAGATGCCGTGCGTCAGCTCTAATATCTTTCCTAATGTCAGCTCAGAGCCCAAATTTGTCTTCCTGAGCAGACATCGGTTTCCACCTCCGGCTACAGTCGACTTTGATGTGCATTCGGCGCTGGGGGGGTGGGGGGGGGGCTAACGTGCATGGAGGGAGGTGATATGTGTTTGTATATAACACTTATGAGGTGCACAGCAGCAGATGGCATGTGCTGTCATCTGCCAGAGCTTCCAGCTTTCACTGTGACACATGCACACACCCACACTCACACCCACACACACACACACACTCATACCTACACACACCCACACACACATGCACACACACACTCACACGCAGCATCTCCGATTATCCCCCTTGAAGTCTCATCTGCTCAGGATATTGTCTCGGGACAGAACAGGAGCTGAAAATGTGGCAGCAGCTTTGCTTTTGCAGTTATTGTAAACACTCCTGTAAAAATCTATTAAAGGGTTGCGTTGTTTATTGGTAGCAAAGTATTTTGAAATGCCTTTATATAACTTTGAGTATTTAATGTATTCCTGGAGTTGTTTTGGATGAATAAACACAGGAGGTGGCTGTTGCCTGATTGCACCGTGGTTGTTTTTTTTCTCGAGCTCATTTCTTGACCACGAACACCGAAAACCACCATGAACACACTGATGTTTATACATACCATGAGAATGCATACCTCTGCCCAGGTCCTACAGTCCTTTTTAATTCAACAAACCTGCACCAAATTACACTCATAGACAATAGTTTCTTGAATGTGACCGATTTGCTGCTGAAAAATCGTTCAATGTTAAAGGAATTGAAAAAAATGCTTGGATCTGCCTCCTGATCCGGATCCTTACCAAAACTTACTGGGTCCTTTCCTGCACCACACCTGAATCTAATGAGCTGTTTTTGTATAATGTGGCTTGATAAACAAAAACACAAATCTGCCAAACATCGAAATGGACAGGGCTGAAAACAAAACCTCCTTGGAGAGGTAATTATGGGGTATATTCTATTTGGTTGTGTATGATTCAGTAATGATAGTAAAAATATTAGGGTGAGTGTTTTGAGCCGTGAGTGACCGAGGCCCATGGTGACAGGTGCAGAGTGTATTATGGGGTCGGTGAGACAGTCTGTCTGTGGCATTCATGTGACACTTGTTATGTAATAGAGAAAACACTTGGCTTGGCTCGAAGATACATTGCACATAGAAAACAGACGTGCATGCACCTCCCTCATCAGCCTCACACATTCACCTCTTAAACACACATTTACACTCACACAATGCGACAACACATGTCCATCAACTCAGGGGCAACAGTCTGGCGCTCGTGCCACCTGCTCCCCGTGCACCTCCACCAGGGTTTATTGTGATACACACCACACCCCTGCTGCACCTTCTGCACTTGCACAGTTGCTGTACATTAAGTCTGACGTACGGGCTGTTTATAGCTGGTGACCAGTCCCCCTTGAGCAAGCCAGGCCAGATCATAACATAACGTGCATGTGTGTCAAACCTGTGTGTGTGTGTGTATAAATACACACTACCATCACTGCAGAAATATGTTCACGTGGTAACACATGCACACGTAAACAAAATGATAAGAACCAGATTATCAAACCACGTGTAACCTCAAAATTAAACTAACATGTAAAAATGTAGATGTGGTATGAGGTGGAACTTTTTCCTGCTAATCAATACAAGTTGCCTCTCTCTCTCTCTCTCTCTCTCTCTCTCTCTCTCTCTCTCTCTCTCTCTCTCTCTCTCTCCCTTCCTTGCTGTCTCCCCCTCTCTCACTCTCTCTCTCCTCCTCCCTCTCACAGATCCATTGTAATGCAGCACAGAGCGCTCCACACATGGCCATGACAAAGGCTGCTTGTACTCTAGACCTTGGGCTGGGCACCTTTGTAGTGAAAGTCTGTGACCTCACTCATTCCTATTTATTGCACGGACACATAAACACACAAACACACTGCGTCCAGAGGAAAAGCACACAGAGGTGGATGCATTTAGAAAAAGACATCGGCTGAGATGTAATATTGTTCTATTTACTATTGGAAGCTCATGCCCCTTGGCGCACACACACACACAAACACACAAACACACACACACACACACACAGAGACAAACACAAACACACAAACACACAAGCTCACTGTGTCCCAATCTAGCTTTTCACAATGCTAATGGCCTTGGTGCTATGAAAGCTCAGAGCAATATACACAATGCCGGCCCACTCAGCATGTGAGTGAGTAGGGCTGTGAGTTGTGCAATGAATGGATCTGTGTGTGTGTGTGTTTTTGTGTGTGTGTTTGTGTGTGTGTGTAAAGAAGCCAGGATTTGACACAGCCCTCCACACCGAGCTTCCAGCAAAGGCCATGTTTCAGTATGGATTTGAAAGGCCCTTGCAACCGGGGCTCAAAGCAGACAGACATTGAACTCCAGCTCAGTTCACATCATGTTTAGTTTTTTTATTCAGTGTACTAAATATAATAAACAAGTAGGGATGTGGTGTAATTTGCAAACAATGTCAGTTTGTTGGTCTATTGGCCATTTGGTCAAATATCTCATCCGCTATTGGATGGTCCTTTGTCATTCAGACCCTGTATTTTCATCTGTCAAACACATCGACTACCATTCCTCCTCAGGACAATAATAATTATGATAATAATAATAACACCAACAACAACAATAATAACGTGCGATGCTCAAATTGCCCACGGATATCAATTAAAATCTTACAAAACGAATGACATTCCAATCCATCTTGTGTTGAGAGCTAATTAAAATGTCATGTACTAATTAACAATATTTAGAGCAGCCAACTTTCATTGTAAGGGTTTAGCTATCATTTTACATTTTCAGTTTTACGTGTCATACAGAGCTCTATTCACCAGAACCTTTCCAGTTCCTGTGGCAAATACCGACATGGTGCTTCAGTGCCATCGTTAGTATGAAGCAGTTGAGTGTTTAGACTTAACATCGTAATCATGCAGATCAGGGATTCCTCTTTGGTTTATCTTTTAGTTTGGTGACACAATGGCTTCCTGCACTTTCACTGCAAAGCGTTTTTTGAAAAAGCTTTGTTCTTTGTTCTTTGCCGGTGGAAAATGCCGGCTTGTTGTGGGTCGAGGGCAAAAGCTAAAAAACAAAAGATGTGTTTTCAATCCATCCACTCTGGGGCGGACATGACCTTCCCTCTAAGTACCAGAGTCCCACACTGTCAACCACACCAGGTCTGTGTCTATCTCCCTTGGTCAAACACTGACATGCAAAGCAGCTGTGCTGGCAGTTGTCAGTGTAGGAACCAGAGAGAGGAACAGAGCAGAACAGGACTTCAGCAATAATGCCCCGGTGCATCTGTCTGTGTGTGTGTGTGTGTGAGAGGGAGAGAGAGAAACAGAGGTAGAGCCTGCTGAGCCAGGCCTCTCATTATGTGGGATGTAATCTGAGCTTTCGGGGCCCGGACCGGCCCTCCGACTGGGCTGAATGGGGGCTGAGCACCGGCCCCCACTGTCTTTCCTGTGCTTTCACTCTGCTTAGCTCGGCAACTCTGATTATAAACCCGAGAGGGTGGTGTGGGCGTTCTGGGCAGGGGTGGATCAGGGCTGGTGAAGTTTAGGGATGGTATAGGTTTGATGGTTAGCTCCAGTTTGTGGGTTGTCTGGGTCCGTCTTGCCGAGTTGTGTAGTTAAGTGCCCAGAGTTTGCAATTTGCGGTTTTATCGGCACAAAAAGAGAACACAAGTAAATTCCACTTTCCATCCAATTACACGTCTCTCTCATTTCCTAACATTGGTTATAAATTAAGGAAGAAATAAACAAAACCTCATAAACTGTTGGACTGGCACATGGGCCTCTTGAAATCATCGAAACCAATTTACTTTTACAAAGGGACAAAGTCAGTGTGTGTGTGTGCATGTGTGTGTGTGTGTGTGTGTGCGTGTGCATGTGCATGTGTGTATCAAAGTGTGATGCTGCAGCCGGGTCTACCACAGCAGGATACTTAGATAACCTTGGGTCACCTCACACTAAATGGCTGCACCTGCACTATAAAGATGATTAATGTTCACCTTTAGTCCTTTTTGCACATACACACTCACACGTGTCAGGTCACATGCACTGTGCGCAACTGTCTAAGTGTGTGTGTTGTTAGGGTGACAACCTTGTCCCTGGGAGCTAATGAGGCCTTTGCAACCATGACTCCCATGAAGGATCTGAACTTGATGTAAGGGTTTAGCTAAATACAGCCAGCACACCATTCATTTCCCTTGGTACGTACTCATCATAGGACTGCGTATTATACATTGACTTGAGCCATTATAACAACTATTTACACACAAATAGTCTGAGAAATAACCATAGTCAACCAAAAGCACTTCACCTTCACTGCAAACGTAAATATAAAATGATGCCAAATAAAACAGCCTCGATGAAGAAGGTTAAAAAACAAAACCCTGTGTGTTGACCATGTTTCTCAGTGGCACAAGTGGGTCTCTGTAATTTAGAATGAGTGCAGCTGTGGGTTGTTGTGTGATATGTCATGTATATGTGTGTCTTTGTGTGAAAAGAAGGTGGTGGTTTACCCCAGGAGAGCTCCCTGCTACCTGTATCTGCTGCTGTGTTTACTCTCTTCCCATTATAATTGGAGGAGTGACTCAGTACTGGTGCTCTCCGGGGAGCAAATTATTAATTTGTAGCCACTTCTGCCAGAAGACAGTTTCAGTATAGACAAACAGACACAGAGAAAAGAGAAAGGACTGTTTGGGCGAGTTCCTGAGTGATATTATAAATTATACCCGTAAACATTCTTTAACTTGTTTCAAAGTGATTACTGGTCTAGAATAGGAGATTATAAGGAGTCAATAGAATAATTCATCTTCCGATCCTGTTCTCTTATAGTTCTGTATTTAACCTTTGCACTTGAGTGAGTGTGTTTGTGTGTCTGTGTGTGTGTGTGTGTGTGTGTGTGTGTGTGTGTGTGTGTGTGTGTGTGTGTGTGTGTGTGTGTGTGTGTGTGTGTGTGTGATCGAGGGCGGAGGGTGGTAGTTGGCAACACCCACTGCCTGTGAGTCAGCTGAATCACTAACACTTGGCATAGCATGTCATTTGAGAGAGAGAGAGAGAGAGAGAGAGAGAGAGAGAGAGAGAGAGAGAGAGAGAGAGAGAGAGAGAGAGAGAGAGAGAGAGAGAGAGAGAGAGAGAGAGAGAGCTCAAAACACATGCCGCAATACCGGGCGAGCAGGGGGAGAAATACGTGTTCCCAAAATCTGCTGGGTGTAACTGGTGAATAGATTGATGTGGCAGCAGGTGCAGATGCTATCGAGGCTCTGACAACACTCCCAGAAACTAGGTTGTTTATGGGAAATTAAGGATAAAAAACTGATTTAAAAATATAACTTCTAAAACAAGAACTACTGAAAGTGACAACAAAAATTTTAAAAAAATTGTTTGACTTTTTAGTTTGGCCCATGTCCCATCCACTAACGTAGATGAGATGGGGTTAATGACAGGTCCTGCAGCCAGCCACCAGGGGGCGATCATGACGCTTTGGCTTCTCTCTTGAGGAGCTGTCATGATGCAGATGGACAAAAGCTAACATTGTGAATTAAATGTTATTCTGCTGTCAAACAACTGTAGGCGACAGTAAACCTGCACCACTGGTTAGTTGGGTGCTGGAGAACATTAACATAACTGTTGTGTCCCGCAGCTTGGTAAAGTGTGGGAGAAAACTGTAGTAGTAGTAGTTATAATAGAAGTTTGGGTTAATATATGAATGAAATGACATACTTGGCGTATTTCTCGCACATGTCATAATGTGATGATAATGAAAATCTCGGACATACGAGAAAGGGACAGTGAGATCGTGCTTAAGAGCAGACTCCCACCTCAGCAGAGAGAGTAAAACATGCAAACACGTGTTCGATTTTCACATGCACATGCAGGGATCATGTGTGTTTTCACATCCTCCCAGTGTGCGAGTGTCTGCGTGAACGTGTTTGCATAAGGCTGATTGGGTCCAACAGCCCACATTCAACCTCTGAGGAGACGCTGTCTGCTCACATTTATTCTCTTGGATTTCTCTCAGGCCTCAAACCAGAACTGATCCAAACCACAGAGGAGAGAAAGAAAGAAGAGAAGTGAGAGTGGGCACACACACGGCAACAGAGAATATGTGTGTGAAAAAGAGAGAGACAGGCCTGAAGGACAAGAGAAACGCGGTGTGCGAGGGAAAATGTTTATATGTCTGTGTGTCTGTGGGTGGTTGTGTGATTGTACATTCCTGCGTGTCCAACTTTGTCCACCGTGTCTTAGAAAATAACAGTCCTGTCGCCTTTTGACACCTCCACCCAGTGTGTCTCCCTCTCCAACAATACGATTGCTGTTGATTTGTGTGTTTCTATCTTTAGTCTCTGCTGATCAGTGGATGTGAAGGGAGACCGGAGCTGCGGGGGTCAGAAGGTTGACCTGCTGCTTTTGGGAGAAGGTTGTGCAATGCCTTGTAAAGCCTGCTCCTGACAGAGAGGTTGTTTTTTGGAAGAGCAGGGGTAAAACCATCTCGCTATGGAAAGAGGGGGTCGGGTGAAATCTCATGATACACAGACTGAATACAGGTGTGTCCTTTTTGGGATTCCTGAAACACTTCAGATGTCCTCTGGGTATGGCAGTTGTTTTCGTGCCAGAAGCAAACACACTGAACAAATGGAAATCTGTATTAAGGCTTCAGGGTCATAAAGCCATAAAATGATCTGACATTAAATACCATAACATAAACTTACACACCAAATGTACAGTAAAAGTTGAGAAAACAAAAAAGGGAAGTGGCAATCAGGTACTTGATTCACTTTTCTCTCTTCTCTCAGTGAAATGTCTCTGTCAGGAGTTTGTCCCCTCAAATTAGGAACAGCGCTGTTGACTCATGTCCTTATTCTTAGCACACTGCATCAGATGTCCTCTTAGTACAGCTTGGCTGGTGCACTATCTATTTCAGTCGTCCCGTATGGACACACACAGTTTTAGTGGGAAGGAGGAGGGGTGAGGGGTAAAGGGAGAGGAAAAAGAGCCCAAGAGAGGAAGGGCTGGACGCCATCGAGAAGCCACATCGGGAAACCAAAGTTGAGGCTTTTCAAATGGTTTCACACTTTACGACCAAACTCCTACAGGGGTGGAGGAAGATGAGAGGGATGGATGCAGTTTAACTGGACTGGGAGTAAAGAGTGAAAAAAAGAGAGAAGGATTAAAATAGTTATAGAGCATAAACAAAAGAATCACAACTTAAACAAACTGAGCTATTCACGATCGGCTGTACACATAATAAAGGAAAAGTTCTCTGGGAGAGAGTGAGCAGAAGCAAACAGACACTTTGCTAAACGTAGCTTAGCATAAAGACTGTGAATGGTGGGAAACAGGTAGCCTGGCCCAATACACAGGTAGGTAACCAAATCGGCCAACCAGAACCTCGAAAGACCCAAAACCAAATGTAAAACCAATTTATTGAGGTTCATGGAAGTTACACAACTGGTCAACATTTTTTTCAATTATTATTTCCAAATGGAGAGAAACATTCAACAGGTTTTATAGGTTTTTATGGGTTAAATCTGCCCTGTGAGGGTAAAGCTAATGCTAATATTTCCCATGTTTTCAATTTATATAGGTTAAGTTTCACATGTCAGTATTTAACTTGCTGCAGTGATGAAAAAGGCCTCGCAGCCGGAATATCTGCAAAAAATGAACCTACCTCTCTGTCGGCCCGAAGCCAAAGAAGTACAACCACAGGAGATTAAGAGTCTTGTACCTTTGCCACTTGGCCACAGTCACATCTATAATCAAGATTGATTTTCACAGGTCCAGCTCTCCAGCTCCATATTGACTTAAATCAATGGGTGAGGGCTTGAGGCTCTGAAACTTCATTACAAACAAATAGATCTGCATTTTATCAGGAATTCTCACATCAGCCCCGTTCACACTGGAAAAGAAAAACACTTAAACACACTAAAATGTGGCTTGTGACTTCAGTGGGGAAGGGTTCCAATACTTTTCATTCCCAGGTCAAATCACAGTGCTGCAGTACAGTAGACGGGTGGTTATCACACCCGAGCTGAATTGACATTGTTTTTTGAAATGTGAACAGGGCTGCCATTTTCATTTCTTATTGTGATAAGGCAACTTGATGTGATGTTATTTGTTAAATTTACTATAAATTCTTCTCTGATCTCTCTCTCTCTCTCTCTCTCTCGCTCTCTCCCTCTTGATTTCTCTCTCACACACATACACACACACACACACAGAGCACACACATAAACAAATAATATATAATCAGTGTCTGCAGTTTCCTGTGGAGAGCAAGGCAGGAGTCTAAATGATGCTCTTTATGTTGTGGTTTCAGTGTAGGTCTGCATATGTTTCTATTCTGTGAGTGTGTGTGTGTGTGTGTGACAGAATGTACCCAGCCATTACCATGTCTGTTGTGTGTTGCCTGTCAAGCCACCATGACTACGACTGGCGCGTCAATTGCAGAGTGGGAGCTTATGGCTCTGGGACAACATTATATTTTCATCTCTGGCTTGACAACAGCATTTACATCCACCGTGTGAAGAAGAGAGGGCCGAGAGAAGCTGCTCAGTTTCATGAGACTCCTCTGTGAATCACCCTGTCCATGGGGGGTCATCCATCCCGACCTCACTGCTGCTGTTTAAAATGCTATCGCCCTCCTCGTAATGGCTACTGCTTATAGTCACAGTCACCCAGACAATCACTATGATCACTGTTGTCATCTGTTGCATCACCATTATCCCCATCATCGTCACCATTAGTATCACTGCCTCTACAACACCAGTTGTTGGACACATCTGCTCCTCATATTTCCAACCCAGTGCTCCTCCTCTCTCTTATAAGCTACCTGTAGCACAGACCCCTGCAGGGCTTTTGCTGATAATAATTTCTCCCGAGACAGCCCGAGCTATTGCCTTCAATAACGACTGCCATCCTGCTGGGAACTTAGCTGGATCATTGCTGTCTTCTATCACATGGGGTTACAGCGCTGCGTGTGCCAACTGTCAGCCCACACATGACTGTTTGCCTGGTGATGACACACACACACTGCACACCGCTGATTCAACACTGTGTGTGTGTGTCTGTGTGTGTGTGTTTGGCTGAAGTCGCTGGGGACGATGCACCGGGCTGTTATGGAGGTCATGGCTGTGGTTTGTACATTCAGAAGTGAGGTTTTTTGTATTTGAATGGATGGCATTGATTTATTCATCTATTTAGAAGTAAAGTTTGTATTTGTATAGCCTGAAACTTGAAGTCCCCCTCCAGTTTAAATGTTTGGTCTGTATATGGACACTGACGGAGCCTCCTGTCTGTACTTCATGAAAGTTTGCTTATTTAGATTCTCGTAGCTAGATGAGGGGATTGGTACCTTTCAAGTTGAAGTGTGTCACATAAAAATACATTTTGCGTTTTTTTGTACAAATCAAGCAAACACAACCTACAGTATACTGGCTGTTCTCCCTGTTTGCTGTCTTTCTGCTAAGCCAAGCTAACGAGCCGCTGTCTCCAGACACATATTTGCAGTAGAGCAATAATATTCATCTTCACAGCACAGACAGCAAAAAAAGCTAATTTCCCTAAAATTCAAGAACATAAAGCTCGTTCACCATGGCTATAAAACAGAGATGACAGGGTTAATAGTCTTTTAGTTTTTTTACGAGATCCTAAAATGATGAAAAATAATTTCCTATTGAATGATAATGATATTACATCTGCAGTAACAGTCAATCAGAGAATGAATGCTTTGCCTACTAATTGGTTATTTCAGAGTTCTGTGGAAGAATATGATTTTAGTTTGTTTTTTGACAAAGCTTATAACCCAAAATGTCATACTCGAGAATATCGGTCAAATTCTGTTTATCAGTATAGTGCATATTTTTTTAATCGTCCTTCTGTCTATATTTGGTCTATGATGAAACTCCTTTTTTCTGGCAAAGCTGTAAATTCTCACTCGCATTTCCTGTCGCCTCAAAGCTCTGCCTATCACTCTTCACTATTTCAGTCCCTCTTCCTCCGTCTCCCCCTCTCCCTCTCTCTCGTTTCTTCATCCATCCACGTCTCTGGTAACCTCTCCATCATGTCGCCAGTCTATTCTCTCTTTTCTGCCTCTAACTTTCCATCTCTCTTTCCCTCCATCTGCTCTCCTCTCTGCTGCTGACGTCTGCAGTAGCCATGGAGCGTGGCCAAGAACGGCCTTAAATCAAACCGATTGCTAATGAAATGCACGCACGCACACATGCACACACACACACACAGGCCAAGATATGTGCTAGGCGTACACTGGAGTGTGTGTGTGTACCCAGATGCATGCACGTGCAAATACCACACATACCAGTAATCTTCACAAGCACACATCTACACACATATAGAAGTACACCCACAGAAATTCAATGAAATGTAAGAAGAAGAGAAAGAAAGAAGTCACAGTGCATGTCTGACTATTCAGTGCTACATATTTGATGAAGGCTCCTGGTGAGCTGCAGCAATATTTTCCTAGTTGAGCTCACACAGAGAAATGTGGGAACATCAGATTACACAAAATAACTTTATTACAAAAAGCAAATGCTTCCAAATGTGTATTAAATCTAGATGTCTGTCTCCAAATATAGACATCAAGTCATAACGACAATTTTTACCAAAATAGTCTCATTCTGGAGGGACTCAGCTCACCTGCTGCTCTTTCATAGAATCTGGAAACTATCCACTTGGTTGGCTCAGGCTTCAATACTGTAAACAGAAAATTACCGTCTGTTCCATATTATATTTTTTTTACCCCTCGAATTCTGCTCCCCTTGCTGCAAAAATCTGTTACCTGACCCACATTTTATATTACAAAAATCAAGAATTTCCAAACACTAGTGCAGTGCCTGTTTCCAACCTGCCTGTTTGGATTGGGCGGTTTTCCCAACCTGAGGTGAAGCTGGTTAGAGTTTTACTTTCTGAAAGCGTGGAAGTAAAGTGCAGCTGCAGGAAACGGTCTGAAGAAACCTTGAAGCCTCCCCAGCGCTGCAGCAAAAAGAGCTGTTCACACCTGTGTGTTCAGAGTTCGGGGAAGCTGGACTCAGTGCGGAGAAGCCTGAACTGGAGGGTAAGGTTGTTATTGCCGAGATGTGCTGGCCAGAGACAGAGCTGGCAAATGTACAGGTGAATTTTCAGTAGCAGGGCGCTGCTGTCCCTGTAGGTCAGGGACATAGAGGAAGATATCGGTCCGCAGATTTCTTTTTTAAGGCACACTGCCCCACCCCCACCGACTGCAAGTGACTATCGGCCTGTTTATTCCAAATGGATGAGCGGTTCTTGAGATATGCCTTCCCCTTTCCAGACAGATTTCTGGAATTAGAAGATATTGATCGCAATGAGTTATCCAGATTTAATTCTCTACTTTTATGCCTTTCTACCGCCTGTGTTAATTTTGTTGGACTTTTATTGTTGCACACGTTAAAGGAACCACTTTCAGAGTCAGTTGATTCGGGACCTACAGATCACATCTCAGTGACGTGACCCGACTGAACCCCCTCTGCAGCTTCTCCACTTCCATTTCCTCCTGCTCGTTTCGCTGCTGCTGCTGCTGCTGCCAGAAAAGTCACAAAACTGCCAGTAATGCTTGGCGACGGCTGACAGCACAGCAGGCACTCTATCACATGACGGGATTGGCGTTTTATAGGCCTACCGTGGACTGCCATCAGCCCCTAGGAAAGGAGACACACGACCAAGGGACCGAGTATAAATCAGCCCTGAAATGTGGCCACTGTTAAACTCCACTGCACCGTGTACAGGAGGAGGACGCCTGTGGGGCTCTGCCAAGCAAACATTCCCCGATCATGTGGAGGAGTGTGTTTGGGTTTTACTGCTGAGCTGCTGAGGCTGCTAACGTTTCCCCCACCTCCCCGTGCCATGCAGCAGCGCTCCTGACTTAAAACTAATTTGAACCAAACCCTGGATTTAGTGCAAATCATCAGATAAGTGCACTTGTTTTCCTTTACTTCTTTCCCCTCCCCTAATCCTCAATTAGATAAAAACAATCTTTCTTCCCTCCTTCCTTCCAGACCAACATACCTTTCAGCCATTGAGCAAAAGAGAGACAGAGACACCGTGTGACCTCCAATTGATCCCAAATCACTCCGGTTGTAGCCCTGTGTAGGACCATACATCAGCACAGACATAGCTAGTTCTCACTTTTGGACATATACTGAAAATATCCTTTAAAGGGTTGAAGAGCAGACAGGTTGAGGGTCATAACTTGTAATGATGAATATAGTTAATATCATTTGTGGCAGACAGAGTTATATTCTCCACCTGCGTGCAAGTGTTAACGTGCCTAAATAGTTGGCAACAGAAGACTGACAATTGGCCCGAGGGCAAACTGTTAGCCTGCGCCTATATAAACAGTAATTACCTGACATCACTGACAAAGGATTGACGTTGACCTACTGAAGAAGATTTGATTTGGCATGAAGGAAAAGGGAATTCAGCCTGAGGGATGAATGCAGTCATTACGATGTGAATGATGATGTTTCTTTATTCTACAATAGTTTTCATCTCTCTTATCGATCACCATTTTATATTGAACTATATATAAATTGTATAATGCAGCTTTGTGTGTGATGGGTTCATGTCGGGTGCAGTCCCTGTGTGCTCCACCATATGATACAGAGGGAGACCGGGAATGGGACTGTAGATATTAAGCGACACCGATATTTTTCTTCTTTGTCTAACCTTGCTTCAGCTCTGACGTTCTCATGCAACACCACCCACTGAGGACCCATCAGCGCCTCCCACACACGCACTTATACGCACACAGCCGGCCTACACACAGGGAGTAGCCTTGAGCATCTTTATTCTGTGTGGGAGAGGCTTGACATCACTGGGTCCACCTGTGTGTACAAAACAAACACTTGCAGCATAAACACAGTTCTGTCTCGATCAGAGATGTTCATCTACCCAACAAGCTTTTAAACCTGGAGGACCAACTGGGACGTTTAACTCTACCCCGACGTACAGGGTGCATCACTGGTGGGTGTCCCGGACCTTCATTGTCACGGAAACAATAATAAACATCCGATTAGGTTTTGGGGAAGATTGCAGTTTTGGCGTTAGACTAAAGCTGTGGGGTCATCTTCTTCAGAGGCTGCATTTGAAGAGTGATTGCGTCACAGTCTCATTTCAAAGGCTCCGACGAAATGCGACCATACATATGCATCCGTTCATCCCCTAGCAACGAAGGCTTCAACTTATCCCAGAGTGTGCTTCAGTGGCAAGCTGTGTTTTGAATTGATAATGGAGCTGGAAATCTACAAGACCAAGATATCAGATGCTTACAATTTCAAATGTACGTATCACGCAAATCAATGAAATCCGTCTCATTTCGGTTTGGCCTCGGCAGTCTACGTAGCCCTCAAAGGCTGCGTCCATCGTAGAACACGAAGATCCACGTCCTACAGAGGAAGTGGCTCCTGAACTGGGACACAGCTTTTGTCACCTGACTTCCTCCTCTAATCACCAGAAGGTGCTGGAAGTGAAGTATGGGTTGTAATAAGCTGCTTGTACCAGCCACCTCTGGGGGTAATTGAGTCTTAATCTCCTGTGTGCGCTAACAATGTCCAGAGCTACAACCATCTAGACCCAACTTCTCTTATTAAGGCTTGATTTCAACTTTCCAGTCAATGACAATGGGAATTAGACAGAAGAATACACACAAAAGAACACAATCACATACTATACAACCAATACTACACATTATCTGCGATTAAATAACTGACTATATTGTGCCTATATTTACAGTGTATTATATTAGCAGCATCTTGACAAATACAGTGGTAATACACTGGATGAATAATCTGTTTTATACTATCTGGAAATTAATCATTATTTTCTCTGTAATCCACAAATCATTCTATGCCAGGGGTGAGTGTAACAATCATTAGGTATAAACGACAACAATACTTGTCTTCATACAAGGCAGTGTGTGTTGTAATGTCTGAAGTTTCACAGGCTTCCCATGGGAAACTCAGGCAATAATCTGGTATTTAGCGACATATGATTCAAGAGCACAAAGCCGCACTGGCCCAAAAGGACAACCTGTAATACTGAAACATATGACCACAAACAAACCTCTCATTCACACAGAGTACACAGCATTAGGCTGTAGCTGTATTATGCATCCGAATCAACTATTGCTCTGTAATGTAATGTGTCACTGAGTCTTTTTTTGTCACAGTGCTGCCATTTCTTTGAGAGTATTATGTTGATCGGATCATAATGATCGGTGGAAGTGGGGATGTGTGTGTGTGTGTGTGTGTGAGCTAGAGAGCCGGCAGCACAATGCCATCGAGTGAGTGTAACACAGTACATCTGACGTGGCTTTTTTTGTTTCCCCAAATTGATCCATGCAGCAGCAACAAAGATATTATGATGACAATTCAAACTACGTGTGTGTTTATGTAACATGTGATTGATAATGCACTCACACACAAGGTCTCCTATCACTGCCGAGAGCACATGAATTACCAGAAACCAGATTGATTCAGACATTTTCTGGGATGCGTCCTCTGCCCATAATTGATATAACAGCAGGTCAACAGCCTCCTATGACTTATTCTCTCTACTTATTTGTGTTCTATGATATTTTTACATGTAGCAAATGATGGTTTATGATAGTTTCATAAGCACGTCTCACACTATTCAATCAATTTAATGTCTTTAGGGGACTGATTCAAGGACTGTGAAGAAAAGCAGAAACTAAAAATATGTTTGAGGTAATTGAGGCGTCTGTCTTCTGGTATATTTTAAAAATATGTTTACACACCAAAAGCTGCTGGGTTATTTGTAGCCCATGTATTTTTATAGTGCACCATGTAACTTGACCTGTCCTGACTTATGTAACTTGTCCTCATCGGTGTGCGTCCACATGCACTTGATTACTGGAAGGAGATGTTGTTTCATCTTGAAAAGTGATCCCAGAACATAAGAGATGATATCATTGGGACTGATCCTCAATCCAATAAGTGTATAAACTATATAACAGGATTGCAAATGACCCCTAAAAGCATTTAAAGATATAAATAATCTTCACACAAAGTCAGCTTTTCCTCTTGAAAGTCACTTTATGAATGAGTTTCTCAGTATTGTTCAACCTAAAACCTCTAAATGCATTATTAATGATGGGGAGAAAAAATAAGAGATTCTTTTACAGAGGAATATATCATATCCACCAAGTCTGGCTACATCTAGGCTCTGCATGCAGGGCTCCTGGCTGACAGGTGTGTGCTACATTCCCCATATCACAAAAAACTGGGCCACACCACTGTGAGGACACTGGGGGAGGCTGAGGTACAGTCAAATGTGTGAAAAGCAGATGCATATTTCCACCTGACTCGCAGACCTGAGTCTGTCCATTCCATCAACACTGTGTCTGACGCAAAGGAGGAAAACTGAGAGACAACAGTGTCTCAGTTTTCAAACAAAGAGAAAGGAAGGCAGATTCCTTTTTCCAGTGGAGGGCGGCCAAAACATCTGCTTGACAGTGGTGGTGAACTTTGAGAAACAGCTGCAGGCAATGAAGAGCACATTTTTTTCAAGTCCAATGGAAAAAAAAACCTATCAGGCATATTGTGTTTGGACTTATTCCTTTTCACTCAAACATTCAAACATATTTAGCACATTTACCTCCTTAGGATATATGATGTCAGCCGCCTCAGATGGCTGTGATAACCACTGATCCCACTGATCTCACTTTAATGTCAATGTGTCTGAGCGCACGTCAGAGCTGTGGGAAGCAAACGCTCTCAGGGAAAACTGAACTGTAAATTAAACAGACACGGAGGTTAAGCTGCTTGTTGAAGACGTTTTGAAATTTACCAATGCAAATAACGTGTTGTGTAAATGCATGTAAATAAGAGCAGTTTAATTTGCATAGAGGTACACACCCAACCCAACAGGCTATGACAAGTTAGCAACCCAGTCCTCAAGTGAAATTAGCCTAAATTGATAAAAGCAGGATTAAATAAGTGTCTTTGTTGGGTAAACGAAAACAAAGCCCAGATTCCCGCAACTGGTTTAAAATATTTTTAATTGGGCTCCCAGCTTACTGTTTATCTGACTGAAGGAATTTGATGTGGGGAAACGGGAGAATTTCTGTTTTGTCATCATTAAGTTTGCAGAGGTTTTGAAAGCTCAGTTTCAATCAGAAAAGCATTTTGAAAATGTTGTTAGTGTGCTACATTTAGTTACATATAGTTAAAGAACACATTATTTCTACTGACGATCTGAACTGGAGGCAGCATGTAAATGGAAAACAGGAACAGACCCAGGATTGACCCTTGAGGGACTCCACGACCAAAAGGGGGAACTGAAGTTTGGGAGTTTCTAGCAACAATTGAGAAAGTTCTGTTTGACAGATGCAATAGTTACAGACCAAGAGACGAAACTTTAGATCAACCCAGGTTTAGAGATGCTGGAACATGAGAGAGTGGTAAACTGCATCAGAGTCTGTTAGATTGAGATCAGAGCTCTTATCTGCAGGAAGGAGTAGGTCATTTGTTAAGCAAGGCGGTCTCAGTATCATGTGAAGCTCTGAAGCCAGACAGGAGTTATCAAAAAATGATTTTTGGCACTCGGATGAGAAGCAATACCTTTCTCTAACACCGTGGATAAGTAAGACATTCTCGAAAAATGTCGATAATTGCTTCGCGTGAGTGGCTGCAGATCAGATCTGTGGTGATGATGCCTCACAGACTTGTTTAACCTTATATTCAAAGCAGTAATGTCAGAGGGAGTGAAAGTGTGGGAGTGTGTGTTCAGGCCTCTGCACGTGAGTGCCCTATGCAGCCTTATTAGTGGGATGGTTGGAATTCCAGAGCCCTGAGTCAGTCAGCGCTGTTCCAGCTGTGGAGACATTTCCTGGCGATGTCCGAACAGGTTCTCTCAGACAGGAGAGGCCCGCTAACCTCAGCTCTCAGCTGCTGTCAAACCAAAACACTGCTCATGAGGAGAGGTTAAATTCTCGAGTTATTACCATTTTCCACCAGTTGTAATTAGAACTTACTTTGCTTCTCTTTTGCAGCACAACACTGACATGGGAATGTGATAACTTCCCTAAAGCCAGTGGGGGGCTTTTACTTTTAGAGCTGGAGGATTTATGAACGCTGTGGACAAAATATTGTATTTCCTGCACGCACAAAGTATGGGAACAAAGTTTTTCGACTCATGACTTGAAGGTACAAGTCGGATGCTGCGTGGCAATTCATCACCAGGGTTTTTTCTTTAATATGTGTAAATGTTATTCATGAAAGTGTTCGAGGCATTCTAAGGTATAAGTCAGGTAAATCCAGCCTGACTCTAAGTAGACAGAAAGTGTGTTTAAAAAGCAATAGCTATTATTTTTCTCTGGGTAACACAGACATGTAGGCTAAAGATAATATGGATTGAATCGTTATTTTAATTTTAATATGTGCTCCAAGGAGTACTATGGCCTCTCTAGCGCTTTTTAAATAGCATTTTTTTATTCTTCTAAATTTAGAGGGGGCATCCTTCTCTGTCTTTCCTGTCTGTGTGCATGGATAAATGTGTTTGTAGATATTTGTGTGTGCATGGTTTTCCTCTCTGGTCTTTCCTCGCATGCCCCCGCACCTCTCCTCACTCTTCTTCTCACAAATCAGCCTCTTCTTGGCATGAATAGTCTCAGAGACACCGGAAGATTCCCTTGTTGCTATAGTTCCCTTCCTCACTTTCTTTATCACTTGAACACACAACTAGGAAGTGATGAATAGCAGGTGTCCACCCCCCCCACCCCACCACCACCTCCAAACATCCCCAATTGTTTTACTCCCCACCATCACTACCAATGCCACAGATCTGCAGATTGCACAGCACAGATTAATCTCCACTTGACAAGATGAGTCTGATTCATGTCGCTTGGACACTATCGAAAGAAGCCCAAGTCCTCACAACTACAGAGGAATGTGTGTGTGTGTGTGTGTGTGTGTGTGTATCATCAGAGAATCATGGATTGGTTTAAATGTAACAAATATGTTCCTTACCCCCGGACAAATGAAGAGTAATCTGGGAATGCTGTTTGTTCCTAAAGATTAACCCACCGCTGCTAATTTTATTCTTATCTATAAATGCAGCACGTTTAGAAATGTGACTCGTGGTAACAGAACTTTGACCTTGACTATCTTTTCAAATCATGCAGCAGCGAAGAGACATGATCAGAACTAAATCCTGACAAAACAAAAGCATATCAGACGTGAGAGAAGTCGTTATTCCCCCTGATAAGGCCGAACACGTGGACCTAGAAACCCGACCGAGATAACCAATAACAGCGCAGCCATTGTCGATTACTCCCTGGCAAGGATTAAACTCTGTGGGGCAGGCTCAGGTTAGAGAGCGTTGTGATAGACTGCCCTGGAAACTGAAGCGCCCTAGAGGCGTGGGGAGGGAGGGGAGGCCCAGGGCCGACGTGTTTGCTTTTGGGTTCCTTCTGCAGATAAGAGCAGCTGCAGTTTAAAGGGCTGGGCGCGTGAGTGTCTGCTGAGGATATCAGTGTAAAAAGCAAACGGGACCACTCCCACAATTCCTCAGAAATTATGAATGTAGTTCACGGTGTGTACACAAGAAGGGAGGAGTTGTAACAAGGATCCCCAGGCATGTAATGTATCAAATCCTGATCCACAATACTACGTCTACCTACCAATTCCACAAATGTTTGCCTGTGGATCACATATCTCGCAAACCGTTTATTTACACTTTCAAGTAAGAGCAGTGCAGCGTTGTGACACATGTTCAGTATCAATAAACAGCCGACCAGCACTTTATAGAGGTCAGTGTGTGTCTGCTGTGTGAGTTGTACATGTTGTCCTCTTTGTCCTCTGATAAACTACAGCAGCGGTCGACAACTGGTCAAACTTTGGGTCAAGATCATCACCAGATTATTTCGATAATTTAGTTTCACCACATCGAACAGAGAGAACAGGCGCTGGTCACCGTCATGGCAACAGCTTTCAGATTATCATTTCCTGATTGGCAATTTATCTACAACGTAAAAAGCGTAAAAAAGTTGTAAACTTCACGGGTCTGAAGATTGTGTCGGTAACTGAAAATAACACCGGTTAAATAAATCATTTGAACTTATATGTGAGAACAGCATTAAAGCAAATTACGTTTCATTTTATGAAAGACATTGAATAATAAAAATCTTTCACTGCAGATAAACCCTGTGTGATAAACACAAAGTTATCTCACTTCACTTTGCACCTGTTAAAAAGCTCTTCACACAACATCCCGGCATATAAACAAGAAAAAGTGACAGTAAATTGCAGAATTGTTCGAGGAGGACTCACTAATGACGAGGAATAACTCTGAAGTACACTCTGGGGCATTATCAAAGGCCAAGAAAACAGTCCAATCCAAACAGCCAGGTTTATAATGGGCCCAGCACTGTGCCGCCAGTCTAGAGCTACAGCCACAGGGTGTATTAACAGTGCACCAGAATATATTTGAATAAATGTGAACTGCTTTTTCAGTCTGCCTACCAGCAACAGCTTGTGTGTTCCAAACGGGCGTGAGCAACTGTTGAAAGCAACTGTGTCAATACCCTCGACAGTCACTTAAGCCTCGAACTGCGAGTCCAGTCAACAAATGTTACCGTTCGCCTTAATGTGCGCTAGAGGCGAGCCGCTAAAGGAGTCGGATCTGTCAGGGCTTGTTGAACGCCTCTAAAATCCTCAAGGCATCGGAAAAGGCGTGTAGATTCTTCCACGCTGGGTCGAGATCCTCCGCTTTCTAACTTGAGATACACATGAGGTGTTATCGCTCCTCAATCAGCGCCAGCATGCTTCCAGAAATAGATGGGGGTGAGGGGTGGAAGGAAGACAAGGGGACTGAAAAGCCATTAACTGTATTTTTATTTTATTTTTTTGCTGAGGAAGGCGACATCACCATACGGCCTTGTCGGGCTGGCGAGGACTACAAGCTGAGCTGAACGCCACCTGTTTTTATGACAGGCGAAGGGGGTACCGGGGCGGGGCGCCAAGGGGTGTGCTTGGCACCGGATTAGTACCAATAATGGCACTGGCAGGGTTTCACTCTCTCTCGCCCTCACATAACTGCACGCTTATCCCATTCCCTCTCTCTTTGTATCTACTTTGCAGATCGGTGGTAGAGTGGGTACTTTGTTTCCTAAACCTTTTTATATCTTAGTTGTTGAATACACCTTCACATACCGATAGCCTCAACAAAGTTGTCTGAAAAGAAGTCGGTGTGTGGCCCTTGCAGGACTGAAATAAACACTATCATTTCATCCACTGACATACCTGTCTGTCACTAACCAACTTGCCCACCTGCCCCTCTACAAGCCGCAGAGACACACGCCGCTGAAGCAAAGACGAAAGCCAGAAGTTAGCGCCAGTCACAGAGAAGTCAGCTTCTAGTGATTGTCAGGCAAAGTGCGTTTATGTGAGCAAATAGGAAGGGAAGGGGTGTATACGCTTTGTTTTCACAATGTATTTGGCTCTTGCTAGCTGTTCTAGGATTACCAACCCCAGCTTTAATGAAAAAGTCCATATTAGTAGCGTATCACATGTATTGAAGGTAAGGTTCATTTTGCCTTGAGCTAAAGCAAATTGGTGATGACAACATACATTCAGATAAAATTTCAAATTTCAATGAACTAAGGACAAAGTATTCCACCTCATATGTTGTATTGATTCTCAGCCTGTTCAGAGCAACAAAACCTGCATGTAGAGAAAGCTGCTCTTCTGCCTCTAACACCATCTTGGATAGTCTAGTACCGAGTTGTGATGTAAACAGTGTGTGGGGCCGAATTATCTGAGGGTTACAGCCATGACAGGTCAGCAGTCTGTCACAGGGCTGACGTATAA
Organism: Pseudopleuronectes americanus; assembly: GCA_038501795.1. Classification (NCBI taxonomy): domain Eukaryota; kingdom Metazoa; phylum Chordata; class Actinopteri; order Pleuronectiformes; family Pleuronectidae; genus Pseudopleuronectes; species Pseudopleuronectes americanus. Next base: position 4,427,726 of record CM076732.1, read on the forward strand.
CGAAATTATCACATTCAAACTAAAGAAGAAAATGAAATCACAACCCATCATCTGTTCCGCACAAACATCCACCGGGGTGATCATACATGCACACGCGCTGTGCCACAGACCAAGATAAACAAAACACACACCTCACCAGACTCTGTAACACACACGGACGGTGACAGCAGCTGAGATAAACCCCTCGGAAACGCACTGAACTTTACACAGCCCATCGAGCGCAGAGTGTATCAGGGGACACGCAGACAGACAGGCGATGATGAGCCAGCCCCAGTGGGAACACGATATGCCAGCAGGGTCAGGGTGATTTTAGTCAACCGGTGCTGGCACGACACAGTCCAACAACCCCCCCCAACAGTAACACAACACAGGTCTGAACTTCAGCACTGGAGGTTCAGACGGTGGGCGTCCCAAAAAAATGCATTTTACTCTCGTGCAGCAAAAACTACGACTGAACAGTTATGTCTGCTACCACAAAACCATATCTGGATTTTCAACTTTACTATCAAATTAATTATTAGTATTAATCATTACATCATTATCACAAGGTGAATGGCTAATGGTTTATTTTAATGAATCAGACTTAGCTTCACAGTTTGAACTAATTCAGCTCAGCTAACTGTGTTTTACTTTCCAACCCCAGTGCATTACAGTACTCTCTTATCATCTGCTATGTGTGGATCTCCTTCTACCCTGCATAGTTATCCATTAACAGGCCATACCCTTGAGGACACTGGGTGAAATGTAAGCGACCAGCTTGGCACTCAGTTACACACTCCAGAACATGTTCCAACACTGTTTTCCACTACTGCCTGATCTGTTTTATTACTACAGTTAATTATGACTCTGCTGACTCCGTGCAGGGAGGATTTCTATTCTGGTCTCCTCTCAAGAGGTCAGAGGTCAGAGGTCAGAGGAACAGCACCCAGGAGCTGGGAGGGATTCAGTATATTGCAGATGCCTGCCTAACCTGTCACTCACACATTTTCATGGGCTGGTGAAGCAGGGAAAGTTAATAAAAAGCCATTTCTGTTTTTTCACACTATAGAGTTTTCTATAAATGCTTTTGCCTGCAGTACAAGCGTTCTGCCTGTGTGTCTAATCCTGTGTGCCTCTGAAATGTATGTGACAGCAGAGCAGTCGAGTCATGCATCTGACACCATCACACTCCCCTCTATCCATATGTGTAATGACACTTGGCCCAAGAGCAACTGTTAACCAACGCAGGCTGCATGGCATGAACAAGTGTTGCTGAGGGCTCATGGTGACGCCTGAGAACAAATGTATCTAGGTTACTGGTGGAGGATATTAAATGTGTCGATGCTTTAGTTCTGCGTAAGACTTATTAACATAAGAAAGTAATGTGTAGGACTCGGTGCTAAAGATATCTCAATGTAGCCAAACAGGTGATTCAAAATGGATGTGGGTGTATTTAGATAAAACCTGATTCTCTCTGACTTCAGGGGATTTGCCCTGACATGTTAGAAAACCCTTAAATACTCAGATATAATGTCCTTTAAGACCTTTCACAATCACTTAAACCACAACAACCAATGACAAACTGGAGAGGCATAATTATTTTCAAGCGTTTTAATACAAACTTAATAAACTATCAGTCCCTCTTAACATGTAAGACACTGACTCAGAATACTTTGTTATACCGTTTGTTTTATCAAGTATTGCACAATGTAGGTACAAAATTAATATACGATTACATTTTGTCCATAATATAGCAAAATTCTTTAAACTCTTAACAGAAAATACAACTCTCATGTTTTTTTTTCCAAAAAAAGCAAATATTCTTAAATCCCACCACTACGGAATATTCTGTACACAATCTTTAGAATAGTCAATGTTTTTGTTTTTTTTAAAAGATGATTCATTTTATAATTTCAATAAAAAAAGAAAACATAAAGTTGCTGCAGCCATCACAGATCACTGGAGTAGTAAAAAGATATAAATGCAATACCATGTCGTAGAAACAATAGATACTCTGATATTTTACAAACTCTGTACTAAATTAAATTATACAATTAGAAAAAAGACCAGGAAATCCCACTTATTTATGCCAATTTCTTGAAAAACTGGCAGCGTCCAGTTATGTTTAAATACTGAAAGAGGCCATGACTTGTGGTGTGTATTTATATATATTTTTCTTTTTTTAATATCTTAAAACAGTCACATAAAAAAAATATTTTGTGCTTGGTTGGCAAAAGAAATGACAATGATGCATGTTGAAGTTTAGGTAACCAAGCTTGGACATCTTGTACTACAAGCCTCCTCAGCCTTCCTCTTAAGGAAAACAAAATAAAAAATAAAGTATAACTCAAGGGGGCAAAGTAAATCACCCTCGGGCTCAAGCTCTTTTAGACTCGTAACACAGATCTTAGAGTTGACACAAGTCACTTTCTCCTTTTATCCATGACATTCTGTTCTTGTTTACACTTTTTTAGACTTTTCTTTTTTTAAATGTGCATTTTTGTGTCGCTTCCTCCCCTCACATTAACTCTGGTCGTTTCTGTGTGAAGTAGTAGCTTAGGTAGTACCTTTACGTGTACTAGTTGGCCATAACTGGCTGGAATTGCTGGTTAGAATACTGCATGTTGTTCAAGCTGAAATTCAAGCCATCCATGAGGGACTTGTCGTTAAGGCCACCGTAGGCCGCAAACATGTCAAAGGCATTGCTGTACTGCAACGGGCTGAGGCTGAGCGAGCTGTCCCCGGGAAACAGGGCGCTCTGGCTGCCCGGGCCCTGCAGGCTGGGGAACACAAACTCCTTGGCATTGGGCGACAGGGCCGAGGGCTTCTGATGCTGCTGCTGCTGCTGCTGCTGCTGTGCTCCGAGGCCCAGCCCATACAGAGAGTGCATGGAGGTGGAGATGGCTTTCTGTTTCAGGAGACTGTTCACATTCAGGCCCAGATTGGTGGGAGAGGTGCGTGCCACTTTGTTAGCAGTACTGCTGCCGCCGTTGTTGTTGCTGCTGTTGTTGTTGCGTCCGCTGCTCTTCATCTTAGTGGAGCCGAACTTGGTGGCGGCGAAGGTGGCTGTTGTGAAGGTTAAGGGCTGCGTGGAGCGGGGCATGAACGTGGGGCTGACTGCTGCCGAGTGGCCGAAAGGGGGAGAGGGCGAGCTGGAGCCCGGGGAGGGGCCGCTCACAGGCTCGTTGATGGGCATGAAGACCTGTGCATCGGGGTTGAAACTGTTCTTGATTTCCTTGTCCAGATCGAGTCCCACGCTACTAGCTGCACTTTCGTTGCTGTCATCAACGTACAAGACTTTGACGGGCCCTTTCTCCCCGATCTGATAGGACACCTCGAAGGGGTCAATCCACACGCTGAGGTCCTGGGGCAGGTTGTTGCGGACGTCTTCGATGTCCAGCCCGCTCTCTTTGGCTGCCTTCTCCACCACGGGGTCCACCTTCTCCCCCACGTGGATGCATCTGAATCCCGAGCCCTTGTATGGCTTGTCAGGGTACCAGTGTCCCTCGTACTTCTGCTTCAGCTGGCGCTCCAGCTCCTCGCCGAAAATGTTGACCCGTCGCCTCGGCAGTTTGTTGTACAGGTACGAGATGATGAAGTTGAGAGCTACTTGGATTTCAAGCTGCATAGCTAGCTGCTGAAGTTTACCGGGTGTGTGGAGAATAGGTGTGTCTGACCTTGAGTGTGTCCACTGGTTCTGCTTTGTTTATCCGTGGTTGGCAACACAGATGCTCTCCGTGGCAGGAAGGCAAAAAAGCAACCGGGACAAATCAGGTTTTTAAAAGCAAAAGTGCTGGTTTTGTAGAAGTGGTTTCCTTCCACGGGGTGAGATATTATTTTTTTCCTGCAACAATTGGGAGAGAAAAGAAAAAACGTTTAATCTTTTGCTTCAAGAGTTTAACATAACTTCACAAGGAGATGCACTTTTTAAACAACCCCTACAGATCATCTAATCTTTTGAACACTTTAATCCTTTCATTATTAGGTGTCTGTTTGGAGTTCCAGTGATCGTTGCCATTTTGACTGCTGTGAGCTCACACATCATAAGCCCCTCACACAGCAGACAGACTCACAGCAAACCTCGGACAAGAAATAAACACGCAGCTGTTGACCAAATAATAAAAGATCAGACTTCTTCTTCCTCGTCTGTCTCTGGGCCGTGCACATGTTGTTTATCTGTCAAGAAGCAAGGAGGCACATCAACCCTCACACCCGGACTCTGGAATCCTTGTTACATAACAACACTGGAGAGCACCGATACAGCAGGGAAACTAATGTGAGGTCGTTGCATTTCATTAAGGGAAAGACAAACTGAGGGAGTGCTTTTTCTGTGCTGGAAACGACTCGGGGAGGAGATCACTGCTGACAGTCTGGGGCTGGTTACACAGCAGCACATTAGTCAGGTCCCTTGCTACATTAAAAAAAGAAATGTCGAAATAGGGAATATGGCAACACCCATATGTTTGGTATTCTTGCACAGACAAGGAGGAGATACTGAAATGAAATATGACAAACTGCACGGGGACATTCAGAGACACAGGCTGTTAAAGAATCTGAGCTGAAGGAGATGATACAGACTCTTTCAATACATGAATATGAATTTCTACTCGAGCTGCACAGGAACAATAACCGCACCGTCCCTCTCCTCCCTCCTGGAAACAGGCGCCTGTAGCAGATTCGTTACAGTTGTGTCATGGCTACAGGTCTTAATTCTTTCAATTAAAATAAGCAGCAACGTTGCTCGCTGTCAGAAATAGAAAAAGGAGCAACACGGTGGAGGGACACGTTCTAAATTCAACCCCACAGGTTCGACTCCGATGGGAGTTATTTTTGAAAAAAAATCTTTTTTGAAAAAGGTGTAAACTATACACTTTTATCACACGTGCACGCGCCAGTGTGCACGCTCTCTCTCTCACACACACACACAAACACACACCCCTCCCTATCTGACGCAGCAAATCAGCTTAGTGGGAACAGAACCACAGTTAACACATTAAAACACACCAAACAACAAGAGGATACTCACTTTTTGTAAAAAATAAAGATTCTCAGTAGTTCTGAAGTACCGTTAGTTAGTGCAAATAGAAAAAAAAGCTAAGTATAAATACTTTCTTCACATAGAGGATTTTATCAACAATAGAAAAAGAGTATTCCAGTACGTGTAGATTTCAGAGGATTGACGGTTTGCTTCGGTTGCTGTTTTCTTCTTTTTTTTGAATTCTTTTCTTATTTTAAGGTTATTTGGCGTTGCTCTTCCGCGCTCCTCTTCCTTGGTGTGCAGGCTCGCGCAGCGGCTCCCTCCTACTCGGGAGTTTTGCAACTTCGTCCCACTCCACGCGCGGCGCTGCCTGTATTTATAGCCTCCCCTCCGCCGTGGGCACGAGGTGGGCGGTGATGCGGTCCCGGAGGTCAAAACAATACTTGCGACCGCGATTGGTCCCAAAGCGCGAGTCCCGCCCTCAATGCCGCCCTCTGATTGGCCGAAGGGAGCCGTCCGTCAGACACGTGTGAATCTGAGAACCAGGGGGAGGGATGCCTGTGATGAGCGCTGACGTCACAGATAACTTAGGTCTGTGCTGACAGCAGAAATAATGAATGTTCAGACGGAGATTATTTATTTATAAACATGTTCCGGTTTGAGTTGTGTTGAAATAAACTTTTTAATAACCCTGCACCGTGTTGTCATGTTGAATTATATGTGTTTTACTAACTAAACCTTATTATCCAGGAACACATCAGCTGTTCTAACACATGCATCCAGCACACATTAAACTATGCACCATTTCACCGACACTAAGACTAATAACGCACTTCATCCTTTACAGACACACGTATATCACATGTGTATTATTCGCGGGTCCATGCAGTGTGTTGAGTGTATTATGGAAACGTGTTGTGGTTTTAGGTGGACGCACAAACAGGAGATTCCCCACAGCGGAACAATACAGCTGGCAGGCGTGTGGGTGGTGCGGAATGCTGTGTGGAAAACACGGGCGCTGATTGGTCCAGAGCGGGGCAGGAGCCCTGCGGTGAGTGGTGGGTCCGTATCCAAGGTGCTGATGCAGGCCGCGCACGTCATCGCTCGGCTGAACGCACGCTGTTGCCAAATTTAAAGTGCAAGGAAACACACAGAGGTATATATGCATGTGTGTGTATGTGTGTGTGTGAGTGTTTGTGTGCATGATGTGAAGTCACCGCTGCACAATGTCAGTCTAACTTTACACGTGTGTGTGATGGGGGGGGTTGCGTGTGTGAGGAAATGGAAAGAAAAGGTCCAGTGCTGTTTATATGTATATTGTATTAATACTGCTGTCTCAGTATTAATGTTGTAGTTTAATGTAAGAGAGAATAAAGGGAGTTTTATCTTAATTATAATACTATATATGAGATGGAGCGACAGCGAGGGGGATAGATAGATAGATAGATAGATAGATAGATAGATAGATAGATAGATAGATAGATAGATAGATAGATAGATAGATAGATAGATAGATAGATAGATAGAAAAATAACTAATAATAAAGTATTAAAGATTGGACTTTAAAAAAATAGATGGGGCTTAATGCTGCAGTGTTTTGCATCCATCAGTGTGGAGCCTTATTTTGGTCCTCACAGCAGGTGGTCTTGTACGGGAGAGCAGGCCTGTTGCTGTGGGTCTATATCCGCTGACAGCGTGGCCCTCCAGACATTCTTCATGCACTTAAAGGCTCGCCAGGCGCGGTCATGTGCTCGCTTGTGCGCTGCGAAATGTGTGCGAAAGGGCTCCCACGGAAGATGCAGTGGGGATCGAATGTACATGGGAAAGACGGCACAGCCAGGCGAGGGGCAGAGGAGAGATTAAATGTTTGGACGTCTCCGACTGAAAGTGTGGAGCCATCTGGCTGCCGACAACAGAGCCACTTCCACAGTCCTGCATGGCGAGGCCTCGTGGGTCGTTTTCACTGTAAACAGCTCAGTGCTCGCCGACTTAGTGACTCCAGGACCGCAGCCATATAGAGCTTCTCTGATGGCTGCTGTTCACGGTGGTTGAAAACTGTGCACGGCTGTTTTGCTCCGTCAGTGTGCACATTGTGGTGTCTGTGTGCCCAAGTGGTCACCTGACAGGGAAAGGTCAGCTGCCGTAATGAGCCACGCTAAGACGGCTGCGTTGTCTTAGGGTGTAATCCTCTAATGCATCCTGCACTCACTGCCAGTTCTGTCACTATCTCTAATCCCCCCCATCGTGCTTTGAATGTGGGCAGTGGGAGAAATTATGGGGAATGAGAAATTTTTACCAAACGCTGTGGCTCATCTTCAGGTTTTATGAAAAACAAACTCAGGAGGGGCGAGCTGTTTCCAGGATTGTTTACACTCAGGGAGTCTGACACCGAGCAGGCGTTGCATATCCTGGTACTTAATGATACACCTCCAGTACACTGTATTGCATGAGCAGCATTTGTCAGAAGACCTCAATCTAACATCCCTGTGATGAAAACAAACTTGACTCTCTCTAGAGCACAGACTGTCCTCTTCCACTGTTGCTCTATGACATAAACATGCAGGCTCCTGTGATAGGACCAGACACATAACTCTGCTCAGCAGCAGATATGTGACGGAGCATAATCGACCTCCTCTGCTTTCTCCACGAAGCAGCAGGGGAGGGAGAAAAAAAACCTGATAATTGGCATGGAGAAATTCGAGAAGGAAGAGAAATCACACCGCTCACACACGACTGCTTCATGTCTGCCTCCCCCCCCCTCCTCCTCCTCCTCCCCCCTGTGCTTTTTATCCCTTTCACGCCCCCTCGCCATCCCTCTCTCCAGCTCGGGCGGAGAGCCTTTGACGTCACCGGTTGTTATTACTTAACACAACTCTGCAGAGCGCCCCGGGCACCTCCTAATAGACAGATGCTTCGTTCTGGCTTTGAAGAGTGACTGAGGTGGCGGCTGAGACAGGCAGTGAGGGGGACTCAGAATGGGAGACGAGTGCTGTGGGTGCTGCTCTGCAAAACCAGTCTCTGTGTAATTTGCTTTTGATCTGTTGAATGATGTGTATTATGCCAAAGGGGTTCGTTGGAAATTTAGATGCTCACGAAAAACTGCGACGTCAAAGAAAATGCCCAGAAAAAAGTTAGAGTTACTCAAAAGAGCCTTCAATATATAATGATAATGTTATTATGTATTCGACTTTTTGGGCGTTTGTACACCAGAGAGTCTTCATATCTGTTCCAGTGATCATGTTCGATCCGGTTTGTTTTGGTTTTGCATTACAATACACTTAAGACATTGATTGTTTGTAGACATGTGTCTGACGTCAGCTTATTGTCACTTCAGCTGTTGTATAAGCTAATGTTTGTGAATAAAGTGTATAGAGAATAAGTAATATTTTCATTTTGACAAGAGAATGAATGAATGATCCTGTTCCCAGGTTGCAAATTATCCCATCAAATTTAAATAAATACATATATATATAAATTTAATACATTCTAAAATCAAGATGGAGGATCTTGGATAAGTAATAACATGAGAGGTTTTCTCTTTCTATCGTTGACCCGGTCCGTCCTGTGGACCCAGTGACCAGAGAATGAAAAGGCTAATTGTCTCCATGCAGACGTAGATATGGATTCAGCAGGGAAAACAGTAGACTGCAGTTGGTTATGTTACCGTGGCAACGCAACACAACACCCAGATATCATCAGCATCACTTCACCACAGCATTAGCTGCTAAAACCTCACTGAAGCTTCAGCAACAGACGACAGTGAGTGTGCTTAATCGTCCTGCAGCCTTCAGTCATTGTACATGCTGATATTAAACCGTGAAAAAGGAAACAATCCTTTTCTCCAACCTTCAAATCAGTCAATACCTCATTCTTCTGTCTCTGGCACATGACTTGACCGCCCTGATGGAAAATCTCATCCACTCAACTTCACGAGGGACTGAGCTCTTTCTGGTGTTACCAGGGGGAATGACAAATTGTACTGGTTCTTTACCCAGTCAGTTGTGGCGCTGTGTAGTTAGCGGCATGCAGCGAGGCAAACGCAGCACGCATACACATGGTGGATTTACATGGCAAAGTACTGTATATGTAAATATTGAGGTTATGTTACCAGTTGTCACGGCAGCAGGGAAGCACTGTGTCTCCTGCTCGGTTGCATAATTCATCCTGTGGCAGCCCAACCGGGACAACAGGCATGGATCCCTGCTTGAGAGTATCCTGATATTACCCACTCAATTCAATCACCAGTCAACTTTCTCACGATTGATTTACGGTTACTTTCAGAAACATGGAATATTTTACAACGTTGTGTTTTCATTCATCCTGGGAAGTGCTGTGAGTGACGCTATCAAACGAGGTATAGTGTGAAGTGGAATCGACAGCCTCTGTACTTATGTTGCTCTTGAATCAGCTCTTCTTGGTTAACAGGCTGCTTGAGAGTCCTGCAGTACATGTACACTTTTTCTATACTATGGTACCCTTTTGTTTATGTTGCATAAATAATCATAGGAACGAGTGTTGTGTTCATCTAATTTCCATCTTACTTAGACATTGTAGTATTGCTTTGTTTACAGGACATCGACAACCGTCTTCGCCATTATCTCCAAAAACTCACTTAATATCTCACTTGAAGTCTTCTGTGTGTGTGGCACTGCTTTGTGACTTGGATGTGTTTGAGCTCTTTTGTTTTATATTTTATTTTGGCATCAGTCGCACTTTAGAAACGTCATCTCAGCCCGTGGAGAATCCTTGAAAAAATGATTTCCTGCCGTGCTCTCACATTGGCTCCTCCGGACTTTCTGCAGACTCATTACTCAGGAACTGGCAGGCGATGGTCCTCAGAATGTCCGGAGGCTCTCACTGGAACATTTGCGTTCACACACACGGCCCCTCTGGAGTTCAGTGCATGTCTGAAAGCAGCTTATCAGACACAGACACACAACCACACACGAAAGAACAGGTCGGTGCAAGTCAGCTGTCCCAACGTCCCTGAGCGTTGTACGTTCTCACGAATGTGTTGACACCTCGTTTTTTTATAAAGCAGATTCTTCTTCATCCTACATTTCTCCTGCTTCCATTGCTCCACCATCCACTGCGCTGTGACATTATGATTTAAAAGGGAGACAGACGTAGGGAGGGAATCAATAATGGGCCTGCATGTGCTCTATACAACTCAGTGACCGCATCCACACATACACACACACACGTACACACCGTTACCCCCAGCTCTCTTTGCCCATAAACTGTCCCAAATGATAGAGCGACGCCTCCTGTGCCTGAAGGACACAGAGGATCAATGTAGCGATGAGACGTGGATGGTCGATGGGCAGATAAGGGGAATGTGCCGAGGTATTTTTTTGATTCTTCCAGTGAAAAGTAACAGCACATTATGTTGCCGACTTGGCATCTTTTATTTTCTCCACCCAATTACTCATGACTTTTTAATGCAGCGTCCTCCATTGAAAGGACAAGACAGCAGGACGGGATGTGACCTGGTGTGGCCTGTGGACCTGTGCATGTTCCAAAGCCTCTGAATGAGACTTCAAGAGTTGGTGATATAAATAAAAGAGAGGGAGAGAGAGAGAGAGAGAGAGAGAGCGAGAGAGAGAGAGAGAGAGAGAGAGAGAGAGAGAGAGAGAGAGAGAGAGAGAGAGAGAGAGAGAGAGAGAGAGAGAGAAAAAAAAAGAGAGGTAAACCCTCTGCTTTGTTTTCCAGATCACATTGTGTTATTAATTATTGACAGTACCCATTAACCACAGCAACAGTTTAAACAACGCATAGTTATTGTTGTGTATCCGCACTTACCAAATAAAATAAACGCCTAATATAATAAAAGATTTTTTTTTAAATGGAGAACTGCAGAAAAGTTACTTTATTTTAGCACCTTTAACGCTTTGTTAGTGTTGTCCCCCGACGACTAGAAGCTCTGCAGGATATAGTAGTTCTGTCTCAGTGTGTGTGAATGAGATCATGTGACTTAAAGCACTTTGAGTAGCTGATAATACTAGAAAGCTGCTCTATGAACACAGTCCATTCACCAATCTGCCTCGTTTCAATGCAAGAACCAGAACTACACAGGAAGAGAACATTAGTATTTTTATACTCTGGCAGATTTTTTATTTATTTATCAAGGATGAGATGGATTTTTCATTTTCCACTATAGTTGCAGTCTCCTTTTAGCAGCCTTTAAGAGTGCTCCTTGCAGAATCCCCCGTTACTTCGCCTGTGATAATTTATTATAGCATTGAAATACATCCAGACATATCAGTCTGTCACACATCAGAGTGGCTCAGATGTCTTCTAAGTGCTCTCCCTTCTCTGCTCAGTGTGCCGATAAGCACACATGACACATTTCTGAAAACCAGGCTCGAAGTCAGAATAAGACTCCAGACATGTAAGAGCAAACGTGAGCCCTTCACTGCGGAGAGGATACGTTTATCTTCACATTACTCTACATTTATAGCCAGATGTGTCCTTGACCGCCACCAAATGTGGCCTGAGGAAACCAGTGAGTCCCAGTAGGTGCATTCACACCTGCATACTCAGCTGTTTCCCGGTGACTGGCTCAATCAGGACACATGTTTATGGGTCGGCGTGACTCTTCGAGGTGTTTGGGGAAGCAATCGTCTTCCTGGTCTAAAGAATGCATGAGGTGCAAGAATGGAAGGAGTGTGGAAAGGAGGGGAACTGCAGAGGTTTAAAGGACAGCTGCGATGATATGAGGGAAGTAGGAGGGGTAGAGGAGACAGTTGTGCCTCGAGGCCCTGGGGGTGACCTCTTAGAGAGAGAGAGGGATAGAGAGAGAGACAGAGAAATGAAAGAGAGAGAGAGAGCGAGAGAGAGAGAGATGAAAGAGAAAATAAATAAAGAGGGAGCTGGTATAGATGGACTTGAGGCAAGAAAAAAGGCAATGGAAGAAAATCAAATAGTGAGAGTAAATCCTGTTCTTCACCACTGACCCCCAACTCATGCATTGATTGCAGAATTGACTCTCTGACCTCTGACCTTGCAAGTCCATGCATTTACAATGAATAGGTACTTACAGCTGATTTATGCTCCCTATACTGAAAGTCTTGTTTAATGGAGCGATGAGCAATGGCCATCACTTATGTTTGATTCAAAACTGGTGGCAGCAGCAGAGGCCCCTCCTACAGTGAGAGAAGAGGGACAAGGAAAATGTCTGAAAGCATCTACCCACCCATTGCTGATGTATATAACAATGTTGTGTATTGTGATATTTACCAAATGATGAACGTTAACGATAAAACCCTTTCGTGGACACTCTTGTTAAAGTTGTCAACAGGCGTGGGGGGGATTCTAGGTTGTATCTGTAAGGAAACAAGGACATGTCGTTCAAAGGCACTGCTGATTTATGTTTTTTTTTATGGTTATTTTCTCCTGTTTTAAGATACCGTGAGATCATAATGTGCTGGTTGTGACTAATGTGAAACCTAAGGAAAACTCTCTCTGCTCTCAATCATTGATTAAGCATGAATCCGCCCTTTATAAATGACTGACAAGATATTTGAGGTTAGATTACATTACATGTCATTTGGCTGATGCTTTTGTCCAAAGCGACTTACATTAGTACACTCAACATATATGAGGGGCCATTTTAGGGGTTTAGTATCTTGCCAAGGACACTTCGGCATGCAGATGGGAGAGAGTGGGGTTTGAACCGGCAACCTTCTCGTTGGAGAACCACCACTCTAACCACTAGGCCACACCGCCCCAAATGGTTTAACTCTCCAAGAATACATTGCTCACTATCCATGGCAAAGGCACGGCCCCCAAACTTGCCTCGTTTCTGGCCCCCAGATGTACATCCACTCTCCACTGGTCATCGGCGGAAAACCAAAACTATTTGTGTTATTTATTTCCTGTAAAGCACAGTCAGCAAAAGCGAGGCCCGGCGGCGAGAACACTTCAGACGGCTGCAGAATCTCATGTACCTGTCATGATTGTGATTAGGACTGACCCTGAAACGAAGCAGCGTGCAATTAGGACTCGCAGAGAGACATTAAAAGTAAACAGCAGGGGATCGCTGCCGAGACGTGTGCCTGACAGATGAGAGGAGAAACAACAGAGGAAGAGGAGGAGGAGGAGGAGGGAGGATGAAGGAGTAAAACATGGGGAATAACAATCTCACTGTTGTGTTAAAGGAGCGAGGGAGGGAGGGAAGCTACTCTGTATTCATGGCTGAATATATACTAAATACTTAGTTGAATCTGTGTGTTTAACTCCCACACACACATGCACACACACGCACACACACACACACACACTCTTAGATCTCTCAGCAGGCCAGTTCCCAACATTCCCTGAATATGTAATCACATCACATCTGTAGACCATACGTGTGCATGTCTATTCTTCAGATGTGCGTGTGCATGTGTTACTGAGAAGTCGATGGAGATGAAGTGGTCATGCACCAACGGAAATCTCATCAAACTTCAAATGAGATTCTGCTTCTTTAGATCGCTTTATAAACCATCACTATTATCTTGACATGTTCCCATTGTGCTTTTTCCCCCTATGAGGTTATTCAACTTGTTATAATCCACCCTGTCACACGAGCAAATTAAATCTTGAAGCTTTTACAATAATCATTTAAATATCCAGCTCATGCATGTTAAGTAAAAGATGTTTTTTCCGTTTAGTCGGGAAGGTCACACACTTTTGCTCGCGTGACACTTGTGGTTCCCCAGTGCACGGCTGTGTTGAATATGCAGATTTGATCCCTACGCATGTTATTTGTAACAAGTGTTCCATGTGTGTGTATGAATACTGTATCACTCTGATATGTATTTACATTCGTCCCCCTAGAGACACGACATAAAATTATCAGGTTGAGTGTTCATGCATTTGTTTGTGTGTGTTGGTTAACAGGATTACGCAAAAACTATTAAACCAATTTCCACTTAATTTTGTGGAGGAGTGAAACATGACCAGAGGGAGAATCTATTCCATTTTGCTGCAGATCAGGATCAACATCTTCTCTAATCACTCGGAGATTAATTCATGGATATTGATGAAGAAGGCCTCAGGCATGTTCAGGGGATTGATATTTATTTAGTTTGTAAAGGTCTCAAAACCTCTTCTTCTCTTTCTGAGAGCTTTTAGAAATGTTTGATTTGCATTTATGCATAGGCTTCTTATTTTTATTTTTATTTTATATATTTTTTTACTGCGCCAGCTCTGCTGCTTTATCTCTCTCTCTCTGTGGCTCATTTAGTTTTTATTCAAAAGTCTCGTTAGTTTAACATTTTTGTTTTGACCTCATCTTGTTAAGCACTTTATAACATTGTTAAAAAACTACAATAAAAATATGTTATGACGCTGATGCTCAGGATGATGATAATAATAATGAGACTATACAAACAAAATGTTATATGGCAGTTTTATATGGCCAGCTCTTATAATGTTTTTAATGCTGGAAAGTAAAATAAATATAAAAACTAAAGAGCTAAAGAATGACTTTTATCAAATGTCATCATCAACACCCTGTCTGATTGGCCCTGATATCCCAGCTCCTTTGCCCCTGAGCCTGAATCACGTAGCCGGAGCGTGTGAGATTAGACTGAGAGCCGTCTGCCTCTGCTGCACCCTGACATCATCCACAATCACTTCCCTCTTCTCCCAAAACACCAGATGACAGACGGACCTGAGACGGTGCATCTCCTTATCTCACAGAACACGTTCCAGTGTCTCCCTGTAATGCAACGTGAAGCCGCAGCTGGAATCACTCCTCCAGCTTCACACACTGACATGTCTGATCTTTACTGTCATTCTGTCTGCTTACTGTTTATTCAGCCAACAATGCTTTAACAGCAATTCATCCTTTGTAGTCACAAAATAAATATTCAAAACTCATATTTGTGGACTTACATGACTGGTGCATCCCATTCTGTTAATGGCTAAAACAAGTAAATGATTTCTGATTCGCGTTTTGAGGAATGGTTATGCATTGAAGGAGATGGTGGAGGATAACGTGGCTCTGGCTCCATAACTCTTTGCACAAGTCTTTATCTCAGGCTGGAGACTGACAAATACTTTGCCCTGTGGTGCATCTGGTTGGAGCAGACACAACGTAGCACACTCATAGTCCTTGAACTGGGCTGGACGGCTGCAGGGCTTCCAGACATCGTGCTCCCGTGGCTCAGCACGACAGGTGTGAATTTGACACACACACACACACACACACACACACACACACACACACACACACACACACACACAAGCACGATGCATGCATAAACTGAGCTCAGCACATTAGCATTTCTTTTATTTCGCCTCTGTCCTGTGGAGCCAGTGTTGTGGCCGCTGAATTGGAGTGAACCAATAATCAGCTGGCAACCTGACTTGTCATGAATGAGAATCAGCAGGAAAACAGACCAGCACCAGTGTGAATATTTGAATTTTATACGATGAAGAATTTTATAGTATGAGGGATGTAGTACAGAAACTGGGGGACAGTTAAAATGTTGACAAATTTGCAACTAATTTGTTTGCCTCGTCAAAACCTGGTGCCCACATTACCCACAATGCAACTCAACCCCTGACAGTTCAGTGCCTCTAGCCTCAAGCAGAGAGAGGAACAATCTCACCACAAACACAGAGATATTTTATATATTTTCACACTTGTAGTGACATCACACTTTTCCACTCGTTCTCCCCAGGATCCTTGTAGCAGACGCTGTTTGGACTTGGTGGCGTTTCTCTTTAAACTCTTTTTCCGTCACCTATGTTCCCTTTTGTCTTATTTGTCTTCTAATGCAGCTGTACAAGACAAACTGTGTAAGAATAAAAGAACCATTCCTTCCCTCGTCTTGCTGCTAATTGCGATTTAAAAAGCAGTTTGGAGTGTGCGCCTCCAAAAAAGACCTCCATTCATCAAACCCTGCGTTTACTTCTTTTGTGAGTTTTGATGTTGCTACAGAAACAAAGAGCTCTCGACCCAACGCTCCCACTACGACCCTCTGCCTCCTAACTGTTCACACCTGCTACCGAGAGGAAGCGCCCAGCGGCTGAGCTTCACACTCACAGGTTTGCATTAGTCCTCTGAAACACACTTCAGAGACCGGAGGTGCCGCTCCACTCACCTCTTAAAATCTTATTTTGCCGTAATGGTGCCAGAGATGATATCTTTGGAATACAACTGGTGTCTTCTGTGGGGAAGGTGAGAAGGACTCTGCAATCATGTGACTCATGTCTTGATTACTCAGGGAAGTCACATGAGGTTGATCTGCAGGACTAATGTTGGACTGGTTAAAGTCCAATGTCTGTTTTTTTCCAGCCTCCACCATATGTTGCACAGCTGTTTCTGCGAACGGTCACGTGAACAACTGAGAACAGCAATTTAAATTGCCTTTAACGTCTAGCAGAAGTGCACCTCTAGTGCATTTACTTGTGCATGTGTGTTCTTTTGAATTCATGCTAAAGGTTAGTTTAAGGTTACAAAATCCTCATTTCACGTCTACACTCCTGTGTAAAGACACATAAAAGCAGCTCCAAACTACCTCTGCCGGGTAAATAGGCCCCCAGAGAGGAGAAAATGGCTGCAATTACAGACTCTGGGAATAGAATCAAGGAGGTCGATCATCACAGGTATTAAGTGTGGAAGTCTTTTTTGTGCTTTTCTCCAGATAAAATGTGCCTTTGTGCAGGTATATGCATGTGTTTGTTACGTCTTCTGCTTCCGCCTGAACTTCTACTTCCAGCTCAGAATGCAACAAATGTGGGAACTGCTGGGTTATTATTGTTTCTTGTAAGATTTCAGCAATCTGACTCTAGTTTTGCTCTTATTTCAGTTGCACTTTTCCACTTTTTCAACATGTCGCCTGACTCCGGACGTGTTCAGACG
Organism: Pseudopleuronectes americanus; assembly: GCA_038501795.1. Taxonomy (NCBI): domain Eukaryota; kingdom Metazoa; phylum Chordata; class Actinopteri; order Pleuronectiformes; family Pleuronectidae; genus Pseudopleuronectes; species Pseudopleuronectes americanus. Next base: position 4,444,543 of record CM076732.1, read on the forward strand.
AGTTTCCGTGGCCAGCCCTCAAACTGCAGATGATGTCTGAATGAGACCATGAAAGAAAACAACCGGTGAGTGGGTTCGGAGCTCTGAGGTGTGAACGTACCCAGGACACACTGAGGATGCATTTGAGATCTGATCCAATTCAAAGGTCTAACATCGACAGAAAGGACAAATGTGTGTATTTTACCAGGTATCAACTGCGCAGCTTGTTTATACCTGTTCTTATTGTTTCTTATGTAACAAACCTGCAGCACTATCTAGAGGCGATTTCAATGTGTTTGTCCTCTTTCACTTCTGTAAGTCGACAGGATGCCTCGGTACTGTAACAGAGTGGTACCTGCAGTGCAGCCTGCAGCCTCTGTCTGTGTCCCTCAGATTTATAACTCAATTTAAAAAAAAATGACTGCGGCGACTGGATCATGCAATTCACCTCCGCACGGCCGCCCCGTGTCGTAAGCGTGTTGACGTAACCGATCGACGGAGAGAGACGCGGAGGGATGGGAGAGGCAGGAGCAGAGAGAGAGAGAGAGACAGAGAGAGAGAGCTCTATTATCCTGATTGCCCCTCAGTATCCAGGAACTCTGAGAGCCATATCTCTGTCACTTAAACTTCACAAAGTGCCTCCCCTCCGTCGTCTAGGGCACATTGTTTACCTTCACCTCTGCACAAACAAAACTCCCATTGAGGCCGAGCGAGCGCAGGCCTCCGGTGATGTCACGGTCGCCATGGTAACTATTCTCACGGTGCCCCCCCCCTCTCCTCCTCCCCTTTCCTTTCACCCTCTTTGATCCTTTGAATCTCCTCTGAGTGAGAGTGCCATTCCGTCTGTCTGACGCGCCGATGTTGCCGATTCACGAAACCTCCGGGACACGACAGAAGGTTGATGAGGGGCTGCGTCACTGCGATGGGTTTGAAATGCTGAAAAATGTTTCACACAAAACCTCCGTCACACCCCCGCACATCTTACTGTGAAATTCATTTAATAGTTAGAGTTGGGAGGAGGATCAAATTAAAGAGCGCAGGCTGCTGCTTGGTATGCATGTGTCTGCTGATTTACGAGGGCGAGCTGTGGACTCAGAGATGGATGAGATAGATGGGTGGTGGTGATTGATGACGGACTCAGCGGTGATGAACACTGCACAAAGGCAATGAGAGAGAGAGAGAGAGAGAGAGAGAGAGAGAGAGAGAGAGAGAGAGAGAGATGAGAGAGAGAGAGAGAGAGAGAGAGAGACAGAGAGAGACAGAGAGAGAGACAGAGAGAGAGACAGAGAGAGAGAAGGGAGTGGGCGGATACACACTTAAAAACCAATGGCACTATTTTTGTTTTTCTCCTGTTCAGACTCTGAGACGTGATCCACATAACTGTTAGAAGGCATGTGCATGATTTAATTAGTACTAACAACATATATGTTGCTGTTTTAGACATTTCAGTGAATAGTTACATATTATATTTTTAAGTCCTCATACTTAATAACTGTAGTATTGTGGTTGAAGCACAGAGAGGTAATTTTCTTTATTATTTCAATGTAAGAATAGGAATTAAACAGTTTTACTGTTGTTGCACAACATTAAACCAACATTCTTACACAGACATCAGTCAACAGTCATTATTCACACATAAATAACAGTAAGAGAGATTAAAAAAAAAGTTTAGCAAGAGCATTGATAATATCATATCATAAGCATTGTAATGGAGAGTATAACCAGGGGATGCACTTCAAGATACAGTTGAAACTGACTTATAATAAGTCAGATGTATTGATACATACACATTCATATTAATAGAACAGCATTGTAAAGGAGAGATTGAACCCTCATCAGATAGATAGAACTTGCTGGGTTTTGTTTAACCTGAAAAGTCAGTGTGGCCTCTGAAGCTTGTCGGGGGGGTCACGTCCAACAGCAGCTGATAGTAACGTGTGGACCTGCTGCCGTTGATCACTCTCGCTCTCACAGAGACCTGGTCATTATGTAAAAAACAAATATGTATTTTTAGCCAGCGCTGTCAGGGGAGACGCCCACCCCCTCCCAACCCCTCCCAACCCCTTCCCATCCCCTCCCATCCCCTCCCATTCTCAGGCCCGGACCCGGTTGTGCTGGTTCCATCATGAGAACATATGGATTACAGGCTGTGTTGCATTACGCAGTGTGAGGTGTGGGTCGGTGGCGTAATATGCTCACCATGTTTTATACACACACAAACACACATATAAAATGGTATTATTTACAAATTATCACAAGTAGAAAGCAGAACTATATGAGGGGCGGTTGATGGAATAACTGATGTGTAAATAAACTAAAACTAAACAATACAAGAGAAATGTTGCAAACTAAATTATTCAACTTTTTGTTTAGTTTTTTCTGTTAGTGTGAGTTTTATTTTGCTTTCTCTTCGGTCGTGGTGACCAGTGGTCAATCAGAGACCAGGTCGCAGCAGCCACGGTCACATCCAGCTCATGGGTTATGCAACGTGAACATGCAATGACCTGGTTAACACTGTTGTACTACAACAAACAATTTTCCTACTTTATTTACGCAGAAGTCTGTGGAGCATGTGCAAGAAAAAACGGCTGCGTGGAAATCAGACGTGTGGAAAATGAATGTTCCTCATGAGAGCAGACAGAGGAAGAGACAAACGGACAGAATGACAAACAACCGAGGCAGTAAAAAAGAAAAGCAGATGGCGAAAAGCAGAACAAAACACGACAAAGCGATGAAGAGAGGGTTCACAGGAATAATAAGGCCTGATGTATGTGATCTGAACACACACAGGCAGAAAATTGAGGTGTCGGTCAGCCAAGGGTCGTGTGAACAGAATTACAAAACCTAGACATGAAAAACCTCCGCTGCATTTAAATGAAATACAGAAATTAATTCCTCACAAGTATTTAACCACCAGGGGCTTTCAACCTGTCGTAGAGTGATGCCTTTGGATTAAGAAACCGGGCTCTTCCTCCATTAGCTCCACTTCCCTCTTACACAATTACATCCACCTTGGAAAACTAGTGATGGGAACAGGATCCAGATTTTTTTACACATGCCCGCAGTTGAGTTCAGCGATGCATGTGTCCCATTAGCGGCCGTTCTGCAGCCAGTGTTTCAGACAAAGTCTCACAGGCTTTGATCAGCCCAATGTCAAATGTGAGCCCGAGTGCCAGGACGGCCCAGCTGCCCCTCCTCCTCCTACCAGGCCAGCTCAATGGTCTCCTTGTTTCGGAGCCAGTGCCCTAGAAGCGAGGCTTGGTGGAGGCAGCAGTTAAATTTGTTCCTTTGTGCATAAATGAAAAACATGGATGGATGTGGGGTGAAAGGTAACAAGGACAGGTCGCATACAAACACTGCAGAGCGCAGCCACCGGAGATGGGACGAGGAACAGGAGAGGGCGGTGGTGAGGGGTGAGGGGGGGGGGCAAGTGGAAAAATCATTATCTGAGCACTGAGGGCTGTTTCAGGTCAGATTATTACTGGCAAGGACAAGTGAAGCGGCAGCATGGGGGGAAAGACGGACAGTGGACGAGTGCGGAAAGAGCGGTTGACCTTTGTTGCATTGTTTGTTTGTTGTGCAGGGTTTGTTGTGTGTGTGGGGAGCTGGACGGAGCCACCGAGGGAGGAGCAGAGCACGAGTCTCTGCCTGAGCTGACAGGCAGGGAGAAGGGGAAGGAAGGGGAAGCGTCAGAGAGGAGGAAGAGCTCCTGTTGCCTGTCAAACCGTGGAAACAGCTTTTGGATGGGAGAGGGACAATGACGAATTGTCTCGGTCTCTGTGACGCTGGTGATGCCAGATATCTCCGTGCTTTTGGGATATTCTTGCACATCATGCATCCTGTGTTCAAGGATCCTATCGTTATCCTGTTTGCGTGCGTGTGTGTTTGTGGTTACCTCTCACCTAATGAGTCTGTTTAGAGACGCTCTGATGCAGAAAGTGCGCACGGCCACGCAAACACACAATGAAGTCCTCTCACACGTAGTTGAGAACAGTCAGGCGAGGGGTGGACGAGGCAGGACATGATGTATAAATTCTGCTGCAGAAATCTAAGTGGCTTTGTGAACAGGGGTCACCTGCCCCTTATCCTTATCTCCAAAAAGCTCTCGAATCCCGTTGTCCTTCCATGTTCCTTCCAGGTTGACATGTCCATCTGCGCCTCATTCCAGAAACATCGTAAACATTTTACTATCGGGGACTGCCAGAAAATGTCCGGTGCAACTGACTCAAACATTTTCATTCTCACATTCAGCAACTTCTGGAAAAGTTCAGGAAGATCTCCAGACTTCAGTGTAAGCAAAAGAAAATGTGTTTATCAAGGAGAGAAAGAAAAATCCAATTTGTGTTTCTTATCCCTTTTAACATGACGTCCAGCTGAGAAGTATTCAGCCTTAGCATCTGACATATTCAAGGTTTCAGGATTTGAAGGCCTCAGGCTGGAACACGAGCAGCATGCAATGACAGAGCACCCTCAAGGACAACGGAGGGCCAAACAAATTGTGGCTTACCTCCAAGGTGCTCACGCCAAAAAAAACAACAGTACGGGAGCAGATACAATCAATATAAAATGGAACTTGGAGTTAGTGTATGGCCGAGCATCTGCACGGTGAAATATGAGCACTGGAAATTAGAAAAGGATCAACAATAAAGGCAACATTTAGTGATCTGACAGCACCATCTCACATTACTGATGAACCACGGCTCCATTTACTTCTTGATATGCAATGCATGAAAGCTCCTGATGCACCGCTGAAATAAGAGACTCACATTTCCCAGTATAAGTCAGATGAACTGGTATATCTGCTGTGTGCCATCAACCTGCAGCCATGGGAAACAAAAACAAAAAAATTGAGATTTATTATAACGTAATTGGAGTTATTGATCTATCTTGGCCTTTTACAGGCCACATTCCCACGTGTCTTAATTGGTGCACGGTTCGGGGGCAACTAAAGAGTAAAGTTCAAGTTAAATAAGAAAAAATTGGAAAATGTAACAATTCTTCATTAAAACAACTAGAGCTATGTTGTATAGTTTGTTGACTTTATCCAAAATGTTTCCAACAATGTTCAAACATAGAAAAACACAGATTACACAATTGTAGATGTAATACAATGCTCGTTTCCAGGGCAACAACGTATGATAAAGTAAAAACACACTGCTCGCCCTTTATTGGTCCCTCGTTATGAGTCAGTCTTGTTCATTGTCTTTGTGAACGAGGTGAACAAAACTGGAACACATTACCTAAGGTGTGAGTGTCGTGGTAGGTTTTATTTGGCAATGGTTGTGACGCCAACTCCCATGATCCCACACTGCTTCACAATTTGATTTCACTCTGACTATTGTTTCTGTTTTGACTAAGAGACCCTGAACTTTTGTTTCCATCTTATTTTGAAAGGGAAATTAATCCAATAATCATTATCAGCTCTTCAATCGTTATATTATAACACAACGTCATCATAATCCATAAATGCAGGACCATCACTATAAAATATTATATATATATTTGTATTAGATAATCAAAAACTGATTTTCCATAATTTGTAAGAATAATGTTCTTTTCTAAGTGACACCAGCTTTGGATGCTCCTGCATAATATAAATGAAACTGAAGTCAGACAGCTCAAATGAAGGATGTACTGGTGAAAAGGAAGAGACTGTCAATAAACGCCTCGGCTACAGTGACAGGTCTCACGTTACCTTGAGATGAGGGAACAAATGTGTCTTTTTTCATAGGGCTCATATCTGTAACGGCTGAATAGTTTGGACGAACGTCACGTATGTAAAACAGCCCGGGGCTCTGAAAAGACAGCAACAGGCTCAAGGAGAAATAATTCATGCAGAGAGAAAGAAAAAGCTCCTTTCAAATCTATTCGTTCTTTCCCTCTTTTGTCAACTTGTTTGTCACGAGAAGAGCAAATCTAAATATGAGTGTATTTCATGCTTGTGATTCCGGGGCTGTAAAACAACAGATAATAAGGTGATGTCTCCGAAGAACTACAACCGACCACAGTTTCTTTTTTTTTATTTATTAGAAAAGCCACACAATGCCATCTTAATACACACCTTTCCAACACATGCTTTGGGCCAATTTTCATCCCTCCATTTATACACACACACACACACACACACACACACACACACACACACACACACACACACAGGATACTTGAAGTTCAAACAATCAGCCCTGCTGTCCACTACTTCATTCATCCTGGAGACAATTTCATTTATCGCCGCAGCCCAGATACATCACCTATTACATCAGTGTCCACTTCATCTCCAAGGACACACTAACGACCCCATTAAATAAGGATGAGGAGTCCTGCGGTGCGTTGCCGCTGCCTCCCAAGTGTGTGTCATTGCTCCACGTGCACGTGTGCGCCCGCGTCACTGTTTGCATGGACCACGAGACGGCTCCCGCAGCAGCACTTAAGTCATCACACACATTATTACACTTTTCTGTCATCCCAACACTTGTATTTGTTTTCTTCCCACAGTGAACAGCAGTAGTGTCAACAGCCTGTGCACAGATCGACAAGGTTTCCCCGCTGTTAAAAACCCACAGTGAGTGTCTGGAGGAGTAAAGAGAAAGATGTTATGTTATAAAAGACGTGGTCCAACACGGGCCAGGGAATGAGCGTAAAAAGCTGAGTCATTGTTGTCCTCTGACTTCTGAACATATAATCAATACCTCGGGGCATCGGACAGCACACTGCAATTGGAGGCCATTCTCTTGCTCTGTTAAAGTGCCTGCCAGGCACCTGAGGAGTGGCATCAGTTCTGACACAGCCGTGCCAGGGTTCTTCAAGCAGCCGCGGCAAAGCACTTGTGTTGGGGAGGATGAAAAAGAGGAAAGACGAGGGCTTATTTAATTTACAAACCACGTAAACAAGGATGCAAACGTATAGATTTGCATTATTTCTTATTTGCACTGTGGCAACATTGCAGTTTTCTTGGTTTTCCAGCAAATTCGGACAAATTCACAGATCACAGTCAGAATCAGAATCAGAATCAGAATCAGAATTCTTTTTATTGCCATGTATATTTGCACATACAGGAAATTGACTTGGTGTGTCGACTGCCATCCTGCCACTTGTTACACATTCATAAGGAAATTGAATCAACACGTCTGCTAAGATCAACCCCAGAGATGGACTGAATAGTAAAAGAGGCTGCGCTTGCATGAATAGCCCAAACTGCTTCCCTCTTCCCCTGTAACAAAGACAGGCATTAACCATCTTTGGTGACACTGGTTCTTTCAGACCAAATACATTGTCAAAAGACACAAACGAGCCAGGACCGTGCGTGCTGTGTTTTCCACTGTGAGGAAAGGTTCTTTTCACAGTGAAGCTGAAGCACCGGTTTTATTTCTTCTCGTGCAGATACGCTGCGGGATTCAAAATTATCCTTCAGTCATTTCTGACCTACACTGTCAGTTGTACACACTCTTGCTGTAGGGCAATGCAAAGTTCTGCCCTGACTACATGCTATGCTGATAACAAGTTAGTGAGCCAGCCAAGACCTTGACTCAGATCTTATGGGCGTTAGCCAGCAGAGAGCTGCATTCAATGCTGGACTCATCGTCCTCTGGTTGCCTTCAGCTGCTCAGATAATAAAGAGGCTGAGACGTGTCAGAGAAAACAAAAAAAACGTTATTTTCATGGTGCTAGATTTCTCTGTGGTCTTCTTCATAGTGCAGATCTATGAATGAACTGATGCTGGCACAAATCAAGGACACATCTGTGCCTGTACTTGGAGGCCTTTTTAGGAAGTGACCCTCTACCACACATCCTGTCGACAGAAATATTCTCTGTGCGGAGGATTGAGCTGAACCTCGGGTTGATGTTGTGTTTGGACAAGGAGGAAAAAGCCTGTGGTCTCCAAATTCACACAATAGAGTCTTTGAAATCCTGCAACACCTTAGACAGGGCGGGACCTGTTTTTTTAATCCTCACGTCCTCATTAGAAACATTAGGAGTTTATATATAGCCAGCATCTGAGAGACTCTTTTGTCCTAAATAAGTAATTGGATGGCACGAAAGCTCTCATTTCCATAAATTAAGCCACAAAGTTTTACAAGTTTGGCAAAGACCCCCTGCCGTGCACTCAGCGTTTGAGCATTTTGAAGCAATGTTGTGGTCCAATTAATGTTGAGCCGCACAAACACTGCTGCTGCTGCAAACTCTGAGCCCTGAGGTGGCAATTTGTCTGATATCTTTCACATACACAGTCTGTCTGAGCCACTCCGGCCTGCAGCTGCTCTGCTCTTATATATTTTCAGTTGATGACTTCTTGTACAACTTGTATCTGGACACTTGAAGGATTAATCAAAGGCCACAGCACTCTCCCGAAAATTGTTGGTGATGAGGGGATTCCTCCGAGGAGGCAGTGGCAGGTTACTTTCCAGCAAACTAATCTGCATATAGAGGAAAGTCAGGGTGGCTGGATTGGTCAGTCAAACTTCAGTGTCAATGTTTATTTAAACACAACTGAGGTCACTCTCTAACACACCACAATGTTTTCCTAATCCAAACCAAGAGCTTTCAACACATTCAAATCAAAATTCATAATTATTCCTGAAGATAAATATGAAAGAACAGCAAAAGGAGTAAAGAGCGAGCAGTGCTGAACAGGCCCTTGCACTCTCATGCATGTCAAAGGTACAGACAGGAAGCGTATTGACACATCTGTGAGTACAATGTCATTTCTTGCTCATGTGTGTGGCTTGAGAGACATAAATTAATATTGTGTCTCACTTCCAGGGTCTAATATTTGGTCCTATAGAGAGCATGCACCAATGTTGCTGTTTACGGACCAGACAAATGTAATTGGAATCGTGATTTAGGCATGACGGCTGCCTTCTGTTGCCAGTAGGTGGCGCTATGACTGAAGTTCGGCATGTAGATGACTTCTGGCCGGGACTCTAATCAAACATATTCAATCTGACGTTTTTGCTGAGACAACAAAGTGGAGAGTAATAACTTTGTGGCAGCATTGAAACAATTCTGAGTACTGTACTAACCCTAACCCTTAAACAAATCCTGGTGCTGATGAAGTGTGATTGCCTTAGTGCAGAGTAATGGAATAGCCTGAAAGGTAGGGGGTGGAAAAACATAACTTGCAAAATGTGCATTGTGTAGATTGTATATTCTTTGTGTGTGTGCTCAGCAATCTCCGTAATTGCATGATTGGTAATGTCACCGCTGTCACCCGCGCTCAGTGATTTACAGTTTCAGCATTAAGAAAAGGTGTCAACGATGTTAATATGCCTTTGTGCACAACATAGGAGCCAGATTTTCATGAACAAACGCTCTGTGTAAAGTAAAACTCTCTTTAAATGTGCGAATATCTGCCAGGAAGAGAGTGAGCACGCTGGAAAAGTTCAGAATTATAATTGAAACCCCGGAGCACCGATGAAATTATACCAGAAGGTGCATTGGGCCGTGGTGACTCCTGATAACTGATGTGAGGTTTGGAATGAACTGATGGGGAAGGCAAATAGAAAGACAGATATTTCTTTATTTCAGCCCTTTTATTTGTGCGTTTATATGCAGTAGCTGGGCAGCCATATACACACACACACACACACACGGACACACACACACGGACACACACCAACATTTTACTCAAGACTCTCGAGCTCTCCTCTTGTCTCGGCTCCAGCTGCAGTTTGTTTGGCAGTGACAAAGGTTGAGGAGTGTTAATGTTTCACTCACTCTGCCAGTCTATCTGCCAAGTTCCTAAAAATGCACTGTAGGGCCTCTTGGAGTGGAGAGTACTGCTTGAGCAAACACAACCGCTCTCTCACCCCCTCCTCACTCTCTTTTCCTTCTTGACATTTTCGATAACTGCCCGTCATGTGCAGCAAACAGCACTTTTGCCGCCTCGTGTTCTCCTCTCCCTCTTCGCTGTGTCACTCTCAGGCACAGACGCTGCTCATAGATTCAGGAGAGTGATTTTTCTAAGTGAGTGTGTTGTTCCCCCACACCCCTCTTCTCTCCTCGAGTCTGAACGTCAGACCGTTCAACATGCACAATGACTGATGTGGTGACACGGGGCCAAACTGAGTTCCTCTCAGACCCAAGGCTGTTCTGTCAGCCCACCTGAGTCCGACTGAGCAATGGGAGACCCTCTAGGCCTGTTGCCGGGTAGAAGCACATCTCCACCCCTCGCTGTGATTGGCTGATGCCCGTGGCTGACGGCCCCGGCCTCTTGGATCGCTGGTGTCTTCTCTGAGAGCTCAGCCGGCTGTCACAAACAGGCAGTGGAAAGCAAACCCTAACAACTGCTCTGGGGCCAGGTATTTGCGATCGGTTGGCTGCTGCTAAAGATAGAGAACAGAGGCCTAGGTCATCTGATCTAACATCTGTCGGTGTGCAACTCCACTCAACTAAGTTTCAAAAGCCAAGTTTACTTTCCACAACCCCCCCCATTCTCTATCTTATCTCTGTATAAGTTGACAGATCCTTTTTCTCCCCTGAGGAAAAACCCTTCAATGTGCCGCAGCCAGAGAGACAGACTCACTGAGGGACACATGACAGTGATGGAGATACAGAGCTGTTACGTGTGTTAATCATCCAGTGGAACTTAAATATCTTTCAGTTGTAGCTGCTGTCACGACACAACTGTCCCAGTCAGTTGCTGCGAACATGTCAGCTGCAGAAAGATTCACAGGAGTGGGTGATGTTTCAACAGGTGACCGACATGCAACTACAAGAATACAAATAGCTGCCAGACACATGGAACATGCCAAGAGCCATAAACAATTAACATGAGATTTCTGATCTGCCTACTGCCGCTTGAATGTTCCCTTTATTTTTCTCTTATTGTGAAAGAGTCAGAGCAGAAATCGCTGCTTTCTTCATATGTGAAAGGAAACTCTGGAAAATGTCCAGGCCCGATTTTTACTAACTTTTCTAGAGTTCATGCCTGAAAACTCCTGCATTTCCATGGCTCTCTCTTAACGGAATACAATTTTTTTAAGATTGACAAAATCTAAATGACGATAAAGGATGTCGTGACACACACACACACACACACACACACACACACACACACACACACACACACACACACACACACCAATGAAAGAGCGCATGGCCTGTTAATATAAAGTGAGTATCTACAGGGATATTCACTTAAATGTGTGGAGGGTTTCACACTCGTCACAGAAAGAACAGATATTATTTATCATACAGGGATACTCCTCTGTGAGTGTTTTGAATAATAATACATGTTGTTACTGAATATATAACTTGTTGCCGGTAAGTTGCCAGTGAGTCATGGTGCTTCATTGGTTACTTTAAAAGCACAGCACTGCATCCGATTCAACATGTGAAACATTCAGCTTTAAAGTGAGTGAAGCTGTCAGATAAATGTGGTGCAGACACTTTGTCACTTTGTCAAAACGGGGTAAGTGTATAACATCAGCGACGCCTCCCGATCCATCCCATCCCAGCATGCACAGCAGGGCTCCGGCTCTGCCCCCCGCTGTTTGAAACGCAGTCATTATCAATACTTTTAATAACATCAGACGGATCAGAAGATGTATTACTTGACAAACTCTGAGATGTGGTTGTGATTCAGAGAGTCTGGAACTATCTGCTCCCTGGCTTCCCCACCGGCTATGATGTTCAGCATCAGCACCGTGTGGTTACATAATCTAATCCTCCCTCAACCTGCTGGACTCTCAGGCCTCAACAGGGAGAGACGGGTTTCTGTGGAGGAGATGATCTCGGCTGCTGCCACCTGCTCCTCCGTCACAACACGCAGCCCACCTCACCTCAAATACACCTCTTTCCTCCTAATCCCTCCTCCTCGATCTCTAATTAGTTGGCATGGGTAACCCTGCAGCCGGTGTCGTCGTAACACAGATGAAAACAGATGTTGTTGTGCTGAGGTTTTAATCTCTCAACATCAGTGTCGATTCAGACGACTGATAATCATGTTACATCACGCGGTAAATGGGTGGAACACTTTTCTTTCCGTCTGCAACATAAACCTCTTCTCACAAAACAGAAATGTCATTTTGAGGACAAATGCTGTAGCCTCCAATTTTGGGGATCTTTAAGTTTTTATATTTATTTTACTGTAAGTATTATTGTTGGTCGTTGTTTCTGTCACTTGGCCCCGACGAGCTCAGTGAAAATCTTCTTCTTCAGCAGGTGTGTGGTCTCAATGCTGATAGAGATGTTTGGCTCATGCATTAATAAACAGTGTCGTTGCACATGCACATGCCCCACAGCCATCAGCAAATAGTGAAAGTAAAAATCAAATATTAGAACTGCTGGGAGGGATGACCGATCTGTGATGCACACAGGGGAGAGGCGGTTTTGAACAAATGTCACAAAGCATAAAGTAGAAACTGTCATAGTGTCACGTGCACATGTTGTTTGGTTTCTGAAATGGGAACCCACAATGTTAAGGCCCCCTGAACATGTTGATTCTGTTACACTTTTTTTTTAAATGAGGCGTTTGCAAGAACCATTTTTAGATAGATAAATATGGTAATCTTGCCTTTGGGTTAATAACAGAAATTGGCCCAGTTGGCCCTTGCCATGTAAGTGGAGGCTGTTCCCTGCTGATACAGCGTCTGTCCTCCCCCTCTACGGGCCTGCTTCCAAAGGGCGCTGCAACGCTCAGACTGCCCACTGGCATGGTCTTCCCCTTAAACTAACACACACACCCCCACACACACACATACCTACCTGTGCACACACACGCACAGACACACACACATAGAGCAAGGCTGCCAGAGCCCGGAGCGAGGGTTGAAAGAACGAAAGAGGGAGGAGCTGCATCGCCAGGAACCGAGTCGTCCGCCTGACTTCCTCACCTCGCTGCTTGGGAGCAGGCTAATTAAACTCCTCGGGATGATTCCTCTTTACACAGACACAATTTTACACTTTTAACCAATTATATTAAATTGACCAACTGTAACCTGGAGGAGAGCATGAGCAGGACTGGATGCAGCAGGGAGCTGGTTTGTTCAGACAGTGCGTGTCTGTGTTTGTGTGCTCAAGCTGTCTGCTCGGCTATCTGATGTCCTTCCAGATAGACCAGTTGATCCCCAAAAAAGGGGCAGAAGAGGAGGAGCAGGCGGAGGAGGTGGGCAGTGGAAATTTGTTTTCCTCCAACGCCGTCCGTAAAGACAGACGTCCGGACAAAACACTGCCAGGTTTAATGATCAAGCAATGCATTAAGCCGAGCAGGGGGAACGCAGAAGTAAAGCATCTGATCTCTGGTTCACTGGGAGATGAAGCAGCAGTCAGAATTAGTTATGACACTGCGTTCATGTTTTATTCATGGCGGTGTGCGTGCTGTTGCTTTATAAGATGAGACAAGAGAGAGTGTTGTAAAATAAACTCTTTTTCATTTCCATACACTCACTGAGAGAAACAGCTGCCCCCGTCTTTTAATGGCAGCCCTGTGAGATTAGGAAAAGCATAAAATCTGAGAGGATAATGAGAAAAGGAGGACGAGCAAAGAAAATAACAAAAACAAAAAACAACATCAGGTGCTTTCTCAGTCCATCCACAGCGAGCAAGGTCGAAGACATGGAAAAATACACAAAATACACATCTCTTTGCAGCAGATGCTGCCTGGCATCAGGCAGCATCTGCTCTTATTCTCAAGCAGATGCCAGATGGAGGGGTACGGAAATACAAAACAAAAAAAAACAGGGGAAGGAAAAGTAAACAGCACAGGTGAGCGCAGCTGACTATCTTTTATCCATTTGAGATTAAGCCGGAGAAAAGCACATGTGATAAAAAGCACTAATTATTAACCAATGTTTTGCTCTGAGGGAGGGTCTGACATTTGCACTTCAACGGCCCTGCTCTTCTTAACGTCGGAATGAAACCTCTGAATCATCATTATTAGAGGCATCCTGCGTTGGAAAGGTCAAGAGAACATGTTTTAATGGCAGCCCTTGATGGACCGGGGCTTCTTCTTATTGATTCAGATTAAAAGAACCTTTCCTATTGGACATCCATCTCTCATTTGTTACGACCAGAAAGTGGCTTTTCATTTTGAAATGTCTAAGTCTTCACCAGATTGTCGAGTCCGCGACAAAGCATGTTGATGGGACCGAATTGCTGTTGTTGGAAATTATATAGGAAATTGTATGTGCGATCAGGGTGTGTGCTTTTGTGTGTTTGCGTTTGGGTGTTTGAAATAAACAACATGCTTCAAGGGCACAACATGTACTGACAATTGTTTACCATGATCATTAAATGACTGTGTGTACGTTTGTGTAAGTGTGTGTGTGTGTGTTTGTGTGTGTGAAGGCAGAATGAGAAATTAGGGCTTCTGCCTGCCTCTGATGTCAGAGACACAACCTGGCACTTTAATGTTTCAATTAAAATGTGCAGTACAAGTGATCCGTGCAGGAACACTATGCCGCACTGGTTTGTTGCCCCTCACATTCATATCCCCAGCAGCCATAGAGATGTAAATCAGTGTAGGTGTTAATACATACACAGGCTGCACATCAAGGGATTGTGAGTTTGAATATTTGAAAGGACGGTCTCGGGTTAAATTTTCCATGCTGGGGCGATGATCAAAAGATAACAAGATCCTTGGAGAAACAAGGGGGCTTTCAAACTGTGGTTTTAGCATAATGAAATTATTTAGTGCAGCCTGTCTGGCCTCAGCACAGTGGGAGCATATCCCTCTAATTGAGTGCAGGGGGCGAGAGGCCAGGGTCAGGCCACTTAGAGGATGAGACACAAGTTCATCGCTGAGGAAACACAAGCACATGGTTACAATGCAGGTGAGATGAGGCTCATATTTCAGTCTAACAAATCTACATCCCACCGACTCTTCAATAATCCCAAGGCTTACCACTGCAGAGCGTCTTCTGTCCGTCACTGGATGACTGTCGGTCCTAACTGCCTCCCGCCTCTTTGGCTTCTGCAGAATGTTTTCCAGTCAAAGTTCTGCAGAGCCAGATGTGACACGAGCACTCACGTCAGGAGACAGATGCAGCGACACTTACGAATCAAATGATTGATACAAAATGTCAAAATTTATGGGAAATAAAATAGCTTGTTGTTTGGTGTATTTCTCAGCAAACGGATGGTTGTTCTTTTGCTCATATTTACTGATAATTCGTTTTTAATTTAGTTATTTGATGAAAATGAAACGATAAAAAAAAATTAAAATATATAAATATATATATAGGTCGTTTCAGATTCAGTAAGATCCAGACAGCCCGTCTGATTGGATGCTGGACAATCATTGGAGAGTTTCTTCCGTTTCCTGAATAACCCTCAGCACGATCGATCCGGTGACTCACTCAATAATTTGAGGGATAAAAATAATAGATATTCATCACACAAAATAGAAATGTTAATTTATGAACTTCATATCTGTAATAATCATAATTTTATGAAGAATACAATTATAAAGCTAAAGTCTTCATATGTTTAACTCTTACATTTTCACCATCCATAAGCTCACTGATCTCAGACAGCCGGGGCAGAGTGATGGGCTCGCTGGAGGAGAACCAGGACACATATTACACTCCCTATGCTCTCTGCACCCCAGCTCTGATTGATATTAGTGCCATAAAGCACGGGGCCAGGGCACTTTTTGACAGGGGCGGCATAAATCCCACAGTATTGAGCTGATGAAAATAATAAAAACAAAAAAAAACACTGCTCGCTTTAACACAATCCACCTCTCAACACTGAAAACAGGCTCTTTGTGCTGCTTTAGTCGTTTCTCTCTCGAATAACAGTTTCTGGCATTCTTCTACCAGACTTCTGTTCACTTCTGTTTCTCTTTTACACTAGACTTCTGTATATATCGACGCCTGTTTCCAACATGGTGACCTTCAAGGTATTAAGGCGTGTCCATCCAATCTTTCAGCCTCTCAGGAAAAGTCATAAAGCACTGCTCCGACACCTCAGGGTGCAATGTGCAGAGGCGAGAGTTATGTGCTGTAAAACAATTTAAACATGACTGACTGTACTGCGAGCCCAGCGTGCATGTTTACATTCTCTTTCATGCAGGCTCCACGCTCCGACAGTGTTTTAAAGTCGTCAGGCACAGACGTCATCACAGACAATTACAGGTCAGTGGAAATCATTATGTTGCAGTATAAACGCTGTGAGGCACAATATTGGATTAAAGAAAAATAATGAAATATCCCACTTTGATTATTATTATTCTAGTGTCTCTTCACCCGTTCATGTTTATTATTGCATGCGAGATGGATTCTATTGAATGTGGCCCCGTCGACTGAGACACCGCCTGCGTATCTCCAGCTTTCGCTCAGCTATCGATGTGAAACAAGTCATTTCTTTACTCAAACAAGCTGTTTGAGGAGGAGTGAGATGGGGCCTGCTTCCTCCGTCAAGATGCCCAACAATGTTTACCCAGTAAAGTCAGTCACATTTTAATCCATTCAGCTAACGTTTGCTCAGCATCACTCACATGAAACGATATGTGTTCAGATTGGAAGGGACGCCGTCAGCAAAGTGCTGAAACCTGCCGTGCAAAATGAAAAGAAATCACCCGTCTTGTTTTTGAGCTGTGTCAAAACAGACAAATATAGGGATTTTTGTTCGTGTTGGTGAATATTAATGCAATTCGACGATAAAAACACATTATCCAAAAATTATAACAACATGTTTTTAACATTTATATTATTGTATTTGGGCATTTATTTACTCATGAGCAGAAAAGTTCAGCTGCCTTGGAGGTTGCGTTTTCATAAGCATCTGTTTGTTAGCAGAATTTTATAAAAAACACTTAAACGATTTCCATGAAACTTGGTGGAAGGATGGGGAATGGATCAGGGAGGCACCTGTAAAATGTTGGCATGGATCTGGATGATCAAGGATGTTTTTCAACATTATTGTAGCTTTCTCAGAGAAGTCATGGATCTTGATAAATAAATGGAACAAAATCGGGCCCATTTAGGGAACCGAGATTTGTAAGTGTGTTTGGTGCAGATCCAAATAAAAGTCTAGATCTAAGTGGATTTGAATGTATTTTTTCAAGGGGACTGTTTGGCCATGTTGGCACTCTACTGGGTTCTAGTTTTGCATCACTGCTGGCTTTTTCTAGAACCAGAGAAACAGACATGATCAAAGCTAATGTGAACAGAATCAAGAGAGCAAACTGGTCGTGTGGCATTGACTGATGCGGTGGCCGGCGTCTCTCTCCTGTTTACTTTGTCAACACTGCAGACTGTCTGCAGGGATGAAAACACTGTAGGTACACAGAGCTGCAGAAGCCAATGTTCTTCACGGTGATTAATCAACAGTCGTTCCTCTGAAAATGTGAGATGCATACGGCACTTGTCAGATGGAGGGTCATCGCTTTGCAGCATTTGTGTTTCACGTTCGTTTGGTGTTTCACAAATTTGTTAAGTGCTGATGAAATTACTCTCGCGTTCCCACTTATTCACAGAGCTGCTGCCTGCTTCCATTCAGCCTATGACTATAATAAAAAAAGGGAGAGACAGAGTTCCCTTCCGGGGGCTGAATGTTTGCTTGTTTTGAGAGCAATGGCAGCCTGCAGCTTTCCCGCAAAGAGTTTATAGTGTCCAGAAAGGAAATGAGGAGAGAATGAAGAGAGACACAGAAAACAGTAACAGAGACATTTCATGTGCAAAGTAAAAAAAAAGAATTGAGGATTAAGTGAAAGAGAAATGGAGTAGGAAATCAAAAAGGTAGGATGCTGGAGAGTGGAGAGAGGGAGGAACCATAAAGAAAGGAAGATAGAAGCCGAGAAAGAGAGGAATATCCTAATAATTAACCAGGAAGGAATAATATATATCAGTGGTTTGCAAACATGTGTGAGTTTAAATCTTCCAAAGCAGAGAAAGAAAATTATTTTTTTTTATTTCCAATTTTTGCTCAGGCTGCATTGGTTGAATATGAATCATAGAAAGTGAATGAATTAGAGGCAGAGCAGAGTGAAGCTGGCAGGAGAGGCAACTTGTTTCCACTTTAAACTTGGCTTCAATTTCTCTTCTGTTGTTTTTGTTTGTCTTACTCCATTTTCTCTAATTTCAATTCCAGTCAGTTCTCAGATCCACGACCAGCCTCTGAAAAAGAAGAGGCAGCCAGTCAAGAGGTGTCTCTCATTAATAATTAAAACGACATTCGGTGTTTCGAGAAAGTGTAAAAATGGCTTCTGATTCCAAAGAGTGTCTGCAGGGTGCTCTGTGACCTGCACACCCTTCATGCATTTTAACAGCCCCTTTTACGTAAGAGAAGAAATATTGACAGGGAGAGTCAATACTGAATGAAATATTTATGGACAGTGACCGGGTAGAAGGCTTGAGAGGCAGCGCCACCGTATCAGGTGCCGAATGACAGGATTCAATTAGAGCCAACATGTTTCTCAAGTCGAGGGGGTGATCACTGAAGGTCACATGCCGTTAGGATTTCTTCGATCCTGAAGGAACTGAGCACCGACGGGTAACGATTGTTTTTTACTGCACGTATTGATATTCACTGCAGGTTCATCGCGAGAGAGATTTTTCACTTTTTGACACAGGAGCCAAGTCTTGACGTGACAGGAAGCTTGAGGTGAAGGTTTAAATCTTTAAACTGTAAACAACACACACAAACAGACAGAAATCGAACTTGCCTTGTTGTCCTTTGTAGATGAAAGACAATATGATCCTCACAGAGCACAGGAGACTGTCATTCACACTAAATCGCACACATCATGTAAACTATTGAAATACACTGCAGTGGGTTCCTGAAGGCAGAGGCACAGGAAACAATTACAACAAGGCTGTGCTCTTGATACTAATGCAGTCAATGTTAGAGCTGATCCTTGTGTGTCTCTGGGATTTGGACTGTTCCTGCAGTTTAACCATTATATAAAGTTTCACTTTCAGCTAAATCACAATAGGATAATTGAACTCTTTTCTCTGTCTGCCTGGTACATGCACTATAATAGCTTCCAGTGCTCCTTATTCCCCTGGTATAAGCTTGAGCTAGCTTTGGTGGCAGAAAGTATCGAGCTGACCTCAATCCCCTCCCGCCATGGGTCACTGTCTTCCCTGGCAGAGCGGCTCTCTGACTTGTGACACAGGGAGCAGCAATCCGTCATATTATTAGCCCTGCAGCTAGCTGGTTCCCATGGCCTGGGGCGATTAGCCTTGCTATTCATACCCAACCAAAGCTACTCTCTGGGTCCGTCTCAGTCGCTCTCCTCAAGGATGTGACTGGTCAGATTCTCTGTGCCGCAAATCTAGCTAAGCGGCTGATTAGCACAATTCCGTCAGAGAAGAGTTTACGTGTCCTTATGGGGATCGACAGTGTACCTGATGTGTTTTTAGTTTGAGTTTTCCTGTTGATATAGTAAACAGCCAGTTAGCTTAGCTTAGACTGGAAACAGCTAGCATGGCCCTGACTAAAGGTGCAACCACCAAATGAAAATCAAACGTCAGTGGCAGCAATAAACAGACGTAAAAACTGTTTCTAACCTGGTTCTACACCAAACAGTTTCACAAATATATATTATAATAAAAAATAAGATAGGACTTACATTATTAATCATTAATCCCGAAGGATATTATTTTTTCATGATAACAATAGGAAACAATATATAGTACAATAAATACAGTGAAAAGAATATATAAAATGTAAATGAAGGTCTCATTGAGTCTATACCAAGTAATGTAAATAACCTGTTCTGTTGTGCAAGATTTGTGTGATTATAAAAATGCAATTTTCATCAAACTAAACCTGAACTTTTCAGTCCAGGGAGTTTTGCATGATTTCACACGCAAATGTTATACATTTTATCATTTCAATCTTCACCAATTATTATTAGGTTTCACACCGTTCATCAAAATTACAACACATGAAATGAAACCAGACTATTCTCCGCCCCAAACACCCGAACAGCACATCTGACACCATGGTGCATTGATTTTCAATCTATCATCAATCTCTTCCCATATCACATAAAAAGAGGATGCCGCTGCACGCTGAAATGCTATCCTCCCCTCTGGGCTAAGATGTACTGGTTCCTCACCTCAGCTTGTCATGAAGGAGACTGATGCTCCTGCGAGGCATCCCAGAGGTCAGGCAGCCATGTTGCACGGCTGCAGCTCAACCTTGGCAGATAAAATTAGTAAATTGAATTCCCCCCTCTGCCCTGCTCTATGTCTTTTAGTCGTGCAGTTGCGTGTATATGTGTGTGTGTGTGTGTGAGGGGGTCAACCAGTAAAACCCCAAAAGCCATGATTCTTCCTGCTGTATTTCATGTGTCGGCGAGAGAAAGCAGCAGACACAGACGAGGGCAGTAGCGGCCAGAGATTAATTTATTTTGACATATGTGAAATACAGGTTCATGTCCCTGAAGGGAAGGTTTATAAATTGGAGTTTCATCTACACTGTATCTTGAAAATGTGCAGCTTTGAAGATGCACGTGGTTTGCAGCAGTTCTGTGTTAAACGTAAAAACGAAATAAGAAATACTCTCAAGATTTTTTTGAGGCCCGCAAATCCTTAACCGATACGAGAGTTTGCACTTCCATGTAACTGAGGTTCGAAGACTGAGCAGCAGCAGCTTGAAAAGAGCGGATCAGAGAGGTTCAAAGTGGAGAAAAGTGGTGAGATTGAAAGCACCACCCACAGTGGAGGGGGAGACAGGTAGATACAGCATGTGTAAGGCTTCTTCCACAGACATGTCACAACATGACACGTTTCACAAGACGACACAACACCACCGACTGTGACCTACTTGTTAATCAAACAGTAGATGATAATCTCATTGAGGCAAACGGTCATGTCAGAACACAGTGACATGTTTTCCCCGTTGCTTGTGTAAAATGTTAATTATATTAATGCTACTGTGAATTCTCAATGATTTCAATGAGGAAATTCTTGCTGCATAGCAACACCTGCAGGAGTCTTTATGGATTCGTGTTGACGGGGAAATCTGGTACTTGCGAAAAAAATAAATTTGAATACCAGTAATACATATATAGACATAATAATGAGAGCTTGTGTACTAAGAACTCTATAGTAGCAATACCAGTGATCACCTTTCACCCGCACGTGTATGTTCAGTTTCAATTTGCTTTACTTGAAATTCCTTCTACTCACATCCGCTGCCCATTACTTGTGCGTCGCTCTCTTTCACACAAACACACTTGGATCTTCCCCGACACTTCATCCACTAATGCCGGATGAACGTTGTCATGGGAACTCGTCTTTGACCATTTCCACAGCTCACACTGAGCAGCAAAGACACTCAAACTCACTCAGGAGTCAGGGAAGGTGTCAGGCGTCAGAAAGATATATATATATAAAAAAAATTATAATTAGAGTAGAAGGGCCGAGCGTGACGGGCAGCAGAGCAGGACGGATGAAATCATTGTGACACCGTGACCGAATGATTCATCTGTACGCTTTGTACTGTCGACAGAATCACGTTGACAGGGACAGATTGCAAATTTTGGGATTTAGCAGATTTCAAATATGTTAAAAGGACACTCTCTTTTCATTTTCAACGCACATTTCCAATGACTGTGTCGAGGGACTTTTCCTGCATAGGTAAAAAAAAACTACAAAAATAACAATCTTAAGGAAACAGTTTAAGATTCCTAAGATTAGGTGAAATATGTCTCATCTCTTTTCTTGCCGAGAGCTTTATTATGCCCACTCATGGTTATTGACAACCATGAGTGGGCATAATGGAGCTGGCAGTGGCAAGTTATTTTTCTAGTCTGGCTTCATCATCTTTTTTCTTTTTATTACAATGCATACGGCACGTTGAATTGCTTTTATAGATAAAATATGATCCTGTCTTAATTTTATTTTTTCAAAACGTGGTCAGCAATATTCGGTGTTTCAGGCAGTTTTTCAGAAACACAATGTAGGATATAGTGAAGTGAGGATTTCTTTACTCAGGTTTTTTTTTCTTTATCTATTTATTCCATTCGGTCCCCCGAGGCGTCCGACGCACAAACTGTCATAATCTAGTTTTCTCAGCCATCCCAGAGTTCAGGCGCAGCAGCAACTGTGGAGCAGAGCATCTGTGCCTGTGGCCTTCAGGTAAAGACAAACCATAATACACAGGAGGACGTCATAAATAAGTTAACAGGGAGATAGTGGGAGACACGTCTGTATTACAGAGTCTGTCAGGAGGGAGGGAGGGAGGGAGGTGAATCCAGGGATATGTTGGCATATGATGCTTCACCACCAAATAACTTCATGTAACATGTGGTGACTTCTTAGTGAAAATCATAATTAAGTGTCTTTTTTCCATCTGGTTTTTGTGCGTTAGTAGGCAAATTCCATTACCTAGGTAGAACCAAGCTACCCCCGCTGATTACAGTCTTTATGCTAAGCTAACTGGCTACATGGTAGAATCAATAAGAAAACTGAGACACTTTGTGTGCGCATAAAAAGAAAACATCTCAACATCTGAGCTGCATGATAAGACGAACTCCTGGAATCTAAGACCACAATCACAGTAATAATACTGATAAATATTGTTATATTGAAACAGGCGGTATAAAACATATGAGGCCCTGTTCTCCTCACGCCTTTACGTTACCTTGACCTTAAAGTCACAACTGACCTTGTAACATCAGGGTTCACTCATCTCCGTGGTCTGGCAAGGACATGGATGTAGTTTCTGGGGGCACATGTGATTTGCAGAGGATGATTGACTTCAGACCTCAGACAGCAACATGAATCTGTTCTATAAACCAGAGACTACTACTATTATTATTATTAATTATAACTTGAAGTGCATTAAGCCTGACCCACAGTGGCTCAATGTTTGCCTTTTAAAAACAGCAGCCAACAAGAGCTGCTGAGATGAAAGGCTCCGTGACAGAAGTCACATTCAAGGACAGCCATTATATTAGCTGTTCTTATAAATGAACACATTTGCATTTTAATGAGCCATCCCATAACTGCAACTCATGAAATTGATCTTGAGGAGGACTATAGAACATCTATCACATTTCATTTTCTCATGTGGCCCCGCAGGAAGACATGTGGGCTGCGTTATGCATTCGTGAGCGGTGTAATTGCAAAAGATTGCTAAATGGCCGGTGTTCGATAATATTCAGTAAACAGAGTGCCATTTTTAATGCTCTCATTTTCACTGTTGACCTATAAATACGATGCCCTCGTACATGCATGCACTGTAAAACTCTGTCTGCCTTCCAATATGTTTTGGCTAACAAGTATGATTTCAGACTTTCAGTCGAGGAAAATGTGTCAGTAATCTTTCTGTCGCTCACATGATTGAAGCTTTACGTTGGAACCAGATTTGAATTATCTGCTTATTCAGTGTTTTTAACCCGAGGTCTAGGAGTATGTTTGGATGGATCTTAATCATTTAACTATTCAGTCCTTGACACAACAGGATTTCCTGTTTAGAATCTCTGAACTCCGACCTTGCTGTGTCACATGACTAAAACAACCAATGAAAAGAAAGAAGAAACTAAATTAAAGTGCTGTACTCACAAACAACCACCAGGGGGAGAAATTGTAAAACTAAATACAAACTTTTTGAAACAGGTTTTAGAGATAACGTTACGTTCCAAAGGATTTTTTTTACGAAGCGACTTCACCTTACCTTCAACTAGAGGGAGGTTTAACCAATCCTGTGACTGCGATCTCTCGTCATATGTCCTACTTGACAGTAGTCTTAGATTTTGTCCATTATGGTCCTAAAAAGTCTTAAATTTCCCCTGTTGCACTCGTGTTTTCTGTCATTTTGCATAGTGCATCCCAAGTTGAGACACGCATGTCGTCAATGTACCGGGAATAATACGTTTTATTTTACTAGTTTAGCCAAATTAGCCCTACAGAGGTTAGTTGCATTAATCCAACTGCCCTCTCACCAAGAGTGATGATGGATACTCCAGAGTCGAGAGCTTCAGGAACCAGGAGAACAACACCTCACTGAGATCTAGAGAGATCAGTATTAACTGACAGACAACTTCAAGACTGAAATGAAGAAAAACAGCAATAAAAACAATGACACACAGATTCACAATGCATTTCATTAATTTTCAGGAGATCTGCTCTCTGCGTAACCATAATTAGTTCTTGCCTTACCCAAACAAAACCTTAAAACATGTCTTCACTTAAAAATGTCATGATTTTGGCAAAAGGGACATGTTTTTTGTAACTGTTTCACCTGCCCCTCACACACACACAGACACAAGCACAGACACACACACACACAAACACACAGAGAGATGTCAGGTTGTTGCTGCTTTTGATGATGGAAGAGTTCAATAATCCCACCAGCCTCTCCCCAGAGGTTTCTCCAGATGAACGTGACATGGGAGGGCCCCTGGGAAAGGTCAGCACAGCTCAGGGCCCTGGTGGGGGCCACATCAGATAAAACAGTGAGGGATCCGGAGCTATATGTAGCCAACCACCACTGAGACTTTGCTGAGGGGCATCAAGGAGGACTGAGCCCTGGAGAGGTGGAGGATGGACAGATGACAAGGAGACAGGAGTAGCACGGTAGGAGAGGTTGAGAGGGAGATTGGGGACCAAGTGTGTCAGCGATCATATCCAGGATGTTTTGGCTTTATGACTGGATATTGAGAGGAAATGGAGAGATATAACATATTTTACAGTAACATCTCTTGATTTAATCTGTCAGTTTTTTGGAAAACATTGTTTTGAGTTAACAGGAGTTGATGAGACATTAACTCTGAAGTTTAAGTTGACGGTCACACACTGTGGGAGGGGTCAGATGTCCTACTGAGGTGATGAGGGTAAACAGTGAAGAAATTTAACAATTGAGGGATTGTTGGCTCCAGATTTTTATTTAAATAGGCACCTAATTACACTTTATTACACAGACACAAAAACACTCACAATGTTAACAGGAAATAAAATATCCCTGGATCCGCCCCCTGATGGCAATGAATTGGTTCTTTCCTCACCCATAATGCATCCTTCAAGTTTCCTGGTAATCCATGTGGTAGTTTTTGTGTAATGAATCGAAAAAAACTGGCAAAAACGTAACCTCTATGATGGAGGTACTAGTGTTTTCAGTATAAGATTGTCGATGAACAAATCCTTGAATCCACATTGAATTTTCTTGTGTTGTGTTTCAGACAAATTGTATTGTATAGTTTAGACACCATATGTTTTACTGAAAATAAATATGATTTGAACTGTTCTGGGCCTAATATAGCATAAATTACATTTACTAATAAAAACCCTGTTTTATTAGGAGCTGTTTTTCACCACGAGACGTTACGGAGCTCAATCAGTAGAAGTAGAATGGTTGTCAGAAAGAGAACAGAGCGCCTGAAAGCCTAAAGTGCCTCTTCAGAGAGCAAACAACCGCCGGCTGCATGAATCATAGAATTCGAAAGGCTGAGAGAGAGAGAGAGAGAGAGAGAGAGAGAGAGAGATGAGAGAGAGAGAGAGAGAGAGAGAGAGAGAGAGAGAGAGAGAGAGAGAGATGAGAGAGAGAGAGAGCGACGCATGAGGCTAAATCCATCCAGTTGCTGAATGCATACAGCACACACAAGAGAGCAAAATGAAAAGGAGCGAGAAGGAGAGCGACAAGAGCATTATGTTTACGTCATCGGGGAAAGAGTAACCAGACCCTCGGGGCAGAGCGGATAAATAAAGCAGCGAGGACTGTGGGTAATATTACCCACATTTCCCTGCTGCTTGTGGCCTTGCTGCCCCTCATGCTCTGCTGGTCAGTGATGTCACTGAGACTGCAGAGGGGTTCACTGGCCCTGCCCCTCACTGACATACACAAACATGACGGGAGTATGTAAATACACGCGCACACACACGCGCACACACACACACACATACATGCACACAGCAGATGCTTGACTATTAAACACGCAGCCTGTAAATTTAAACACAAATGCACATGACTCCTTGTCAATATCTGTCTGCTCAATGATTCATGGTCAGTGTCAATGCAGCGATGGCCAACAGCTTTAACACACACACACACACACACACAAGATAACAGAAGCTGGACCTTTGCTTTGCTCAACACACACAAGATCTTCTTCGTCTTTGGCTGAGCTGTGACTGAAAACCTTTGGAGTCTTGCTTCAACTCTTGGGTGGATAGGTATCAAGACTCTGGGCTCTTTTCCATAAACAAGGTTACACACTTGTGTACTTCAGAGGCTCTCACTAAATATAGGACAGGAGGAGCAGGAGGAGAGAGAAGGAGGATGAGGAGCTGACTGGATTGCACCCATATATGACCTCCGCCTCACTGCCTGCCAGCACATGGTGTCACACTAAACTCCCAGTCCCCTCAGCCATTGATTTATTTGTTATAAATAGACGTACACACAGACAATCACCACAGCCACCATTTAATTACGTCTATTTACTGTTTTCCCTGCTAAAGCAGATTCCAGCTGTTTCCCCTGCAGGCTTGTGTTGGGTTCTTGTTGTGCTCTTTACCAATGCTGTGTTGTGTTACTGTACTGGCTCAGAAAATGCTTAGAGCCCATTTCAGTGAAATACTGCGCACCTCCACAGGAGGCCAAGGGCACTCTCAACGGGACCGAGGGAGGCTTTTAAATCACATTGGATCACATATCCACACACACACACACATACACACACAAACACACACGCACACCTGCACACACACACATGCACGGGGAGGAACAGACCACAGCACATATGGTCCTGCAGTCAGGGGAACAGGAAACATATCCGGTAATAGACTGTAAGTTCTCTCCCTATATGAAATGATTCATTATCTCTTCATGGCAGCTCAACCTGCTGCCTGTGCTATAAACAGCAGAGGACTTCCTCCGAATGTACACACAGGGGGAAAAGTGTTTACTCCAGTCAAACTGTGTATGTGTGTATGTGTGGGTGTGGGTGGGGGGGGGATTAACTGCATATGTGTAACATTGTCAAACAATTACATGTGTATTTACTAGTTCTTACTTCCCCCCCAACAAGATGTTTAACTATCCCTTGAAATTCCGGAAGAACACAAATGCTCTTTTTCGCCACCTGATGGAGCCAAAGAGCGTTGATGTTTTTCGATCAGATGAGACTAGGCTTGACTTTATCATCGAGAAAATCAAGATACATTAACGTGAACTTACGAAGGATAAGGTATATAGGCAGAAATAATACAAATAGTCGTGCGGTCTATTCAGCAGCTAAATTAATTAACCTGAACCTTCCAGTTGTGTTCTGTTGATGCTAATGAGACAACAACGGTTGGTGAGTGACCTCCTGTGATCTCAAGTGTGAGGAAGCCACCTAAACATGTTTTCAGACACCACATCCAGGCAGGTGTCACAGCAGTGTTAGAGGAAATATCATGTGTGAACCTCAACAATTTTGAGTATTTGTCTTTCTCCATCCAGGACTGGGATCAAGCTACTGGCAGAGAGGGGGGGTCCTGAGGGTTATTATGGGATGCAGCTCTTCCTCTCTCCTCACCACTGCCACTAGTCTCTCAGGAAACTCTCCTCTCCCCTCCCTCTCCGTTCTCTCCCCCACCCTCTCTGTCTTTCCAGACTTTGTGGATTTCCTTTCTTTGCTTCCAGCCACTCCACCGCCTGCATGGCCAAGAACGACCTTCATTTTGAAATGACATAACACGGGCATCTTTTCAGAAGGAGCATCCAATCCCAGCCGAACACGCCATCGGTAGAAAGCTTTCATCACAGATGTTATGAAGTGGATAATAAGATGAGAAATTCAATATTATAAAAGCAGCTACTTGTTGTTTATTTTCTATTCCACTATAGACGCAAGTGTCTTGCTTGTTTCAAACAAAAGCAGTTGCCATCTTCCTGGCCGGCTTCCATGTTTGAATTGCAAATGCACCTGCAGCCATCTGACATCTTGAGTGATGACATGATTGAGCAAAGAGGGGAAGCAGACAGAGACAGGAAGTAAAGTGAGAGAGACACACAAGGAAAGAGGCTTCAAAGTAAAACAGGACGATTGCAAACCAAGATATAAAAATACAAAAATACAAAACCCAAGTCCAAACACAAGATCAAAAGATTATCATATTCTTCATATGTCTGATTCTCTTATTGTGCAAATATTATAAAGAGTTTCAACGTTTTTATCAAATGCTCTTAACACATAAAATAAAAACATATTGTGTTGACCACACAACTGGGAAAATGGGACATTTCTAGGAGCACGTAAATGCACATTAAGTACTATACTATTCCATATATATCTCTTAATGTACATATCTTATTTATTAACATATTCCACTTTAAATATGCACAATACTCTGCACTTTTACTGCCTTTTTTTTCACTTCTGGTTAGATGCTAGACTGTAATTCGTTGTATAAGTACTTGTACTGTGCAATGACAATAAAGTTGAATCTAATCTAAAACCCTTTTGAGTCATGTAGCTGGTTTTGTGACAATGTTAGATGCAATTGCTCCCTGCGCTCGGGACCAAGCAGGATCATAAACAGCCCTGTGAAGTTCTTAAGGGCTTGTTCACACACAACATGATCACACCATTGATTTCTCAGCCTGTGTGGCCTGTTGTAAGTGAAGGTGTCGACTTTCAGACTAAAAACCCAAACTGCCAATAAAAGAACACAAGAAGGGAACCTAGAGCTTTAAGCTGAGGATTGACTTTCTGCGATCGCCAATAAATAGAGAACAAGGCCTTTGACAGGAGAATGACCTTCAAGAGGCAGAGGAGAGAGACGAAGAGGAGGCAGCTGTTATATAACAGAGAAATCATGCATTCTTAATTATTAATCTTTATATGAATCAAGTCAAGCCCCATAACAAAAGAACACGTTGAATTTCAGGTGTGCAACAGTGTTACATGCATCTCTCCCTGCTCGGAGCATTTCTTTACTAGTGTGTTGACAGTACATTCTGTCCCAGCCCCCGTCTACTTAGCATCAAACTCTGACCCTTTTTCATTTACAGTCTACACGGCTCCGACACAGGAAGTTGAGATCACTTCTCCTTTTGCAGCATCCCATCTGTGATGCAGCAGAGCACAAGCCAGGCGTGTCACATCCTCAGAGTTCCCTGTCTGAGAACACAACACACGCTGTGACGTCAGAAGCCTCTTTGTGCGCAGGCCTCGCTGTCGGCCCCCGCATGGCTCAAGAGGAGGAGGGGTGGATGAGGAGGGAAGGAGAGAGAGAGAGGGAGAGAGGAGAGAGGAGAGATGGAGGCGGGAGGAGGGCTTTCCGCTGTGATGTAATTTCATGGAAATTATTATGTGCTGATGGTGATGATGCGTTGGACAGGAGCTTGGAGCAGGGCGGCCTCCTACTGGCCGAGGAGAACACCACACAGCAGAGCTCCTGACTGTAAACACATGATCCTCGTGTTGCCTCCTCACGTCCCGAGCAGCAGCAGACATTCCCTCTTTGAGACGTCCACGTCCACGTGATCCTGACACCAGCTCTGAGAGAATAGTCATATTTCCATTTTGCTGACTCTTGGGTTGCTTTGCTCTAATCGTTAAACTCAACGCAGTTTGCAAAAGCAGCAGAAAAGATGATGAAATAAAAACAGTAGGTCACTGACATGTAGTGCTAAACAGTATATTACTGAAATATTTTGAAAACTATAGATTATTATTGTTATTATATGAGACAGTAGAACTGACAGGATGCTTTTCAAAAGAACGAACACCCAGCACCCTCTGGTGGTACAGTGTTTTTCAGTTGTGTCATGTGTTGGTCATTACTTACTTTTGAAAAACTTGAATATCTTCTTCATTTGACCTTGTTAATATCAGAGGTGACTTTTCATTACACTACAGAGGGAAACAGTTCACAGATGACGGAGTGCAAAGTGAAATAGTGGAAGTTCCGGTTCCAATGAGCAAATCTCAGTGCTTACATGTCAGACCAGTCCACTGCTGGGGTATGTTAGATTTTTCTTAAATATCAGTACTCGTTATTTATCACTCAAAAAGTTTATCTGCTGGTTCTGTTATCTACTGTGAGATGTGTTTTAAAAGATTTGATTGACAATGACATAAACGGTTCAATCGAAGCAAACGTAAGTCGATCTTCGTTGTCAATCATGATGTTTAAGCAAAATGTATTTATCGGAAAAATTGCACCATATTATTCATATAAATGTTTTGCGTTTCTTCCACATCCCAACCACTAACATGGATGAGGTGGGGTTTATGACCTATACTGCAGCCAGCCACCAGGGGCCAATCCAGTAGCTTTGGTTACATCCTGTATTTAATTGAGCCCCGCCCACCTCAAACCAATGAGAAGATTAATAAACGCTTAAATACACACAACTCTGATACACAAATAAATCACGTGATAACAGCAACTTCTCCATGAAACTGATTTAATAGATTGTTAAAAATAAGGCTATGATGCTGTCTTAGCAAACACGGACCAGAGGAACCACCGTCATGGTGTCTATTGGGTTTTACAGATGGACACAGAGTGAACACACGCACAGACACACATTCACCACACGTTTCAACAATGTCAATACACACACTGACAAATGTCATTCATTCCTACATGTTCACACACATGTACTGTACACACACACACACACAATAGACATCCATCCCACCCAAAACGGTGGCATTAACAGAGGTGTAGCCGCTGACTTTGCATTGGTCTCTTTACATGCATAGCTTAGAACATGAACGGGTTGTTTGAAAAGTTATTGTTTGCACACTTTGATCTTTGTCAAAAATTCCCAACAGGATAACATTGATTTCTTTTATTTAGCCATTATTAACAATCGTGTAAACGCATTGGACTATTCCGTTTACAATAGCCTCCTATTATACTTATGTAGAAAGTTACATTCTGAACCAAGAGGCTCCATAACGAAAGGAAATAAATACTGGAATGGCAGAAAAGTAAAGCACAATATAAAGTTAATATTTTGAAATAGACTGAAGACCAACAGTGGTCCAAGTTTTCAGATATAAAAAACAAATTAAAACACTTGCTCAATATTGGAATCCTACGGTCATGTCAACAAAATAGTCTTCACTTAATGGAAGTGTCTCACAGATGAATACAAAACACTCGCGATGCCCAAAGCAACAGACAAAATAATGACAAAATTTGCCTTCCAGGCCTCAAAATGCATTTGTAACAACAAAACAAGGAATGATGAGTCATTCGGGAGAGACACTCTTTAGTGCTGTGTGCATGTCCGTTAGAAGGTGCCACACGGAAATGTTACCTTTAGTCCAATTCCCTTATTCAAGCCTATTTTTTCAACAGAACATACATTTAAAACCTTCAAATTAATACTCATGAGACGTTTAAAAGATAAAACAAAAAACAAATAGTTTCACGGTGCATCTTCTTTTGTCCTTTGGTTACTGGGGTGTCACCTCCCTATAAAGACTTGTCCGTTAGGTTCCCTTTTACAAAAATGTTGATTAATGAGCAGTGTTCCTGTTATTTTAAACCGAATAAATAAATAAATGTAGCACATGGCGGTGCAGCGTGCATCACCACGAGTGTTCTTCCCAATGTCACGCGGATAACATCTAACATCTTAAAGTGCCGATGAGCGGAAGCAAACAGGAAGCACCAAGATGGTGGCATGGGTGGATTCTTCTCGGGCAAATAGATGAGGGCTGAGCTCTAAAATGGCCGAGAAGGCAAACACACACACACACACACACACAAACAAACGCACAAGGATACAGGATTCCCTTCATTCCGGTTAATGCTAACCTACAGTACAGTAAGCTGGGTCCTCTATTCACAGGAAACCTTACAGTACCCTAACTGCTCTGATGTGATTAACATTCCTAAACATAATCCTGCGGCTCGGTTTCATTTAATTAAATAAGACCTCTAAGATCATGTTTTATCCTACAGCTTTAACTCAATAAAAGTACATTTAGTTTAGAGGAAATGTTTGTTCGTGGATCGCTTGTTTGTGAAAACTGGTTTTCTACTTAGCAGACCGAACAGTAATCAGCCTGTCTGCATGAATGTATTCTGACCTGTAGGTGTCACATTTACACACCCAGCTATAATAGTATGGATAATAATATAAATGCTGAACACAGGATAGAATTCATGACTCCATTCTCACGTGTTGTTTACAAATGTAAAAGTCTTATGTGTCGTAACATAAAATATATTTCATTCAAATGAAAACTCCCTGGTCACTTTTCAACGACTTCTCCTGAATCCTTCAAGTACTTTTTCCTTTTCGTCCTTCACATCTAAACCCGTTTGGAGACAAACGATCACACTGACAGTATCTCGCACCTTCTCCTTCACCTGACTCAAGCTTTCTCCACCGTGCACCTGCTTTACCAACATGCGCCCCCGGCAGAGGGAAACACTCGGCCCCTGGACGTTTTCTTTAAGCCGACACAAACCTCACTTTTTCAAATTCATAAACAATAAACTGTACAAAACATGGACTAAAAATAATTGTTTTTTTTTACAAAGTAGTCAACTACTCAGGCATTAAGAACAATCAGTTATATCAAATGTAAAACTTAGAGGACATGCGAGGATTGGAGGGAGGCCCTGACAACAGTATGTCAGTTTTTTCTTTTTCAATCGTTAGAAGTTGTGACCTGCCAGACGATGAGGTGGCTCTGCTCAGCCTTGGTGGGGGCCGACTGCTGGTCGGCTGTCGGCTCTGATAAACCGTCCGACTCGCCACCTTCATCACCTGAGGAGGAGGAAGACGCAGAGTTAAACCAACAGCAGGTGAGTCTCAGTGGAGAGGTGGAATTGATTTAACCAGTTTTAACCAGGGACAGAATATACAGATGGACTTCTCTTACTATTTTGTGTTGGAAACATGA
Source organism: Pseudopleuronectes americanus (assembly GCA_038501795.1). Taxonomy (NCBI): domain Eukaryota; kingdom Metazoa; phylum Chordata; class Actinopteri; order Pleuronectiformes; family Pleuronectidae; genus Pseudopleuronectes; species Pseudopleuronectes americanus. The sequence continues at coordinate 4,477,283 of CM076732.1, forward strand.
TGTTCTCACCCATTCTGAAGTCAATGTAGCCTTCACCTCCACTCATCACCAGGTGTGTTTTGGACTCGGAGGTCGCTGTGTCAGAGGATTCAGACGGGGGGTCATCGGAGCCTGAATCTGCGCTTCCTGGGGGAGGCATTGCCTGACCTGTGACAAACACAAGCATATAACCAATACTATAAATTAGACTTTTGATACCTGATTATCAAAAGGGTTCAGCGAATCATATTCTGTCAACTTTATTTAAAGTTTGAAGAGTCAAGATTAAACACAAGGCTTTTGTCTGAGCAACACTTTGAAAGATATTCACTTTAATGTGATATTAAACCGAGGAAAGCAGCTAAACCTCAAATTTGCTGCAAACAACATTTTGCTTCAATAATAATAACTACAACCTTTTAGTAATATCGACTACCAACCAAGTCAATATTTATTGATTAACAGCTGATAATTCTGCAGCATTTTTTCACAACACCACAAATGTGCTGTTGTCGGTTACCTGGCACGGTGACAAAAAACTTGACAGCATCCCGGTGTCCATGGAAACACAGCTGGGCGTGGGCCATGGAGCAGTATGGCACAAAGCTGCCTGGCATGGCACAGTCAGAGGCGTCATCACCGTAAACCCGTACAGCGCTGCCGGGCCGATTTGGCACGATTCCCGTTGTCTTGTTGGCTGCAGATCGAGAAAGACAGACATGAATAAAAGCTGCTGTGGATAAAGTTTCCTGCAACAATGAAGATAGTTTGTGCAAATAATCAAATTTTATTGTCAAAATGATCAATTAACAAACACATGAAAGGGTAAGAAATGAAACACAACAGAGTAAAAGGACCCAGCTCTCCATCATTTCAGCATACACTTTCCAAACGCTGTTGTGTGAGCCACGCAGTCACTGTGAGACCTGAATCCATGGCAACCCAGTCGTCTTTTATTCAACGAGTAGCGTCAGGGAGGTAACAATTGCTGTCCTGTCTGAATGGGCCTCGAGAGGAACGTGAGAAGTGGCAGGAAAGGAAGTGAGGCAGCCAGGACTGAGAGAGAGGTGAAGAGGTGGAGCAGCAGCTCTACTCTTGCATACGTGATCTCATTATTTTGGTCACACTAGTCATAGGTGGTCAAGGTTGGAAAGTTAAGCCTTCCAACTCACTCCCTCTTTAACACCAGGGTCCAGGTCTCACATGTTTTCATTTAGCTGTGTCCATTACTGTTGTGGTGGCGGTGATACACTGTGAGCTGGTGATGCCGTGCAGGAGTGTGATACCTTCAGACATTGGGATGGAGATGATGACACCGTTTCCTGTCCCCACCCACAGACGACTGCAGGACACCACAAGAGCTGTGATTCTCACGAAGGAGAAGCCCAGTTTACCGGTACCTGCAACACACACACAGTCCATGTTTAAAAATCATCATTTACATCAACATTATTAAGGCAATTCCTCATAAAAAGAAATGTGGTCCGTCAGAGATTAGATTAGATTTTCTGAGAGAGAGGACAAGTTACCAAGCATTTTGCTGACGTAGGGCTCGATGTCCACGTCCTGGAGGTGCTGGTAGGTGTGGGCGTGAAACAAGCGAAGGGTTGAATCCAGTCGGATGGACACCCAGATACCGTCTCCAACCCAGGCCAGCTGCCGCACCTGGCTCTCCTTACGAGGATGAACGTCAAAGGACTTCTGGTTTGACACGGCAGAATGAGAGGAGGTGAAGTTAGAATATGGTGAAAATGTTAAATAAAGACGTGTTTTATATAAAAAGGCAAGTTTAAACAACATTGGATGTCGTTTCCCTTTAACCCATTAAATCCTACGTAGCCAAAGAGAAACACACTCTCGAAGCACTATTTGAAAACAACCACCTAAGCCTGAGTTTTCTGAAGAGCTTGCAACATAAAAAAAAAGAAATCTCCATCTTCTTCCTCCTCAAACAAGCCTGATTGACTGCAGTTGTACCTCTATCCTCATGGCCTTGGGCTGGACGACGTAGATCTTGTTCCTGTAGCCACACCACACCTTGTCATGGACTACGGTCATACAGCGGATAGAGTGGTGGGGCCGGCCCAGATCCAACAGGTGATAGTTAGTTAGGTCCCACTGTCCGTCTGCTGGGGAGAGACACAGGCATGAACAATACACATATGAGGACAAGATGTATTCATTTATTACATTAACATTAAATGCATGTAGCAGCCTGTAGGTTGAGTGCTATGCCACACACACTTACTAATGCTTCTGTGGAAAATAGCTAATGTCCCATCAGCCAATGCTACCAGGACTCTCCCTTTAACATGCCTGTAACACAACAAGATGCTTGTATAGGTCAAAATAAAACACATATATATATATATATATATTCAAACACTACACAACCAACTTTGTACTCACACTATACTGAGGATGGAGTCTTTGAGCTTGATGGCGTGCAGACACTTCCTCCATCGTGCCACGGACGAGTGGACATAAAGACTTGAAAATTAAGAGATGGGCAGAGAGGGAAAACGTTACTGGTGAAAGTGTATGTGAAAGTCTTTGCACAAAATGACACAAACAGAACCACTGTTAGCTGAACACAATAATAGCGCCCTCCAGTGGTCGTTCCCATGCTTACCATCCATTCTGAGCTCCGAGCCACATGGTGGGGAGAGAGCTGCTCATCCTCAGGACATCCCCCTCCGACGGGTCCGAGTCTGGAGGAAAGGAATCCTCTCCATCCTGCCCGGTGCCCCTGGATCACAGGAGACACAAGTTTCATCAGGCAGCAGTCTCACACTCTCTCATCTCTAATTTTGAGTTATTCTCCTGCGATTGTGAATTTCACCATGAGAACTTAATAATTGGGCAAAGTAAAAAACAATCTTACTTCAACATATCTAAGCGTAACAGAGTAATACATTTAATAGGTTAAGAGCCAGAGGAACAGTCCTAACCTCTGTGCGTCAGTAGGCGAGGAGTCAGTGGGTCCCACCCCCATCGGGTCGGTGAACACATGCTCTGTGTAGATTCCCGGCTGGTTTTGTTCCGCCCCCTGGTCCTCCTCTCCCTCTTCACCCACACCAGCGTTAGCTTCTGTTGCTTCTGTTGCCTCCTCCGCTGGAGGAATCCCATCTTCTGCTGGACTCGACTCTCTGGACAGCTCAACTGTGGGCGGTTTGAAATAATGGGGAGATGGAATGATAAAGGAAGTGTTTTAGTGAGGGTTCAAACAGACGAGGGAAATGAAAATAATTGAAGTGAAATATAATTCTACAGATAACTACCTGAGCCAGAGATGGCGCTGTGCTCCGCCGGCTGGTCTGTAATACCTGAGCTGGCTATCTGTGGGATCGCAGTGGTCCCTTCTGCTGCCATGGCTCCATCGCTGCCTGTAGAGCCCACACTGGCCACACTGCCGGCCAGTGACACCACATCACCCTGGTTAGCGTCCACGTCCTGTGGTACCTCCTCACCGGTCGAAAAATCTGACTCCAACACCCCTGAAAAACAGACAAACAACTTCACTGTCAACATTCAATACTGATTGAATCAATGTCAAATAGAGAGAAACCCACTAAACCAACGACCACAATACTAAAAATGTCCCCATGCAGCGTACCAGGCACACTGGCAATGCAGACGACATGGGTGTTGCAGGCATAGAAGCTGTCAAGCAGGTCAGATGGCTGACTTGCATCCAGCACCATAACCTTGGTGGAGGAGTGGGTGCTGGTGCACACCCACACCCGACTGGACGTCTCATCCTGAAGTATCAGCTCCTTCTCCACTTTCTCCTGATCCTTAAAGAGGGAAAACGAAGTCAGTCTACAGCTTTGACAGAATTTAAAGCAAAGCGTGAGAAACTCGACGAACCTACAAAGTGTGGCTCCGGTTCAAACCTTTTAATAATACAAAATCCAACCTTTTACTTTAAGTACTTAGCCTTACCTTATTCTCTTGCTCCAGCCGGTCCAGGCTACTCTGAGAACCCTTCGTCTGCTTCGTGAGCTCTGATATCCTCCCTCCACACAGGTTGACCCCTGCAGCACACCACAGCTGGGAAACACAGAGGGATCACACTTAACCTCATGCTCGTGGTTTTGGGTATAGAAGTTTCTTAAATCTACTACCTTCATAGAAGCATCTTTCTGATCGAGAGGTCTCAAGTACACTGGTACAGGTAAGTTCACTTTGTTCTCCACCTGTCCACCATTTGCCACCTGTATAAGTAGAAGATGCAAAAGCCATTAAAAAAAAAGAAGAAGTTAACACAATCAACACATCTTAAAGCAAGCTTTCTTGAAACAGACATGGAGTAGAAGTACTGGGCTTATGCTGAAATATCTAAACCATATTTAATGTGGTGCCTGGTATATTTGTTACTATCTACATAGACATGGACACGTAACTTACGTATTTTTACAAATTAACAGTTTCAGAAAACCTTCCCTTGGAAGAACAGCTCCCGTAGATAAACAACACAAATTGAGCAGTAGCACCCATCGACACAGTAGAGATAAATATCAGTAACCATTCATACCAAGTTAAATAAAAATGTAATATTAATCGAGTCAGTCAGAGCCTGGAAAACGGCTCCTGAACCTTCAGAAAGTTATTTTTTTGTCACTGTGGCCTCAGTGTGTGTCCAGCTCCATCTGCTGGATCGCTCTGATCTTACAGACCGTTTTTTCTCATCTGTGACATTTTACTCTTGTATTTCTGCTCTAATTCTGCGTGATCTTCAAATTGCTTTGCAAACTGCTTTGTATAGAGTGTGTAAGGGGCTAAATAAATAAAGTTTTTCATATTATGTGGTCATAAGTGTCTTTTTTCTTTAACTTTAACTCCTTATTTCCTTCCCACCTTGTATTTGCTGGGTAGGCTCCAGCCGTGCGCAGTGACTCGTCCATCCTCCTTCTGCATGTGGGCCTTGACCTGTCTGTACTGGGCTCGTTTCTGCTCCTTACGCGATGGTGAACTACACTGGTCCTTTCTACAAAAAAAGTAAAGACACATATACATTATACTATACATGTTCATTGTCACAGGGCATTGTGGGAAATAAATTCATACAAATGTTGTTATGGTGTCATGACAGACTTTATGCAAGATTTTGTGTCTTCTTCTGAATTTCACTGGTCATGTCCACATTGATAAAATGCACCACACTCACAGTGACTTGACTCTGTTACTCACTCTTCATTGAGGAAGTCAAAGGTCTTGGACTTCTCTGTGGGGAACTGGGAGAAGGTGCTGCTCCTCTTCACCATGCCGCCCGGGGCGTTGTACTTCACGTTGGACTGGGACTCCAACTTCTTCCCAGCGGGGGGACTGGAGGAGGAGCTAAACAGTCTGCTGAAGCTGCAGGTGGTGAGGTAACAGAAAGCCAAGAGGGAAAAACAGAGCAGACAGGAGTGCAGGGAAAAAGCAAGGGAGGGGAAGGGGGGTCATCAACCAACCAGACAACCGAGGAACTTCCAACAACAATTACTGTACAGTGACATAGAGCATGCTGGGAGTTGTGGTTTAGCTGAGCACTTCCTATCGTGTTCCATTTGTGTCCTCACCAAGTATCAACTGTAGATGTCATTGTCCCAGTGTTAAAAGACTGTGAAAGTCCCTATGAGAAGCAGTATATATCCATGTATATATATAAAGATATGGAGAAAATGGTTTAAAAACTGACGTGTCTCCAGCTACCTATATGATGTAATTTCCCACAACTGACACCACCCGACCTAAGACAGAACATGAACATGTGTCGAGGCTGCTGAGGAAGCTCTGTTCCTCTTTAGCTGCCTAAGAGCAGAGGGAGCAGGAAAACATCAGAAGGCGCACAGCAGGCAGGAGACAGGAGAGCCCAGGGGCACAGGGAGAGTCACGTCTGCGCAGTTTGTGATAACAAGAACTTATACACTGCACGGAGAGTAAACGATTATGGATAAAGACACACATCAGAGTTGGATCCATTTGTAATGGAGGAGCAGTTCAAGGAGGAAGTTTATTACATTATCTTTACCCAATGCTGCCAAATCAAAAGCACAATCGCGGAGGAGATGGGGGGGGAAAAAGTGCGTGTGAATGATTTGTGTGAGCGAGTTAAATTGGTTGTCAAAACTAAAGCCCTGACAAAAAGGTAGATAATGTTGTAGTTCATTTTGAAAGCACTCACAACTGCCAGATGCTCGACTTCTTCTTTTCTGTTAGTGTTGGATTTTCCCTCGAGGCCCTAAAGAAGAGTTCACGTTAACTCAGTTTTAAAGTACAGGTGGAAAATAGTAACTCCCATTTGAATAAAGACAGGTTTGTGAACATGTGTGAATTTGCAGCTTTTTGTTCTGCACCTGATCATCTCTGTCCACCGCACCGCTTCCTGTAGCTCCATCAGTCTCTCCTTGTACTGGTTTCTCTCCATCAGCACTCGGGCCATTTCCACTCTGGTGAAACGCTTCCTCTGGGCTGTAGGTACATCACTCTGTGGCAACACACAATTACACCCACACATGACCTCACAGATTCAGTATTTAAGGGTTGAGCAAGGATCTCAAACATAAAAAGGAGCAGAATACTCACATCTTCCTCATCTTTAGTTTTGTGTTTCACTTCCTCCATCTCCACTCGCACTCTGGAAGAGACCATTTATCACAAATGTGAGATCATAGGAAACATTCTGGTATTTGACTACTCACGAGGGCTGCAGTAAAGTATCTCAAACTTGCTGTTATCACTGTTACTCACTTTTTGAGTTCCTCCTCCAGGTCTTTGTTCTTGTCCTCCAGCTTGGCCTTGGCCTGCATCACAGCATCCATTTCTCCCTGCAACATCTCCTTCTCACAGGTCAACTCGTCCAACTTCAATATTAAGTCTTTGTTCACCACGTTCAGGGCGTTCCTAGAGAGACAGAGGACATTTTAGGATAATAATTCAGTACGTTTATATTTATTTGTCCTCTGGGGACTGAGAAAAATGAAAGCCATTAAACAATAGACTGTTTATAAAGATGGATGACATGACTGCTCCCCAAAGTGGAGCCATAAATCCTGTCTACTCCGTGTTAACATTAGGGATAGTGGTAGGAAGTGGAGACGTGTCGTTCATCTTTACATAAGCTCTATTCACTAAACAAAAACACTGTGAATTTTGTTCTTACTTTGTCTCAAGCAGTTGTGAATTCTCCTGAATTAGATTTTCAACTTCCCGGCCCATACCTGACCAAAATGGAACATGACGTTAGAATATTCTTAAAAAAACTGAAATCAATCTGACAACAAGCTGGATCAGTGACTACACACTTACTACATATACAAATACACACTGTTGATTATTTGTACTAAGATCAAAAATGGAACAAGGTACTACAACGGTAAGATGTGAAATATCTCCTAGTGAGATATTTGTCACTTTAGGTTTCACAGCACAAGAAACTACCACACAACACACAGCACGTCACAGGACAGGAGAAGGATGGATAGAGTGGGTGAGGTCTTACCAATCAAACTAAGGTCTGAGATAACCATGCAATCCAAGTCAGGCGGAAAGAATAAGGGAGAGAGAGAGAAATGCGGAAACAGTTTGAGACAGTGAAATGACCAAAACAATGGAGGAGCCAGAGCTGAACGTGTAGCTGTTGACTCCACAAGCAAAACAGGAAGGAGATGCTGCCGAATCTCTAAGACTAGTTAAATTCGACAGTCACAACAGTATAGAGAAAGACAGGAGGGAGACACAAGGGCAAAACAATATTTTAAGCTGTAAAAAGAAAAGTTAGGCCGACAAAGGAAGCGTTAAACTCCCATCCCTCATGCACCAAACTCTGTCAAAAGCAGTCAATTGTAAAATCTATAAACTGTGAACTACTACTAAAAGCTAAGCATTACCAAACATAATGAAGAGGAAGCTATGAGCTGTATCGATGGCAGATATGGCAGTAAGTGAAAAATGAGTAGGGCTCAAAAGGTACGTAACAGAAAATAACTTGAGCTAAGGAAAGGTTGGAGGTCATACACACCAGAGTACTCCACTGGGATTATGGACAAAAGCCAGAAGATGAGACACGGGGAGAGAGAGAGGTGATGTTACCATGGGCAGATTACTAGCACTATCACATCTGGACCAAAGCAAGCAGGTGTTGGAGGAACAGAGAGTTGTGAACTAGTGCCATCAGTAAGAAAACATGGCAGCAGAGCTTCAGTAAAACGTTTTGAGAACCCCGGAAAAGCAGTGATACATTGAGAGGAAATATTCAAGGTGGTTATATATTCATTTGTATGCATTGACCTCAATAAACGCAGTTGCAGTCAACTACAGTAAGAACAAATTCTCTGAAAATCACAGCCTCAATGTGTATTATTACACCATAGCTATTTAGATTACAGCCTATGTCAAATCTACAATACAGATGAAATATATCTTAATTTAATGTATGTTATTGTTCCAATGAAGACAGAGATTTCACTCACCCAGCAGATCTGCCCCTTCATCCACATCCCCTATTATCCCAGTGCCCGCAGATGACAGCTCCTCAAACAGAGAGTCTGTGTTGCGGTCGAAGGCCATGTTCTCGATGCCTTTGGTGGGAGTACTGGAATAGTAATAAGAACAGGGGTTGATGTTTTGCACTCCATTTGAAACGGAGTTTGGATTCTGCCCTACAGCAGGTTCTCTGTCGTACCTGCAGAGTTTGTATCCAGCGAGATCCATGTCCAGTTCAGGGGTGGACTCAATGATGTCCTGCACGTCTGAGCTGTCTTTGTTTTCAGGCAAACCTTCAGGAGACACAGAATGAGCCAGAATACCCAAGAGAAGGATGGACAAATAAATTGGGAAAAGTGCCCTTCTCTGTGGTGTTTATAGATTAAAGATTATTCTATGACACATTTATATCCACTATGGTAAAGCACAAAAGAGAGAAATGGAGGAAAGCCAGTTTTGTGATGTTTGAACGTACCCACTGATATGGATCTGGTCCCTGGAGCCGCCTGCACCTCAGTGCTCTTAGTGTTCCCATTTTCCCTCTCCATGTCAGAGGCGGTCGTGGACATTGGTGTAGCCGACTTGGAGCCGGTGAAGTCTGACAGCTCATCCTGGAAGCACGGGGGACGGGTTTATGGCAACATTTACAGGTGGCTGCTCAAAGTCAAGGGTGAAGATGAAAAGTTCAATGAACCAGTGGCGCAATGAAGAAATAACCACATACTGAACATATACGCAACACAAAGAAAACAAAAACATAACAACACAGATGTTACACTTCGAGAGGCTGTTGTAGGAACAGAGAAAGTGCTAAGGGACTGCAGATGTAAACTAGCTTTAAGCTAACTCTGGTACAAGGTAACAAATGGCAACATTAATGTACAATATTGAGCATGGTCCCTTTATGAAAAAATAAATGATTATAATCTTAATCTAAAAAAGGCTGGAGATTCACTAAATAAACTACACATGCAGTATCACAGAGGAGAGCTCCAAATGAAGTCAAAGTGAAAGTCTACTTCTGAAATGGATTTTCTGATTTGGCTTTTGGCTCTCAAATAAAATTGTATTGGACCATGAAAAGCTAAATCTTAAATGCTAAGCTACTAATTTTGTAAAACATCACAGAAAATTTAAAAATCTACTTGAAACTTTCAATAAAAGATGTGAACATATTGAGGATAGTTCTATGTCTCAAACATGAGCAACACAAACACAAAGTCCACACAGAGCCACACAGATTGCGGGGGGGGGGAGCAGCGGCGTCAAACAACATCGACTGAACATAAATCATGGCCACAATGAGAGCTGCCGTTCTACCTCTAATACACAACACAACACAACATAACACAACACAACTGACACAGGATCCAGAAAGAAAGAGTGACATTTAAAATGCACTACGTCTAATGTTACACAACTACAATGTGTGATGGCATGTTATTGTGCAATGACTGATCAGCAAAGATCTACATGAGTGAAGCAAAGAAGCAGGTGAAATAAAGAAACATGTATATTTTTAACTGAAATGAAAAGGGCCAGATGCAACCATGCTGTTATTGAATCTGACGGATGAATAATTAACCAGTTCCATCTGTGACACAGCTGATTGTCGTGTGCACTTATTTTGAAGGAGCCCGACGGAGCCTACAGACATGGTTGCATGTAGCACACTCTAGCGCGGGTGGTCTATGAAGTGAGGGTCAATAAATGCACAAGGTGAGAGGCGAGGCTTTTGAAAAGATGAAACAGCGGCGTGAAGGGGTTCTACTGATGCGGGAACACACACCGCTCATCCAACTACCTTGCAGTCGTCTGCCAGTGAATTTCCCCAAGTAGAGTCCTGCGCACTCTTACCCTCCCTGTCCCTTGGGGGGTCGACATAGTCCAACTGCATGGTGGGGCGGGGGGGAGAGTAAGAATGAAGCTCAAATGTGCAGAAGCAGGAAAAGAGAAATCCATACACCTCAAAGTGTGCATGTCTCTGACGTGAAGGTAAAAGTTGTATTGTGTGTTGCAAAATATAAAGATGCATGTGAGCCTGTGGGTTTTCAGCACGTGGTTAATTCATAGCAACAGATTATTTCTTCATCTAGTTAACCGCTCTTTTCTTGACAATCATTTTCTGTATAGAAAGTAATTAATACCCTTTAGAATATTTTTTACCAATGCTACCAAGTATATGAATAAATAATATGAACGACAAGACAGCTCCCCAGAGCACCCCCCTGGTGGTCATCTGCAGTATAGGTCAAAAATGTGATATAAGTGAAGGCGGACAAAAGGTGCAGTCCTAAAAGGTCTTCAGAATTTGAATTTCCGCATGTTCTTTTTGAATTTCCCTCTTTATGTTTAGACAGTGTTTTGCTGCTGAGCCACAGAAACACAAAGAGGGAGTTTGGAACTAAACAGACATTTGGTCTCTTCTTGATCTGACTAATCGACTGAACATCTGAATGCAGTTTTACACATAAAGATGAGTGTAAAGTTGCCACAGCACTTACACTGAAGTTCTTTTTGCGGCCAAGAGGAAGAGGCACCAAAAAATAACACATTGGCATGCAAGTATTGGTTTAAAATAAGGCTTAAAAAATAAGAGCTCATCCTTTATGGAGCAATTTCTTTGTCAGGGGCCCTTTAATTGAAACCAACTCTAATATATGTACTGTTAATATAATAATAATTATGCCAAATTTATGGGCAATGAGATGGTTTTGCGTTATGACTCATTGTGGATGGAAATTAGATCATGGCTGCCATGCGAGCTAATGCACGTCATTACCCTGTCGTTTTTTTTCTCACTCTCCAAGGCAACAACACCCACATTTAAAATAAATATGACATCTCATGCTCAACTCAGAGAGCTACTCTGCATATCAAAGCCATTCGTGTTCAAAAGACCTCGGCTCGACAATAAACGTCCTGTAGCAGCTATTACATAAGAACCAATCACATTCCAGCTGGCCCCCTTTCTCCCTCAGTGACTGGCTGCGAGCCATACAGCGGCATCACTCCCATCATGCACTGTGCTGCCGTGCCGATGCCCCAGTTTAAACAAAAAAGCTGCAGTGGTATGAACAAATATTGTCACCCTCCAAGTCTTAACTGCCACTGACTCAAACAGGGCTCACATAACAGAGGTGTTTCGGAGAGCGTAACTTACATAGCAGCTGATGGAACAAAGTGTTTTGTGCAGAGTTCAACTTGAGCTGAAATCACTTATAGTACACATCATAAGATAAAGCTCAGTATCATAAATTGCACCTGCATCAAAAAGAAAATTGTCACCATCGTGAATATTCATGAGATACATTTAATGATCTCTTTTGACTGCTGCCCTGGTGGAAGTTTGCATATTCATCAATGGCTAAAGAGGAGGATGTGTGAAAACAGAGATTGTCTTGTCAGATGCTGACTAAAATACGCCTGTGCACGCCTGAGCCTTATCAAAGGGTCTCTATTTTTAAATGGACCCACAGCCAAACCTTCAAAACTCAAGACAGGATAGCTGGAAACACTCAGTAAGGCAGTGCAATTACAGAGACTATATCATTATCCAGATTTAGATTTTTTGTATTCTATAGACAAAGAAAAGAAAGGTTTTGTGAGTTAACTCTGAATAATAACTACTGTTCAATCGATGCTACCGTATACTCTTTTGAGTGTTTTCGTTTTAACTCCTCGTTATTTATTCTGTGTATGACCTCATTATGGTTCAGGCAATCAGAAAATGCTGTTTAAATGTCTCGATTGGACTATTGTTTTAATCTGATGATATTGGTATATTGCTGTCCATGTAATTGTGTCTATTTTGTTTGTTTCATTTACAATAAACAGAATTTGACAATTAGAATTTGACACACCATATAAGACACGTAACTGATTAACAAATTATGAAGAAAAAATGAGAAGGACATGATCAAAAAAGACATGTTGGTCTTTGAGTCAGATCATTTCTAAATTCCCTATATGAGTCATGAGGCTGATTTCATGTAGTCTGACCCTGACATGAGTTTATTTTCTGCAGAAATAAAAAAGGCACGCAGACACACCCACCTTGAGGCTTGTGTTGGACCGTGGTTGTGTTGAGTCAGTGAACCTCCAGCGTTCTGTGCCCGGCGTCTCCGCTTTGGCCTGCGGGTCTGGGATGAGTAGAGACGCCCCACCAGGCGAGGGGAATATCCCCAAAGAAAGAGGCCGCTCTCTCCTGGAGTGGTAAAGAAAGATTTAAGAAAAAAAGCTTTCTAATCACGCTTTCACAAACTTTCTCAGTTGGTTCCATCGTAACCAATTGGCCTGCAATATGTAAACCTGCAATATGTAATTCCGATGCTAGGGGTCACTTCATCAGAACAATAACAAAAGATCTAGTTTGACTCTGTTGTGAAGCAGTGAGGGATCATGGGAGTGGATGAAAATGTACCTGACAAAACTCACGCACATATTCACTGATGAGGTAATGTATCAAAGTTGGATTCACAATACGCAGCAAACGGCAATGACCAATCACGATCCATTATGAGTGACCAATGCAAACACAGTGGAAGTTATAGCAGAGATTGACATACTAATGAGGCGACCGAAATGAAACATCCTGTTACCTTGTAAACATTTGGGGATTTCTCTTGGTTTGAACATTTTTGAAAAAAAATTATTGGATAATGTAAATGCACAAGTCAACACAAATATATATCATAGGTCTAGCTGTTCTCAGGTTTGGTTCATGATATTTTTGTCAAGCAAGACATTCTTCTTCATGGAGCGCTCCACATTTGTTCCTTAACACAAAAGGATCTTACCTGACTCGGCCGAGTGCGCTTGAATCCGAAGTCTCGTTAATCTGCTGCAGTTTGATCCTCTCTACATGCTCCATATAATTATGGATCATCTGCAGAAGACAAAGCAAAAAGTGTCAGAGGACTTGAAGTCATGAATATCGTTGAGGTTCACAACTCGACAGCATTTCCTTCCTCCCTCCCTCACTTACCTCTGAGTGTCTCTGGTGGAGGGAGTTGTATTCCTTCTTGATCTCCAGCTCTCGTTCTTCTAACCTGCCGACTGAAGCAGTATCGTGTGTGAATTATTTTCCAAATGCAAATTATGAAAAAATAGGAAAAAGAAAACAGGAACTAGGAATGAGAGTTTATGATGCAGAGTTATTTCAAATCGTTTTTTTGTGAGTTTTGGTGTAATCTCACTCAAATGGGCTTCAGTGTTGGGCTGACTTAGGGAGTGACAAAACATCTAATCCCCTATTAGTGTGTCAGGTTTAGCCTGAGCCACACTGAGAGCTGCTGTGGCAGACGGATATATAAAGCCTGGATATTATCAATTACAGCAGCTAAAGCATCTGCATGCCGTGTGATGATGTCTCATCCATGTGTGTACTTTCACACTACCAGGAGGTTTCATTTTGCTTATTGGTGAGTCATCAGATTCACAGAGACATGTAATGAAGTGAAGTCTGAAGTAATCCCTCCTGTTAATTTGAATTAGTGATATATAACAGAGTGCGGAAGCTTAATGTGCGGCTGAATATCAAATATTAAGATAAAATAATGTAACTTTCTTTAGGTATTATTTCTTAAATTAGGTACAGTAGGGGGGGCAAGGTTTGTCTATGTTTGTTAGTTAGTTAATCATAGAAATGATAAAAGTCCTCATTTCATCAGAACAACCAAACATCATGCTCCCACAAACATCTGCAAACCGTGGTCACAGATCAATTTGCCGTTATGACACTGGGAGAGCTGGTTTCGTACTTAAATAGGAATACCACACACAACAGCGCTGTCCAGTTGCCAAAACATGTATAAATCAATATTTTAGCAACATGTTTCCCACACATTAGATTAATACCACTCATTGGTGGACATGAGTTTCAAAAGTCTTCTGGGACAGAAATAGAGAGACACAACTTCAAAACAAAATATACTTTGAAGAATGGATTAAAAAAAGATCGAATCAATTCCGTCATCCTCTTATTTACTCCACAGAAGCTGTGGACTCTGTCCTGTAAGTCTTGGGATGCAATCCGCTCATGTGCTGCCACATATAAAAATAAATAAATGATTTACCATTCAATGGGACTGGCGGAAGGACAGCTTGACACATGGACTAGTTAAATGGAAGGTGGAAGCTCAAGGATCACTTTTTTGGGGGAGGTTGACGATAGAAACAATCACAAAGAATGTATCTGATTACCCAGAGGGTGGCAAAAACTGAGCTAGTAAGAAATTCATGTTTTCATCTCACAGCTTTGTGTAATTGCATGATGCACCTGACAGAAAATCTCAACCAAGAGCATTGCCTCCATTAATCCACCAATATGATGGGTGGTGGAGCACCACTGCATTAAGAGGATGGGAATAACAGAAATCCCATAATCCCATTACTGTTAACCCCGCGAAGAGGGAGGAGAGAGTGTGCATGTATGTGTGCGTGTCTGTGTGTGTGTGTGCAATAGGCCATGAGAAAGAGAGATCAAGTAGTGTAGAAGACGACATTAAGAAAATAAAAAAGGACAAAAGCAAAATAGCTTGCGTGCGTACTCTGGTCTGCATAGTTCTTGATCTTGAGCTCCAGTTGCCGGGAGTGCGATTCCATTCTGTCCACATGGTTCTGCAGGTCCTTCTTCTCCTGTTCGTGAGTGTCCTCAAACTCAATGAACTTCTACTCACAAACACACACACACATACAGAAAGAGAGAGAGAGAGACTTGGTCAGACTACCTGAAACTTAATAAAAAAATCCATCGATTCCAATTGATAACCTGATGCAGTTTAAAATGGTGATCTGGTCTTTATTCTACATAAGCTCCCACAGCTAATTTCGTCTGTAGTCTTCTGTTAATGTTACTAAATTAATGCAACACCCAAAACATTTTTCACTATCTTTATATGCACCAATCAAGCACTATAATGCATGTGTACATTATTGCAAACTAATTAAGTTTCACCAAATAAAGCTGCTTTTTTTAATAAGAAATTAACTTTTTCAGCTGTTTGCCAAAATCTTTTGACTGATATTGACTTAACAGCAAAGGCTACATGTGCTGTGGCTCTGAATCATGACAACAGAGGCAAGATTTTAAGTTATTGCTTCATCCGGAAATTCCGGTTGCTCCCATTTTCCTCCTGGCCAGACCTCTGAATGGGAGAGTGTGTTTGTGTCAGCGTCCACATCCTGTCCAGCTGAGGCCCTAAAGTGGCTGCCCTTCTTCCTCTGGGCACATGAGAGTTACTGTGCTTTGACATGCAAACACACGTTACAGACTGCTTAGCACTAAACGACTGCAAAATGAAACACGCATTTTGTCCCAGCTCAATGTGTTTGCTCCAGATTTGAAGTAGCCACTCAAGGGTTTTACCTTCAGGTTCAACCAATTCATGTTTGCCAAATTTTGTGTCAAAGTGATCTAACTTCAGATCAAACATTAAATTTATTCAGAGCCGAAACTAGAAAAATCCATTAGCTGATCAACAGAAAATAAATCTGTGACATTGAATTAATCCTTCACAAAATTATTTTCGCAAAAATACCAAAGATTCACAGATTTCAGCTTTTTGTTTTCTTCTTAAATTTAGCTGAAGGTTTTGAGGTCAGACCAAACAAGGGATGTTTTCAGTCATGATAGGCAACAAAAAAATAGCAACCAATGAGAAACTGGAGTAAAACTGAAAAGAGGTTTTAAGGAACAGCTGGCAAGATGCCTCAGGCTCAATCGTAATCAAAGACTTCCACAGTCATGGATATCACAAAAAACTACACAATTTCATTTTGTGTATATGACCTCAAACGACACCAGAGCTTAGTGGAATCTGGGCAGCTAAATGGTGTTGTTTTGTGATTGTATACCCAGCCAAAGAATGACTTGTTGTAAAAGTCCATATTCAGTTGACTAGTGATGAATGGGTAGGTCCTCTTCTCATCTGGAAGCAGCCCCCGTAAATAGAAATGTGACACCCTCTGCTACTCTTGCAAAGTGTGAAGCAGGGTCTAGGTCTGAAATGCAATAATTTTACGATAAAATTCAAGAACAAATAAGATGGCTGGGAAGAAATTATAAATGCAAACTGAGTAGCACTCCCTTTCTGTTAATTTCTGACAAAGGAGCACATGACCTGGAAGTAATCCCTCTCCAGCAGGCTGGTTGTACCCCCTGCTCACTCCTCCTCAGGTCTGTGGACAAATAATCTTTGCCAGGACAATCCCACAAACTTGCTTATTGAGTATATGTATATAAATGACAGTGTGACACCACAAAAGTGCAGGATGCTACCGTCAGTTTGACTATTTGTGTGATTGGTCGCCATTCTGCTTCAATGTCACTGTACGTACACAGGGGTCCCTGCTGTCCTGACGCCTTTAGTCAGAGAACTGATCTGAGACAGATGGTCTGAGTCACATCACGTCGCACTTCATACAGAGGCTGAGGGCCAAGAGGCGGAAAAAATCTGACACACATGTGCAGCCTGTCATCATCTGAGCAACAGACACATTTACATGGACACCGATGGACCAATATTAACCTGATCAAGACACAGCCATGTAAACAGTAATTTCTGATTACCTTAAACTAAATTAAAGTTTTTGTTTCCCTTCGACAGCAGGATTATGAGAAATCTACGGGACGGATTAGCTCGAAGCTTGGCATGATGATTTACAGGTCAGGGAAGAACCCATTACATTTTGTTGCAGATCCAGATCATTGGGCGAATGCAAGATTTTTTCATAATTTTCCATGATATCTCAGAGAAAACTTCACGGCTCTTGATAAGTGAAATCAGGCACGTAACGGAGACCGTAGTCTACGGCTGTGTGAAATTTGGTGCGGCCGGATTGAATGGGACTGATGGGCCATGGCGGAGGTATGAGCTCTCCGAGTTTCTCTGGTCTGATCTTATCTTATATCGTCATATCTTTTTTCTTGTTGAATTTAAACAATTGCATGTTTGTGATGCACGTTTATGACTTTCCTCTGTAAAAGATGCGGTAGCAAACAAACAGCTCGACTTTTAATGTTGGACCAAAAGTGGATTGAAGACTTGCCGGCAGTGCAGGGAGTTGGTAGTAGTGGTGGACTCTATATGATCATGAAGCTGTGGTGGGAGGTTTTAACTTTTAAACCCATTTATACTCAGAGCAGCTATTTAACAAGCAAATCTGCCATCATGTCCGAGAGCTCCCACTCTCCGTAACCATCTCCTCGAGGATATCTGTCCAGCAAATTCCTTATCCTCTTATAAATCTCTCTTGAAGACACATTTTGATTGGTGTGCCTTCTCCTCCATTTTAAAATCATGTTATAATGTTGAATCCTATTTTTACTCTTTTCTCATCTGTATCATTTTATTATTTCTGCATCTGTGCCCTTATGCCACGTGATCTTTAAATCGCTTCTAATAGTGTAAAAGATTTATGGGAAATGGAGCTACTGACAGAATTTGAAAATAATATAATCCTAGTGATGTTTTCCCTAGCATGATTCATCTAAATTGTAAATTTTTTCGTATTTTCAAATACTATATACTTACATCGTTAGCGGGTCCTCTTTACGGAGGCTGCCATGTTTTTTACAGTAGCCAAGACTGGACAAACTAAAAACCTTTTGAGTTTTTGTTACCACAGGTTGAAGTTGCATGGCGGCCTCTCTATGGAGGCCGCCGTGCAACTTCACCAGTAGGTGTCACTAAATTCTACACACTGAATCTTTAAATTGTTTCTTCTCTGCTTTTTAACAGTTTCCTATTGTTTGTGTTCAATTTGTAATCTTTAACTTGTCGTGCACCTTGTGAATGTTTAGATGCAATAAACATAAAGTCACAGTGATGGCCAAAAATGCTGAGTCACCTCTCCTGCTGGGACTGCACTGTTATCTGATGCAATGGGGATGAGTAGACTATAGGTGTGTTTGTTTTGTTTGTCAGGATGAAGCTGCTGCTGCTGCTGCTGAGGGGGCTCATATGCTCGGACCAGTGGTTCCAGTGTTGTCATGTCAGTGGGCAGCCACAGCCAGCACCAGGGCCCGTGGTCGAGTCTGACGTGAGCCACGACGCTGCCTTGTTTACATCCCTGCCGAGCACCGTGGCCGCTGCTCGGGCACGTGTGCGGGTGAATTCACCGCCGAGGGATGCAGGAGGAGGCGGGGGAGCGCTTGAAGCCGACGTCTCCCCGCCTCGTCCAGGAGCCCGGAGGTGTCGGACCATCACTCACCTCCTCCGCCTGCTTCCTCAGCGCCTTCTCCCGCTCGTACTGGGTGATGAGCTGCTCGTTGTCCTCCTTCAGCAGCTCCAGCTCCACTTCGTGCTCCTGGTTCTCCGCGAACACCGAGTCCAGGTTCTCCAGCACGGCCACCACCAGCGGCATCAGCTCCTTCACCACGTCCTCGTCGTACTTCCCGATGAGCCGCTCGAACTCGCGGTAGATGGAGTTGGCCAGGCCCGACACCCGCTCCGACATCATCGCGGACGTCCCCGGGTCGTCCTGGTACACCACTCCGTCTTCCAGCTCCATTTTCCCCGCTGTCCTCTCCCCCCGCGTTCAGCAAACGGCACCGGTGTGGGCAGCCCCGCGTCTCCCCGCCACTATGGACGCCTTTACCCGCCGAGTGGAAAAGCAGCGTCTCTTCACACGGGCCGACACAACACGACCGGACCCCGCGAGACGAGCTACGTGGATATCATCCTCTTCCTCGTCAAATGCTGCGTTCACAGGCGCCTGTAAAGCTGCGTCTTCTCAGCTTCAACAGCGGGGATGGGAATCGCAGGGTAGCCCATACACATTATTAACCGTAGTAGAAGTACAGGTACTTGAAGTCAAAGTATACATATTGATTCAATGTCTTTATTCCAGTATGTAAAAGTACAATCCCCTGAAATGTAATCGAAGAATAAAAGTCAAAAGTACCACTCTTAGGGCCAAACCAAGTAAAAAATATTACTAAATACTACAAACAGGGGTTAAAGCAAGTTCTGTATTTAATGTCCTGCACGGAGATGGCTAAAGTCCCCCCATTCATGACTCAAGTAAAAGTAAAGGTTCTTGTGTCAAGAATAACTCAAGTCAAAGTATACATATTGATTCAACCTTTTTGCTCAAGTATATAAAGTACGAGCTGTTAAATGTACTGTAAGTATTAAAGTAAAAAGTGCCACAGGTCACATTTAATTACTTCAATAACTGCTTAAATTAAAGCACTCCTGCTTCAAATCCAGTAACAATAAAAGTAAATACTACAAATAAGGGTTATAGCAGGATTTAATTTTTTTTTACACAAAATATATTTTTAATATTTTTACTTCATTAGTCCCCACGACCAGGAACTCACGCTACGTGATACAAAGTCAACAATAACCGTATTATTAATCAACGTATATTGCAAGACAATCATAAAACAGTACTTATAGTAATATTGGTCAAACTGAAAAATAATACAGAGTCCCCAGGGAGGTAAAGAGGATGAGAGGATGAGATGATTATATTGTACATTGTAGTGGATAATTAACTTTTTGCATACTTGTCTGAAACTAACTCTAAAAATGATTGACTGTACAATAATTTAATTCCTGTCTGCTTAATCTTCTAAAGAAACCCTCAGACAATCAGCCTTAGTTCTCCTTTATAAGTTCCTTGCATTGGACTGTTCTCAATCAACACTCTGAGATCCCTGTGACTCTCTGAGTTTATAATTTCTGCAGAAAGCCCCTATAGAAATACATATAGACAAATTTGGTGTTCCAGCCTCGAGTATTTACAGATTTCCATCACAACATAATAAATAACATTTGTCTGTTCGTCTCTTTAGCAAAATCATTTGTTTGTCCGATTTTTTTTATACAAACACAAAATGAAGCACAAGTATTAAATACTGGGAATCAACAATAAAGACGAGAGCTTTTGAATTACTCCTTCCCGGCGGCACGTGAAGGCACCATCACAACAGCTGAGTTGTTGACCAGATCACGTGATGACGTCACACCAAGCTAACGACGTAATGACAGAGCATTGTCCTGCTATTGTGCAAAGTCTCAATGAGAGAAATTATATAAAAAGTTTAGGAGCTAATTTTTAAACATTTTTATTCCATATTTCATGCTTCAAGCTTGTAAACATTGGCTGATTATTTCCTCATTACCCTACAAATCCTTCTGTGTTTTTTCCTCAGGAGTATTCATGTTTACAGATCGTTGAGGTAGTCGTCTCCATACAAAAGCATCTGTTTCAGTGCGCACACTATCGCAGCGTTCATTTTGTCATTTGACTCAATTTCCGGATTGTAGTTCCTCACAAGGAAGATGCAGTTTATTGGAATGCCCAGCAGCTGGTGGAATATTTCAACCTAAGTCAAAGTAACAACATTTATGTTGATCAGTAATTTACAGCGATGAACAAACATGACATATATGCTGAAAAATGACATTGTGCAAAAACTCCAAAATATACCTTTTCCTTCAGGTACTTGCTCTTATAAATATTGCTTGTGTCCTTTTTAACCTCGGGACAGGCTTCATCAACTCTGGTGAGAATAGCCAGTTGCGGAATTCCTGTTGATAAAGAAACCTGATCAGTATTTCAAGCATTTGTGCCCTTGTATATTGACTCATACAATCGATCCAATGTGACACTATCAGTCCACGCAGTGACATTTTTTTATTTCACTCACCCAGTTCACTGGCTGCCAGTCTGACCTCATTAACTTTCTCCACAGCTTTGTCACTTAACAAACCCACTGCGTCCACAGGAACAACACACACCAGAACGTGAACTTTGTCTCCCAAAGTGGGATCGGAGTTGTAACCATCAACACCCTCCATCAGTTCTTGGTTAGGGTTGAACTATAAATCAATCAAACACATTCAGATGTTTAATGTAACACAATGTTTCTCTGTGTCCTCATTTGTTTGTCACGTGCACATTTACACATGCACGCTCATATTGTTAACGTGACACACATTCCTGACATTGTTCACATTATTTAACTGAGTTACATGTGGCTGCCATTTGCCCCAAACTCAGCAATTTGCCAATAGAAAAGTTGGATATTTGAAAAAGAAATGTAAGAACAATTCACTTTGTTTGATGAGACAGGAAATTTGCACGTTTGGCAAATTTCAATAATAATTTTGATAACTAAGATAAATATAAAACAAATATTGTTTTATAAGTTAAAATTAGACTTCAATTAATATCAAAGTTCACAGTGTTGTACCTTGTAACCTTCTTTCAAGTGTCCTCTCAGGGCCAGTTTGACGTCTTTCACAGAGACTCCACAGGCAAAATCCTCCTCAAAGCCCATGATGTCATTGAAAACAAAAGAGTAAGTGGCCTCTGGACTTTTGTGAAAGTTGAAGGTCTTGTACTGTAAGGCAGAAGGTGCAATTATTTACATCAATGAATCAAAGTAAATATCAGCAGTTGTCTCTGGGCCGATCAGGAATGTGTGGGAGGCTGGAGAAAGGTGATTTGTATGAACATCCACAGATTAAAACTCTGGGCCTCTAGTTCACACATTAACCTGAAAATGAAATGGGTGCAGAGCTATAAGAGGTTAACAATAAGTACTCAGATGATCAACAGACAGATTTAGAAAGATTTGATGTTTCATTTCATTTAGCTTGTGCTGACTATAATTTATTGCTATGAAACATAAAGACAATATTTGTACAAAACATTTGATAGAAAGCTGCTGTTTTGACATTTTAATATGAACAGAAGTTGCTCTGTAATTGCATCAGTGAACTACAATTGAAAATAAATTTGTGTGGGTTGTTGCCCTCAATGGAGTTTTATCCTTTCCTGTTGTTCATACCTTTGAGGTAAAGCTGCACCCAGCATAGCTTGCATTTGTCCCAGCTCGACCAGCAGATCTGCCTTTTAAAACGCTGTCGACAGAGTTGATGAAGCTCGACTTTCCAGCACCAACTGGTCCATGAAGCAGAATCCTGAGATGTTCGACTTGTTTGTTTTGAGGTTGGTAAGATTTCACAAACTTAAGATTGTCCTTGTACTTCCTATAAATTACGGTAAATAAAAAACAATCAGAATAAAGTGGTGTTCTACTTTTAAAAGTAAAGTGCTGTTGTGATTTTATTTTTTGTCACACATACACAACAACGAGCTGTTTAAGATCATGTGTTGAGCAGCAGAAGCACAAACATTTAGGACACAGTGGAAACACACTGACTGAATGTTAGATCATACTCACTCTGACACCTCCCTCCATGGCTCCTCAAAGAGTGCTGAAGGAGCTAGAAAGGACCAAACAGTGATTATTTAAGAATGTTTTTTGTTATTGTTCATTTGTTTATTCAGGATATTTGTAATATATTTTAAGAAGCTGAAAATGTAACAGGACTTACCTCCTCCCATTGCTGTAAAGTAGGACATTCAGACTACATGTTAATGTAGGAATTCACCCGAGTGGAGGAAGATGCATTCATAATGTTCACTTAAAGGTCCAGTGTGTAAGAAGATGGTGAAAGGGATCTATTGACAAATTATTGCTTCTTTACCCTTGAATGGACCCTTTATATTTAAATACTTTAAATTGACATAAGGAGCGGGTCCTCTCTATGGAGGCAGCCATGTTTGTTATAGTAGCCCAGACTGGAAAAACTAAACTCCTTTTGAGTTTGAATCTGTGGTAGCTGAAGGCTGCCAAAGGTAGCCTTCTTTCATGTTTTTATATTTAAATATTTTAAATTTAGATAAGGAAGTTTTCATTCATGTTTGGAAGGGGAGGTAACGGGTGTTCAGCTGCAACATGCAAGTTCACCACTAGATGTCACTACATTCTAAACCCTGAACCTTTAAGCATAACTGCCAATACAACAATACAAAATCTAATTTTATATGAGTAAGAATTCTTCTTGTCAAATTCCTATTGAACTACTTATTACCAACAGCAAATACTGCATTTTGTTATGTGATAAAAATGACCCCATGGGGCTTTATATGTACTTGATGAAGTAAAGAAATTAGCTTTAGCTTGACAGTCACAGTCACAGCAATAATAATAACTTGAATCATAACTTTATTTGTATAGCACTTCTATAAACAAGGTTACAAAGGGCTTCACAGAAATTCGTGGCAAAAAGATGAATGATTTAAAATAAAAGGTATTCCATTCAGTTCAATAGTAGTAACAGACAGACTGAAGTCCTTACCTTTGCTTATGTGGCTCTGGACAGAGTGACTCTGGAACAAGGAGGAGAAGATGATTTTATAGGAAACACTTTGACTTTCGTTTTCAGGCTCAGTCTGAAGTCAACAATGTGACCTGAACAAAGTCAGGACCTTTTCTTTGTTCAGACACCCACTCACTCACTGGCAGGGACCCAGGTCAAACCAAATCAAACTAATACAAATGATCGTAACCCTATAGAGCATCTGAAACTCATAATCTGAATTAATAATTTCCAGGTTGGATCTGGCACCTCATTTGTAATTATAATATCTTTAAACTAATGTTGTGTAATTCTATTCAAAATTGTCTGTTCTGCCACTGTTTTGTTTTCTTTCTGACTTTAGTGTGGCTTCTGTTTTAGGACCATGTACAGAAAGGTTACTTAAAGAGGAGGTTGATAACAATGCATTATTTAGGGGTTCGTTTCAACATATTAATCATTACGCTACACTGATATAACACTTACACTTGAGGTTATAATAGCATGAGGAGAACTTACCCAATAGAAAGAATTAACTTGATCCTTTATGATTTCTTAAATATTTCCCCTTCAGTCCTTTCCTTTAAGTTTGCGGCTCTGGACTCTCCCTTTTATAGGACATGAGCAACTTTCATGATACAGTATTACTGGCTCAATGGCCTCTGCATGGTGGGTGGGACTTTCTTTTCTGTTTGGATATTAGATAACTAGTAAAAAAACTCAGTGTCTATTTTCTTTTTCTCATTTGTGACTTTCATTACTGCCTGTAATGACAAACAAGACATGTACCAGTGGTTTTAATGCAGCACAATTTTTTAGACAACAATACAAATACAAATCCCTACAGATTCATTAGGGCTTCTCACCATTCTGTGCTCGGGCCCTAATTAATGTATTCTATCATCATTTAAGGGTTGTCTATTATTGATTGTTTGCCAAATTGATGATTATGGTCATGATTAATGCTGCAATAGTAAATTGGGCCTTGTTCCCACTTACTTTCTGCAGATGAAAAGCAGCTGGGAAGTGATGGGTCAGATGAGGAGATGGGGAAACAGCAAGGAGAGAATGAGGGAGACATTGTGCCACAGCCCAGAGAAAGAGTGCAGGAGAACTTGTTTAATGACAGATTATCTCTCCCATGTTTTGTTTCATCTCTAGAGTCTCAGATCAATACAGACTCCAGCAGCAGCATCAACAGCAACTTGTAGCTTTGTCGGCAGATGAGCCTTTTCCCATGTCCCCTGCCTTTTATAATGTTTAAAATAACGTGTTTAATACAGTATTGGATCAAGTCAATTGTAGTAAACCCCTGAGGAAAAAGAGGCAGCTGTAATAAGAAGTGTTAAATCGTTTATGAGTAATGGTTTAATGATTAACTTGCTTTAAATGTTTTTTATCTATTATAAATGTCAAAGTGCGATGTGTGATATAACTATGAGGTGCAAGGCGACATCATGTCAAACAATCAAAGGTTGGCATGATGTTGAATATGTGTGATAGAAAGATGCTTGATTTTTACCATATTAGTTCCTGGTCCAAGAACGGCCATTTCTATAGGTAGTGAATCATTGCTTACTGATGACTTGGTAAGCTTTGGGTTGCCCCAGCCTACAAGCTAAAGAACGGAGAAAGCAGACACATCTCAACTAAGAGAAAGTTTCTACAGATAAAAATCGACGACTTGGAAAATGCGCACTGAGGATAAATTCTTTAAATAGAGAAATAACCAACGAGTGTGTGGATTGAAATTGAACTCTGAAGAAACACTGCATCCGACCTGCCTCAAATAAGATATTTGTACTGACCCTTTACTGGGATACACTGGGAACTAAGAACTTTAATTTTTTTTTACCGCAACCTGAAAAACCTCTATGCACTCTGTACCTGCAACAAGGACATAGCACACCCTGGTGGTGGACACAGGAAGATCCAAATAGTGTGTTGCATGGTTATGACAGTTAACTGATATATAACCAACCAAACGTTAATTACTCTAACAATAACATAATTATTACAAAGGTTTTAGTAAGAATTCTGTATTACTTCAACATCACCTCAGTTTTTTGATTCGTAATAGATTAATGTTGTAGAGCAAGTCAAACCACTAATAAGCCACTGCATGAGTGGGGTCTGAGTCCTCTTATTCACAGTCAGGATAGTTTCACATTCACTTGTATAAGTAGATGACTCTGTGGCAGGATGGACAGAGATGCTCCACATCTTTGCAGGAATCAATGGAGAACGGGATGCAGCTGCATAGAAAACATCTATGAGGAGAACAAAGGGAGTCAGGACTTAACAACCATTTTCTCCTTACAACAGTAACTTCTAAAACAGAATCTTTTTTACATTTACTTTTTCTTATCCTGAGTTGACACAATTTCAGATTATATTTTATAACGTCTCCCTGTGTTTTCCATCAGATATCATCCAATTGAAAGTTTTAATCAAAACGATCAATTTACCCAAAGATGGTGAGGCCGCAGCAGAAGGCCCAGGTCAGGAGGCCTGCTTGGTGCTCCGTGGTGGTGACCACAGTCTGGTGGCAATTAGGACACAGCATTTGTCCTGTGTCACGTCCACATGAGTGACTGAGATAAGAAATGCACAGCACGGTGAGATTAACAATTACAAAAGAGAAATTACACGGCGTCCCTGTTCAAGACCAACTTCTGAACTGCTGTGTATGATCCAACTCATTACACACAACGCACACTGCAGAAGTTCTGCTGTGTTTGTGTATTTGTGTTGTTCTTGTATTTAAACACATGCTTTTGCTTTATGCAAGGATCATTTCCGTTGGTACTCCACACTGCACTGACTC
This sequence comes from Pseudopleuronectes americanus, assembly GCA_038501795.1. NCBI lineage: Eukaryota > Metazoa > Chordata > Actinopteri > Pleuronectiformes > Pleuronectidae > Pseudopleuronectes > Pseudopleuronectes americanus. The sequence goes on from CM076732.1 coordinate 4,503,725, forward strand.
AACAAGACCAGCAGAGGCTGCACAACAACGGTAATTTGAACAGGGGATCGTCTGTATCGTGATGAGCGCTCTGTTTTTTCCATCAGCTTTACTTTGGGAGGACTCTACTGAGTCATCCAACTGGGCCATATAGTGTTTTATACTGTGTGATTCACTTTTTTAAATGTTAATTTGTCATGTGTGGAGTTCACTGCACGTGTGCTGGGAAATAGACAGGCATCTATACTGTGTTTTACACAAACACGCATCTCCTCACCTGAGGTCGTTGGGACTGGAGCAGAAGGAGCATGTGGTCGGGAAAGAAAGATAAGAACAGATATTTAGATTAGTCACCAATCAAACATAATAGCAATTGCATACATCAACTCACATATAACCCGGTATACAAAATAATGTATAAAGCAGTATAGTAGTGTATATAAGTTGCTTACACTCTATACAAAAAGTTGAGGTTTTTTCAAAGATTTAAAATGAAGAAGGAAGAGTGACATCATCTTAAGCAGGCTCAGAAACAGACCTCCTTGATAAACAACAGGTGGAGGTGCACCCGGTGAGATTCCTGGCTGAGGGTACATTTCTTACGGATGTACCATACCCTCGTAGTTCATGGATGGTCCAGGGTGTGGTGAAGCTGAGAGCTGTGGTGGGTATCCTTTTCTCCATCTTCAGATTTCCTGACTAGATAAGAGGAAATTGTCATATTCAATGTTAAATGAACAAGTATGAATGTATTCAATTCAATTCGATTTATATATTTTGACATGTACAGGAAACACATTCTGCCTCAAAGTTCAATGAAATTCTTAATTTGCAAAACCTCTCATCAACGTCAAACATCACTAAACATTGTTGACACAATAGGTTGTAAACGTGTTTTGGGTAAATGTGCACCAGTAACACTGTTGGCAGCAGCAGGGTTAGCTCTGCTGTATCTGAATGTTCAACAATGGTTTTATTGACTATATATTAATTTCATTAGATCAATCAAATGTATTGTTGCCAGAAGAAATACATACAGGAAAAGGTACTGACGGTATATGCTGTACACAAACTGACACTCACACTCACAGTGAATTTTTTAAGTAAAAACATTTTGAGTTTGTAATATAACTGAAGGCTACCACAGGTTCTCTTTTCAGAACTATCAACATTTCTGAGGGATGTAAACTTTCACATGTCTCTTTTGTTCTTACACATACTTGTGAGCATTTATAGACAATAATATATGTCGTACATTAAAGAGCTTTGGGAGAACCTGGAAATGTTATCTAAATGTATTAAATAAATTCTGTGGGTTTTGTACTTTTTTATTTTATTTTATTATTTTCTTGAGTAAGCAGCATTTTAGTTGGTCAAGATGAGGCTCATTGAAACAGTTTTTTTGTAAGTATTACTTTATCCATTAAGGTATTTTCAAAGCACTGTTGTAGTTTTATTGCTACTTTAAATCTTCCTAAAGGCGTCAAATTGATGGAATGTAGTTTAATGTCATGATGTGAACTACATGCACCTATACCTCAACATTGAACTTAAGAATGATATCTGTAACGTTGAAAAGTCGTTCTGGCTCCGGCCGGATGGGAGCGGTTGACAACAGCAGGTGATTCTATGAGTCATTTCCTTTGTGGGCAACAGAGCCCTGAAGGCACATTGTTCTGACAGTAGAAGCTGAGACCTGCTCAGATACTTCTTCAGTGATAAACCAGTATTATTAGTGTATCAGTGCTTCTTTAGTCTTTTTTTGGATCATACAGAAGAATGCAGTGCCACAGTGTATTCTGCTCAGTGTGCTCGTGGTGAACAGGCCCAGTCAGTCCCTGTGTCTCGTCATCAATCCATCCTAAATCCATTAGAGCAACATGAGCCACATGCATTTTCATTCACCACAGTGTTCGTGCTTCGCCATGTTTTGTTTATAAAGTGAGGCTGGAAAATACAACGTCATGAATATCATAAGATATATTCTATAGTACAAATGCTTTTTACACAAAAACAAATATATATCCTATATATAACATCTGTTCCACAGTGGTGGAATTTACAATTCTAACTGGGTGTGTGACTATGCCTCCCTCACATAAACTAATAAGTTTAACAAAATAGCAACAGCATGTCATTGTTATATAGCTTCAAATGTGTTCAATAAGCTTTACTGTACTTTCCAATAACAAGAAGGTCTCTTCTGGAGCTGCCTGGTCCTGACTGATGCAGGAAGAAGACATTTATTGAAGACAGAACAGAAAGATAATTAGAGCATGATTGCCACACTGATTGAAAACATTTTGCACAGAGTATATTCTTTATATTTGTAATTCATTACTTCCGACCAACAGGAACTCAATGATACATGATACAAAGCCAACAATAACAATATCAGTAATCAACGTGTATTGCAAGATAATCAAATAACAGTACTTCACAATATTGGTCAAACTGAAAAAGAATATAAAGAGTCCCCAGAGAGGTAAAGCGCAGGATAGAGATGATTATACCATGCATAATATATAATATTTGGTGTTCGTTTCTGAAAGCAAAATCATTTGTTTGTCTGATTTTTATGTGTTTTTTTAAGATAAAAAAAATTATGCACAAAGCAAGCAAGGAATGCAGAATTAATTTGTTAGAGCAGATGGTGTATTAAATACTGGGAGTCAACAATAAAGACGAGAGCTTTTGAAGGACTCCTTTCTGGCGGTACATGAAGGCACCATCACAACAGCTGAGTTGGGTGAATATTTCCTCATTACCCTACAAATCCTACTGTGTTTTTGCCTCAGGGGAATTCATGTTTCCAGGTCGTTGAGGTAGTCTTCTCCATACGTAAGCATCTGTTTCAGTGCACACACTATCGCAGCGTTCATTTTGTCATTTGTCTCAGTTTCATGACTGTAGTTCTTCAGAAGAAAGATGCAGTTCATTGGAAGGCCCACATGCTGGTAGAGTTGTTCAACCTAAGTCAAAGTAACACAATTATGGTGATCAGTAATCGTACAGCGATGAACAAACATGACATATATGCAGAAAAAGGACATTGTACAAAAACTCCAAAATGTACCTTTTCCTTCAGGTACTTGCTCTTATAGATATTGCTTGTGTCCTTTTTAACCTCGGGACAGGCGTCATCAACTTTGGTGATAATAACCATTTGGGGAATTCCTGTGGACAAAGAAACCTGATCAGTATTTCAAACATTTGTGTCCTGGTATTTTGACTTATAAAATCCAATGTGACCCTGTTAGTCCACGCAGAGAAACAATTGTTGTGCACTCACCCAGTTCACTGGCTGCCAGTCTGACCTCTCTTATCTTCTTCACCATCTCATCAGTTAACCTAGACACTGAGTCCGCAGCAACCACACCCACCAGAACGTGAACTTTGTCTTCCAAAGTGGGATCAGAGTTGTAGCCATTATCTTCCTCCGTCAGTTCTTGGTCAGGGTCAAACTAGAAATCAATCAAATACAATCAGATCATGTTTAATGTAACTTAAAAGTTTTTCTGTGTTTCAACTCATTTGTTTGTCTCGTGCACTTACACACATGCACGCTCATATTGTTAATGTGACACACATTCCTGACGTTGTTCACATTATTTAACTGATGTACATGTGGCTGCCATGTGCCCCAAACTCAGCAATTTGCCAATGGAAAATTGTGATATTTGAAAAAGAAATGTAGGAACAATTTAATTAGTTTTATGAGACAGGAAATGTGCTCATCACGTTTGTCAAATTTCAATAATAATTTCGATAACTCATAAATATAATGCAAATATTGTCTTTTTGGATAAAATTAGACTTTAATTAATGTCAAAATTCACAGTCTTGTACCTTGTAACCTTCTGTCACATGTCCTCTCAGGGCCAGTTTGAGGTCTCCTTTCACAGACTCCAGTGTCAGATCCTTGCTCAAGGCCCATGATGTCATTGAAAACAAAAGAGTAAGTGGCCCCTTGACTTTTGCGAAATTTGAAGGTCTCGTACTGTAAGGCAGAAGGTGCAATTATTTACATCAATGAATCAAAGTAAATATCAGCAGTTGTCTGTGGGCCGATCAGGAATGTGTGGGGAGGCTGGAGAAAGGTGATTTGTATGAACATCCACAGATTAAAACTCTGGGCCTCTAGTTCACACATTAACCTGAAAATGAAATGGGTGCAAGCTATAAGAGTTAACATAGTACTCAGATGATCAACAGACAGATTTAGAAAGATTTGATGTTTCATTTCATTTATTTTGTGCTGACTAGAATTTATTGCTCTGAAACATAAAGACAACATTTGTACAAAACATTTGATAGAAAGTCTTCTGTTTTGACATTTAATATTAGTAGTTTCTCTGTATTTTCATCAGTGAACTACTATTGAAAATGAATTCCTGTGTTTTGTTGTTACCCTCAATGGAGTTTTATCCTTTCCTGTTGTTCATACCTTTCTGGTGAAGCTTTTCCCAGAGATTGCATCTGTCTGAGCTCGACCAGCAGGTCTGCCTTTTAAGACGCTGTCGACAGAGTTGATGAAGCTCGACTTTCCAGCACCAATTGGTCCATAAAGCAGAATCCTGAGATGTTTGACCTGCTCGTTTTCAGGCTGGTAATCTTTCACAAATTCAAGATTGTCCTGGTAATTCCTGTAAATTACAGAAAATCTTAAACAATCAGAATAAAGTGCTGTAATAGTTTTATTAATGATTGCACACATTGCAATTGTAATCTTTTTTCTCTCACACACAAAACAACGAGATGTTTAAGATCATGTGTTGAGCAGCAGAAGCACAAACACTGAGGGCTCAATGGCAACACACTGACTTAATGTTAGATCATACTCACTCTGACACCTTCCTCCATGGCTGCTCTAAGAGTGGTGGTGGAGGAGGTTTTGACACTGGAGGAGGTGTCCGCGGCCTCGGCGGCGGCGATGGCGTAGAATTACCTAAAAAAAAACTGTGATTATTGAGAATGTTTTTTGTGATTGTTCATTTGTTTATTTAGGATATTTGGAAAGTATTACAAGAAGCTGAACATGTAACAGGACTTACCTCCTCCCATTGCTGTAAAGTAGAAGAGTCAGACTACATGTTAATGCAGGAATTCACCGCAGAGGAGGAAGATGCAATCAGATTGTAACTTAAAGGTCCAGTGTGTAAGATGATGGTGAAAGGGATCGATTGGCAGAAAGTCATTATAAAATAATCCTAGTGATGTTTTCACCAGTGTGCTTTATCTAAATTGAACAAATTGTTGTGTATTTACCCTTTAATGGTTATTTTATATCTATTTAGTTTAAATTTGCATAAGGAGCGGGTCCTCTCTACTGAGGCCGCCATGTTTTTTACAGTAGCCCAGACTGGACAAACTTAACTCCTTATGAGTTTGAACCTGTGGTAACTGAAGACTGCCACAAGTTTTATTTCATGATGAAAGGGGAGGTAACGGGTGTTCAGCTGCAACATGCAAGTTCACCACTAGATGTCACTACATTCTACACACTGAAACTTTGAGCATAACTGCTAATACAACAATACAAACTCTTATTTTATATGAGTAAGAATTCCTCTTGTCAAATTCCTATGAGACTACTTATCACCAGCAGCATATTCCGGTTGCGTGATAAAAATGACCCCATGGGGTTTTGCTGTTTATTGACTTTTGCTGTTTAATGAAATAAATAAATAAGTTTAAGCTTGACAGTCACAGTAATAGTTATAATTATAACTTTAATCACAACTTTATTTGTATAGCACTTCTATAAACAAGGTTACAAATGGCTTCACAAAAGTCCATGACAAAAAATGTATGACCTAAAATAAAAGGTATTCCATTCAGTTCAATAGTAGCCACAGACAGTTTGAAGTTCTTACCTTTGCTTATGTGGCTCTGGACAGAGTGACTCTGGAACAAGGAGGAGAAGATGATTTTATAGGCAAAACTTTGACTTTCTTTTTCAGGTTCAGTCTGAAGTCAACAATGTGACCTGAACAAAGTCCAGACCTTTTCTTTGTTCAGACACCCACTCACTCACTGGCAGGGACCCAGGTCAAACCAAATCAAACCAAACTAGTTAAAATGATCATAACCCTATAGAGCATCTGAAACTCATAATCATAACTCTTAATCAATAATTTCCAGGTTGCATCTGGCACCTCATTTGTCATTATATTATCTTTAAATAAATGTTGTGTAATTCTATTCAAAATTGTCTGTTCTGCCACTGTTTTGTTTTTCTTTGACTGTAGTGTGGCTTCTGTTTTAGGACCATGGACAGAAAGGTTACTTAAAGAGGAGGTTGATAACAATGCATTATTTAGGGGTTCATTTCAACATATTAATCATTACGCTACACTGATATAACACTTACACTTGAGGTTATAATAGCATGAGGAGAACTTACCTGATAGAAGAAAATAACTTGATCCTTTATGGTAACCTAAATGTTTCCCCTTCAGTCCTTTCCTTTGAGCTTGTGGCTCTGGACACTCCCTTTTATAGGAGATGAGCAACTTTCACTTTCATTCTCTCTTATGGTTTATCTGAAAGCACGTGACTTCAGATACTTTAATGCTGACTCACTGGCCACTGCATAGTGGATGGGACCTTGTTTTCTGTTTCAATATGATTGTCTAGGTTTATGTTTAATTTTTCATTTTACTGCCTGTAATGAAAGACAAGACATGTACCAATTGTCCACAATGCAGTAAAATTGTTTTACAGCAACAATAATTAATGTATCGTATCATAATTTGGTGGGTCTTTTATTCATTATTTGCAAAAGTATATGATTATGGTCATGATTAAAGTTGTGTTAGTAAATTGGGCCTTGTTCCCACTTGCTTGCTGCAGATGGAAAGCAGCTGGGAGGTGATGGGTCGATGAGGAGATGGGGAAACAGCAAGGAGAGAATGAGGGAGACTTTGTGCCACAGCCCAGAGAAAGAGAGCAGGAGAACTTGTTTAATCAGCGAATATTTCTCCCATGTTTTGTTTTCTCTCTAGAGTCTCAGATCAATACAGACTCCAGCAGGAGCAACTTGTAGCTTTGTCGGCAGATGAGCCTTTTTCCATGTGGCTCCTTTTTGAAATTTGAGCACCTGCCCCTCTAAAGGTCAATGGACAGCCATGTGTGTGTGTGTGTGTGTGTGTGTGTGTGTGTGTGTGTGTGTGGATGTGTGTGTGTGGGGGGGGGTTAAGGTGTGCAAAATTAACCAAAGGCATTTAGAGGTGAACAAAGAAGATTAACCTAATCATAACAAATCATGTGAGGATACATTTGTACACACACTTTTGAGAATTTAAACAAATAGTTAATTGCACGTACACATGCTTTTCATTCACTTGATGCATAGATCATTATGTAAAAGTAAGAAATCCTCTTTAGCTTGATAGTCACAGTTGTAGTAAGAGACAGATGCAAGTCCTCATAAGCCTCATGAGGGAGAGACTCTGCAAACAATAACAGGAGAAATTGCTTTAATAGGAAACACTTTGTCAAGAAAGATCGAGATATTATCGCTTAAAGCATGAGCTAAGAATAGAAAGTACATAATGTTTCCTTGTGTACACTGGGAGTTAACAATTCACTTTCTTTTCCCGCAACCTGAAAACCTATATTCAGTCTCTGCCTGCAACAAGGATATAGCACACCCTGGTGGTGGACACAGGAAGATCCAAATCGTGTGTTTCATGGTTATGACAGTTGACTGAAATATAACCAAACCAAAACAAAAAGTTAAGTAGTCTAACAATTACATAATTATTACAAAGTTATTACTTGAGGTGTCAACATCACCTCAAGTAGTGTCTGCATGTAACATTGTTGGACTGAAACCAGGAGTCCCAATTCTTTCAATGCTTGACCTTTTATTTTCCACGTCATTATGTCTCATTTAAAACCAGTTAACGTTGACAAAAATAAATCTCTGTGAAATTGCACAGAAGCATCAAAAAGGCATTTTTGATTCTACTTTGTTGCCCTGCAAATTATCCTAGCAACTTTCACTTTCATTCTCTCTCATGGTTTATTGGAAAGCACGTGACTTCAGATACTTTAATGCTGGCTCACTGGCCTCTGCATATGGAGGACCATACATGACTTAAGTATGAATGTATAAATAAATGTATAAATAAATGAATAAATAAATAAAAAATAAATAAAGTAATCAATACAGAAGTAAATAAATAAATACGTCAATAACAACAGAAATGTCTAAATAAATGTCTTAAATATATTTGCACATTTATTTATTCCCTGATACATTTCATTTTCATTTTCAGTGTCCTTATGCTAATGAGAAAGGCGGGCCTAACCGCAGTCTCATGCAGGATTGGTCACATATTTATTTTGTTATTTCTGTATTAATTAATTAATTTCCTTTTTTATTTATTCATTTATGTATTCATTTATTCTTAAGTCATGTATGGTCCTCCATATATGCATGGTGGATAGGACCTTGTTTTCTGTTTCAATACTATTGTCTAGGTTTAATTTTTAATTTTATTGTCTGTAATGAAAGACATCTACCAATTGTCCACAATGCAGTAAAATTGTTAGACAGCAACAATAATTAATGTAGTCTATCATAATTCTCCTTGAGTAAGCAGCATTTTAGTTGGTCAAGATGAGGCTCATTGAAACAGTTTTTTTTGTAAGTATTACTTTAATCCATGAAGGTATTTTCAAAACACTGTTGTAGTTTAATTGCTACTTTAAGTCTCACTAAAGGTGTCAAATTGATGGAGTGTAGTTAAATGTCATAATGTAGAAATACAAAGTGAACTACATGCACCTATACCTCAACAGTGAACTTCAGAATGATATCTGTAACGTTGAAGAAAAGTCGGTCTCGCTCCGGCCGGATGGGAGCGGTTGACAACAGCAGGTGATTTTATGAGTCATTTCCTTTGTGGGCAACAGAGCCCTGAAGGCACATTGTTCTGACAGTAGAAGCTGAGACCTGCTCAGATACTTCTTCAGTGATACAACCAGTATTATTAGTGTATCAGTGCTTCTTTAGTCTGTATTTGGATTATACAGAAGAATGCAATGCCACAGTGTATTCTGCTCAGTGTGCTCGTGGTGAACAGGTCCAGTCAGTCCCTCACACAAACTAATAACTTAAAAAAAATAGCAACAGCATGTCATCGTTATATAGATTAAAATGTGTTCAATTCACTTTACTTTACCTACCTGTGACTTTCCACTAACAAGAAGGTCTCTTCTGGAGCTGCCTGGTCCTGAATGATGCAGGAAGAATGAGAGTAAAACTGAGAGAGTCCCGGAAGAAGAAATTTATTGAGGACAGTACAGAAAAATGATTAGAGCATGATTGCCACGCTGATTGAAAACTAAGTAGAGAAAGGGATATCTGTAAAGCTGCATCTTCTCAGCAAAGATTTACATTTTTTTTTGCACAGAGTATATTTTTTATATTTGTACTTCATTACTTCTGACCACCAGGAACTCAATGATACATGGTATAAAGCCATCAATAACAATATTATTAATCAACTTATATTGCAAGAACGTCAAATAACAGTACATAACAGTATTGGTCAAACTGAAAAAGAATATAAAGTGTGCCCAGAGAGGTAAAGCGCAGGATTGAGTGATTAAATCATACATAATAATTAATATTTGCTGTTCATTTTTTTACCATAAACAAAAAGGAAGCAGAGACCAAGCAAGGAAGCAAAATGCATTTGTTAGAGCAGGTGATGTATTAAATACTGGGAGTCAACAATAAAAACGGGAGCTTTTGAATAACTCCTTTCCTGCGGCACGTGAAGGCACCATCACAACAGCTGAGTCATTGAACAGATCACGTGATGACATCACACCAAGCTAAAGACATAATGACAGAGCATTGTCCTGCTATCATGCAAAGTCTCAATGAGAAAAATGATATAAAGAGTTTAAGACCTAATTTTTATGCATTTTTATTCCATATTTCATGATTCAAGCTTGCCTGCTTGCCAAAGACAGTAACATTGGATGAATTTTTCCTCATTCCCCTACAAATCACCTTCTGTGTTTTTGCCTCAGGAGTATTCATATTTACTGGTCGTTGAGGTAGTCTTCTCCATACTGAAGCATCTGTTTCAGTGCACACACTATCGCAGGGTTAATTTTGTCATTTGACTCAATTTCATGACTGTAGTTCTTCACAAGGAAGATGCAGTTCAGTGGAAGGCCCAGCAGCTGGTGGAATTGTTCAACCTAAGTCAAAGTAACAACATTTATGTTGATCAGTAATCGTACAGTGATGAACAAACATGACGTATATGATGAAAAATGACATTGTGCAATAAATCCAAAATGTACCTTTTCCTTCAGGTACTTGCTCTTATAGATATTGCTTGTGTCCTTTTTAACCTCGGAACAGGCTTCATCAACTTTGGTGATAATAGCCATTTGGGGAATTCCTGTCGATAAAGAAACCTGATCAGTATTTCTAACATTTGTGTCCTGGTATTCTGACTCATACAATCCAATGTGGCACTTGCAGTCCATGTAGAGAAACAGTTGTTGTGCACTCACCCAGTTCACTGGCTGCCAGTCTGACCTTTCTAATCTTCTTCACCATCTCATCACTTAACCTAGACATTGCGTCCGCAGGAACAACACACACCAGAACGTGAACTTTGTCTTCCAAAGTGGGATCGGAGTTGTAGCAATCATCACCCCTCATCAGTACTTGTTCAGGTTTGAACTAGAATCCAATCAGATAATATTTAATGTAACTTAAAGTTTTTCTGTGTTTGACCTCAGTTGTTTGTCTCGTGCACAGTAACACCTGCACGCTCATATTGTTAATGTGACACACATTCCTGACATTGTTCACAAGATTTAACTGACTAACTAAGATAAATATAAAATAAATATTGTTTTTGTGAGTTAAAATTAGACTTTAATAAAATGTAAAAGTTCAAAGTGTTGTACCTCGTAACCGTCTTTCACGTGTCCTCTCAGGGCCAGTTTGAGGTCATTCACATTGATTCCACTGTCAGAATCTTGCTCAAGGCCCATGATGTCATTGAAAACAAAAGAGTATTTGGCCCCAGGACTTTTGCGAAAGTTGAAGGTCTCGTACTGTAAGGCAGAAGGTGCAATTATTAACATCAATGAATCAAAGTAAATATCAGCAGTTGTCTGTGGGCCGATCAGGAATGTGTGGGGAGGCTGGAGAAAGGTGATTTGTATGAACATCCACAGATTAAAACTCTGGGCCTCTAGTTCACACATTAACTTGACATTTAAATGTACTCAGATGATCAACATAAAGATTTAGAAAGATTTAATGTTTCATTTTATTTATTTTGTGCTGACTAGAATTTATTGCTCTGAAACATAAAGACAACATTTGTACAAAACAATCAATATAAATCTTCTGGTTTGACATTTTAGTTTCTCTGTATTTTCATCAGTGAACTACTATTGAAAATGGGTTCCTGTGGTTTGTTACTGTTAGGGAAATGTAACATGTGACCATGATATAATCATGTTTATTTCCCCTTTGATTGATCATGATTGAATCTCTAACAAATGTAACCTTGATCATGCTGTCTCCTGTTGAACTGAATGAGTGTTGGCCCGATTAGTCTAGAAACAGTAACTTGATTAGTCTTACCACGTTACCTAATTACTCCAGTCACAGTAATCTAATTAGTCCAGACACAGTGTGACAGTAATTTACTATTCAGGCAAATTATTGTTTTAAGGAACTACTTTGATGTTAAGAAAGATGAGCAAATGTTTCCCTGAGAAGTCAGGGTGTTGCTCAGGTAACTGATCCTCACCCACAGGGTCACCTAACAAAGACTTTACAGCAAGGGGGATTTTTTGTGGTTGTAAATATTGAGAAAGGGGATCTGGAAAACAGATGTTACACTCCAGGGGTCTGAGACAGAGTAGGGGACAGGATATTGGTCACCTATTTCTTAACATCAAAGGGGCTGATCGATAAGTTTGTCCCTCTCTAGGAGGAGCTTGAAGATGTTTAAAATGCTGCTTTTTATATCATTAACTGTTCAACAACCCCCTCCCGAATGGGTGGGGTTAGCCAAATGTATAAATACAAACCACTGTTTTCTGTCTGTGTGCATATTACAAACTCAACTCTGTTGTATGCATCATGCTCTGAGCATTAAAGTGTGACAATACTGTAAGAGAATTGTGTCTCGTTTCCTCATTGCTAAGGTGGGATTGTAGAAATTGCCACAACATTACCCTCAATGGAGATTTATCCTTTCCTGTTGTTAATACCTTTTTGGTGTAGCTGCTCCCAGAGATTGCATCTGTCGGAGCTCGACCAGCAGATTGGCCTCTTACAACGGTGTCGACAGAGTTGATGAAGCTCGACTTTCCAGCACCAACTGGTCCATGAAGCAGAATCCTGAGATGTTTGACTTGTTTGTTTTCAGGCTGGTAAGATTTCACAAAGTCAAGATTTTCCCTGTACTTCCTGTAAATTACAGAAAATCTGAATAAAGTGCTGTATTACCTTTATTAATGATTGCACAATATTGCAATTGTGATCTTTTTTTTTGTCACACACAACAACGAGATGTTTAAGACCATGTGTTGAGTAGCAGAAGCACAAACACTGAGGGCTCAATGGAAACACACTGACTGAATGTTTGATCATACTCACTCTGACACCTCCCTCCATGGCTGCTCTAAGAGTGGTGATGGAGGTGGAGGATCTTTAGACTCACTTGATCCCATTGCTGTAAAGTAGGACAGTCAGACTACATGTTAATGCAGGAATTCACCCAGTGGAGAAAAATGCATTCAGATTGTAACTTAAAGGTCCAGTGTGGAAGATGATGGTGAAAGTGGTGTGCTTCATCTAAATTGAACAAATTCAACAAAATACCCATGAATGTTTCCTTTCAATTTATATACTTTTACATTCACATAAGGAGTTGGTTCACTGTACGGACGAAGCCATGTTTGTTACAGTAGCCCAGACTGGACAAATTAAACTCCTTATGAGTTTGAACCTGTGGTAACTGAAGACTGCCACAGGTTTTCTTTAATGATGAAAGGGGAAGTAACGGGTGTTCAGCTGCAACATGCAAGTTCACCACTAGATGTCACTACATTCTACCTGAACCTTTAAGCATAACTGCTAATACAACAATACAAACTCTTATTTTATTTGAGTAAGAATTCTTCTTGTCAAATTCCTATAAGACTACTTATTACCAGCAGAATATACTGGTAACGTGATAAAAATGACCCCATGGGGTTTTGCTGTTTATTGACTTGAAGTAAATAAATAAGCTTAAGCTTGACAGTCACAGTTATAGTAATAATATTAACTTTAATCATGACTTTATTTGTACAGCACTTCTATAAACCAGGGTTACAAAGGGCTTCACAAAAGTCCATGACAAAAAATGTATGACCTAAAAGGTATTCCATTCAGTTCAATAGTAGTAACAGACAGATTGAAGTCCTTACCTTTGCTTATGTGGCTCTGGACAGAGTGACTCTGGAACAAGGAGGAGAAGATGATTTTATAGGCAAAACTTTGACTTTCTTTTTCAGGTTCAGTCTGAAGTCAACAATGTGACCTGAACAAAGTCGAGCCCTTTTCTTTGTTTAGACACCCACTCACTCGCTGGCAGGGACCCAGGTCAAACCAAATCAAACCAAACTACTCAAAATGATCGTAAACCTATAGAGCATCTGAAACTCAAAAACATAACTCTTAATCAATAATTTCCAGGTGGGATCTGGCACCTCATCTGTCATTATAATATCTTTAAATAAAAGTGTAGTTCTATTCAAAATTGTCTGTTCTGCCACTGTTTTGTTTTTCTCTGACTTTAGTGTGGCTTCTGTTTTAGGACCATGGACAGAAAGGTTACTTAAAGAGGAAGTTGATAAACAGACAGAACATATATCATCATAAACAAGGCATTATTTATGGGTTCATTTCAACATATTAATCATTACGCTACACTGAAATAACACTGACACTTGAGGTTATAATAGCATGAGGAGAACTTACCCAATAGAAAAAAAGAGCAGCACTCCCTTTTATAGGACATGAGCAACTTTCACTTTCATTCTCTCTTATGGTTTATCTGAAAGCACGTGACTTCAGATACTTTAATGCTGACTCACGGGCCACTGCATGGTGGATGGGACCTTGTTTTCTGTTTCAATATGATTGTCTAGGTTTATGTTTAATTTTTCATTTTACTGTCTGTAATGAAAGACAAGACATGTACCAATTGTCCACAATGCAGTCAAATTGTTAGACAGCAACAATAATTAATATATTCTATCATCATTTAAGGGTGGTCTTTTATTGATTATTTGCAAATTAGATGATTATGTTCAGGATTTTTGTTGCGATAGTAAATTGGGCCTTGTTTCCACTTACTTTCTGCAGATGGAAAGCAGTTGAGAAGGGATGGGTCAGATGAGGAGATGGGGAAACAGCAAGGAGAGAATGAGGGAGACATTGCGCCACAGCCCAGAGAGAGAGTGCAGGAGAACTTGTTTAATCAGTGAATATCTCCCATGTTTTGTTTTATCTCTTGAGTCTCAAATCAATACAGACTCCAGCAACAGCATCAACAGTGACAGCAGCAATCTGTGTTTGTGTGTGTGTGTGGTTTTAAGGTGTGCAAAGTTAACCAAAGGCGTTTAGGATACATTTGTACACACACTTTTGAGAATTTAATCAATTCTCAAACAACTAACAACTTTCATTTTCTTTTCCCGCAACCTGAAAAACCTATACAGTCTATGCCTTCACCAAGGGACATAGCACACCCTGGTGGTGGACACAGGAAGATCCAAATCGTGTGTTTCATGGTTATGACAGGTAACTGAAATATAACCAAACCAAAACAAAACGTTAATTAGTGTAACTGTAAAATAATTATTACAAAGTTGTTATTAATCATTTTGTATTACTTCAACATCACCTCAAGTAGTTACTGCATATCAGGAGTTCCAATTCTTTCAACGCTGACCTTTTATTTTCCACATCATTATGTCTCGTTTAAAACCAGTTAGGCTTGACAAAAATAAAACTCTGTGAAATTGCACTGAAACATCACAAAGACAGTTTTGATTTCACTTTGTTGCCTTTCAAATTATCCTCTTGAAATAAAACTAGCACCAGAAATGAAAGATTTTACCTTTTCTTTTTACCAAAGCGAATGATATGAAAACAATATAGAAATAATAACAGTGTAAATCTGCAATGCTGCAAACAACACGGAAGCTAGCTTACAAACTAAGAGTTTTACGTCCTTTGTTTAAAAGACAAACATTTACTGTATATATAACTGAATAGAAATAATTGGCCAAAAATATACATGGCCATTTTTGATTCGTAATAGATCAACGTTGTAGAGCAAGTCAAACCACTAATAAGCCACTGCATGAGTAGGTTCTGAGTCCTTCTCTTATTCACAGTCAGGATAGTTTCACATTCACTTGTATAAGTAGATGACTCTGTGGCAGGATGGACAGAGATGCTCCACATCTTTGCAGGAATCAATGCAGAACGGGATGCAGCTGCATAGAAAACATCTATGAGGAGAACAAAGGGAGTCAGGACTTAACAACCAGTTTCTCCTTACAACAGTAACTTCTAAAACAGAATCTTTTGTCTCTTTACTTTTTCTTATCCTGAGTTGAGGAAGTCTCCCTGTGTTTTCCATAAGATATCACCTAATTGAAACTATGTGCAGTAAGTTTTAATCAAAACGATCAATTTACCCAAAGATGGTGAGGCCGAAGCAGACGGCCCACGTCAGGTGGCCTGCTTTGTGCTCCGTGGTGGTGACCACAGTCTGGTAGCAATTAGGACACAGCATTTGTCCTGGGGCGTCCTGCAGTGCAGGTGTCACGTCCACATGAGTGACTGAGGATGAGAAATGCACATCACGGTGAAATTATTAGAAACATAAAACCAATTGCATACGTCAACTTACATATAACTTTCTAAAAATAATAATGTATAAAGTAGTATAGTAGTGTATATAAGTTGCCTACACACTATACAAACAGTTGAGCTTTTTTTAAGGGTGTGAAATGAAGAAGGAAAAGTAACATCATCATAACCCTTTTGATGGATTGCTTCCCCTGGCATATTATGACACACACGTAGGGCAATAGACACGTGAGCAGCCCTAGCAGATGTATTTGTTACACCAGCAGCACACGGTGCAAGTTTTTTCAGTCTTTTTTCCTGGGGCATATCTGACACCTCTTCCTTTTATTCGACCTGAACGGGGCTGCTGCTAGGGCCATGGAAGAGGCTGGACGCTCAGGTTGAGTGTCAATGCGGACTATAGCTCTTGGTGCGGTGGCGGCTCTTCCGGCTTTCACAACCGCGGCGGACACATCTGTGCGGGGGATACGCTCCCTTCGTTAGATGAACGGAGAAACAAGAGCCTTTCCCAGCTGCTCTAGCAACACCCTCCGCTTGTTCAGCTTGCCCAGCATCCAGTCTGGGTTGATCTCTTTCCATATCACAAAGGTGTTGTGAAGGAGACTTTGATAATGTTGTGAAAGACAACCATGGGCCAGCGCGCAGTCATCCTCCTGCAGATGTCTGTTCCGATCACCTTGTGTAGGTTGTCCACAGCACTTTTGCTGCGGTTGTAGTCCAGGACGATAACCGGTTTCCCGTCTGGGCGGCCGCTGACGTCGACCTTGGTGTGCAGCGTTCTCAGGAGCAACACGTTCCTTTTTTTCTTTGGGATGTAAGATACCAGAGTGGCGGTGGGCGTGAATGCAAACTTGGATGAGAACACCTCTCTTCCCCTGAATGTGAGCAGCCCGATCGGGAGCTCGGGCTTGTTCTTCAGAACTTTGCCGACCAAAGTGATCTTACTCTCCAGCAGCTGCCATGCGAGTTCGTAGGAGGTGAAGTAATTGTCGCATGTGACATTACGACCGTGTAGTCCCTCCGCACTACACGCAACCCCAAGTTCCGTTCTGGGCGTCCGTTGCCTGGCTTTCGGGTGTACACTTGCATCTTCCAAGCGCAGCTGGATTTTGCACGCAGGTCGGTCTCATCCATCCCTTTCCATTCGTCATCGTATTTTCGACAACCCTCCCGGTTCATCATCTCCAGGATGATGTTCTCTACCGTCGGCGTGATGAACAGGCGTAACGTCGAGGCCATGTCACTGGCGCGGGACTTTGTGTGCATCGTGGGGCCCGGACAAAGGTCTCTCTTTCCACGAGTCCGGTGAGGTTGGTGGTGCAGTCGTGGTCTTGTCCCTCTTCTTCTTCATCCAAGTATGACAAATCTGCAGAAGCATCACCCACTGGGTAGTAGTCCTTGTTGTCTCCATTGTCTTCTACCTCATCATCCGAGTTGTCCTCCACATCGTCCTCAAAGTCGTCTCTGTCTTCTTCCCGGTCTGCTACTCCATCTGGTTATCCGTCCACTTCAGGCTCAGATGAGGGATCCTCAGAGAATAGCTCTTTCAATTGTGCAAACGCGCCGACGTGATATCGAGGCATGGTCAGGGAGGGTGGCACACGGTGAATGGTACACTGGCTTCTTTATATACCCCTCTAGATTACAATTGGAATCAGGTTTGTGTCTGACTGACGCCACATTGCAGCACCCCTGCGCCCTCCGTGGGGGTCTAATTGCCCCCCCAGAAGAATCGAGAATGACAATCCATTTGTCTCAACTACACCCAGGAGAATTGGATAATAACAATCCTTGGGTTACCCTAACCCTCTACTTGAACAGCCAAGGCTTGCGGATGATCACAGGCATGCACACACACACGCACACTCTGGGTCAATTAGACACAATGAACAACACGAGGTTAATCAGCGACCTCAGAAACAGACCTCCTTGATAAACAACAGGTTGAGGTGCACCCGGTGAGAGTCCCTGTTGAGGGTACATTTCTTGCGGATGTGCCATACCCCCTTGGTTCATGGGTGGTCCAGGGTATGGTGGAGCTGAGGCCTGTGGTGGGTTTCCCTCCTCCATCGCCAGATTTCCTGACTGGATGAGAGGAAATTAGAGTATGAATGTATTCAATTCAATTCATATTTTATGACATTTACTGGAAACACATTCTGCCTCACACTTCAATGAAATTTTAATTTGCGAAACCTCTCAGCAACGTCAAACATCACTAAACAATACAATAGTTTGTAAATGGTATTTGGGTAAATGTGACAGGGAAGTGGTGAAGCAGATGGACCGGGGATGCAGAGTTTTAAACAAAAGGTGTCTTTTTAATAGGTGTAAGTATTTAACACCAAAAGCACAAAGGGCAAAACACTGGAGGCTTCCACGAAGATGCAGAGGACGGGAGCTCAGGAGCCAAGGCAGAACAAAAAGCACAGGAGACGAAGCAAAGGAGATCACGACAAACATTTCGACAACGAACCGACCAGGACAAAGGGAAGCACAGACACTTATATACAGACACAGGGAAGGCAGGGGCAATTAGACACAGGTGCAACACATGTGGACTGGCACAGACAATCACCGACAGAAGTGAAAACAGAAAACTCACACAAGGAACAGAGACTACAAAATAAAACAGGAAACAGAAACACAGAGTGTGAAAACATGAAATAACTCAAACATACACATTTACTAAATAAACAGAAAACACTTCAAACAGAGGGAGAACCTAAACCATAGAAAATACCAAACTGTGACAGAACCCCCCCCAGAACAAATACATACAGGAAAATGTACTGACGGTATAAGCTGTACACAAACTTTTGAGTTTGTATTATTACTGAAGGCTACCATATGTTCTATTTTCAGAACCATCAACATTTCAGTTTTTATTATTAAAATTTTTTTTTGTAAGTATTACTTTAATCCAGGAAGGTATTTTCAAAGCACTGTTATAGTTTTATTGCTTCTTTAAATCTTACTTAACGTGTCAAATCAATGGAGTGTAGTTAAATGTCATGATGTAGAAGTACAAAGTGAACTACATGCACCTATACCTCAACATTGAACTCAAAAACGATAACTTTAACGTTGAAGAAAAGTAGGTCTCGCTCTGGCCGGATGTGAGCGGTTGACAACAGCAGGTGATTTTACGAGTCATTTCCTTTGTGGGCAACAGAGCCCTGAATGCACATTGTTCTGACAGTAGAAGCTGAGACCTGCTCAGATACTTCTTCAGTGAAACCAGTATTATTAGTGTATCAGTGCTTCTTTAGTCTTTTTTTGGATCATATAGAAGAATGCAATGCCACAGTGTATTCTGCTCGGTGTGCTCGTGGTGAACAGGCCCAGTCAGTCCCTGTGTCTCGTCATCAATCCATCATAAATCCATTAGAGCAACATGAGCCACATGCATTTTCATTCACCACAGGACTCGTGCCTCTCCCTATTTTGTTTGAACAGTGAGGCTGGAAATTACAACGTCATGTATATCAAAAGATATATTCTATAGTACAAATGCTTTTAACATTAAAACATATATACATGCAGACAGCATCTTTTTCAGTTGTGGAATATATCATTTGAACTGGGTGAATGACTATGCCTCCCTCACACAAACTAATAACTTTAACAAAATAGCAACACTATGTCATCGTTATATAGCTTCAAATGTATTTAATAAAATTACTGTACCTACCTGTGACTTTCCACTAACAAGAAGGTATTTTCTGGAGCTGCCTGCTACTGACTGATGCAGGAAGAACGAGAGTAAAACTGAGAGAGTCCCGGAAGAAGAAATTTATTGAGGACAGTACAGAAAGATAATTAGAGCATGATTGCCACACTGATTGAAAACTAAGTAGAGCTAAAGCCAACAATAACAATATTATGAATCAACTTATATTGCAAGAACATCAAATAACAGTACATCACAATATTGGTCAAACTGAAAAAGAATACAAAGTGTCCCCAGAGAGGTTAAGCGCAGGGTAGAGATGATTATATTATACAGAATATATCATATTTGTCTGTTTGTCTCTTTGAAAATCATTTGTTCCTCTGATTTTTTTAGTTTTTCTTAAATAAACAAAATGATTGAGAGACCAAACAAGGAATGCAAAATTTATTTGTTAGAGCAGGTGATGTATTAAATACTGGGATTCAACAAAAAAAACAAGAGCTTTTGAAGGACTCCTTTCCGGCGACACGTGAAGGCACCATCACAACAGCCAAGTTGTTGACCAGATCAAGTGATGACATCACACCAAGCTAACGACGTAAAGACAGAGCATTGTCCTGCTATTGTGCATAGTCTCAATGAGAGAAATTATATAAAGGCTTCAGGACTTAATTTTTATGCATTTTTTATTCCATATTTAATGCTTCAAGCTTGCCTACTTGCAAAAGACAGAAAACATTGTCTGAATATTTCCTCATTCACCAACAAATGGCCTACTGTGTTTTTGCCTCAGGGGAATTCATGTTTCCAGGTCGTTGAGGTAGTCGTCTCCATACAAAAGCATCTGTTTCAGTGCGCACACTATTGCAGGGTTAATTTTGTCATTTGACTCAATTTCATGACTGTAGTTCTCCACAAGGAAGATGCAGTTCATTGGAAGGCCCAGCTGCTGGTGGAATCTTTCAACCTAAGTCAAAGTAACAAATTTTATGTTGATCAGTAATAGTACAGCATATTGACTTATATGCAGAAAAATTACATGTGCAAAAACTCCAAAATGTACCTGTTCCTTCAGGTACTTGCTCTTATAGATATTGCTTGTGTCCTCTGCGACCTTGGGACAGGCTTCATCAACTTTGGTGAGAATAGCCAGTTTGGGGAATTCCTGTCGATATAGAAACCTGATCAGTATTTCAAACATTTGTGTCCTGGTATTTTAATTCATAACAATCCAATGTGACACTATCAGTCCACACAGAGAAACAATTGTTGTGCACTCACCCAGTTCACTGGCTGCCAGTCTGACCTCTCTAATCTTCTTCACCATCTCATCACTTAACCTAGACACTGCGTCCACAGGAACAACACCCACCAGAACGTGAACTTTGTCTTCCAAAGTGGGATCGGAGTTGTAGCCATCATCACCCTCCATCAGTTCTTGGTCAGGGTTTCGAACTATAAATCGATCATATACAATCAGATAATATTTAACTGATTCTTCTTTTTCTGTGGTTGACTTCATTTGTTTGTCTCGTTTACACGATTTAACTGATGTACATGTGCAATGTGTCCCCAAACTCAGCAATTTGCCAATATAAAAGTTTGTTATATGAAAAAGAATTTAGTTTGTTTTATGCTACAGAAATTGATCATCACTTTTGTCAAATTTTTAATAATAATTTTGATAACTGAGAAAAATATGAAAACAAATATATTTGTTTTTGTTTTCAGACTTTAATTAATGTCAAAGTTCACAGTGTTGTACCTTGTAACCTTCTTTCACGTGTCCTCTCAGGGCCAGTTTGAGGTCTTTCACAGGGACTCCACCGTCAGAATCTTGCTCAAGGCCCATGATGTCATTGAAAACAAAAGAGTATTTGGCCTCTGGATTTTTGTGAAATTTGAAGGTCTCGTACTGTAAGGCAGAAGGTGCAATTATTAACATCAATGAATCAAAGTAAATATGAACAGTTGTCTGTGGGCCGATCAGGAATGTGTGGGGAAGCTGGAGAAAGGTGATTTGTATGAACATCCACAGATTAAAACTCTGGGCCTCTAGTTCACACATTAACCTGAACTTTAAATGGGTGCAAAGCTATAAGAGGTGAACAATATGTACTCAGATGATCAACATACAGATTTAGAAAGATGTAATGTTTCATTTCGTGTAGCTTGTGCTGACTAGAATTTATTGCTATTAAATATAAAGACAACATTTGTACAAAACCTTCGCTAGAAAGCTGCTGTTTTTGACATTTTAATATTAAGAGAAGTTCTTTTGGTTTGTTACCCTCAATGGAGTTTTATTCTTTCCTGTTGTTCATACCTGTTTGGTGAAGCTATTCCAAGAGATTGCATCTATCTGAGCTCGACCAGCAGATCTGCCTTTTAAAACGCTGTCGACAGAGTTGATGAAGCTCGACTTTCCAGCACCAATTGGTCCATAAAGCAGAATCCTGAGTTGTTTGACCTGTTTGTTTTCAGGCTGGTAAGATTTCACAAACTCAAGATTGTCCTTGTACTTCCTGTAAATTACAGAAAATCAGAATAAAGAGCTGTATTACTTTTATTAATGATTGGACAACATTGCAATTGAGGGTTTTTTTGTGACACACACAACAACGAGATGTTTAAGACCATGTGTTGAGTAGCAGAAGCACAAACTCTGAGGGCTCAATAGAAACACACTGACTGAATGTTAGATCATACTCACTCTGACACCTCCCTCCATGGCTGCTCTAAGAGTGGTGAAGGAGGGGACACTGGAGGAGCTTTAGACTTACCTCCTCCCATTGCTGTAAAGTAGCACATTCAGACTACATGTTAATGCAGGAATTCACCCAGTGGAGAAAGACACATTCAGATTATTTACTTAACGATCCAGTGTGTAAGATGATGGTGAAAGGGATCTATTGGCAGAAACTGATTATAAAATAATCCTATTGATATTTTCACTTGTGTGCTTCATCTAAATTGTACAAATAATTGTTTCTTTACCTTTTAAAGGGCATTTTATATTTAAATACTTTAAATTGAAATAAGGAGCGGGTCCTCTACGGAGGTAGCCATGTTTTTTACAGTAGTCCAAACTGGACAAACTAAACTCATAATGAGTTTGAACCTGTGGTAACTCAAGGCTGACACAGGTTTTCTTTCATAATGAAAGGGTAGGTAAGGGGTGTTCAGCTGCAACATGCAAGTTCACCACTAGATGTCACTACATTCTACACCTTCTGCGTTTTCAGGGGCCAACAAGCGCAAGAGCCCTCGCGGGCCCCTTACGTGCTTTTGTCTGTCGCCCAATTTTTCTAACTACACGGCAAAGCTCCGCATGCCTCACATAGCCCGCAAGGCTGTGATTTGTCTGCTAACTACATCCTTAGCAGACCATACTATTAGTAATAGTAATAATAATAACTTAAATCATAACTTTATTTGTATACCACTTCTATAAACAAGGTTACAAAGGGCTTCACAAAAATCCATGGCAAAATATGAATGAACTCAAATAAAAGGTATTCCATTCAGCTCAATAGTAGTAACAGACAGATTGAAGTCCTTACCTTTGCTTATGTGGCTCTGGACAGAGTGACTCTGGAACAAGGAGGAGAAGATGATTTTATAGGAAACACTTTGACTTCCTTTTTCAGGTTCAGTCTGAAGTCAACAATGTGACCTGAACAAAGTCCAGACCTTTTCTTTGTTCAGACACCCACTCACTCGCTGGCAGGGACCCAGGTCAAACCAAATCAAACCAAACTAATTAAAATGATCGTAACCCTATCGAGCATCTGAAACTCATAATCATAACTCTTAATTAGTAATTTTCAGGTTGGATCTGGTACCTCATTTGTCATTATAATATCTTTAAATAAATGTTGTGTAATTCTATTCGACTCTTTGACTGTAGTTTGGCTTCTGTTTTAGGACCATGGACAGAAAGGTTACTTAGAGAGGAGGTTGATAAACAGATGGAACATATATCATCATCATAAACCAAGTATTATTTATGGGATCGTTTCAACATAGTTATCATTACACTACACTGAAATAACACTTACACTAAAGGTTATAATAACATGAGGAAAACTTACCCACTAGAAAAAAAATTACTGGATCCTTTATGGTAACTTAAATGATTCCCCTTCAGTCCTTTCCTTTGAGTTTGGGGCTCTGGATACTCGCTTTTATAGGAGATGAGCAACTTTCAATTTCATTCTCTCACATGGTTGTGGAAAGCATGTGACAATAAATTAATGCTGACCCTTCTATTCTGTTTCGATATTTTAAAAACTAGTAAAAACTCAGTGTCTGGTTTTTTGCTTCATCTGAGACTTTCATTAGTGCCTGTAATCAAAGACAAGACGTGTACCAGTTGATCACAATACAGTTAAAATATATACGTTTTTAATGTATTCTATCATAATTTAAGGTGAGTCTATTATTGATCAGTTGGAAAAGTAGATGATAATGTTTTTGATTTTGTTGCGATGCTAAATTGGGCCTTGTTCCCTCTTGCTTTCTTCACATGGAAAGCAGCTGTGAGGTGATGGGTTGGATGAGGAGATGGAGAACAGCGAGGAGAGAATGAGGGAGACATTGTACCGCAGCCACAGCAGAAGTAATATATTGATGACAGTACAGACAATTTGTTAGAGCATGATTCTCACACTGATTGAAAACTAAGAAGAGGAAGGGATATTTGTTTTCTCCAGTACGACACAGAGTTGTATGATGCCTCTTCCTCTTTTCTCCTCCCATATTGCACGTATTCAACTTAATTCCACTTATTCCACTAAAACTGGATTGGTCAGGATCTAATTATCGGCATAGTATGACAGTGTTTGTTGGATTGGTGCTCAAATATTGACCAGTGTTTGTAATAAGAGCAATAAAGAAAGAACTTAGTGGGAGAGAGAGTATGTGGGTTTTGCCGACATGATTACTGTTAACACTGATCGCTGAGTGAATTTCTGTCAGCGATCCCAGAGAAATCACTGCAAATCACTAGAGAATTCACACACTACGCTACATTCATGAAGTACTGGAGTATCACTGAGTACTGTGACTCTAGTTGTCACACAGGTCACAAATCCATTGAGTAACACGAGGGAACAAATCCAATGACACAGAATGAAGGGAAAACTGAGGCTAGAATTCTTTAGTGAGGGCAAGACACAGAATATAATCAGGGCGGAGCAAACAGCTTCAGATATGAACACTGCCATCTTGTGCATGTTGAGCTGCAGCAGCATGGTGCCGTCAAATCTACACGCTCAACCATGGTGAGTCAGTCTGAGCTGTCGATATTAACGTTTTAATATTTATTTCATGTAAAGTTAAATAACTTCCCTGAACAATGAGCACTTGAACATACTTGGCTGTGATTAGAGTTACCTACAATGCCTGATACCACCTTTGAGAAAAAATGATTTTTAAATTTGGTCTACTAACACAAGAGGAGGTGGGACTTATGATTTTTACTGCAGCCAACCACTAAGTGGCACTGTCTGTCCTTCCCTCAGAGTCCGGAGCACCGTCCAATCCCATGCTCAGTTTGTGGTGTAAAATTCTTGTTGAGAGATCCAACTGTCTTTTTGTAAATCTATTGTAGCAGGAAATACAACAGAGAATATAACAAAGAATAACAAAATAGTATATCTCCGAAAAAGATCGAGAATCTATCAGAATATATCAGAGTCTATATTCAGCTGAATAGGACAGAGTTCCCAACATCACAGTGTGATGCAGGAGTCTAACAATGAAGAAGTTCCCTCCTTTATGATGATCTGGTCATATCACTATTGTCAGACAGAGGTAAACCTTGGACACAGCGTTCTCTCCGCCAACGCAATCAGTCCTCCACACTGACCAATGCAACTAATGCCACCATCGGTCACAGAACAGCTAGTTTCTTACAAGGTTTCTTACAAGAAGAAACAATTAGTTCATTGAATAGAAAAAACTTTACACAAAAGGTAGAGCAGACAGTTAAAATGTACAAATACAGTCCGTTGCAAAGAGTGTCGAGTTGATGATTGACGGACTAATGAACAGCAATGAATTACAGAGAATAAAATAAAAGAATAAAAAAGCGGCCAATGGGTCGACTGAGTCATTTCTAGTAACAACCAAGATGGCTGCCACTGATGTGAACGTGTCTCGAAAACATTCAGTTCCACTTTGGAGACCTGCAAAACCTTAAGTCTATATTACATTTTAATGGTGTATTCCATCAGCTGTGAGGCTTATTGAACAGTGGAATCACATATCGAAACTGGAATCAAGCTGAAGTGTTGGAATAAAAGCTGAAGTGTGTCGCAGTACTGAAAGTGTCTCACTGTTCACCCTCACCACACTGTGCCTCCGATCCTTCACTCCCAAACACAAGGGAGTGTGGTGCTCCTTCTCTGATCACATGACTTTGACACATGAAGGCCCGATGAAGAGTCTGAGGAAAATGAGAGGTCACAGGACGATCACAAGAACATTACCAATCACATTAGGAATACAACCGTCACACTGATAAGACAAGCAGACGTGGGAAGATTCTGCCCTGAGTTCAAAAGCAGAGAATGTGATTTTCTCTTTTTCATACTGTTTATTTTATTGTGTTTAGTTTTTTGTTGTTATAATTACGTGAAGAACTTTGTGACTTTATGAAATGATGTCACTATTTAGCTGTTCACAAGACATGCATGAATAAAACAATAATGATACATGAACAGGAATAAGTATGACTTTATTGTGTTGAACTACAGATTGACACGGTGAATATTTCATTTCCTGCTTGAATATTTGGGTATTTGCATAGAACAAACATTTCCATGAAGCATGCTGCATGTGGAACACACAATCCATAAATCAACATTGATGCAAACTCGCTGTTGCAGGGTTTTAAAACCCAGCTCCACTCCCGGCTAATTGGTTTGGGAGGGCACTTAATGTGGCCGACGCTCCCTGTACATCACACAGATGGAGTGGGTAGGGAGAGGCTGTGTGGGGATGGTTTGAGAAAGGGCTTTTATTCTTGCCAATGCTTTTTATGTTCCTCGAATGTGAGACCATGGGGAGGAGCGAGAGGGCAGAGCAGATCACGTACAAGTCCTGCCAAACAATAAGTGCTCCTCCAATATTACTTTGAAAACAAATGATTATGAGAGTTTAGAAATACAATGTTATTCACTAAATGTGTGAAAATGTAAGACATCAAGCGGCTAACTCAAAACTACAGCACACACGTTTCTGTTGCTTGCTTTTATTGGCATATTTGTTGATGTAAATGGTTGACATTTATAATAATTCACAGATGCTACACATTTTGCATGACAAATATATAAATCACCCTAAAGTACCATGCCTTATCACACGTCATTACAATTCACATTAAGAAGTATATATTTTTGCAAAATTATCAGTCAGCATACAATCGCAGTAAGTGCATTTCATATTATACTGTATCCTCACTATCAAGGGAATGTTGTCAAGCAGCTCAAACCACTGATAAGCTAATGTATGGGAAAGTAGTGTAAGTTCTTGTCCCACGATCACAGTCAGGGCGGTTTTATAATCGTTTGTATAAGTAGATGACTTTGTTGCACGATGGACAGTGATGCTCCACATCTTTGCAGGAATCAATGCAGAACGGGATGCAGCAGCAAAGAAAACATCTAAGAGAAAAACAAACGTTTTATTCCAAAAGTGATGATGTCAGGATACCACAGGATACTTTCTAACTTTTGATCATCCTTTACAAAAACAAATTGGTCATTCAAGTGTTTAAATGCACTTCAGAATTGTAGTTTAAGGCGTCTCTTTATTTTTTCCATCAGATATCAGTTGCAGAGGAACTTATTGTGCAGCAAATGTTTACCCATAAGATAATTCTTACCCAAAGATGGTGAGGCCGCCGCAGATGGCCCAGGTCATGAGGCCTGGTTTTATTTCTGTGACGGTGACCACAGACTGGTGGCAGTGGGGACACACCGCTTGTCCTGGGGCGTCCTGCAGTGCAGGTGTCACGACCACGTGAGCCACTGAGGAAGAGAAATGCAAAACACTTCACATTGAGAATTTGCATCTCTAGGTTCTCTCACGTGTAAACGCTTTCACACGTTCCGACCAGGATTTAGGAGTCACCGATTTAATGGAAACCACCGTGAAGCCAAACACATTCCACAACGTGACACTGGCTGACTGGCACAGTCACGTCAGATTACCGTGATTGGGATAAATACTGACCTGTGGTTGATACATGGCGACGCATTCACTGACACAATGGACCTTTTTTTCACTGCAGAGGTTTTGACATGGCATTTCAGGAAATACACAGGCTTTACTGGTAACATCAACATTCACAACCTGTGGCTTGAGTGTCCCATTAAGACACTGCGAGAAAATGAAATAACACAACTGCCAGACCCTGAAGCACCTAAATAGATAGATAGATAGATAGATAGATAGATAGATAGATAGATAGATAGATAGATAGATAGATAGATAGATAGACAGATAGATAGACAGATAGATAGATAGACAGATAGATAGATAGATAGACAGATAGATAGATAGATAGATAGATAGATAGATAGATAGATAGATAGATAGTATTGTGGTCATTTCTATTGCTACACTGTCCACTGCACTGACTCCTCTGCAGAGTAGCCGAGGCTGCACAACAACTGTAATTTGATAACGGGTTAGTGCTCTGGTTTGTAAGGAGTGCTCTGTTTTTCCATCAGCTTTTCTATACTGAATGTATTGTTAAGTCACTGCTGAGCCATCTGATTGAATTACTGTGTAATTTAGGATGGAACAATGTTCTTGGGAAAAAGTGACGGGAAAACACGCGGTTTACAAAAAACATGAAGGGAAGGTTCAGAATATATATTTTTCCTTACATCATCTACCAAAACATTATAGCTTTTCTATAAATATAACATACAACAAAACCATGCATAATAGTGTAGCATTTACATTTTGTATCCCTTTTCCTAAACTCTTCTCTATTTGAACATCTTTTGACGTGATTATTTACAAAAGAGTATTGATTGAAAAAACAAAAAATCAAACATTACAGGAATAAAGTTGAAAAAGAATAAGCATCAGCTCAGACACAGACCTGTCTGTTGGGCAACGAATGGCGGTGCAGGTGAGAATCCCGGCTGAGGATACATTACTTGCGGAGGTGCTACACCACCATAGTTCATTGGTGGTCCAGGGTACGGTGGAGAGGATTCCTCTGGTGGGTACCCTTTTTCCATCTTCAGATATCCTCACTGTAGATGAGAATTTGTATAATATTCCTTATTAAATACAAGCTATTACGTTAATAAGTGTCACCTCAGCAACAATGTTTCTGGTTTTATCCGAAAAGATTTGCTGGCACTCCCTTCAACATAGACCTGTTCATCAATGGCCAAATATATTTACAATATGTAATCTGCCATGAACAACTAGGCTTGCTGCTTTTGATGCCTGCATTTGAACAAGTGAACAAGTTATGCATCCATGTCATCTCTGTGATCTGTGGAAAAATGTATGACTCTATGAAAGTTCTCAATGCGTTTGTGACGTCAGACATGAAAAAAAAGAGGAGAGGCAAATTCCTCTTCAAACAATGGGAAAGGAGATAATCCCCTTTTTCAATGGTTTAAATAACACATACTTTGCTTTTTGTGAATGAGGTATTAGGTTCATAGGTTTATTTACCTTAGAAAATAAAGGAAGAAGATGACAGTCAATCCGGAAAAAATACTTCAACTGAACACAACCAGTTCCCAAATTCAAATTCACTGTTGAGGAACCAAATTTAAATTTCCGTGTGAAGTCAACCCTCAAACCACATTTTATATCCTCTTTCTAATCTGCACAATGAGGGGCATCCATTAAATATAAGCTATGGTTAGGGCAGGTTGTTCCTGTGTGGACTTTGCATGCTCTCCCCGTGTCTACGTGCGCTTTCTCCAGGTACCCTGGCTTTCTTCCAGGGTGCAAAGACATGCAGACTGCAGGTTAGATAGGTTTTTGATTGTCTAGGGTGTGCCCCGACCATCGACCATTGTCAGCTGGGATTTGCTCTAGCTCCCCGTGTGGCCCACAAAGGGTAAGACGGACAGATAATGGATCGATAAGTGAATGGAGGGAAGATGACACTCACTCTAAATAAGGTGTCAAATACATAGAGTGGAGTTGAATGCCTCCCAAATGTTGTGACGGGTTAGGGTTAGAGTAGAAAGTAATGTTGGATACAGACTTCAATGTGTATTGCTCAAGCTGGATGTTTGCTGTGTTAATGGCTGATGAATCATTTCCTTATTGAGAGATGTTGGGCAACAGAGCTCCGGCATAAAGGAATTAACTCTGATCCCGGAGGACAATACACGCCCAGATAATCTTTCCATGATGCAGCCTGTCTTCATCAGGCCCAACAGGTCAAACACAGTTACAACATGAGTGAATCAGTGCTTCTTTAGTCTGTATTGTTGATCACTCAGAAGAATGCAGTGCCACAGTGTATTCTGCTCACTCTGCTGGTGGTGAACAGGCCCACTCAGTCCCTGTGTCTCCTCATCAATCCATACTAAATCAATTAGAGCAACATGAGCCACATCCTTCCCCACAGTACTCGTGCCTCGCCCTGTTTTGTTCGGACAGCGAGGCTGGAAAATGCAAAACGCTTACATCTCAATAAAAACTGCTTTTGACATAGAAAATATATGTTTAGATCACATCTGAATATAAGCTGAATTAAGTATATTTATTATCCGAATTTACACAAACTCAATGGCTTCAAATATGAAGAGTATATTTTATTGTACCAACCTGTGACTTTTCAACAAGAAGATCTGTCCCGGAGCTGCCTGGTCCTGAGAGATGCAGGAAGAAGCAGAGTAATATCCTGAAAAGAAATCTAGCGAAGACAGTACAGGAAATATGACTGGAAAACTGATAAGAGGAAGGGTTATAATCTCACGAATGGGCTTCACAGCTGTACAATGCCTCCTCCTTGTTTCTCCGCCTCTTTTTAGATAACTGTGACTGGGTGGGTCAGGAAAGAATTTAAAGTGATTGTTGGAATAAGAGCAATAGAGACAGAGCTCAGAGGGCAAGAGCTGTGGGTTTGCTAAGAACAAAGTTTCCCTTGTTGAAAGATTGTGGTGAGAGCAGGAGAGGGAGAGCAGGCTGCATCACTTGAGGGAGTTTTACCTTCAGGAAACTGTTCAGGGCATTAACACGCTTTTGAGTGCAAGTTAGTCACACAGGTTCAAACTCTCTCGGTCTGGAGACAAGATTTTACCAAAACATAGTGAATTTAACAACAAACTAGATGCCACACGCCTCCGCCAACGCCCAACAGCCCCCTCCCGTAAACACATTAGAATTCACTAGATTAGGGTTTTTGTTTACCAATTTCACTCAGTATAGATTCTGCGTATTCCTACAGACAAACATCAAACAAAACAAGCGCAAAATAAAACTCAAGAAGTGCGGTCGAGAGTGCAAACCTCCATCAAGGCTAATGCCCTATCTCACCAAGTCATAGCAGCATTTCCCATAATCTTCTAGTCTGTGGTCGCCCTGCATATTCTAATATGTTTTGCCACATTTTCATTATGAACCAAAAGAAACGTTGTCACTTCTCATAATAACAACAGATCTCTAACTTGCGGTGGTTCTCCCTTGCTGCATTGTATTATTGCGTTTAATTGACAAAAAGCTCATCTGCACATGTGTGCATCTTCCACATAGGTGGCCGCCTCTCTGTGTGTACTCACAAGTGATGGTTTACAGTTTGTCAGTGTTTTCCATCGGTATGAAGCTCAGGAACTGGACTCAAGCAGAAGTGGTGGGGAAAAAGCAGAAGTGTGTTACAGTAGCTGAAAGGGAAATAAGAAGATAACAGGATTTGACAAAGAAGCGAATGTTTGTGTCTCAATTTTGAACCAGACTACACACTCTCACAACACTCACCCTTTATACTAGCTTTGTTAACTATTTTAATGTGACGGCAGTTGCACAGTCATTCCTTCTCTCCCAAACACGACTTTCAGTTGTAGTTTTTGAATTCAAATCCAGAGAATGTGGTCGTCTATTTTTTACTGCATGGCCACAAGAGGTCAGAATAATTCTAACATAAGACATTATTGTAACTCAGAGAGCAAACACATGCATCCACGTCCTGTCACTCAGACAGCTTGTTCTTTAGCTGAATTTCTTCTGGATCATTTAATGGCACACAGTGTGATACCAATGAAGAAGTATTTGTATGACAATGGAATTTGAGCAGCTTAAGTTGTGTTTCGGTGCACATCACTATGTCTGTTTGCTGTTAGTGTTTCTGTTTCGTATATGTGATCACTATTTCATACCCATGCAGCCGCAGGATGAGGTGAGGGGTATTCAGCTGCAATATGCAACTTCACCACTAGATGTCACTACATTCTACACACTGAACCTTTAAAATACCTTAAAGCCAAAACCTTTTGGTTAAATCTTGGATTTTGTTTCTTTTCCATTGTCTCACACCTGCTTCTGTTCAGTGAAAGACAAAAATCACCTGATCTCTTTATTGCGTGCCCTTGTGTCGCTTTCCTCTTTTGACTAATTCCTCTTACACCTCTGGTAACACATTAACAGGTTACAACTGTTGATGGATGGGCGTGCAGTTAAGTAAGCAAACACAATGGATGACTAAGAGGGTGACGCGGGAGACATGTGTTCTGTGTAATAAGGTGCAGTCTCTGTATAAATATATGCATTTGTTGTCCGTGCAGCTGATAAGCAAATGGAGGTAAAGTGCGAACAACTGCACCCTTTATAAACACTCCATGTAACTCTGTAACACACGTGCATTTATGATATGGTTGGTGGACATTTGAGGAAGAGGGTCTTATAGGGTGGCGACGAGGGAGCGGCCAGAGCAACCTCACTCTGCGTGTCCGTCAAATTCAGGCAGAACTCACAAGATGAGGAGCGAGGGAGGACGGGCTATTCAAAAATAGGAAAAATATTACATCTGCAAAGACACACTAGTTAAGAGGTGAGAGATTAATTCAGTTATCTGAGCACAGGATTACAGGCACCATGGTTATGCTGGACCTCACAACACTGACGGCGCCCGTGGGCATTGTGCGGATCTTCGAGGTGATCCTGACCTGCATCTCCTTCAGCCTGGTGGCGTCGGTAGGCCACAGCACAGACACCTTCTGGACGTGGTGCATGTTCACCTGGTGCTTCTGCTTCTGTGTCACCATCCTCATAATCTTCCTGGAGTTCACCACCCTCAGCGCAAAGCTGCCCATCTCCTGGGACGACTTCACCAGCGCTTTTGCCATGTTGGCTACTCTAATGGTGTGTTCCATTTTCCACTGCTGTTATTTGTCTTTGTCTGTTTTTGGAGAAGTACATTACTGGACTACAGCCATGGTCACTGGACATTAGTGTCATTGATGATATAGATAAAGCCGGCACTGTAAAAAGAAAAACGTTATTCGGCAGAAATGTACTATTTGACTTTTTTTTCTAAATTAGGTAAAAATGCCATGAAAATATAACAAAAATTACTGTTATTGAAAAATATTATAATAAATGTTGTAATCGATAAATTAATATTAGAATAATTTAATTAGTTTATCATTCAATTGCTTGAAATGCTTAAGTGCTGAAAGGTAATGCAATATAGATGTCAAACGTATCCATCTTCCATACTTTATTTAGGACTACTGCATAACTACTACCACTACAACTTTGAAGAATGATTCATTTCACACTGTGTCTGTCAGGTGCTGGCAGCTTCCATCATCTACCCCTCCTTCTTCTCTTGCTCGACCTGCGGTAAACAAATCGGCGCCACCGTCACTTCCTGTCTGGCTTTCATCTTGTACGCCATCGAGGTCGGGCTGACCCGGGCCAAACCCGGCGAGATCAGCGGCTTTCTATCCACGGTGCCGGGCCTCCTGAAGGTTCTTGAGGCCTTTGTGGCGTGCATCATCTTCATCTGCTTGGACTACAACCAGTTCTCCAGGTTCCCTGGACTCCAGTGGTGCGTTGCCGTCTACTCCATCTGCTTCATTTTTGCCATCCTCATCATCGTGTTCACCATCTGCCGCCTCCTGACGCTCTTCCCTGCGCCGTTTGACAAAGTTCTGACAGCCTGCAATGTGTTAGCGGTGTTGATGTACATGACGGCCGTGGTAATCTGGCCGCTGTACAGCTTCCAGAACAACCCCAGACCCAACAACTGCTCGAAAGTTAGATTGTGTCCATGGAATAATTTAGTAGTCATCTCTTTCATGACCTGTGTCAACCTCATTGCTTACATCGTGGATACGGTTTATTCCTTTAGACTTGTGTTCTTTGTCAGCAGAACATAGCTGGAAAATGTTACTCATTTACAAATATTCTCGGTTGTAGTTGTTTACAAACTTCAATCTCAAACATAGAACATGTTTTTGTATGACATATTTCATTTCACCTTCAGCAGGAGATCTTTAATCTCTTTTCATCAAATCATGATTATTATCTAATTCTAATTAATCTTCCTATTTTGCTACAGAATTGATTCTTTCTCAATGTGTGTTCTTTTCAACTGAATCCTTTGAAATATGAATAAAATGTTTCCAGAAGTGTGAGGCAATTGTTAAATGGATGAATAACCTGTTTAATGTTTAAACTGCTCCCTCTCAAAGCATGTTTGTGTGGGTGTGTGATGCTTTGCATGCTCGGACACACACAACAGCATCTCCACTCCCAGTTTCCCATAATGGATAACAAGGTAGAGAAAGGGAGGGAGAGAGACACACCTTCCACTGCAAACTCTCATTGTAAACATGTGCAAACAGAGCAAAAACTATTTGACTGTAAATAAAACAGTACAAAGAACTAATGATTAGCAACTTTTTTATAAACAATTATTTAACTCCAAGGATATTCAATCAGTGATAAGAGATTTTTACAATCTTTTTGCTTGAAAAATAGATTGTAAAAATCTCTTATCACTGATTGAATATCCTTGGATTTTGAAATGAAACTATTTTAAAGATATCTAATCTATAGCCTGATTTAATATGCATTTTGAAACACTTGAAAAACTTGTCAAGGATTCATAAAAGGGAAAAAGTAATTCTCAGACTATAATGAAAATCTCTTTTAGTTGCAATCGTAGCTGAAGTACATTTATCATGCAGTCTGTTATGATAAATAGTGTTTTAACACTTTTATTGATAAACAATAAATATATTACACACAGTTTATTAAATAGGAATATATATGAATGAAAGAACCAGAGAAAAAAGGTAAGAGAAACAAAAATTGACCAAAATGAAGAAGCTGCAAAGCGAAGAACAAATGTTCCAAAAATTTGAATTTATTTTCTTCTTAAAGAATAGAAAATAACATAGAAAATCTTAAATCTAACAATTATTATAATAATATAATTTTATGTAATTATTATTATTTTTCGGTGTGTGCTTAAATTTCATTTAAACTTGTGTTCATTGTGATCACAAAGCTCAAAATCCACAGCACATAATCTGGGAAGACAGCTTTTAAAAAGTAGTTTGTTAAAGTTAATAAAGTTTTCATTGCACCGGAAGTGTCTTTTAATCTAGATAAAGGCCTGAAAGCAATCCCTCCTCCAAACGCTGACATTAGTCCTGCCCAGAAACAATAAATCAAGTGAACTTGAGGACAGGATAAGAGCCAGTTTCCTGAATATGTGATCTACACACACTTGTTGTTGTAGATTTCTCTGAACTTGGATGAAGATCAGAGTCCAGTGTGTATGTGTCATGAAGTGAACGCAACATGAAACCACCATCCAATCAGTGACATGAAACAGGGGTCATAAACCGCGGAGATAAGCCCAGGACACGCCACCACACTCAAGTTTCAGTTTCTAGGAAGAGTCCTGCTCGAGGGCGTTTGCCTACATGGATTTCTACGACAGGACCTGGTGTCGACCCCGCTGTCTTGAGGCACTGTGAAGAATAAACTGAATTTAGAAACTAAACGATACTTGTAGCCTTTTATGTGAAGGCGGATCATCCTGTCCAGCCATGGTGGATTTGCGGTCGCTCACCCAGCCGGTGGGCATCTTGCGAACACTGGCAGCCATCCTCGCTTGTATGTCGTTTATCTTGGCAGCAACGGGGGGGAATGGATTGTCTTCTTACTGGGCCTGGTGCATGTTCACCTGGTGCTTCTGCTTCTTCTTCACCCTTCTCATCCTGGTCCTGGAGTTCACCGCTGTCAGCAAGAAGCTACCTTTCGCCTGGGATGACTTCACCGCTGCCTTTGCTATGCTGGCCAGCCTCATGTTCCTGGCCACCTCCATCATTTACCCCACATTTTTCACCTGCGCGACCTGCTACCGTCAGATCGGAGCGTCTGTGATGTCCTGGGTCTGTTTCGGGGTGTATGCCGGTGAGGTGGTCCTGACACGCCTTCGCCCGTGCGGAGAGAACATCGGGTTTCTCTCAACGTTGGCCGGCATAATGAAGCTTCTGGAGACCTTCATCGCCTGTCTCATCTACACGTCCCTGGAGCCCAGACAGTACGTGAACTCCCCGCCGCTGCAGTGGTGTGTGGCCGTGTACTCCTTGTGTTTCATCTTCTCCATCATCATAATCCTGGTCACCCTTGGACAAGTGACCTCTTATTGTCCAATTCCATTTGACAAGCTGGTGGTCGTCTTCAACATTTTGGCAGCAGTGATGTACGCGACAGCGATGGTGATCTGGCCGGTGTACAGCCTCCATAACAATAAGAGACCTGGCAACTGTGGCCACCTTTGTCACTGGGATAAACTGGTGGTGGTCACCTTCATGGCGATCTTCAACTTCATTGTTTACACCCTGGACACTGCCTACTCCATACGCCTTGTGTTCTTTACTAGCAGCGAGTGAAGCTGCTTCTCGTCAAATCAAACATCAACTGAAAACAGTAGGTTTCTGAATCATAGTGAAGAGGCCATTTTGTAAACTTTAATAATGTTCTTGTTTATTGAGAAATGATGCAAACGCTGACTTCAATGAATCTTCTTCAAACCCTGTTTTAAACTAACTGTATATAAATGCCGGCTAACCAATATTTGTACAGTGTTAGTTAGCAAATGATTGAACTGTATCACTGTCATAAAAATAAAAAAAATATCCTGATGGAACTTTGGATCCTGATATGCAGCGAGGTCAAATAGTGAAGGTAATAATACTGAGCGCTAACTTTGGTTTATGACACTGAGTTCGAGTTTGTGCTTCTCATCTTTTCATTCGTGGCTTTTGCAAGTTTCGGAATGAAGGAATAATTGAATGTTCCTGGAAATATATATTTTTGCTCAATTGCTGAGAGATAAAATGCGTTAACCAGAAAGAATATGAAGCTGCAGGCAGCAGGATGTCAGCTCAGCACAAGCACAGGGACAGGGGTAAGAAGGAAGCCTGGCTCAGTCCAAAATGAATAAACAAAAATCTCTCTAACATTTAACGTTAATCATCTGACCACATACAAAAAGAAGCAAATCGTTTTTTCAGGCTATTTTATTTGTCATGAAAAACTGGTGTCCGCCCCGTGGTTTAATCGATCATTGTACTGCAGATCATGTGACTGCAGTCATTGATTTGTTGGTCAATTTTCGTTTTCACGAATGTCCTCCCAAATGGTTGCATCCTTACTGACGACAGATAAACAATGGATGTGGGACATAAGCAGTGACAAAGGAAAACAGTGGAGCCGACGAAAGATGAGAAAAGAAGAGAAGAGAGGGAAAAGGGGAGAGAATAAACAAGGACGAGGGAAGTTGAAACAGACAGACGGAAAGGGGAGAGCCAGGATAGAGGCGGTATGAGGTTTCCAGATGTTGGAAGGACGCGTGGGAAAAGTCAAAAAATCGAATCAACAAGCGGCTCCTGCATTTGGAGCTGGATTTGTTGCGAGGTGTTACGTTTCTTTTTTTCCTATCTGGCTTCTCTCCATGTGTGCAGGGCATCTTAAATTTTCTTTTTTTTCTATGGGACAATTAAAAGTGTGTCACCCAAGTCTCACCTGTAATCCTTCCAGCTATTGTGCCACCCGGTAAACCAATCTGTGTGAGTGAATGAGAGTAACTGAAGCGGAGAGCCTTTGCTTTTCTTCTCATGTCAGAGAGACAGAGCCCATCAGAAGTCTGTCGCACAAGGCAGCAAAGTGCAGCTGTCAGCATCTGCTCTGACTTGGATTTACAGCAGGGACAACAAATATCTCTCTTCCTATGAATCTGGAATAAAAATATATGTACACTGAAAATTCACTAATATGAGCAGAAGTGTACAACTGCAATTCCAGTTGACTTTAATTCACTATCTCTTTATAAACATGAATATATAATAGCTCTATATAACCACTGGCTAGTCTTTCTAAAAGCTTTGCTAATTCCCAGACCGCAAAGGACCTTCAAGACTAACAATGGGAAATGTTATGTACCGGAAGAGAAGCTGTATGTTCATCAAATCAATAAAAATCATCCAACATCTGCTCAGTGTTTTAACTGAACAGTGGTGGTGCTGGTTCACTATGACATTTGTTATCAGTGGAGAAAAAAAACCTTGGTTCTATCACTGAATAAATAACCATAATCAATGAAATGTATTGTTTTCATATATATATATATGTTTCTCCTTTAATTTGTCATCCCTCTGTAGAGCTAATGAAACATTTCCATTGTTATTGTTATCATTAGATATTTATATTATCATTGTTTGATTTATTACATTATATATTCCTTTCTGATACATTACAGTTAATTTTCCTTTTTTAGCCGACGCTTTTATCCAAGGCAACTTACAATAATCACTTTCAACCCCATACAAAGGGTATACAGGGCCCACACACACACACACACACACACACACACACACACACACACACACACACACACACTTTTAAAACTGATGTTCCACCCTCGGTTGATTGAGCTAAAACCAATGACAGAGAGGATTGAGGATATTTCCAGTTATTTCAAGTATGCGATAAAGGCAACAAACCTTCCTTCCTTCATTAATACCAATATTCTGATAATAATGGCGGATTTATACAAAGAAGAAACCTGAATAAATTAATCTGTGATGTCTCATCAACAATAAACATCAGATAGATTTTGTCCTTACAAACCAAAACAGAAAAAAAATCAAATTTTAAGAGTCACCTCAGGTTTCTGCGATGAAGAAAAAAATAAAAAACACTTCATCCTTATTGTCCAAAAATAATGCAGGTCCCCTTTGGGACAATAAGTGACGAGACGCATCGCCTCTCCCGTCCCATTAAATCAGGCTCATGGTGAAGAAACTAAAAGTGATCTTTGAATTTAATTCCCACTCAGGCCGACCAGGGTAGAATTATCCGAGCGCAGTGGCATCAAATCAAAGCTGCTTGAGCCTAAGATGCTTTTTAAATTAAATATCTCATCGTCCTGGGTGAAATCAGCCAGTATGATTTTATATCCATGCATTTACACATTTTGCCTGTATGTGCATGTCGTAGTGGATGACACGATACATGTCCCTGGAGCCCAAGCAGTTTTTAAACATGCCTGAGCCACTAATGGGATCCACTGAGGTGAGTCCAGCAGATGACTGCAGCTGTAAAAGGGTAGCGCTGTATGAGTCACTCATGTTCACACCTACTCTGTTTCCTTTTTCGTGGTCATTATCTTCCATTAACCTTCTCCTCTGATTAGTGGCCTTTGACTCAACTGTGTAGCAATCACAGACGCTCAACCCCTTTCTAGACATTGTGAAAATTAATCACCACCAATTTTGGGGGGCTACTTCAATAGTGTGACAGGGGGGGGGAAATGCACACACCTTGAAAAGCATGTAAAGTCTAATTATTGTAGTTAACAGGGTTTTGTAAGAGCTACATTGATTTTAAAATGGAACTGGGTAAATACAGGCTGTCACTTCCATAAAAAAAGAATGATGCTTAATGAAGTGTCTTTTTGGGGAAAATCTATTCTTCATTCACCCACATAGTGTCATGACTTGTCATGATGTCCTAATTATGATGGCCCTGCGTAGAAGTACAAAGGGGGTTTGTGAGAGTGGGTGTAATAACTCAAAAAGATAACAAAGGCTAAAACGGTGACTTCATGTATTTAAGTAATATCAAAATTCCATCTCACTTCATCACATAAGTTCAACATGAAGGGTCACATTTTATCAAGGGTTTTCTATCATATTGAAGTAAAAAACTACATAAATACATACAATAAAAAATACTTGTGTTTGAAATACATACACTCAATCATTATGACATTGCTGTCAAACATGAGAACTGTGCTTTAATGTCTATTTAACACTAAATGGGACCATGGTTTATAAACTGAGCATCATGCTGCATTAAATATAATTACAAACTAGTGATTGCCATGTTTATGACGTTATAAACCAAGTTAGAAATCATTTTCTCACAGACGGAACACAGGCGTGAGGCACTTCCCCTTTGGCTCCAATATGGACCCAGCGTCTACTTTCATATGCAGTCGGTGGTTAACTATTAAAACAGCTTTACAACAGACACATTTAGTTTTTTAGAAGCTTATTTCATCCCCTGACCTCAGCCCGTAGTGTGAGCCACAGAATCGCCCCTTTGGACCTCACCTTCATTACCTTCTTCTCTGTTACACCTCCGATCAGCCCCTTAGCTCCACACTCAGGCACACAAACAACTTTCAGTCTCCACACGTCAGCTCCTCTGGGCCACCAAGACTTGCACTTCTATGCTCGATCAATCCTTGCCTGAATTCTTGACACCGTCTCAACATAATCTCCCTGCACATGCCCACAGAGAGGAAGCTTTATATGGAAAGGCGAGAGCTGCATGAAAACTGCCTGAAGCCGGTGTGACTCATCGGAGCAAGGGAGAGAAAGTTGGGAGAAGGAATCTGGGCTGATTATCTCTGAGATCTTTGAACATCTTGCAGATAGAGACGTGGAATTAAATCAAATTCAAGAAAACAACTCACGTCCGTATCTAATAAACTCAAATCACAACATTTTTACAATTAAAACTATGAACCATGTGACGTAGTTTAAAGATATAAAGAGCTGAAAACAATAATATCCATTCTCGTGCTACTACTGTGAATGTGTATTGGTGATTACATTCATGTGAAAGTGTGAGTAGACTGTCATGCATCATTGATGGCTTGTGCACGCAGTGTGGGAGTTCTTAGCTCTATAGATCAGATCAGATGAGACTAGCAATGCAATTAGATCACTGCTGTATAATGTAATAAAAATGAGCTGCTGTATCTGGAAATTTAAAAAAGCAGATTGGAGACTTTACTGATTATCAGACAACCTCCTTTAACCCTGTTATCTTTCTGTTGAGACGTTGTATAGATTTATTTGGACTTGGTGGAATTGTGGAGTCTGAGTGTTATTCAAGTTTTGACCTTTTAAATGCATAGTCTTTAAATGACCTCCACCAAGACTGTTATATGTTCATCTGCCTGTCTGTCTGTCTGTCTGCCTGTCACTAAGATTGAGCAGCACTACACGACAGATGACAATAAAATGTGGATACAGTGTGGGTCAGGAAAGAACACGTTACATTTTTGTGTGGATCAATTTTTTCACTTTTGTGAACATTTGTCTTTTGCAACACTTTTGTTGGATCTTGATGAAAAAGAATCAGGCATGTTTAGGGGACTGATATTCACCAGTGTTTGACATTTGCTGAATATTATTTGTCTTGACTTCTTCACTTGATCTTTTATTTCAATAATGGCAACTGACTTTGTTGACTTTCTCAGTACAAAAAGATTCACAATTATTGATACATTTCTGTCATATTACAGACATTCTATTGTGTGTGCCACCGTGCAAATGAGGCCTGGTATTATATGCTGTGTAAATAAACCACTTTATTATCTTGGCCTTTTGGTGTTTTCACACACCAGTCTCATAAATATGACCAGTTGTTCTTGTTGGAACTAGTCAAACAGGACCCACATAGTGTGAGACGTCATCAACCTCCCGCTTCCCCTTATCAAGCCCTTTGATGCAGGAATATAGTATGTACTGTTTTGTATACACAGACACACAAACACAGGTGGAGATGTTGGTGCTAGCATTTTACAGACGCACATACATGCACACACAAACCTATTTTACCTGTTTAACAGATTGGTTTGAAACACATATAACTAAAGCATTTGTGTGACAGCCTGGTGTTAACACGGCACTGACCTGGAAGGCAACAACTTGGAGCTAATTGCTTAAAAGTCGTCAGCTTTCTCAGACAATAATTACCATCAAATCTCTCAATCTCATCCTCTCACCACCTTTTTTCCCACTTCTTCCTTATGCCTCTCTCCCTCTAACTGCCCCCCCCCTCCCCCCCCCTCCCCCCAGACCCCCACTAAGGTGGTTCATTCCCAAGGTTGGATATGGGGATTGCTCTATATCTCCTGTGTCTATTCTCTTTGTCTCTCACACACAGCAAGGAAAGTTAAAGTCAGTATCTTTTTCATGATTGACTGGAAGACTTCAGCTAAAGTCTCTGCTGCACAGGAACAGAAGAGAAAGGGTAAGATGGCCGTAGTGAACTTTTACGCAGTACAGTGGTTTGGGCTGTGAGTGGAATGGGTGGGACATACAGAGGCTGCTTCGGTGACGTTCTCCATATAAATACTGGCAGTGCGTGGAGGCACATAAAGACCCTGAGGTGGACTTGGAAGGAGCTGAGGACTGTGTTTCACCATGCAGAGAGGATTCCCTTCAGAATTTGAACTGTGAGGGGTAAAATCCTGGAGAATCAGACATACCGTGCCATACAGGCGCCGCTGGTGATGGAGATGTAATCGTGCTGTCATCAAGAAAATGCGTCAACATGAAAAGTCAAGTGTGAGCTGGATTCTGAGGGGACAGGAGCGACGCATCTTGATTTTAACCTCACGCAACGTATGAATACTTCAGGAGACGCGCATCACAGCAGCGCATAGTGGAGAGGAAAAGGCGCACGGGAGCGCACAGGTTGGTGGCATCCCGTCAAATAATCTCACAGCATTCACAAGAGAAATGTGTTTATCAAATAATATTTAATCTCCTGATGTGTTGGATAAAGATGTGGGCGTGAAATATATTTATTTTAGTGGTTTATTCCCCAACAGAGGATGCGTGGGTCTACGCTTACAGTTGTATGTATTAACCTCACATTTAATGACCCGGGCAATATTTAATTGATTCCCACGTTTTAAGGGTAAAAGCTGTTATCGTTTTGTAAGAGAGAAATGTCAAGCCCGATGCAGTTTGAAGGGGACTCGGAGTGTTTGTTTTCCCAACAACACGCTGCGGGCTGCGCGTCACTCCCGTGTTTTGGAGCGCGGTTCAGTGAATCTGCGCGTCACACCGTTTATTTGTGCAAACACGTTTGCTGAGCCTCGGGTTGCAATGTCTCACACCTGACAGTTATATGATGGTCATGACTATTTCAGGTCAAGCAACAGGTGAGGACGTGCGCTTCTTTCTCAAAACACTTTGACTGACAACGGATATCTTTTTTCATTTTAGATTGAACTGCAGAAAGTAATTACACTTCAATGAAAAGATCAAATCCCAATCCTCAAACTGTTTTTCCAAACCTACAGGCCGTTAAATACACGAGTAATTGCTAACCTTTATTTTTATTACAATAAACAAGAAAATAAATGATTTGAACAAATCGACTAAAGTTGACAATTAATTTGTTGTTGCAACAGAACCTCTGCTCTCAATCTCCACCACACATGGACCTGACTTGGAAACAAATGATGAGAGTAATTAACAACATTTGAACCCCAGTGAAGAATTTGTCTCTACTTGTTTAAAGACGGGATTGACAAAGTCATTAACCTTTACGAAATACGTTTTTGTCCCCATGTACGTTTGCCTGCGTTGCACTCCAGCACTCCGAGGGTTTTTGTTCCCTCCTTTTAGGAAATCTAAGTCAATGACATGGAACATATTTGAGACCTGCGCAACTAATAGTTTCTTCTAAAGTGCTACTTCCCATTAAGAGATATTAATGTTGACCCTTTACCCAGACATTTCAATGGAACAGTTTTATTCTCTCCTGGTAAAAATGGCCATCGTGCCAAGAGTAAATGTATCCCACATAATAATAGTAGCTTGTGTCTGTCTTTTTCTCTTGTAAGCTACTTCCTTCT
Source organism: Pseudopleuronectes americanus (assembly GCA_038501795.1). Taxonomy (NCBI): domain Eukaryota; kingdom Metazoa; phylum Chordata; class Actinopteri; order Pleuronectiformes; family Pleuronectidae; genus Pseudopleuronectes; species Pseudopleuronectes americanus. The sequence goes on from CM076732.1 coordinate 4,547,498, forward strand.
GTAATCAAAGCGGACATCAGCGATCCCTCCTTCAACATGGATGGTTTCAACTGGACGGCGACATCTGAGAACGTCACAGGGACCTCCTCCAAGCTCTACCACAACAACACCAACCACAATTCCTCAGAGACGCATGCGCCAATGCCCTTCGGCGTGGTCACCGCTGTCATCTACACCATCGTCTTCGTCGTGGGTTTTCTGGGTAACACGCTGGTCATCTATGTGGTGATCCGCTACGCCAAGATGAAAACTGTAACAAACATGTACATCCTCAATTTAGCCTTGGCGGACGAACTCTACATCTTGGGAATTCCCTTCCTTGGCACCAATAGTGCACTTTCCTATTGGCCATATGGGGATTTCTTCTGCAAGGTGTGCATGACTGCTGACGCCATGAGCCAGTTTAGCTCCACCTTTTGCCTAACGGTAATGAGCATTGATCGCTACCTGGCCGTGGTTCATCCTATTCGCAGCTCCAAATGGCGAAAGCCAAAGGTGGCCAAGGTATTCAATGGCATGGTGTGGGTTGTGTCCTTCCTGATCGTGCTGCCAGTCACTATTTACTCGCATGTACAAGAGAATTTTGACACCTGCAACGTGACATGGCCTGATCCAAATGATTTGTGGTCCATTGTCTTCATCCTCTACACATCCATCCTGGGCTTCTTTGGTCCGCTCCTTGTCATCAGCCTCTGCTACCTGATCATCGTCATCAAGGTAATTGGTCAGATAAACCAAGACTCCTGCTTTTGATTGTGTCAATTGAAAATGTTATATGTTTCCAGCGAGGTTCTGCTCTCATGGTCTCACAACGCCTCTCCAATCCACCATCTGTGTTTCAGGTGAGGTCTGCAGGTGTGCGTGCAGGCCTGACTAAGCGGCGGAAGTCGGAGCGCAAGGTGACGCGTATGGTGGTGGTCATCGTGTTGGTGTTTGTTCTTTGCTGGCTGCCCTTCTTTACTGCCAATCTTGTCAACCTGGTGTATATCATCCCTGAGACCAATTCCAACGCCACAGTCTACTTCTTCCTGGTCATCCTCACCTACGTCAACTCCTGCGCTAATCCAATCCTCTACGGCTTCCTCTCCGACAACTTCAAGCAGAGCTTCCAGAAAGTGCTCTGCTTCTACAAACCCAATGGCGTCAGCACCACGGACCAGATGAGAGGCAGACAGACCGGAACCAAGGTAAACCACAAAGTTTTTGTAATCTGATAAAATCACTAAAAATATAGAAAATGGAAAAATTGAAAATTAATAAATTGCATAGGTTTAGACTTTTATACTTCTATACACTGATAGAGGTATATCCGAGCATCCAGCTACACATATTTCTCATGTGCAGGCGGATGCCTCTGCATCCAGTACTGAATGCTAGGTTGTTCATACAGTAGCTCAACTAAAGTGTGCCCCCCCCCTCCCACCCCCCACCCCCCCCACCCCCACCCCCACCCACCAAAAACGTTTCCAATACTTTCATATGATCCATCCAGTATGACATAAAAATTTTAAGATTAGAGATGAAGTCCCAATATTGAGTTGGGAAACAGAACTATTTCTCTGGATCTTCTTCCTCATCGGTGAACTACCTGATTTACCTGATGGCTCGGTAAACCCAGCAAATAAATTCGATTTTCTGAAGATCACCTTACTTTTCTTTGATAATTAATTTAATAAAAATGAAGTGATAAGTGTTACACAGACCATAAATGATAAGGTTTCTCCTTCTGTCTTTGTAATGTCCTACAACGTCTATATGTGTTTCCTCACTCTGTCCAGATGGAGGTTGTTGTCAACCTTGACACAGAGCCTTTCACCTCAAAAAGAGCAGTGAATGGTCAGTGAACCATGCGACCCGCCATGTACCGGTGTGGTAACTACCACAAGGAGCTCAGACAGTTTACCCCTGGATACTTCATTATTCTGTACGTCCAGTCTTTAATGCTAACCCTAACCCTAACCCTTCCTCTCTGACTGGGACATTTCTTAAAAGGGACCAGAGGAGAAACCCTGGAGAGAAAACTTCTTACAGCGTTTCATCACTAAGCATTTTTGTTTGTACTCTATGGGCCTGATCTACTAAGATCCCTAATAAAAAAGTACTAAATTGCATGTGAATTATAACAGATTTCACGTTTGGTTGATGGTTTTTTTGCGGGTGATCTACTCACAATAACTGTGTAACTGATAACAGATGCAAACATGGTGTAGGCGCTTATATTTAAATAAGTGTTTTGAATGCGTTACTGGTTTCCGCCATGGACTTTTAAGGAGAGCAGAGTGACGCAATCACAAAGCGAAAAGTAATGCCATGGAAAACATGTTGTTTAGCTACAGCAAAGAAATATTAACAACGCTGTGCTGATTAGAACCTACCTTTCCAACGTACTAAATATAGACGCAGTCACAATCCCCGCAGTTATTTTCAGGCTTTGTAAATCACATTGCGTGGGATAAATTTAACTATTTGCATCTAAGCATTCGGGTTGAAACACTCGATATTGAATATTCATTAAGGTAAACGTACTAAATAGACAGCGTGTGTTATTCTGCACCGTTAGTAGATCAGCTTGCATGTTTTTTTACGGGTGAAATCAAGGTTTGCACACGTTTTCCCACGTGCAAACCTTTAGTAGATCAGGCCCTATGTGTTTGTACTGTTATTATATTGACTGCATTGTAGGCCTCAAAGTTTCTGTATTGATGTTTGATCCCAAAAGTCATGAAATCCTGTACATTCTCAAAACGCTTTAGGTATAACCAGACTTTTATTGAGAAACAGGCATTCAATCATTTTTGTATTTGATCATATTTGAGTAAGAGTTCTTGTTGTCTGATCTGTTTGTATTTGAGAATGTACAGTATTTCATTTGATCTGCTACAACCAGAGAGATCAATGTTCTGCAGGTTATTTTAAAGTTGGTTGAAATGTATTGATTGTCATATCAAAGTTTTTTTAGCTTGTTGTGTTCTGTTGGTAATATCTCCTGCTCTCTCACATTGCTGACATTGGTGGAGTGATCGTTTTCCATCCTGTGCAACATGTCATGTCCTCACTCACCAGTTATCTGGGTCTGACTGGACTGTTAGGGCTAACATGTCATACCCACATCATTGGGAATGTGCTGGACAACACTGTTGTGTCTCCATAGTTGTAACTTGAGCCAAGGAAAGACCAAATTTTAGGTCATCCGAAAAGCGGAAAATAGAGATACGAGGTATTTCTATTTGAAACACTGTGTCTTTTAAATTTGATCATTTTGAATAGACGGATTCATGATGCTCTTACATAGTTATGCGATAACTATGTAATCGCATAACTATGCTCTTACATAGTTATGCGATTATGAATAATAAACATCTGCTCATGTTGCTTTAATCCAACGCAGAACAATGTCAGGCTGCTGACATGAAACAGTCAGGTTTATGTTTCAGATTGAGCCGCTTTATCAATATTTCAATTTGAAACAGAACGTTGGCAGCTTTACACTTTAATGTCGTTGTCTCTGTCTTGTTTTTCAGATTTTTGCTAATGTTTTAGTTTGATTTTGCAGTAAATGTTTTATGCAACATTTATCAGACGGAGGAAAAAGAAGATGAAGTGTATTTTTTTCCCAATGAGCAAGCAACTGGTAAAAATGTGGATTTACTTTGTGTTATGACTTTAGGACTTAGACATACCACCGAAATAAAACATTTACAATCAGATAATCTGTTGCAAACACAGAATAGAGAGACGGTTTCCAGTTTCCATGTGGGCTAACTTTTGTTTGTTGTTGGTTTTGGGGTTTTGTTGGATTTTCCCCGGCATAATGATCTAGCAATGTTAAAAAATGTAACAGTGTCATTAAACAGTTTATATTGTGCATATTGTCCACAGTATAGTAACTATACGTACACACCTTGTTTTAAATCGGTTCCCATCTTTAGATTTGCTGTTCAGACAGATTTGGAATTTAAATATTAAAATATAAATGGTAAATAAAACAAATTTAAAACCTCTTCAAAATTGCTTAAACATTTAATGTATAAAATGGTCGAATCAATTATTTTCGACTGGATATTTTTAAAGGAGCAAATCAATCCAGCTTTTTTCCGCATCATCAAAGCTTTAGATACTTGGTTAATGTTTGTCCAAAGACGTACCACCATTGCTCGCTCTTGTTTCCATTTCTCTCATTCTCTCATCATACCACATTTAAATGAAATAGCTATGCAAATGTATTCATTATATACTCCGCCTACTACTTTATCATTATCTGGACGTCTAACACCTGAGGGCCAAAAAAAAATTTAAAAAATGCGTTCTAAAGGGAAATTCTGGGAGAGATTCAAGGAATCATGGGGTTTTGCCAAACAACACATTGTGTGCAAACCTGAAACCTCCAAATAAACTTAATTTTTACGTAAGTCTTTCCAAAGAACTGCCTGTTCAAGTGCAGAAAGCAGACCCTGTAACAGCCAGTGTGAGAGGCTGCATAGAGATATGCATCCTCACCTAATGTAACCTTAGTCATTAAGGGTCAAGGAGCATGTGTAAACACAGTAATTATAAATTGGTCACACATAACACTGTGTTGTCATCACATGGAGAGGTAAGAAAGGTTCACATGACAGGAAACCAGCACTAATTTCAGACAGGCTTTTTATTTTTAAAGGTTCCCTGTGGCAAAAGTGTCTGAAGCAGCCATAATGAATTTAGGTCAAATGCACATTTTGAGACATATTGTGCAGTTAAGTATTGGAGTAAGTAAACCGGTAAGAGGGCCATTCCATTGTTGTCTAGATGGAAATATGTTATCTCACATAAATAATTGACTGGATGTGATTCAATAAATCTAAAGTTGTAATCGAGGTGTTTCCTTTTCTGCTGCTCTAATCTCACTGTTCTTCAGAAACTCAGCAGTGTGTCTTCTCCTTGTTCTCCCTCCATAAACAATTCTGTGTTTTCCCTCTCAGCCCTTATTCCAGGTGTATTTACAGACAACCTGTTTCCATGGCAGGCTGTGGGGGTAGAAACACACTCTGGGTCTTCTGTGGCCTCTGGTTACCACTGTGTTAGTGGTCAATCTGCTTTTGCTCCATGTTTCTAGATGTCAAGTGAAAGAACTGGGATTTGAAATCAACTCATGCAATGCACTGGCTGTGTTCTGGCCTCAGTATCACCTCCAGGAAATCCCTCGACTTGTTTGAAGTGGAAGATAATATTGAGTCTAAGAGAGACAAGAGACATAATGATAAATATTGATAACACTTTATGTAAACAAGGTTACAAAGTGCTTTACAAAATACATGGGAATAAATCAAAAGAGAGCAAAATAACATGAAACAAAAAATAAGAAACATGACTAAAAGACATAATAATAATAACAGTCAAAAATGTACAATGTGCTTTAAAAAGTTACAAAACAAAAAAGACAAAGATAAGGAACATATGGAAGATAAAATATTAAAACAAACTGCAACCGTTAAAACAGTTAAAAATCTAGTATTAGAAGGATTTCTTATAATTAAACAATGATTTTACAGCAGGTAAATTGTTCTAGAGCCGCGGGTTATAGTCACTTAAATTTATAAGTGAGACACAAGGAAAGTAAGTAACACCTGTAACACACTATCAGTTATTCAGCATTTTCCCAAAGTGTCCCTTGGAAAGATACTTACCTCTAAATTGTTACTGTTATTGTTATTGTTACTGAACCCTGTGCTGGCATTGGTTAGTGATGTGTGATAGCGAAAGTACTGCACACAAACAAGCTGTATGAATGTTTGTGTGAATAACATGAGTGGTGAAACTGTTCTTTGAGTGTCGAGACTAGAAAAGCATGACATAAATACAAACCATTTACATGAACTGAGAAAATGGGTTTGTCCCAAAATATATACGACTGTTCGGGTGTGTGACCCCCCCAAGTTGTGTTTGTTGACACTGGGAAGTCAGTGAGATCGAGGTGAGGTCAGCAAGACAAAGAAGTGGAGCAGAGAGAAGATTATAATCTTACCACATGAACCGTGTGTCATTTAGCGAGGTGGTGAAGAAAGGATTTCAAGCATTTATTTTGGTGAAGTAAAACTGACCTGGAGAGCTTTGTCTACGATTTGTCATCAGCCTGCTGCTGACGCTGTGTGTGTCCTGTGTGTTTGCTGACTTATGGAACTGTTCGGATGAAGCTTTTAAAAGCTTCGACAAAGTCTAAACTTGGATTTAAGATTAAGATTAAGATTAAGATGCATTTATTTAAGAATTAAGAAGATTAAGAATTAGTCCCACAAACACATGCACAGACATGCACAGGCACACTCATGCAAGAGGGGAAATTTAACTTCTGCTTTTGACCCATCGGGTGCAGGACACACAGAGCAGTGAGCGACCATGTACAGCGCCAGGGGAGCATATGTTGGGGGAGTAAGGTGCCTTGCTCAGGGGCACTAGACAGGGTCTAAACAGACTCTTGGATTTTTGGGCAGATCAATCCAGTTTCGTCAGCGAGTGGGTGAAAAGAAATCACTACAACAGAGCAGATAAACACATGATCTGCTTGTGTGTGTGTGTGTGTGTGTGTGTGTGTGTGTGTGTGTGTGTGTGTGTGTGTGTGTGTAGGTGTGTGTGTGTGTGTGTGTGTGTTCCCCAGAGGAGCTAATAGAGGAAATGATGCTCTAGACCAGTGGAGCCAGTGACGTTGGACAGGAAGCTCTGTGGGATGCCACAATGATAATACATTATATCAAATAATAAAGACATGCTGCTGGATCTAACTGGATTTGCACTGGCCTTTTTGGTCAGATGGACATAACCTGTAAGCTGCATCTATTGTGGGGCAAATTTCAATGTACATGGTCATCATTATACTGAAAGGATGAATATGCACAGAGTGTAAAAACACTCAATGTATCACAAACAAGACAGTTTTCTTCCAAAGGGCTTTATTCAAATTGAGACAGGCAACACATGGATTCTCATTCTGTTGTGTAACTGAAGCTCAACATCATTTTATACTTTACCGATCGGAGGGAAATCCACAAAGTAATTATGTTACATTTGAACTTTCTTAAAGTAATTAATATTGTATTCATGTCTGTTACTGCTAACAGCAAGGAATGCAAGCTCATCATGGATTTTTAAATTGGTTCAGGTGGTGAAATTCCTAAATGCACATTATCTTTAAAAATGCTCTCCTGACCTCTTGTGGTCCACGTCAGTACCACAAGAGGTCAGAATATGGATGCTTGATGGACGCCGGCCTTCCAGGAGGGAGAGACATCATACCAGCTTGTCTGGACACCGGCTGAAAAATACGACACAATTATAAACTTCCTGAAGACACTGATCAAATTCAGGTAGTTATCTAAAAAGGAGAGTGTGTCAATGAGTATATATTGATACCACAAGGGGGATTGTTGTAGGAACAGATGAATGAATGGATGGATGTTGAATAAATGGATGATGTATGGATAATAAACAAACAGATTAACCCATGACCATGTGTGTCATTAAAACAAAGAAATATACCCAGCATTACTCATGCATCTTTTAAGACAACAAATGAACCAGAAACTAATTCATTTCATACATCACCAAACACTAAGGGCTAATGGCCATCAACAAGGAAGTTAGGGTGCAGAATACATAATCAATATAAAAAGAATAGAAAAGGAATTCTCAAACAATTGACACATCGATCAATTTACTATTATATATATTTAACTTTACTCTTAAATCTTCATATTCATTTTTGTACCTATGAGTCTCTGTTGTTTTATACATATATGCACACATTCAGCCTACAGTTCTACTGTTTACAAAAGGGACACTTATTATGATTATTATTTTGGATGCACTCTTCTGACATTCATTTATAACACTTAAAACTTCATAAAATAATTGCTTTATACTTACAGTTGGAAGATACGGTTTGGTAATTTACATTTTACAAGGTTCACGGTAACTGTTCATGGACTTTCTTCACTAACCGGTCTCCCACCACCCGGGGACACTGTTGCATCATTCAGAATCTTCTCTCTCTGCCCTGAACCCTGCAGCTCCCCCTGAGCAACCAACAGGTAGCCTGGCTGCAGGTAGATGGTGCTATTGGTGCACCGGGGTGCGAACTCCAGTAGGCTCTGAGTCAATGCGTATTTCCCCCCGATCAGTTGTTATGATAAACGTCGAGGGAGAGGTCATCTCCTCGACTTGCACACGTCTGCGGTAACACTGATGCTGAGGATCCCCTGCAGGCTGAGTGCGCGCTGCCACAGGATCAGTTTTGGAGTCGCCAGCGGTGCGCGTCAGTTTGGATCCAACACACACGAGCTGGACGTGGACCGGTTGCATCGTTTTTTAAAGTTTCAACCCTGCTGCCTCTTTCAGCGCAGTGGGATTTATTCCTCGGGAGGAACATTTGAGAATTGAGGACTTTGTGTTTTAGTTTTTTTTGCGTGTGCTGCTCTACTATGGGGGAGAGCGTGCGTGCGTAATGGGCAGATATGTTTTCGCTCTGTGGAAGTTCAGCCGTGCGCCCGCTCCCCTTAACCCAAACTCCCATCTTTGCGTTCTGATCATCGTCCTCTGACTGAACTCTGCGGGAGGTTTGAAACGACATGGCCAGCGAGCGGAAACCGCGGCTATGTGTCATGGCTAAAGGGGACAACGGGTATGGATTCCACTTGCACGGCGAGAAAGGGAAGAGCGGACAGTTCATCCGCAAAGTGGAGGCTGGCTCCCCCGCAGAAGCGGCGGGGATGCGCGCGGGGGACCGAGTGGTGGCAGTGAATGGAGTGAACGTGGAGAAAGAGACGCATCATCAGGTGAGTCGATGGATTTTTGTGCCACAGGACGCATGTGCAAGTTGGGGGGGGGGCGCCATCAACAGGTCACACGGGGCTGGAGGGTGCATCTATGGGACGATCACCCTCCTCCAGCTCTGAGGAGCCACCAGTCAAGTTATCAACTGTTATGAAACTCTCAACACAGACAGACACATGCACCCACACACACACACACACACACACACACACACACACACAAAGAGAGAGCTACGTGTTGCTATGATTGAGCAGGTATGTACTGAATCTGATAAAGAGCTTCAGGTAGACTGATAGCACTGTCTGCTTTTGGATGATATCAGTGTCATAGTGTGTTGTCTCCACATATTCACTCCTCTCATGTGGTGCAAATCAGCAGGCCCGACTTGTATGTTTATATATTTAGTCCTGAAATATGTATAAAAATAAGACACACAAAGTCTCCCTGGGAATTATATGATGGTCATATCCTGTTTCACTGGGATCTGGTCTGCAGGCTTAGATAATCATTTCACTTGCAGAGGCACCAACATGTGTTTCTCTGTAACTTTAAATGTCTGATGCTCTCACAACAGGTTGTACTTACAACACGTTTATAATAAGTATTGTGTAGAGATGTTCAGATACAATTACTCTCTTCCCAATACGGATTCCGATACCCGGGCTTTCCCTATTGGCCGAAACTGAGTAGCAGTCTGATATTTGAAAAAATCTAAATGAGTAAACCTACAGGAACACACAACAATTACTTCCTTTGTATAGCTTGAAACTGAAGTTTTACATACATGTCAACGTTCACTGAAATATTGTCAAATCGCTGACATTTTAGCTAGCTCTGGATAATGCTACAAAGACAGAAATCGGTTCCTCTTTGCCGCTCTCTAAGAACAGCACTCGCCAGTCGTAGTACAGCAACTGGAGAGAGTAAAGAAGAAGTGACTGTAATATGAAACAGTATATGATACAAAGAAAGTTGCATTTGATCTTGGTAAAACCCACAAAATACTTCAGAGACGTGGTATCTGATCGTCACATTTATGTACCTGCTGATGACCCACAGCATTTTTGTCAGTACCTGAGGCATTTTTCGATGTTGGTATTGCTATTGGAATTGGTATTTACCATACGACCAGTAAATTACAAAAAAACAACTACCCTCCCATCCCTCAGGTTGTACAGTGGATCAAAGCCATAGCCAACGAGACCAGGTTACTCGTGGTGGACAATGAGACACACGAAAGTCTGCGGAGCCTGCGCCTCACGGCTACAGAGGAGATGGCTGTTGTCAGGAGGGGCCCTTCGTCCTTTCCCCCGGTGTCCCCGTCCCCGTCCCCGTCCTCAGTCCCGTCCACCCCGGGCAAGAAGCGGGAGAACGGCTCAGTGTCCAAGCAGCCACTCACGCTGAGCGGCCAGGTGCAGAAGCCCACCAGGAGGTCGCCATCGAAGGCAGCAAAGAAGGTAAGCTCTCCCTTCCCACTGAGGCAGGACATGTGGGATTAAGATTAATACCATTAATCGCGTTGTTGAACCTTTATCTCATTATTCTCTTAACTGGTAATAGTGAACAGACTGCGAGTGGAAATTGAGGTGAGGTGCAGGTTATCCATAAGGCCTCACTCTTTATACTACTCAACAAATAAGTAGCTTTGATCTGATGATACAAGGTTTCTCAGACAATCAGAGCATTCTTACATATTTGTCTACTCCCAGACACAATAGTTAAAAATACAAAACACGTTGAACAGTGAACAGATTGCTGATGGTGAGTCATACTCTTTGAAAGGATTCTCCTCAGCTCACACCGGCTTTCAACACAGACTTGTTTAACTTGCTGCTTTGCCAGTTTGAGATTAGATTAAGCAGATGTCATGTGAGTTTCCGGTTTGTAGCCTTCCGTGCACATGTGGTGTGTGTCTGTTTACGAATGTGTGTGTGTGTGTGTGTGTGTATGTGTGTCCTGAGGGAAGAACATGGCTGGCTGAAAGCGCTCCAGATGTTGTGTGTGGGGGTCAAAGAGGGCAACACAGGTCAGAGGGCAGAGCCTGTCAGAGGTCAGGAAGCTGGACGACGCTTTGACTCTGCGGGACAGGAAATCCACAGAAATCTTAAAAATAAATATAAGTAGCTAAAAAAAAATCTGAAAGCTATTGTTTTATCAGTATTGCATTAATTGTGAAAGGGTTCTCAAGAGGGGATGTTTTTTTTACATCTTCCTGTTTTTGTTGTACTTATTGACACTGTTGGCTGCATAATGCTCAGCAGGCATTTGATACACTGTTGTTTTCATTCTCTTTTAAATTCCCAGTTTGGTTTTTCCTCCTCGAGTTGTTTCCGTCTCTCCTGGAACACAAAGATCTGATCGTCTTCAGTTTCACATGCGCAGTATCAGCGAGAGGCGGCCGCTCCGTCTCTGCTTTCTGCATTTTACACAAACATGTGTTTTCACTTAGGTTTGTCCTGCCAATATGTGAGCGGCACTGTTACTACAAGAGCAGCGACAGTTCAGACTGAAATGTGTGTGGATTTGTCTCGTTGACCCGTGGGGAGGAGGAATCCCGCTGCTCGCTGAGGTCAGGCCGGCCCAGCTGAAGCTCAGGAAATGCTTTGAGGTCTCTTGTTTCTCTCTCAGACTTTAATGACTCTAATGAAAGAAATGAAAGAAGGTTTAGCAGGATGAGCCAAACGGCATTAGCATTTGCAAAATGAAAGAAGGAGAGGAGAAAAACAACGCAAATTGCCTTTTGTTTGAAGCATTGAAACCTTCCTCTGTTACCTTCTGAGTCTGTAGAGGTTTGAATGTCCCTGCGTCCCCTCCCTCTGCGTCCTGTGTGCAGGAGGGAGGATATGACATATATAAACACTGGGGTTGATCCCTCATCACCAAAACTCCCAAATATCATCTTTCCAAGTTGAAATATTCATCGGCTCCTCTTTTTCATCCGGAGATTTTTGTCGATTGTTATTAATCACGCAACTTGCTCGTGGTGAAATCTCTCAAGATCCGGCTGTACTCTCTCACATGGGCTCACCTGGACATAATCCAGAGTTTTTACGAGGAGAGCTGGCAGGAAAAGCTCTCCTTGTCCGGGGCCTCTGACTCTATGATTTGTGTCCTCACAAACAGCCCCTGTGGATCATTTCAGGAGATTATCTGGGGTTCAGTGCTCGTCTCAAAGCAGCTCCTGGGACTGTAACATGATACAGTATATGATGCCTGAGTAATTACCACAACATAAGCAGAGGGGAAAACAGACTGATCAGAGATTTAAGTATGCAAGTGAAGAATCCAAGCTGAAAGGAACAATACAGCCTTTCACTGCTCTAAAGTTTGCACAGTTTGCAGGGAGATGTTTCATTTTTCTTTTTCTGTTTTTTAAGAAAGTGCTGAGAGCTGCACATTTCTTCTCATGATTTATTTTTGAAGGGAGGGATAGGAGAAAAAGACTAAAGGAAAGAGAGAGAGCACAGACTACTTGGACAGAAAGAAACCAGGACCTTGAAGGTTTGTTGGAGGGTTGGATGATGGATGCTTGGCATTGCCTGTGGAACTGGGTTCATACTCTTTTATTTTGTGCTGCTTTCGTAGCCATTTTGTTTCCCTTTGAGGAGATTGTATCTGAATATTGAACGTTGCTATGCAAGGAGAGTGGCGAGTAAGAGATGTGACACAAAGATATCGACGGTGAGAGGCACAGGTGCATGTGGGTGTTCCGACACAGGGGGAGGTTAGATGTATGCTAATACACCACTCATGGAGGCAGTTAAAGTACTTTTTAAAACTCTCAGTCTCATTCTGCATCCAAATTTAAACCCCTCAGACGTGATACACATATTCCTACATTCAGAGAGACTTGCACTTTGCAGAGGTGCAATTTACTGTGATGTCCATCATTTGTGAACGTTCATAAATCCACAAAGAGATCACTGATGGAGAAGACACTAGAACTTCCCTGAGTTTGATCAAGTTTTTAGAGATTTAAAGTTTGTGGTAACAACAACCAAACTCCACAGCTATCCCACTCCTTGGCAACACTATACTTCCTGTTTACGTCTCTCAAAACCACAAAATGATGGGAGCTGTAGTTCCAAAACTTGAGAACTACCGAAATTGAAGTAGTAGCCAGGGGGCCTTTGTTTTCTAAGTTCTGTTAAAAGAGGGGAGCACAGTGTGTGACTGTGAAAATTCCTGTTTAAACATTAAAATTTCTTTTTTGGTTTAATATTCTAAATATAGCGGTGGAACCAGATGTCAAATTTTGATGTTGTGTTTTTCCTCTCCAATGCTCTCTGTGAAAGCAAAAGGAATCTTCTGCAGATACACTCTAAGGCCCCAGAGGACACACAACACAGACTCTGCACGCACATCGACATGGTAGAAATCATTTTTCCATCTATAATCACTTGCACATTCGCTCAATAAATATCCCCACTAGAGTTTTTCTGTGAGTTTGTGTGCGTGTTACCCAGGTTACATGACTCTGCCTGTATTTTCACTCGGTTTTATGACCACTCGTCCGCCAGGTCTCCTTTTTTGCTGCATTCCCCTCATGTTTGCCTTCCTCTAGATTTGTGACACATCAGAAAGAGTCGAGGGGAGACCAAATACCCTCAGACTCTGTGCTTCTGTATCTGTGTGCATACTACTCCTGTAGTTTACACACAGTAGGTTGTGTTTTATCCCCTTCGTTCTCTGTTCTCTTGCTGCATCTCTAACTCAGCAAACTATAAACTACGAACAAAAAACAGGGCTTTTTTTCTCGTGTATTCACAAAATCTCTGCAGCACAACAGGATTTCATTTGAATCATTAGAAACCCATATCCAGCCCCTAACAGGCTGTTACTCACCAGCCGTGAATAACCTTGTTTAAGCCTGGTAGGCCCAGGTTCTTGTGTTTAGCTGATACCTGCTGTGCGGTAAGCTGAGATTATTCAGTTGTCTTATCCTCATTAAAGCTGCCTTTACTTACGAAAAAAGATCCGTCCAATTTTCCATGCATCTTTTACGTTGCCATGGTTGTTAAGCAACTTGAGGTCAGCATAAGGGCGAGAGTTTAACGTAACGCTCCCTTTAAGAAAGGAGAAAATGTGGCAGCATTGTAAATCGCAGTCGTCCAACTTACCAGCTCGCAAAGTCTCCTCAAAAAGTTTGTCATCATTGTTGAAATGTCTTCCTCATGTCCTATGGTCGTCTCGCTTGAACTATTGGCTACACCGAGTCAGGGAAATTGAAGTGGAATTTATAAAACGAACCTGAACTAAACCCCATATTGGAAAGAAAAAAAAACCATCTTGTCTTGTCTCAGTCCAACAAGAACAGAGGAAATTGCATCAAAACGAGGCACATGCTCAGTTCGTCTAGACAATTTCTGTCTCTCCGACAATTTTCTGTTCTCTTTCTTGTTCAGTCATTTCGGTGACGGCACGATGGAAGTCTGCAGCGAGGTTTGATACTCAGGTGTTTCAGGGAGACAGGAAGAGACGTTTCGAGGACAAGAACAGTGTGAATGGGGGATGAGATGTATCATCTTACCTTAACACACTGTCTTAACCACACATACACACACACACACACACACACACACACACACGCATCAGGGTGTGTTACGTTGGTGTGCCATTAAGACTTAAGTTCAAGATAAAGTGTCAGGTGTCACTTTCTTACCAAAACCTTTTTTTAACTTGCAAACACAAACACACACATACATCGACCTATAGTTACAGTCACAATAACAACAGAGGCTTTAAGATTCTGTGAGAGGCTTAATAAGCAGATTTAAAATAACCCAAAGGGTGGCATGCATAAATAGCAAATAAAAAATGAGAGACATACAGAGATGGAGACATATGAGGCGTCGTCATTCTTCCACAGCCACAGAGAGGCATGTTCCTGGCTTGTTTATAGAAGTTCTGGGGGCGATATAGTTTCTGGTATTTTCCCCGGTCTGAGGTTTTCCTCTCGGTTGGTGGCGAGGCCTCCACCACATGCACAAAAACACACAGTATTGTGGTCTTTTTGTCATTGTTCTTTCCAGTCCTGTTGCGCTCCTGGTTTGTCACGTCAGGCTTGTTAGAAGGTACATCAGAAATCGTTGCTGTGGTAACGGCCCGCAAGCAGAATTAGTATGCTGGGAAATAAATACAAACAGCACTCTTGCTTATGTATCTTGATGCATGTTTAAATGGGTATAGAAGGTTTTCCCTCAGCCAAGTTGGGATTGACTCTTGATAAAGTTATTTTCTATTGGGTAACTAAGGGTTGTATAGAAACACTTTCCCTGGATGAGAATGACGATGAAGGGACAGAGGGTAAAGGTGAAGATGTGTGTGGGGTAGGGTTGGTTGTAGAGTCGTGTGCTTGTGTTTTGATAAACACACACTCACACATCTGTTAAAACAACTTTAGAGAGAGGGGGATTTTGGATCTCTGTTTTTGCCAAGAATGTAGTGCAGCTTTGTGAAGCATTTAAAGGTCCTTAGGTCCAAAATTATGTTTTCATCTGTGTTTGTGTTTGAATGACAGCTGGATTACGCAAAAACTACTGGAGGGATTACCATCATCTGGTGGAAGGAACCCATTCAATTCTGGTTCTAGATCTAGACCACATACAAGAAATTGATCCCTGTCACAATCAACAAGAAACCAGAAAGATGAACAAAGTCTGGACAGATGTGGATGTAAACTGGGACCTGACTGGCCGGCGCAGGCAAACAGCCGTAAGGCCGTAATTCCTACTCCCAAAAATGTAAATCTTCTCAACAAATATCGATTATTTCTGATTTATTTTTGCAGATTTGCAAAGGTTGATTCACAACAACAAACGTTAGTGTTATTTGTGAACATCACCGTACAGGCTCAGAGTCCTGTTGACCCTCATTCACATGTGTGCCGCAGGTGGTGAAACCTTAACAAACTCTGATTTCCATCTAAACAGCAGTCGAGACTAAACAACACGGAGTAAAGCAAGAATCCTGAGACAATTCTCTGATCTGTAAATACTTTGAAATAGTAGCAGTAGTATTTAGTAAATACATCTTGAGGCTTGGTTCATTTTAAAGTCTGTGGTATTTGGGTGGAAGTGATCTGCGTGAGAAGACCCTGGAGAGAGAGGACAGCGTTTAAGGGTCAGGGCTTGAGGTCATGAGGTCAGGATTGAATAAACACAAATAGACAGAGCAACAGACGAGAGATGTTTGGTCGCGATAAACAGAAGTAAAAGGAGAGGTGCTGTTGCAGTTGTGAGCATGTGGCATTGAACATTGATTTATTCTTTGATGCTTCATGGGCTTTTAATCATAAACTCACAACTGAACCAAACAATGTTTATCTTCTGACATGTGTCCCAGTTTCCCCCTGTGTCATGTTGTCAGAAAAACTGCTCTTGTTACTCATTCATCAAATTGTCTTTTAGATTTATCAGGGTTTTTTCTTTGTGTCACTGCAGAAAAATCATGATCATCCTCCTCCGACCATTCGATTTAACAACACAAAATGAGATGATGGCTCAAGCAGCTCCCCGACCCTGGGAGAGTCACACCCCCTCTGTGCCCTGCTCCGTGGCTCCGTTTTCTCATTTGCCCCAGATAATAGGAAAAAGATGTTGCCTGTCAGCTCGAATGAGACAGAGCATTACAGTTGTCTGGAGGTAAAGTCAGCACTTGAGCCGTGTGTGATCGTACGTGCATGTTTTCTGCCTGCCACCCGGGCAAATGTGAGCTTGGTTTCTTGCAGCTTTTTGACAAAATTAGTCATTTGAGGTTATGCACGATACAGTAGCAGTGTAGTTAGATTGAGTGGAAGCATTGTCTCTTTGTGGTAAAAACCTTGATTTAACCTGGCATGCAAACTACTCAAACTTCTCCTCTTTACTTAAAGTCAATATTTCTGCTTTTCTTTTTTTTTACAATCAAACTAGTCAGTGTTAGATCTCAGATGAAATATAACTTTAAATCAAAGTGACCTTACATTGGCAAGAGCAAGCCGTTCAGATTCTTTTCACCAACATCTGGAGATGGTGTTCAAGAACCCCCTCCCCCCTCCTTGGAATACCAACTGCGTTACATCAAGTTGTAGGGGTCCAGATTCAGTGTGTGTGTGTGTGTATATGGAGGGGGGGGGCGGGCATTAACTGAATTCCTGAAGTAAAAACATGGCCTATAGGATGTGGACAAGTCATGAGTGGAAAAAGAGGGTGTGTATGTGTGTGTGTGGTGGGTGTTAAGAAAAGGAAGAATTTTGAGATTTAGTTAGTAATATGAGAGGAATAAGCACAATCGAGTGTGTTGTGTCAAATGCGTGTGGGTGTGAGAGTGAGCACAGCTGTGTGTCTGCATCTGTTATCGCCCCACGCAGGGCTGATAATGTATTAAAATGCTTGCCTCGTTAATCCAGGAGACGCTGACCCTGCTGTCGGCCTTCAGATGAAGTTTGAGTCAGTTTACCAAATAAAATAGTTCTTCAACCGCAGCAGGACATGTCTTTGTCACTGTGTCATGGATTTAGTCTCAGTGTTTACATCATTTGATATGATATAATAAAGAACCTCCCTTTTCCATCTCAAGTTTCAATCTGGTTTTCAAGCTCTGGGGTACCTCAAGGCTCAATCCTAGGTACTCCTGTATTATATATCAATGAATTCTGTAAAACATTTCTATGCCTCCACACCTCCAAGGTAAAAGGTCAAGGTCCCAGTGACCTCATGTTCTTGGGAATGCCACACTGTATATCAGAAGCACCCTTCGGGAAATTCTGTTGATCAGGGCAGTAATTCTAGCTTTAAACTATTGTTTTTATTATCATCAAACCATAACTATACAGAGTATGAAGCTGCAACATTCTTTTACTGAACCACATTAAAACCGTAGCATTAAAACACCCAAATCTTCTGAATTATTTATATTATCTTAGTTCTCTCCAAATCATTTTAAGAACATATCGAACATGGTTTTGATGAGTTTGCAGCACTTTTTAGATTCTGGGTCCATCCCATTGAATGATGTCTGTTTGGGAAATATTTACTCGCCCTGCTTCTTCTGCTCCTTTTTTCAATCTAATCTTTTTAAATATGACTTGTTGTGGGAATATCAGTGGAGTGCAGGTCAGCTGTAGCCAGGCTGAGGATCGATCAATGTGCCGCCCACACAACAGCTCCGGCAGCAAATATAAGAGAGAGAGAGAGAAAGCAAAACTACCTCAAGAAATTCTTCATTGCTTCACCTCATCGTTGCTGATCATGAAGTCCTTGACAGCTCTGAAGACAGCGTTGTCCCTCGTGTGTTTCTACAGTGGGACAGTGTCTGTTTAGCGAGCACAAGCAAATATCAGCCTTGCCGTCACAACTGTTGCAGTTTCACAGGTTGACTGTATTTCTAATCCTGGCCACTCATCATGTTCTGTTCCTTCACATATTCAGTTTATATCTGCTCCCCCGCTAGACCCACAGCTGTGAGCCAGCACACATTCCCACACACCGCTCACACACACTTTAAAAAACACACACAGCCGATTGTTTCTGATGTCCCAGTGGCCCCTGCTCCTTTTCACTCAGCTCGCACGTCGGCATCTTGGATCGGTTTAATTGCGGACCTCCTTCTCACTGTGTGTGGGAGTGGAGTGGATGTAATGGGAGAGAGGCTTTGTATCCTTATGGATCGACTGGGAATTTTTATAGTTGCTTGAGTAGCACAAATGAGAGGAGAAGGTTTGGTTTATGTGTATGAGGTGAGAGTAGTGTTGCAGACAGGAATCCCCTCTGATTGATTCATTATAGGCCTGGGTGATTTGACTTCATGATTAATGAATGATTATTTTATGCCACCAGCCAGCCACGCCCATGTGAAGATATCTATCACATGCTTAAATAGGATCTTTTTAATCCATTATCGCTTTTGTGTTGATCCATTTCCTGAGTAATCGGCTTCTGTTTGAGCTTCAGTCACATCTTACACACTCATATGTTTGAAAACACATGTAAACCAATAAGCACCAGGGACGAGACATATCTGCAACACACTGATAACAAGGGTGTGGACCAACCCTCACAGATACACACACACACACGTGTTAAATCCCCAGCATAAACTGCTTTCTCATCACACACATGAAAAACAGTGAATAACCCAAGAAGACAAACACACACGTACAGTATAGCAACACTTCACTGCTGACTTTAGCAGCACGGCCAACCGCCCACACAATTCCATTTGGCATTTAAATGCAAACAAGCAGAAATGTCGCACTCTCTTCACTCCTGCTTCTGAAAACTACACTTGAACACGTTGTGAGGTTGTAACACGAGGCGCTCGAAGATAAGGGTGAAATACTCGGGCTGAAGGAAGACATGAAATGACATGACGTGGCCTCTGGATGTGCGAAAGCTTTTCTCTGTGCCTTTGATGCTTTTTTCTTTTGCAATGTCCAGAAGATACTGAAGCATGATCAATGGAAAAGACTTCAAGGAGCACTACCCCAGTACCGTCGCTCCATCCCCTGATCACTACTGTGCTGACTCTGGGTTTGAATGCCCAGGATTGCAGCGTGCATGTGTATCTGCGATATTTTGGCTTCATTCGTGGGAAGTGAGAGGACGTTGAGACGTGTTGTCTGTCTTTATATATAGACAATTGTGAATACTAGCTCATTTAAATAAGGAGCCATCAGCTTTGTGTAAATCATTATGTTTATTAGTCCATTCTGACTTATTTTGATGATCCTGAGAAGCCCTTCTTTGTCTGCTCATAAACAGCCTGAGCCGCATCTGACCCGAGATCAGCCACAGCCAAGAAATGGCAGCAACATGGGGACATATTTGCTGCAGTTTGATGAGATCAGCAGCTGAACCATCCGAGAACCACACTATAGGACTTTTGCACATCTTCTTCCCATTACAGTTTTTTCAAAGCAGAGCATTCAATTCATGTGGACTGTTCTCCAGAGGGTAGAGGGTAACATCTCAGGTCACTGAGCAGGGATGTTGAACTCCTTGAGGGAGTTTAACTTTTGAACCCTCAAGAGACCTTCTGGACATTTGGATGTGTGGGGAATATGTTGTGCAATGTTCGTTGTAGCAAAGGATGGGAACATTGTAAGCAAAATTTCAGTCTGGCCTCACTTAGGCTCGTTGTTTTAAATCAGAAATATCGAATGATTGGAAGAAACGTAGTTGTTTCCCTTCACATATAGACTCATCTACTACATGGGTCTCATCTTGCTCTGTGCCTTTTATGTGCTCATGCAATAAGTCAAGATGAGAGCCATGATCTCATCTGTGCTCGGTGACAGCTCAGCCTGGAGCTATGACACCCTGAACAATATGTTTCCACTTATTGGAGATCTGCAGATAATTGCAGCGTCAGCCCTGCAGCTTCCCAGGCAGCCGGTTACAGTCCACATGAAGCTGTGGGCATCTTCAGCAAGGTGTTAAATGACAACAAATATCAGCATCCATGTCCGCCTCATCAGATATTTAGGACAGTCTGACAAAAGGATGAAACATGAACGAGCAGCTCATCAGTAAGTTTCTAGAAAGCTGCACCTGTAATGATACTGATAAACATCATGGTACAGACAGTTATAAGGGGATGTGCAGACCTTTATATATACAGTCTATGGTGCAGACACAGACTGTTTATAAAGATGACGACTCCCCAAAAGTGAAACCAAAGTGTCTCGACCAACCGCCTGGTAGCTGGCTGCAGTAAAGGTCACACATCCTTCTTCGTCCATGTTACTGGTTTGGAGATTGACCGAACTAAAAAGTAAAAATAAATGGGCAATGGTTTCTTTCATTTTCGATAATTCATATCACACTGATGTTTGTCCAAGCCATCCCTGATCGTTTCTGTGTAGTTCAAATTTATTATCAAGCCTGACTCTTTCCAGAGGGAACTACATCCATTACCCAGCACCTCCACCAAAACAATCTATATTGTATTCTTTAAATTCATAACAAAACTATTTAATTTTTCTTTCCTAGCAAAGAAATAGTTGGACATAGAGCAACTCCCATATAACCACAAATTGTATATTTACACTTACGAAGCAAAATCGTATATGTTTACAAATTAGTTTTCTCTCCTGGATTTTATTACCTTCACAGGAAGCCAGGTTAGTTATTCCCCATCTTTAAGTCCACGACTCATGCTTCCGTTTTGTAATCTGATCTGATGGTGCTCTTTTGCTTTCGATTTTTTTCCTCCAGTTTGTATATTTCCTGTTTATTCTTCTTTTTACTACTTTCTACCTTCCTCGTTCACTTTCTCCTGAAGCATGATCTCAGGAATCACTGTCGGTAATACTGAGGTTATATGTAAAACACACAAAAACACACACACAACACAGTAGAGTAGGAGACTTTGTAAACAGATATCAGCAGCTCTGTCCTGGCAGAGCAGCACTGGACACACAAACACACACACACACACACACACACACAGCTCACTTTCATGTCACAGAGCAGTTATGCAACACACCACAACAACAGTGGGAAAAACTGTTTCCAAAGTCTCTGGCCGGTTCTCGTGTTGTCATGTTCTCCCGACCTCTCTTCCTGTCCTCCACATGCTGTGCATCATCTCCTCCTCCTTCTCTCTGTCATCCCCCTTTCCTTCATTTTCATTTTTACAAATCCCTCTCTGCTTCTCTGCAGCTGCCGGTCATTTCCTTTCTCTCTTATTCCCTCCTCGCTCCTCTCTCGCCCACTGTGCACTTTATGGCCAGGTCAGATATTTTCCTCTCTGGATTAAGCAACATTTAAAGCAGCTGCATGTGGGCACATGAACACACACACATGATTGTCTTAGACATTTTGCGTGTTTGATTTGTTAAATCCCAGTTAAATGATCTTCATAAGGTCTTTTCTAACCTGTTTGAAAAGCTGTTGTTGCATTTGGGCATCACACACTCACACACACACACACATGCAGACATACACACACACAGGACAATGTCTCAATAAAAGGACATGAAATCTACAAATAATATATTTCTTTATGGTTCCCTCCTCGTGTTAAAGCTTCACTTCTAGTCTCTGTCAGATAGAAGTGGTTCCACTGGTTCCACCGATGTCTCCATGGCAACTGGTTGTCGAAGATGACATCAGCAAACGTCCCATGTGCTGTTGTTGTCAGTGCATCATGCAACGTCAGCAGTGTTTCCATTGAGAGATCTGTGCAGTCTGGCTTTAGGCCGACGCTCTCAAGGCGTCAGTGCTGCTTCCAGGAAATGGTCACGTGTGCTTATTTCCATCAGGTCGAAAATATATACATATGTAGTGATTATATGTCATAAGTTTCAAGTTTTCTCAAATACAGCATTGAGTTAATTTGCTGTATTATTGTTAATTTTGATCAAGTGAAGGTGGGGCTGCAGTTTCCTCAACCTCTCAGTCAGGCTTCACTTCTAAATGTAGTTACTTCTGGTTCTTCTGGTAAGATGGCGCTGGACTGAATCCTGTCTATGCGGCTTCAAAACGACAGCTCACAAACCAGTGGGTGATGTAGGTGGAGCTTATTAACCCCAGTATTTCAGTGCACTTTAATTTATAAATGTGTAAATAAAAGACTGTTTTGATGCAAACTATACGGAACCATACAAGTCAGTTGTGGAAAGTGACCACTGGCTTAATTCCATTTAGTGCATTTAAAATGTTCGGAACAGGAAACTTGTGGGATTTCTCTTCATAGCTGGAAAACTGAAAGTCACCTCCGGTCGATTTTTATTTTTCCGAGCAGTGAAATAACGTTAAAGAACTGGCACTCAGTTTTTATGTCGTGGAACAAGGAGCCATGGAACAAAAACTGATTAATGCATGTTTGTTTTAACTACAGGGCGGATTTTCCCTGCATTTGTTTAAACCTGCCATTTAATGCTTTAGATTTATTCAGTACATTCATATTTCCTTTTACCTATAGCTTGTAACTGTAGTGGTAGTTTCATCCATGTATAGTGGTGTGTGTTAAACTATAGAATGATCACAAAATATTCTATACTGACCAAAACACTGCATGCCTTAATCGACTTTATGACAACTGCCAGTGGGAAGCATAAAAGTGAGAGCGACACAGACACACACACACACAGACAGACACTCGTTGTCGTACAACGGCACACACTGGCAGATGCACGCACATCCATGACCAAACCAGTGAGCCGGTGATCCTTGGCTGTGAAAGGGTTAATGGTGGTCATGATCCGTCCATCGCAGTAGGTTACCTCTCAATTATTCAGCAGGCCGAGATCTAGTTTCATCAACTGCGACCGCCACTGACAGAGGTCGCATGCAGAAGGAAGTTTGTGTGTGTGTGCAAATCCAAACACAAATTAAACACGTTAACTATTGGGTCTTCATTTGTAGTCACAGACCTTATAAAACTCGGACTTACTCCCAAGACTCACAGTCACAAACACATGCAGACACACATTTACCGCTTAATATACAATGAAATAATTCTATTAAAATGCAAAATTACAAATATTGGTAATAACAACTCTTTGCTTAAACTCCTCCATTGGACAGTGATTGTTGTGTACGCTGTACTCTCCTCCACATAGTCTCACTCAGTGACTTAAACAAAGGCTTATTATAGCAGGAAGCGAGTTCATGGGATGGCACTTGTCACTGTGACTGCACATCCTCTCAGTGTGCCACAGTCAGGACACCGAGGTCAGTGTGTGTATGTGTGTGTGTATGTGTGTGTATGTGGGTCCATAATGTTCTGCAGTAGGCGTGAAATATTCCATATTATTGTCATTATAGCCTGATTTAGTGCCGAACTTTCCACGTGAACTTGTTTTTCAGCGGCTCTGCAGATATTCACATGAGCCCGAAACAAAACATGGATGTTTTTTTACTGCTGCTCCTCCTCCCATGTGTTTTGAAAAATCATAACAAGTGTCTGACGCAGTTAAACCGACTGATGACAGGCTAGTTTGCTGATAGAGGGGGAAAACGATGAAAATATTTTTTTAACCCCCAAAAAAACACGAGGTTTTTCAACACCCACATTTCAAGCAAACACAGATGATCGTATTTTCCTTTGATGGCCTCCTGGTAAGGAGACGTCATGTGATAACTTCAGGCCACTCATCCCTCGTAGGCTGACACAGGACGAAACCAGCATGCCTCGTCATAGGCGGAGTCATGTTGTCCCCCTTCCCTGCCGGACAAACCAGACTTTCACTATCAAATTCATACGGAACGAACCCACTGGACATCGAGACGGAATCAAAAGGGTATAAGGGATGGCAGGAGCCCCGGGGGATGATTAGTGGGGTGCAGAGAGGCAGTGAGAGGCAGTCAGAGGTTAGATTGGCAGACACGTCTCCCCCACATAATGACTCCCAGCTGTGCTACTCTCACTGTTTATGTTCGAGTTCCACTGCAAACTATTTCCCTCTCCCATCGTCTCTGACTGGAAACTCACTGTCGTCTGGATTTACCCGCACCGCTCCGTCTCTCTATTTGTCCGTTTATCTCTCTGCTGTGTTTCTCTGCTCACTTCGCTGTTTCTTTTCTCGAACTCTCTCTCTCTCTCTCTCAGTCCTTTGAGCTGCATCTAATTTTCGATCCCTCCCACGCACCCTCTCCCTCCTATTCCCTTCCTCCTCTCTTTCTCTCATGACATTTTGTTTTCCCTTCTGTTGCCCAGATCCCTGAATGCTGATAGGTTTTGTTTTTATATTAATACATTTTTTCTCTCCTGTGGAAGATCCATCCCCGTCGCCAAACCAGGGACTTCCTCTCCAGTCAGGAAAAGGAGGGTCTCGGGGGGGATTCATGAGCATTGAAGTGCTCTGAATTATTCTGTTGTTACTCCCTCTCCCTCTTCTCGTTTTCTCTCGATCCCTCTTTCTCAGGGCAAGCTGCCCAGATCACTGCCCAGGAATTTGGTGCTTCAAATCAAATTATATGTTGCCGTCTGTGTTATTTTTTTACGGTTGAGGGCTAAAGTTGGAGGCAGTATTGTGGAGATTGCTCATGGTAAATTTGTATTAATAAATAGTGCGGTACGTTGCTGGTAGTTATGAATAAAGGACAGTACTCACTTTTTCTCTGAGAACACTACAGTACCTTTATATCTCTCACCCTGCCCACATACTCTATATGTATTTTTAGCATGTGCATGGAGGACTCATGCAGTGAAAACAATAGACCTTTCAACTTGCGTAACCTGATTGCAGGTCTGTTGTATGTACACGACATGTGTGTGAACCAGAGCCTCACCCGTTTAGCCACCTTTCAGCAAATATCAGCTGAAGGTGCAGAGCTGCGTGGCCTTCATCTATTCATCCTCTCACGGCATGTTCTTTTTAATGTAGGTGGTAAATCAGCATGATCCCACTGGAGAGCTCAGGGCACCATTACAGCTTCTATGATCATCTTCTCCGAGGCTAATTTATTTGCTACTAATGGAGAGTTTCACTTCAGATGGAAACTTGCTCTGTTAAAAAGAAATTGTGACACCTCCAGGCTTGAATGGAAGCACAAAGTGAAAAAGATGAGGGGAGAATCAATTTGCAACCAACAAAGAACGCTTTGGGTCTTTTAATTCAAAACTATTAGATCACATTCCCTCTGATATGCTTTTCTTTTGACTATGATCTGGTGACACTGTGTTACTCTACAATACTCTATTCATTTGTACCTTCAAGTGCTACTCCACCCACATTTTTGTGCATGAAACACTCACCCTGCAGGCTTGTTATAAAGGATCAGTCACTCAACCACATGTTTGAGTCTCACGTCATTGGAAATCATCACATGACTCTGCACTTTTAAGTATCTTGAAATAACCAGGTGACCCTCTGTAATATTTATTTAGTTTCGCCAAGGAGGTTATGTCTTCGCCCCTTTCAATTTCTTTGTTGGTTGTTGTGTTCAGCTGGTTGGATGCAAAAACTTAATGAGAGAGAAACAAAAAAAGTACGAGCATTTCTGAATGGAGCTTACTAAATGACAATATACTTCTGTCTCACTTCATCCAGGAGGCTCAGGCTGACACTCACATCCACGCGACATCCCAGCCACGGCCCCAGGTCAACCCGTCTGAGCTTGTTCCACGTCTGTGCCACCTGGTGCGGACCGAGACGGGCTACGGCTTCAACCTCCACAGTGAACGCTCACGACCCGGACAGTACATCCGCTCCCTGGACCCGGGATCACCTGCAGACGGCGCCGGGCTCCGGCCTCAAGACCGACTCATCGAGGTAAGAAGAAAGGTCATGGATGAAGGGTCTGTAAGGTGCTGAGGTGCCTGCTGTTTTCTACATTCCCCTGGAAATGTTTTCCATAATGATCCCTCAATTTAGGAACCAGAGTGCATCGGCGGGACCTCGCTTCCATCCTCCATCCCCCGATCTCTACAGCACAGACTCTGGCTCCAAACTTACAAGATGGCTGCGTTCGTGACCGGGTTATCTTGGCTTCTTTTATGGGATAGTGGGAGGAAGTGAAGACTTGTTGTCCGTCTTTATTTACAGTCTATAATACAGATGTTAGCTTTCAAGTTAGTGAGTGAGTTTAATGTGTGTTTCATGCATCTGTGTGCACTTGACTGGCTTGAGTAGAAAGAGGAAGGGGGGGATCTTAAAAACATGCATACTAATGAGGAGATAATTCAGAAATGATTTCAGGTTAATCTGGTATATTAACATAGTGATGACTGGATGTGAGAAAATAAACTGAAAGGCTTCCTGTAACCCTGTTCATCATGCCACTTTAGAAAAGAGTGGATTTTCACTATCTTTGTCATCACCAGATGCTTTTGCATATTGTTTGCATAGGAACTAATTTATTTGGTTGTGTGTAGTTATGGAGAAAAGCTGTGTGAGAACACTTTTAGACTAATGCCACCAACAGAACAAATGAAGATGAATCATGTGCGTACATGTTCTTAAAATAACAAGTAATAGCTTTTATCTAAATGAAGTCACAAGTTACAGAAAAGTTAAGTTTGCTGATGGAATCCAGATGCGACCCCTCAACTTGTTGTACTGTTACAGCCGTAATTAAAAAGGTAAGGAATCACACTTGCCGTCGGGCCTCAGATTCAAAAGGGGAACAGACCTGGAATCTGGACTCAATCTTGACTGCATATCAGAGTAGAGAGCGGGAGAGGCCGCTCACAGGGGACAGTCGGCTATAAATCAGTGTGATTACTAATGGCAGGGGCTTGAGGAGGGGGGGGGTGGTACGTGTGTTTCTCCTCTTGTAAAACCTTGTGAGAAATAGAGACCGATGTTTCGTACGATGTGGACTGTGTTTGGTACGAGGCAGAAACATGCGTGTCGGAGAGCATGGGGCTTAAATCAACTTTTCCCCTGGTTTATGGTCATAAGTAGTTTCTCATCTGAGTGTACACACACCACATTCACCCTTCATTCCCATGACCTTTGCCCTCAGTGGCTGTACATCAGGGTACAGATCAGGCTGCAGAGCTGGACTGATACAGAGGTCAGGCACAGTTCATGTAGGAAATCACTGGAGCTTTTACATGTTTTTTACTTTTTCACATGAGTTTTTGGGGTATTTCACACCACATTGGCAACAAATGGTTCCCTTTGTATAAAATGTTGCCTGAAACTTCAAATTATGAACAGAATATCACTATACCCATTAAATAATTCAAACAAGGAAAACACTTAAATTTGAGTTGGATGAATCTGACTTCAGCAGTGAGAGTCGCAGCTTTAGAGGATGCTGATGAAGCGACGCTCTGCTGGGACATTAGTTGGCTGGTGATAGGGTGTGGGGACATCCTGTAGCAGGTCACTGATGGCAGGAACAGTCTGCCACACAAACACACAATCATACTGTACAGTCACACACACACACACACACACACACAAACACACAATGAAGTTTGAGTCAATTCAGTTACAGGCCATGTTTTTTCCTACATAAAAGGAGCTTTATTGGCAAGATGCACATTTGCACATTTGCCAAATAAAGCAAAGATGCAAATGTATGATAAGCTGATAGTATCTGCTTAGTTAAGAGATTAAATAATTATCAGCAGCAATGTTAATTATCGTTTAACTCAAATGCAGCGTCTCCAATGTCTGGATTTTCAGTTTTTCAGTTTTTCTTTCAAACGAAATATCTCAGATACAAATTTCTTACAAAAAAAAGAAATTTATTGGAGTTGACGATTTAAAACTAAAATTAATCAATTGTATAAGACAATCATGAGCAGATTCATCTTTAATAAAAATGAATGAAAGACATAGCAGTAGTCTTGTTGTTTCCTGACCAACACGATATGGCCCATTTGAAAGATCTTTAAAATCTGAATGTATATATACGTTCTTCATGTATTCACATACATTTGTGTGAAAAGAAAACGTGTTGTGTGAAGCTTTGGACTTTGGCTCTGTGTTCTGGTGTAATCATCTTTAATATCCTCTGGGATTCTTTATTAGATTTGAAGCATTCTGGTAAATCTGTGGTTTCTTGCCAGGATAATAACTTTATCTCAGTGTGATTGTTTTGTTAGTGTATATCAGTGTGTATTTGTGTGTGTGTGTGTGTGTGTGTGTGATTGTGCTTGTCTCTGACCACGCATCAGAACGTCTCTTGTGTCGTCTGTCAGCGGCTTGTTGGCGAGGTGAACAACAATGACAGGTCCCTCTCACGCCCTCTGTCGCTCGCCCTGCTTTTCTCCCACGCCCCATTGCTCAGGAGTTGGGTGGTGTATAGAGGCTATGATGAGAGAGCTCAGCTTTCTGTCAGTGTCTGGCACAAGCCCTGACACCAGTGAACGCCTCATCAGGCTTCCTGCTGTGTCGGAGCTCAACCGTGCGTACCCTGAACCCCCTCGCATCCGTCAAAACAAACCTACACAGCACTTAGGGTTCTAATTCCATGATAGGCCACAAATCAGCAGAGCAGTGATGGGACAGCGGTTCACAAACTCAACCCTATGCTGCTGTCTTGCACAGAACCCTGTATGTGTCATCGGGGGCCCCTCAGGCCGAGGAGATAAGGCTCACAGACTCAGTGACTTCTCAAAACCCATTTTGTCCCTCGTGGTCCCACTTCCAGCGAATGAGCTCTCGGTGTCAGACAGAGGTTTTGTCTGGCGACCAGAAAGTTGAAAGTCACACACATCACAAGCGTCATATTCACAGATGTGCACATGCATCCTGCTTGTTTTGATCAATCCCAGGTTGCTCTGTGGCGGCCTCCTCACACGCACACAATCCACTTCAAATATGAGCCGTTGGACTTCAGGTGGCTGCACGCATCATGACTTTGATGAGACGTGCACTATAATGCACACAAACAAACAAACACAAACACACCCAACAATGCACGCACACATTCTCGTCTCAAGAGGTTTCCTGAGGGATATTCCCATGAGAAATAAGCGTCTGTACTGTTCCTACAGCATTTATTAATTAGCCCAGTGGGCAGAGAACAGAGTGTATTGTCTTGTGTGGGATGGACTGTTAATGAAGGGCTGTGCAACATGACACGACACCTGTTGTTTGGAGGAATACAAAGATGCTTGTTCTCGTGCTATCAGACTGTCTGTGTGTGTTCTGAGATCTGAGAGGAGAGGAGCGGAGAGGAGAGGGAGAGGAGAGGAGAGGAGAGGAGAGAGAGGAGAGGAGAGGAGAGGAGAGGAGAGGAGAGGAGAGGAGAGGAGAGGAAACTTTCACATTTATTGTCCCACTTTCTTCTTGTTCCCTTCCATCGATCTCTGACTTGTTTGTCCTTCCTCTCTCCCTTGAAACTCCTGTAAAGTCTAACCCAGTATACACATTATCTCACCCCCCTGGGCTTCTATTTCCACTTCATTTCTTGTCAAAAGTGGTGAATATTTTAAAATATTCCGGCCTCAGGGCCTCTTGTCACCTGACACCCCCACTAAACCCCGAGCCCAGGAGAGCTATCAATAATTGAATATGTACCAACACTAACCTGGCTTTGTGCGAAGCTGCCGGCCTCAGAGAACCCAAGGTCTGCACAAAGCTGTGGAAAAAAAATGGCTCCTAATGGACGTCTAGATTCGACCAAACAATAACAGTCTGTTGTGTTTTGCTATAGGTGTAGAGGCAAAGCGAATGCTGTCGAATAGATTGGCCAGTTCCTTGCTCACATGTTGATTATGTCCTGTTGCTCAGCTTTAGTTTTTTGTCCTGGAACGAATTGTTCTTCAGAAGAGTCTCACTGTGGTAGATCATAGCTTCAGGCTTCATCTGCAGCTGCATGTGCACATGTGCACTAAATGCCTTTCTCAGTCGCTGTTGCATACTTAATAATTCACAACAAGAGTTAGAGCAACATTGTGTGTAGTGGTCCGAGGCTCTGAAAGACATGCTGAACTGTGTAGAATCTTTATATTGGTGTATAGCTCCCCCTACTGTGGACATTTAGTAGCACAGGCTCTCTGTGTCGTGTACAATATGTCAACAATGAAAAATCATTGATAATTGATGGTTCTTACAGGTGCTATATTCCAAATACAAGTGATCGTCACTCTATAAGGGATCAATAAAGTTGATCTTATCTTACAGGACCCCTAAAGTTTTCTTTTCATCTTTTCAATCATCTTTATCCAACTCACACAACAACAACAACAAACCTCTTTCCTGCTTATCGAAAAACCCTTCTCTGTTTTTTTAATGTGATTTGCAGGTGAATGGTGTGAACATCGAGGGCATGCGGCATGCAGAGGTGGTGGCCTTCGTAAAGAAAGGGGGAGACGAGACCTGGCTGCTGGTGGTGGATCCAGACACAGACGACCACTTCAAGAGGAGGGGGGTTATCCCCACAGTTGCTCATGTCAAAGGTAGCACTGCCCGACGCGGAAAGGAAGTGTAATGCATGTAAATCTGAAGTTCCATGATGCAACATTGTTCAATAAGGTCGCGGTCAGGTCACGCGAGGGAGGAAAGGCAGACATTATATTGTAAAAGATGATTTCTCAATTATTCTAGGGGACATTATATTTCCCATGTTTTTTCTCTTAGGTTTCCTGAAAAACTATGTTAAGTTTGGTGCTAATTGTTGCAACCAAAAATCTGTCCTTTCAGTTATTTGAGTTATTTGGGAGGAGTTGCGTTCAATTTAATCAACATTTATTCATAATTTATTTATTTTTGGAAAGTTAATCCTGCAAAGTATTTCATATTTAGCTACTGACTGAGGGATTGGAAGTTACACAAACAATTAAAGGGAAGTAAACCAGTTCTATATTATCTCCATGGTCTCTATGGATAGCACCAATTCACACATTTCTTTCTGAAACATTTGCAGAATTTATAAGAGCATTACAGACTTTTAAAATAAAGTGTTTCCAAATGTGTTCTTGCTTCCTCATAGTTGACTTTCCACTGATTCCTGAATCGATGAAGGAAATATTGTGAGACTGTGTGTAAAGTGTGCATTGTTGGATTGTTTTCACAGACTATGATGGTCCGTCCATATCCAACGGCTCCCCCAGCCCTCAGATCAACGGCAGCTCCACCACACAGTCCATCAGGTCCACGCGCTCCGACCTCAGCAGCCAGGGCAACAGCACACAGGTGGGTGTGGACGTTCAGGCATGATGCTAGGTTTGCTTCTCCACGTGTAAAGTCAGAACTCTCAACCTTTCTATCTGTGTTCCCCTTTTCGATAATCCATCCATCCAGCTGGCGGACGACGAGGGCAACCCGTTGTTGGATCCATTCGCTGAGATGGGCCTGAGTCTAAGCGCCACGGCAGCAGAGGAAAAGATGAAGGTGCACGCCAAAGAAAAGAGGAAGGCACCGCAGATGGACTGGATGAAGAAATATGAACTCTTCAGTAATTTCTGAGACAGTCCCCCCACGGGACACTTCACAGAACAAAGGACAGAGCTGTCTGCAGCCCTCTGCGTGGAAGAGTTTGTGTTGTTGGAGAACATTCTTAGGACGATTAAGACGACTCAATAAAACTCACCATCGTTTGTTCCTGGACTGAAAATTGACAGAGGGATAAAGTCGTCCAATGGATTTTACTTCAGCCACTTAAGAGACTCTTAAACTGTTAAATGTCCCTCATCAAAGTACAATAAAGTGTTGACTGACCTCAGAAACTGACATGTACACAGACAGACATGTACTTTTAAACACGTTTTCATGAATTTGCCTCCATCCCCATCACTCTTCCTCTACTTTTATCATTCCTTCTCCTGCCTTTACTCCGAGAGACTTGTTTCAAACAAATGGGGGAGGCAGTTATTTTTGTATTTAAAATATATAAACTCTAAACTACAGATAAGCATTATCCCAAAATCATGGTCTGGATCATGGACTGGATTTCAGATACTTTAATGGACACTGTGACATTAATGATTGTGGACTTTGTCAGTCAGCGGAAGCCCAAAGTTGGCAGAAGATTACTGTGAATGAGCTGAGACTCCCCCTCCAGCCCACCTAGACGTTTAACCACTGACTGAGAAAAGGAGGGCTGCGTGTGCTGGTTATGTATAATGTACTCTACATCTTTTTGTACTTTAACAAGGAGACAATCAAGTTATCCTCAGCTTAAGCCCACATATATGCAGCGGCTGAACCGCTTCAGATCTGCCTTGCTTTATTCAGAAAGAACCAATGTTACTTGTTATTTAGTATAAAATACGCTATTACGTGTATCACCACTAACCTCTTTCCCCAAATTGTGCTCCAGTGTGCATAACCAAGGTAAGGACCACTTACATTGAATGCATTGATGAAGTAAATAATAGAAAATGGAGGTTTCTCAGGCAGAGCGGGTCAATGAATGAGATTTATATTGTTGAGAGCTTAAAGCAACACTATGTAACGTTTACTAACAACAGCGCCCTCTGCAGACACACAGTTTTTTTAATGTAGAGAAAAAGGGACCCATCACAGCTCTGACTGCGTAGTCCGTAGTGAACAGGGGATATTACCCATTACCCCCGGCTTCTATAACCAGGAGAGCTGCAGCTGTAAAAAAATACAACATACAATTTCTAACTATCTACTATTCAGCTTTACTCTTTAATTTGTTGAACCTAATTCTAGAAATCCAAGCTCAGTTCTGTACGTCTCGCAGGAGATTGTAGCCGCTCACCAAAGTTAGATTGAGCAAGAACAGGTGTTGGTGGTGAGCAGAGGGAATGAAAGCTTCACCATTCTCCCTTTTCCAAGTCAGCGTAGCGTTAATATTAAAGGTTTAAAAAGGTGCATAGTGTTGCTTTAATGTGAACAGCAGAGGGCAAACTTACACCACAAATAGAGACATATTTTTGCACTTAAGTAGGTGTTTACCCAGAGATCATTTGGCATCACACAATGTCCTAGAAAAAAGTACAAATTCAGGTGAGGTGGAGGAAAGAAACTTTGAGGATTTAGGTATTGAAGACTAATCATCATTAGAATATGTGAAGGACACTTTTACTTTTACTTTAGTTATTGTGTTACATTTACACCTGTAACTGTGATTTCAAAGCAAGCTCCTATAAATGGTGGAAGGTGATTGTCAGTATTAATGATCAACTATAAAAATTAAACTGAATGACTTTAACGTGTCCATTACACTATTAACAATATATACAAAGCTAACTTTGAAAGTAAGAAAGCACTGAGTGGAGATCAGGTTGGAGGTGAAAGTAACATTACTTAAGCATTAAGGGGAATCGAACCAACGGGCAGTGCGGAAAGCGGAAGAACGTCATACTACATTTTGCAAGTACTAATTTTGGGAAAGACAAAAGTTTAAATATTGAAACTCTCCTGTTCGACGGTAAATATGAAACTACACTTGGCAACAGGTTAGCCTAGCTTGGAAACAGTTAGAAACGCTCAGCCTAGCTCTGTGTAAAGTGAACAAAAGCTAGCTGACAACATCTCTAATTCATACCTGTTGCAAAAAATGTATTGTAAACAAAGAAAATGTAATAGTCAGGCTTCTGACAATTACTAACTTTCTCTGTGCTAAGATAGCCTAGCTTGCTGTTCACTGTAAAGCTCTCCAATTCACAGAAACGAGAGTGGGGAACATTCTCTCGGAAAGGCAAATGAGCATATTTGCCAAAAACTGTCCCGGCACATTCCTCCGGGTCAGGAAAGAAAGTGGGATCAAGGCTCAGAAGTGCAAAGTAGCAGATATTAGGATGAACGGAAGTGATGAGGTGTCACATGAGCGGTATGTGTTAGCATGGTTACACAATGGCGTACAGGGAGACGCACAGAGTGAGGTCAGCGATGCCCTGGAGGATCTGGTCAAAGAGACGGTGGGAGCCATGGGGATTACCGAGGATTACTACACATACAGGGACAGCTGTCATACACATGCTCGCACAAATTCTCAGCACAATGTCCGTGAACATATGTGTATGGTGGACGTCCACGACGAGACCCTGAGCAATGCTGATGTAAAGGCCTATGTTACAACAAGTGGGACTGCAAGTTGGAGAAATGCCATGTATGCTGACAGCTTTAGTTGTTGTTTTTGTTGGTGCCCATGCATTCATACCCTTGTTCTTACTTTGCAGAGCACACACGGAATGTACTGGCTCATCGCTGCGTGCAATGGTGTATCTTGACAAACCACTGCTACAATTGGCTGCACATGTACATACAGTAATAGCAAACAATATGGCAGTTTTTGTTTTTTTTCAATAAAGTGTGACTATTGCGATTTTGGATATATTAAACTGTTGTTGTCATCTCTCATGCCTTCTCTGTTACGTCCTTACTTACTTTGAAAGTCTTTGTAAAAGTGAAACTGCACCTGGTCTCTTTCTCCCGACATGCCGCCTTTTTTTTTATCTTTACAGTATCGCTCGTTGAACTCCCTTTTCGCCTTCAGCCCTCGCTCTCTCTGCCTTTCGCCCGCCGAGGATTACGCCGGCGTTCAGTTTCAGCCCGTTGCCAGCTGCTGTGAGCTTTCAGGGCACACAAAGGTTAAACACAGGTCAAAATGAGTGTGTGAATCTGTGTGTAGCAGGGGCTTGGAGATCAGTCTCCTTTGTCTTGCCTCTATGTGTCTGCATGTGTCTGCATCTTCAACCAATCCGAGTTATGGATAGGGGAAGAAGCACTCAGATAAATTTCTTGGAATTATAATTGTCCAGATCATATTTTTCATATCAGATATGATTATTATATTTAAAGTTATGATGCCTCAAAATGTAAGCAGTATTTAATTGATGTAATTAGCTGAGTTTTAACCACTGCATATAAAAGTATGTAGTCCTATATGGATCTGAACCTAGGACCCCAAAGGACGACAAAATAAATCTGCAATCTACATAATAAACTAAAATAGTTTTTGATGCTTTCATATCTTGATCATTTGACCTCTTTTGGCCTCAAACACTGAAACAACATGATGTGCTTAGATGGGACATTTCACTGCAATAAATTAAGATAAGAACTATTGAGTCACAGGCTTGCATGCCTAAAAAAAAAGTAAAACTTTAATTCCACTTTTACTAGGTAAAAACATAAAAGTGATATAAAAATTAATGAAATGTAATCCAACAACATTATCTATAATACAAAATTATTTTAACATTGGTGCTTTAAGTTTATTTTGATTGCTTTAACACTTTGAAACACAGGACATGTTGTTGTGTATCTCTTTATTTAGATTTCAGTAAATGACTGTTTTCTTCCACCACAGACAACTAATGTATGGACCATGTGTATGAATCAGTCAGTTGATCAGAGTCATACACTTCACTTCTGCTCCACTACACATTTAACTACAATATTTCCATCAGTTAGTTTGAGCGACACAACAAAACAATGGAACCCCCAGTATACGGTCTCTCCACTAGGTGGCACACAACTGGCGTTGTGCATGCAGGAAGTAGGCCAAATCTTGATAACATGAGGCTGCGGGTACATCCAGTGCCCTTACCTGATCTTTGTCGAAACGTAACGCCACACGTGGGCAAATTATCAAACTCCCTGGAGGTTATGGCGAGCCAGAGTGGTGACGCCAGCACATAAAAGTTCAGTTCAGAGCCGTCTGCAATTTCAGAGCGAGAGAACCAAAGCAGAGAATAGAGCCACAGGTGGGCACTTCATGTTTCGCCTGTCTCAGCCGATGTAGGCATTTCTACTTACTATTGATGATAGATGATTGCTTATCACACATCCTAGGTTTCTGTTCGCCTGCAGCCACTTTCATTAACGTTTTTATTATAAACAATTTTAAACACTTTCCACCTCAATGCTAGCCTTGCTTTTATTCTTTTAATTTGTTTTACTTCTCCTTTTCATTCCTCCGCCCAGCAAGTCTTGCTCCATATACCACATCCCTACCAGCATCCCACCCAAGTTAAGAGTGCCACCCAGTGAAGGGTGCCAGGGCTGCCCGGGATGCAGCGGTGCCCACAAGGAGAGAGAGACAGAGAGAAAACCAGACACTGACAGGGAGGGCGAGCGAGAGCGAGATGGGGAAGGCCGAGAAGGAGGGGGGTGTTGTCCCCATGGCAACTGTGTTTTTGTTAGCTCTCGTGAGTCAGACAAGCAGTGACTCACAGTCAGGAGGAAACACACACACACACACACAGTCACATTCATACTCACACTAAGTCGAAGGGAAGCCAAATAAGGACAGCTACACCAACAAGCACAGTGAGGGAGAGGGCAGAGAGAGAAAAAACACGGAGGAATGAGAATTTGCACGAACCCAGAAAAACTAACGTGCTAAAAGTTAAGACTCGAGAAAAGTAAGAAAGCGGGAAAGGGGCTAAAGGCATGAGAGGACGATAGGGGAGCTTCTACACCAAAATGGGGGGTTGAGGAGGAGAGGGGCATGAGTGCAGGCACATATCCTTTCCCAAGAGCACCCTTCACATGGGTGGGGGCAGCGGAAACACCCGCACAGACACACCCAGTTTGTGCACACCTTGGCTTAACTTACTAAACCAACCATTTATTGTCTGATGCCTAAACATGCAGGAAGGCCACCTGGCTGAGCACAAGAAACTTTCCTTTTACTGGATTTTCTTAAACCTTCACATGGGGGACAACCTGCAAAACTGTTCACTCTGGAATCAGGAAAACTGTTTACAAACTTAAAAAATACTTCAAATGGTAAAACACACATTTTAAGGTCATCAAAGTCAATTCCGTTAATATACATTTTCAATTTATAAATGACAAACATACTTAATTTGTTCTCGATAGAAGTATCTTTCTGAAGTTGGTTCAACAATTTTATTTTTCATTGAAAATAAAGCTGAGTCAGTCACATAAGTAGTAGTTTGATTATTCTTGTATTCCTCGTCCCTGCTTCCTCTGGCTGATGAGTTTAAACTGTTGCTTGAATAGTTGATTTTCCGAGTTTTACTCTTCTAAGTGAGGGAGAATGTATTTACGCTGCATGATTTTTTTGTGTGTGTAGGATGTGATTTACGTAGTTACAGACCATCGCTCATCCCACATGTGTGCTCTGGCTTCTGTTGACCCTGACACAGTGGCAGAAAGTAGACCACCATGCAGACCCCCCACTCACTTTCTCCCTGCAAAGAATACAAGATGCATCAGTGGGTTTTTACAGTTTCAAGTTCGCACTGATTCAATTCTAAATGGATCACTCTCTCCCTCGACTTCCTTTTAGCAGATTTCCACAACCTGGTGAAATGGTGCAGTTTGTTTCAGGGAAGCATCCTTTAAAATGTTGGTGAAGATCCAGATCAGGGGGCAGAGCCAGGATTTGTTTTTCACATTCTTTATCATTTGCAAGATCTGCCAAATTTTCACCAGTTTCTCCAGATCTTTTCATGGATCTCTGTGGATATTGGGAAAGTTGGTGCAAACTCGATTTAATTTAAGGTTGACTGTTGGCGGTATGTTCCATTGCCCTCTTCGTTCAGTTCAGCAAAGCGTCGGTAATCACTACTTTAAGTATAATATATGATCAGCCTGTCTTCCTCACTTTCTTTTTGTGCAACCTTCCCCTACTTTCGCTCACCCTCTATCTCTTTAATGGCTGAAATTCAGTTCAAAATAGCCAATCAGAGTGCAGCGTTGCTGATCCCCCTTGTCAGGTTTATCTCTGCAGAGATAACGCAACAGAATTATCACCTGTCCTCCAACGGCTGTGGATTGCTTCACTTTCTTTGCTCTTTTGAATTTCACAACACCAGTGCGGGAAAAGCTTCAGAGCACAGTTTGTTACTTTGAACAAAGCTCCTGTTGAAAACAACAGATATCACCAGTATTCCCCTCACACGCACACACACACACACACACACACTGCAGGTGAGCAGCAGGTGGATGTTGGATGTTTTATGAGGGTGAGCCGGGGGGGGGTTAAAGGTCATGGCCAAGTGGGCAGGCCAGCATGAACAGAGAGTCAGAGGTTAACGCTATGGAGATGGGACGCTAACAAGAGAGGGCGGAATGTGGTGCGGAGCTGCAAAGGCTACAGGGATTGTGGAGAGTGTGAGCGCCCGTTAACACTCAAGTGATTAATGAGACGGAGGAAGTCACCTGGCCGTGTGTCACTCCAGATGATGTCAGCGGTTGATCGGAGGAACAGAAACGCCATGTGGCTACAAGATTGGCTTCCTGTCTCATTGACCACCACAGACCAAACACAGCACATGTACAGTGCAACGCTTTTCATCACTTCCTCAAACCCAAAGACAGCATGTACCAACAGAACATGTTGCACAACGATTTCATTCCAAACAGTTATTCCTAATGGTTAACTTCTGTTTCTTTTTTCTCCATTAACCCCTGCAACAAGGTCGGGCCCAACTTATATCCACTGTTTGATTGTCTTATCACAGTCTCTGTGAACATTGTGGTGTTTACTGTCCTGCCAGATGGGAGACCTGGGAGAAATGACGAAAATGTTGATAAAGCAATGAGCAGCTGTGACTCTTGTGAGGGCTCTTTCTAATTCTCAGGTTGTGCCTCTCAAACTGACATAATTTCAAACCTGTTTAAATCTTTATTCCCCCTCTTACAGACAGGAGACACTGCGATCGTAAGCATATCTGTCTTTAATCCTATATACTTCCCAGTCCTGATTTTGCTCGCCTCCCGTGCCATGAGCTCACCTCATGAAAATCCACTGCTGTTTCTTGTGTTTATGTGTGTCCCCAGGACTTGTCTGTTCAACAGGTTTCACCACCAGCTGGAGCCCAGCGGCCGCGGCCTGTGCTTCATCGAACCAGCTGGCTGGTCACACGCTTGGTCAACAGCCTGGCTGGTTGGTTCTGTCTGTCTATCTATCTATCTATCTATCTATCTATCTATCTATCTATCTATCTATCTATCTATCTATCTATATATCTATCTATCTATCTATCTATCTATCTATCAATCTATATATGTATGGAGGAGGTGGGAAATAAGAAGAATTGGTCAACAGCCTGGCCTCCTCCATGGATGGATGGATGGATGGATGGATGGATGGATGGATGGGTAGATGGGTGGATAGATGGGTGGATGGGTGGATGGATGGACGACTGGCTGTTACAGGTACCACTATCTGAGAGGGAGAAGGCAGAAGTAAGAAAGGAGTAACATGAGGAAATTAAAGGAAGGAGTCACTTCACACACATGAGTTACAGACTCTTTGGGATAATGAACCGGCGTTAAGTGCAAGAAGTGAAAAAGTGAGGATGGCAGTAGTATAGCACATGAGGGGAGTCACGGCAGAAGAAAAGCTGGGGGGCGGGGACTGTAAAGGTGGTCTTGGCCAGATATTTTTAGCATGTGGAGTGTGAGAGAGAAGTATCTTCTCAAGGGTTTTTCCAGGGCAGTATATTTAGAGCGGGGATGTGTAAGAAAGACAGAGGGAGAACAGGAGGGATGTGTGCACTGTACTCTAATGCCCGTCTGATGTAAGACTCTGCAATAGGACCACACACATTCCTTGTATTCTCTCTGTGGCACTGCCCTCGCTAAATCTGTCTCTTACTCACCTGTTGACTCACTCGATCGCACAAAAAGCAAACACAAATGTGCAACGTCAAACAGAGTTTTTCTTCTTTTTTAAGTTTTCAAGCAGTTCAACCCAAACTTGCAGGCCTCCAAAACATACAACACACACACACACACATATTTGACCCAGTTCTAAAAACAGTGAAGCAGCTTCTCGACAGTGAACGCCCTGTGGACAGGTCGAACACTTAGAACAGCTGATGCCCGACGGCTTTTCAGCACATCAGCTCACACCAGGCATTCCAGACACCGCAAATCAGACAGTGATTTTCCAAATACTGGAGCCGCTAATGCGGTGCCACAGTTTTAAGAGAGCAAGAGAGAGAGAGAGAGAGAGAGAGAGAGAGAGAGAGAGAGAGAGAGAGAGAGAGAGAGGAGAGAGAGAGAGAGAGAGAGAGAGGGGGGGGACAGCTGAAAAAGCAATGCTAATAATAATGAGAGAGAAAGAGCGAACGTGTGGTCTCCGTATAGCTTGCTAAGGATAATAGCATGCATGCTGGCTGGGGCAAGCGGAGAGAGCGAGAAAGAGGAGAGCGAGCGCCGAGCCGCAGTGACGCCATTGTGGTTCCACAGCACTTCCTGTCTGCTGCCGCAGTGTTTGTGTGTCTTGTCTCCACAGCAACTACCGATACATAAATACCAGAGGGAGGGAGGGGGGGAGAGAGAGAGAGAGAGAGAGAGAGAGAGAGAGAGAGAGAGGAGAGAGAGAGAGAGAGGAGAGAGAGAGAGAGAGAGAGAGAGAGAGAGAGAGAGAGAGCGTAGGAAAAGAGAAAATGAGGACAGACCACTCAAAGTCAAGTGGTTCCACTATGAGACTGCGAACCGGCTGCTTTGAACTTGTGCTGGTATTTTTTTGTGGACTTTAAGTCTGAGATCTGGACTGGTTTCCACTGAACAGTCCAGCATGGGTGAGGTGTAAAAAAACATTACACTTTCCCCAAATCTGGTGAATGATGAAGTGGAGGGGATAAAAAAAGTTCAGAGACGGCTGATTCAGGGTGGAGCTGAGGAGCAGGAGGAGGAGGAGGAGAGGGATGAAGGTTTGACTCGTTGAGTAAGGAGGCCTCCTATTAGCTGACAGGTTGCTGGCTCAGTCCTCCCTAGCAACCCTATCCAGTGCTATGATGATGCTCCCAAGTAAAAAAATACATACGAACCTAATCGTCCAGAAGTTCAAAAAACCTTGTTCAAAACCCCACATCCCATTGACAGTATGTGGTGTCATTGTTTATTCAAGGTTTCATCATATAGCTGCCTTTAATGGTCACCATACACCACTGGATCAACACCACAGGGGGATAAATATCAGAGCTCAACAAAAGAGGTGAGTCAAGGGGTCATTTTGGCCGAAATTTAACTTTAATGGTTGAAAATTCAGGTGTATTGTCCTTGCTAAGAAATGAACTGACTCTGGTTAACCAACGAAGGTTTAAACTTCTACCAGCGCACTCTGTAGTGGATGGTGATTGGCTCACCAATAAGGAAAGAGATGCTTGTTGAACAGGGACTAAGTGACGTCAGGACTTTGCATGTCAGAGAAATCAAAAAAAAAGAACAGTATCGGAACTTTCAATTTAAAACTCAGAAGAATATCTACCAACAAGACATGGTGCATGAAGTTTTTGTTCATGCACCACTGTGACTGCACACTGTCCCCTAGAAATTGCATTTATTTTATATACAGCTAATAACAGCAATAATGCTTTGGCCTAATTACTGTTAACCCAGTTTCTGTTAACATGATGATTATAATAGTTTGCAAAGTCAGAATCTTGACGCAGAACGTGTCAGTAAAATATTTTCTCGTAAAAATACCGACTGCTTGGCGACGCACGCCCTGGGCTGGAGTGTGAACAATAGTAGGACGTGATGCTGTTGTGAGTCATTATCAGACGGAGCTCTGTTACATGAAAACAGGAATATCAATGGAATATTCCATCAGCAGCTCATCTAAACACTATAATCCAAATAATGTATTATTGATTATTGCTGTTCATGTGTCCACGTAGTCATTGACAGCACTTTACGCAAAGTTAAGCAAAGATCAATGGTCTGGTTTAGTACAGAAAATAAACTTCAGAGTAACTTCAGACACATTAATTAAAACATTCAAGTGCCAGACGAGAGTAGACTCAAGCTTGTATACGTGAATCTGTGTGCGAGCGCAGTTCTCTCTGCCCATAGAAACTGCTAATAAGTGTGCGCTCATCGCCAACATGTCTGGTTAAGAATGAATAGCACTGATAGGCTACCACTCAGATTAGCTGGCTCTCTCTCTCTCTCTCTCTCTCTCTCTCTCTCTCTCTCCAAAACCATTTTCCACTGCTCGTCGCATAATTGGATCTGACTCACCATGGCAACCGAATGGAAGTTGATTTTTTCTTTTTCCCAGACCCTGTGGCCAAGATCGGAGTCAGTTACTGTCGTCTGACTCACTGTCTAAGATGTTCACTCAGCCGAATGTCCGCTGTGACCAGTTGACGCACACAGCTACAAATACACATGCATGTAGTACACACTGCTGTGTAGACACACATTTACACTTTTAGGCCTGAAGTGTATCAGCACACGCATTAAGATATGTAAAACTATGTGAACGTACCATAGACTGTGTATTAAGATGGACAACACAATGGCTCCCATGAGTGAAGCCAAAGTCTCTTGATCGCCCCCTTGCGATTGGCTATTGCACAGGCCCGCCTCCTCAATGTAAATGGATGGGAAATGAAACAAACTAACATTTTCAAAAATCCCCAAAAAGATGGTTTCTGTCATTTTCAGTCCTTCTTATCACACTGATATTTGTTCAAGTGTTTATTTTTACAGTAAACTTGGTTTTGATTAGTTATTTGATGCAGTAAAAATGGGGCAAAACATCATGATTGAAAGCTGAGACTGATTC
This sequence comes from Pseudopleuronectes americanus, assembly GCA_038501795.1. Classification (NCBI taxonomy): domain Eukaryota; kingdom Metazoa; phylum Chordata; class Actinopteri; order Pleuronectiformes; family Pleuronectidae; genus Pseudopleuronectes; species Pseudopleuronectes americanus. The sequence goes on from CM076732.1 coordinate 4,590,109, forward strand.
GTCATTGGTCGAGAAGGTATATATTGGTGGGACCTTACAAACGTTGCTCCAGCCCCCTGATCGCTAATGCACAGACTCCTGCTCCAAATGCACAAGTTGACGGCGTTCTTTTATATCATTTGCATTTCCAGAGAGTGGGAGGAAGCGGAGATCTGTTGTCCATCTTAATACACAGTCTATGGTGCATATGTAAAAACTGATACATGCAAAAAAAACACACACACACAGATATAGAGTTGTACTCTGACCACCACCATAGAACACGCTATACTCACTGGAGTATTAACTCAAGATCATACCAGACCAAAGATGACTCCACAAATTCACCCACAAGCCTCAGGGGAGCTGCTGTCCACAGAGACCTTAAAGGTCAGTGTTGAAATATATGACTTCCTTATTATACACACACACACTGTACATAAAACTGTGTAATAACACAAGCAAGAACACAGACACTGCTATTGGAGCAGCTGTCAGTATTATCTTTTGAAATGGTGAAACACACATACACATCATGAGAGCATTTACAACATGCCTATAAACATACATACATATATATCATAGAACCATAAAGAAGAGATTATGGGGCAAAAAGAAAAGACAGTTGTTTTTCAGAGTTTGGAAGAAAAAATTCGAAACATCTTCCCTTTCACCAGGTTTATTTGGATCACATTTCAGCCACACTGTAACAACTGGTATTAGTCTGGAACCGAGAGTTGTCTTCGTGTAATGAGCAGGTTTAGAGATCATCTCTGCTTCAGAGCTGCGTCATCTCACTCATTACAGTACTGCTGTTGCGTGTGGCTATATGCTAATTGTGATGTCTGCGAGGCAAAATGAGAGGAAATGTGCACGGTTCGCATCAATGTTCAGACCACAGAACACAGAGGGAAACTTTTTCCTCTTTTGGGGGGGTTTATCACATAAACCACCCAGTTAAGTCTTCACAATATCAAGCTCATCTGACCGCCAACTCTCACATAGACATTGTACAAGTGCAGATGTGCACATGAAGAGAGAAAAAGACAAGAAGGAAGAGTGGGAACAACAGAAATGTTGGATTTATGAACCAACACTCTGTCATAACTACCAAGTTCACTTATACCACATGTAATCCTCGTTGACTAACAATCAAAAACAGCTAAGGCTTTGATTACACTTCATTCAGCTGCAGCCGTTGTGCAAAGTTCTGAATCCCCAGTGAAGACAACATAGAAACTTAGGACCATAAACAAAACAATAATCTGATCCGAAGGCGAACGATTGTGTCGCACTCATGTGTCTTCCTGGCACGGCCATTTCTCTGAGCCGGAGTGTATGTGTTGCTAGGAGACGCGCAAGTGTATATGTGTGCGGTGCGTGTGTGGAATGTGTGACGTCTGCCCTCTCACAGGGGCGTGGTTGCCTGTGCGGGACAACACACACACACACACCCAGAGGCTACAGGCGTGGAAGGGGAAGTTGTAAAGCCTTTAACCGCCCCCCCTCAGAAGCTTGTGTTACTGTCTCTCTCTGCTGGGGTCCTGCGGTTGACAGGTGCAGATCAAATCCGAGCTCGCAAGAGGACGTTGCAAAGATATTGACAAACTAGTGTAATATTATATTCTCTATCAGTAAAATGCAGGGAAGAGTTTGAAGTCAACACACAATCTGTGGCATATTCAAATTTACACTTTCAAGCAAATCTCTGAACTCCACTGATCTGTGTAAGAACTATTTTTGTGTGGATTTATACCTATTTAGTGTAAAATCGTTTTACTTTGGTTAGTCCTTTGGTTAAACCCTTTAAATCACCTCTTTGTGCTCAATTAAGAAACTTGTATTTGTGAAAAACTTCACATTATTATTTTGGGCTTCATAAACATGACTTTGACCTTGGTTTTATTTTTCTCTTATTCCTATATTTCCTGCATTCAGTTTCATTCAAATCTTGGTTAAAAGCAATTTAAATATAAACATCTTTCTGTTGGTGTACTCACACAAGTGTGCATTTCAGGATAAAAGCAATATGCTCTTGCACCCCAAACACATTTCTTCAAAATGATTGATTATGATTATTGATCTGTATTTGCTTGAAGAGGCGATTGTAAACATAACTTCTCTCTATAGAACATCTCCAACACATAAGTCATTAAGTGTGTGTCCTGTGAAACCGTTCACGTTCAACTCTTGCTATTGACTCGCACAGACTTTGCTCATTTATTAGCAGCTGTGCAGCCAATTATCTCCCTGCCCCCTTTCCTGTGTTCTAGCAGCAGCTCTCGGCCAAGCACAGGGGAGGAGGGGGAGGGAGGGAGGGAAGGAGAGAGGGAGGGAGGTGATAGAAGGGGAGGTGCTCTTCTTCTCTGACATCGTCATAAAGGAATCCCCTTCCCTGGGATGGGATGGGTTCCGCCCACTCCCTTACTCTCTTACTCTCAGCCTGTCTGGCTCCCAGACACACTTCGGGTTCACACACACTCCTGTCTGCACAGAGGAAGGAGAGGAAGGCTGACAAAGAGCGAGGGACACACAGAGAAACACTGAGAGATGGAGAGAGAGAGATAGAGAGAAAAGAGGGAGAAGGACGACGACATGTGAAGTTCACCCGGAGCGTGTAACTACAGTGAACACAGGAAAGGAGTAAAAAACAAAAACAAATGTTTTCTCAGGTAGGTGCAGCATCATGTCTGCCTCTTCTCACAAGTTTATTGTTGACTTTTTACTGTTTTATGACTTTTACGATGCAGCAAACCTGTTTTCTCTGCTTCTTTTTTTGTGTTGTCGTCTTGAACCACTCGTCTTTCACAGAGAGACACTTCACACACACTCACAGCTTTTGCAACCTGTTGATTAGGGAAGACGTTCACACTGAGCGATGTGTGCCTGTACTGTATCATGGGCACAGGAGTATTGCCTTGATCTCAGGTCAGCCACAGTGGACCGGCTCCATTACAAAGGTCAGACGTAAATACGGACGGCTTAATTTCCGTCTGTCCCTGTGTCTGTGTGTCTGTGTGTCTGTGTGTCTGTTTGATTGAAGGATTATATCCCCACCCATCTGAATGACTTCATGCACAATGGTTTTGCCTCTACCTGTTTGTCTGCCTTCCTTTGCAGCTGTCTGCCCACAGCATGTGTGTCATTCATGTCCGTCAGTCTGTGTGTGCCAGTGTGTTGCTGGCACACACAGACTGGAGAATAGAAGTCGTAAAAAAAAAGTTCTAGTAAAGCAGCCGAGAGACGTAGCGGTAGTGGTGAAGCGAGGCCAGAGGCGCTCAAACATTCCTCTCATTGTTCAGAGGCCCTGTAAGTCTGTGCGCTCCCAAACCTCCATGAAAGGAAGGGAATCTAGCAGCTACTGTAGCTAAACCAGTTTCAGCTGCAGTTCAGGGCCGTCTTCCTGTCCGCCGACCCGTCAGGTTCCCCTCTGGGACTGCTGGCATAGGCAGAACTGGGAAGTAGCAGGCAAGTAGGAGCTGAATGAGGATAACATGTGACTCAGGCACTGAGGGAAGACAAGATAATAATGAGTTATTTTGGACCGGCTTTAGATAACCTCTGCACCTAAGGACCTTGGAAAGAGGGGATATGAGGCCGAGGTTTTGTTTCTCTTCCTTTACAGGAGGAATCATTATGTCACAGTGGGATGGATAGAGGGGTTGAATGGATGGAGGAGTAAATGGGAAGAAAGCAGGGGAGAAGGAGGCAAGAGGAGGAGAGAAGGTTGGGATCTAACGCTCCAGCTTTGGCTGCGGTGGGGTGGCTGGGTGGGTGTGCCCGGCAGCAATCTGCAGGAATGGGCTCGGGCTCAGGAAATCATGGCGTAGTGGAATAAAAGTGTGTGTGTGTGTGTCTGTGTGTTTCTGAATCAATTTGAGCATGTGTGTTTCAGTGGCAGCAGGGCGGCAGTACACTAAGTACAGGGCTGGTGGTGGTAAGGGTGTTTGGCAGCGGATCAGGCCATGGATAGGGTTACACACAGTGGGAGCGGACCACAGACTTGGGCTGGGCTCTTCACTGCTGAGGCTAACTTTACAGTCCAAAGAGACTTTGAGCTTTTCTCCTTTTCTTTTTTCTTTTTTTATCTGGAGCTGAAAATACTTTTTATTCAAAGCCTAATGTCCCACATGTGGTGCGTTCCATTGATTCCAGACCGGCCAATAAGTGTTCCCCCTTTGAATCAAGGAAAACTGCACCAGAGAAGAAGGCCCATAGTGGAGCACAAGTCCTTGTCTGAATGTCACTGAATGTCACGGCCTCAGCAGTAATTACGCCCTCACACGCAACATGAAACAAATACAATCTCAGTCACATGCGTGCACATACCCAGACACACACACACTGCGTCTGGTAGCAAGAGCACCAGGGTGTGGTACAGCGTAAGGTGTGTGGGTTCAAAGATCTCGGTTGAAGATCGGTGGGATGTGTTCTGCAGTTTGACACCAGTTTTTTAAAGAGTAATGATATTCATGCACTGGAGCTTCCAGCTGAATTTGCATCAAACCAACATATTTTAGCATAAAAAAGTTTCTCTGTGCTGAGTCACACTCTTTACATAGAGTGTGATTAAGTTGTGTAATGGATACGACAGCCATAATGAAAAGCAAACGTGGCATATTTAAACTTTAAGAAGGGAATTCAGATGTTATTGTAACCCTAGTGCTCCGGTGTTGACATTGTGTTTTGTGCCATTGGACTTCAAGACAAATTGATTTCACACGAAGCTGAAGTTGGAAACAAACCGCCTCCTGTGAAATTCTCCGATGCAATGGAAAGACAGAATTTGTTTTAATTCAATACATAATTATTAATGAAGTGCCCAATAGCAGTGTAGATCCAGCCTGTGGCTTGGCCTGCCCACTGTTTGCTCTGTGAAGCAGTTCACAGCCTGGAGGTGTGAATGATGTCAGCCAGGTATGTATTTGTACTGTCCCTGGTTTATGAAACCACCGGCCTAACGCACAGCCCGCTAACTTCACTGTGTTTGTTTATTGATAGTGAGCATATTTTGTCCATAGATGCAGATTGTGTCTGGCCTGTGTGCATGTCTTAATGCACACAGAAAAATGACCTGGTGTGTGTGTGTGTGTGCGGGCAGATATGTGTTGAAACAACAAGGGGTTGATATCCAGCTGTCTCAACAGCGGCTTTTCCACTTAACTGTGTGCCCTTGTGTAAACGGCAATGTCAATTCTGAACCCAGGCTGAAGTGGAGAATGAAAACAGGCAATGGCCACGTCTACATTCGGGCCCCTGCCGGTCGTGTGTAACAATATAAGCGTAGTGGAACACACACATAGTGTAAACTGTGCACCATAAAACCATCAAAGCACCCACACACAAAGCCGTAAGCCATGAAGACGCTCTCTGAAAGCTTACTTTGACTTAACGAGGGTACATCTGCTGCCGATTGTCACTCAATGATACCAATTTTCCGACAGGATGCAACACGCTGGCACAATAATGAGCCGCCATGAGCAGCACATATGGCACAAACCATATGATTATTTCTAACCATAATAAACATCCAGTTTGTGAACACTGTAACAACAGCACGGTTCTTTAAAAACAAGACGGGCCAAAGGCAGAAGACATCCCAGCGAGCGTTTGAGGTGCTGGACCAGGACAGTGTGCGTCAACCAGATGCCATCATTACAGTGGAAGGGAAGGAATGAGCTCATAGACATTAACGGCTGCGGGTTTGACGGGGGGAACGCAAAAGGAGAAGAGGGAAAACGATGGAAAAGATGAAAAGGCAGAGAAAATAACACACAAGATGAGCTGCTGCCAGATGAAAGGGTGGCGGGAAGGAGGGATTGGGGTTGATGGAGTTAGCTCGCCGTCTTTGATGGGTGCTGGGACCTCAAATGACCTTCTGGCTTGTGACGCCAGAACCAGCAGTTTTTATCGTTTCGTCCGAGTAGCACCAAAGTCGCAGTGTCTTCTGAGAGGGGTTTTAATCTGCTGTTACCAAACCGCTAAAGCTAGAGTAGCTTTCAGTAGAGCGCGTTTTCCACCAAGGGCCCTTCAGTCCCCTTCAATTCAATCAAGATGCACCAAATTGTACACACTGTATTCACTGTTTTCATCAAGAACTTGTTTTTTTGTTGCGTAATATTTCAAACATTGAACTTTCTTAAAGATACAGCGGCGTCTTGTGCGAAGCTCCTTCCTTCCTGACTGTCGGACCTGGCTGCTGCAGATTCGTAAAACAACAATGACACAGCGCTTGTGATAAGTGCAGCGCCGGGTCTGGAGTCCCCCAAAAGTGTGAAATATTCATGCTGTGGAAAATAAGGCGACTAGAAGAGGATATGGCAAAAATAGCATTCGGTGTGGATACGAGAGCCAGGTATTTACATGAGTCCTGCCCAGACGTGTAAAAACCCACCGAAAAGGAATTCAGAGGAGTGTGTTCTCCCCCAACAGACAATGAGTGTGCGTGTGTTGTTATCAGATATTACGTAACAGAAACAACACATAAATGCAGCATCACAATTTCTCAAGAGAATTAGTGTTGGCTCAGCAGTAGACAAAGGGGGAAGAGGCCGAACAGAGAACCGTCTTTAAAGGGAGCACCACTTGACTGCCCTCTTCCTTATAACCCAATTCTTCATTGGTCAGCTATTTTTATAGGAGGCCACGTGAAGTCTGGGTGAAGCTCACACGCAGTGAGTCCGACCCGTGAGTGGCCAAGATGCTGCACATGAGGACGGCAGCTCTTTCACACAGAGACACAGATGTGGGAGAATCAGGCAACGACAGGATGGAGACCTTCGGTGTTTGAGATGACAGAGAAGCAGGAGGTCCACTGGGATCTTTAAAGTCTCCCTCCAACCGCAAAGCTGTTCTGTGTTCTCTGTTGACCAGGGGAATTCCTGGCAGGGTGATTTTTGAGACTACAGGACTGAATCACATTGCCAGGGATTTCCAATGGCTGACATGAAGAAGGCGACCTCTTTCCTGCGAACTGAGACACACACACACCTGCTAATTCACACAGTCACTGCCATGTATGCAATTTGCATACCCACCCACAAACCCTGGCCGTCGCGGACAGATGCTCGTGCGGCTGCAGGACTTGACCCACATGTGAACAGTGAGTGTCTGCCATGTTCACAGTGGTTAAGTTCTGCCGCCACAGGGCTGCACACTGCAGGGGGGCCGGGGGGGGGGATGGGGGGCAGCAGTGAGGGAGGGGCAGCGCAGCATCACAAATCTGCTCTTCACACCGACCCACACTTCAGAGAGCCGTCACAGTATCACAAACGATCTGCTCGTGATTGTTCACCTATACAAAGCCAATTTGATATCCTCCAAAAAAACAATTTGATAGTTTTTTTTATTTTAATGAGGAGATTTTAACTTTTTGTATAAAAGCACATGAAACAAACACAATTGCCATATTTCTATATAATGTTTCAAATCCTTAAAAACTGTTAATTATCCTTTAAAACAGTCTGATGCCACTTTAAAGGCAAACCTCTGCTGTTTCTCATTTTCATTCTCCGACTCTTTTTGTTTTATGGGCCCGGACTCACACAGACTAAAGTCCCCGACATTATGTGTTGAAGTTCGACAGCGTGTGTGGTCAACTGCGTGTGTGGTTCACATGCGACTCATATCACATTGTGTTGTGAGAGGGGTGTATGGGAGCAGGTATGACTGTATATAAGCTTCTTGTAATAACTGGTAATCTGTTGAACTGTGTGTGTTTGTGTGTGTGTTTGTGTGTGTGTGTGTGTGTGTGTGTCTGTTAAATGTCAGCTGTCTCATTAGTGTCGAAACTGCTTCTGTTCCTTTAGGGCGAGCAATATGTCAACTCATGTCGTCTTTTATGTCCTTGGCTACCAGGGTCTCTGAGGGTCTGTGTGTCTGTGTGTGTGTGTGTGTGTGTGTGTGTGTGTGTGTCTGTGTTTCTGTGTTACTGTGTGTATGTGATGTAACTTTTTGTTTGGATTCATATTTCATTCACCTGTTGATTCCTGCAAAATTATCAGTGTCATATTTTCTGACTCCCCCTTGTGTGTGTGTGTGTGTGTGTGTGTGTGTGTGTGTGTGTGTGTGTGTGTGAGAGAGAGAGAGAGAGAGATCGCCCCTGTCTGCCCCCTCCTCATCCCCTGCTGGGTCGGTCTCCTGTGCCTGCTGTGCTGATAATCAGTGTGTGACGTTGGCTGGCTCAGTTCAGCAGGAACAGGGGACCGGTCTCATTTCCACACACACACACACACACACTGCCCAATTAACTGGACGTGTACACACATGTGTAAAGAAATTGATTTTGAAAAGGCCGAGTTATAAAATGATTTACATAGATGTTGGTGTGTGTCTCACTTTACTCCAACCTGTTTTTTCCTCGACAGATGTTTACACCCCCGTCCTGTAATAAACCACTTGACTCTGATTAAGCTCTGATCTCTTTCTGCATTTACAGAACATTACAAGATATTTTTATTTATTAGCCATTTTAATCAAGAATCAATGTAAAAAGCAGAAAATATTAATTTAGAAAAACACAACCTGACTTGTAATGAAATATTTGTATAACTTTTTCTTTCAGAATTTGTATGAGTTGCTTATATTTGTGAGATATCACCGTCCTTTTTTTCCACTGTCTTTTTTTTTCACAATAAAGCTTAAAACATAATTTTTTTCAAATACAAATGTCTATGGCTGGTCAGTACTTTAATTATAAAATGTGGATTTATTAACATTAATTCAAATTAAACTTCTTTTGAGAAGCACTGTGTGTGTGTGTGTGTGTGTGTGTGTGTGTGTGTGTGTGTGTGTGTGTGTGTGTGTGTGTGTGTGTGTGTGTCTTTTGCTTAGTCATCCGTGGTTCTCTTCTCCCGGAGGAGGAAATTAATCCAAAGGTTGCAACAGGAGACTCATATTTACTAAATAAATTTTCACCTTGCGTTTATTTTAATGTTTTTCACAATTAAAATGATATAGATCCAAAGGTAAAGCTATGCAACATTAACATTTTATTCCCTTCAGTCTCACCCTTATTCAACACAGCTGCAGAGCTGAAGGTCTGTGAGTGGAAAGAAACTATGAAAAGTGGAAATAAAATATGCTATCCTGTTACTGTCATTAATAAAAGAAACCTGTTCTCGTGATGTGCTGGCCCACAGGCGGATACAGGATTAAAAAAAAGGGGGAATTGAGCAGCTGCACACTCAGAACTGTGAATCATGTTATTTAAATGTATGAACGTTTCTATTTGATTGGCCAATCAGAAAACTAACACTTTCCCAGTATTAAGAAAACACAGAATCTTACATTCAATTTAGCTGTATAATTTACAAGATATGCATCACGACAAAAATGATGCTTCCAGTCAGAACTAGAGATCAAATAAGGAAAATTAAGAAAATGTATTTAAAATCTAAAATGATTTGATTTTGTGATTGTCATGCTACATTTTATGATATTGTGCATTGATACTTGAAATTAAAAACGATACAACAGAGCCATGAGTGTGCAGCGTGTCTGTTTTCTGATTAGTGCTGAACAATCATTTCCTTCAGCGTGAAGCTGTAACAGATAAGAGAAACCAGTTCCTTCACCTCTGCTGACTGTAGCTTCAACTTATATCTGGATTATGCAAGCGTTCCCACATTTAATGAATTTGCCCTTTGCCCTTTGGAGCCCAGCAGAAATAAAACTTATGCACTTTCGATGCATAAGTTTTATTTTTCTTCAGCACCTTTTTTGTTTCTACCTCACATACATTATCTATAATGTGAGTTAAAGTAAAACTTATTTTCTCCACTAAAAAAGAAAGATGCCAGAAACCTAAAATAATAAAACTAGTAATTAAAATACTAAATGATAATAAAGAAGTCACCCAAATGCCTTTAGACATTTAGTGATAATTAATTAAAATATTATTACTGGACAGTTATCACCACATAAACATAAATACACATACATTTCTCTGTCTCTTTTTTTTTCAAAGCCTAAAGTTTGAATGTAAATCACTGGAAATATTTTCGAAAACATATTTAACATCATTTGTATAGTCTGTAATTCAGTGTTAATAAATCCTTCATGGATGCTGTATAAGCCATTTATAAGAATAACTTTTGGGTTTGTGGAGAACGAGACATTACTTGTATTTCAGGTTGGTTCTTGAAATTTATGAATTACTTATATCCTGGACCTTCACAGACTATAACAATCTACTTCTATAATCCATTGAGAGCACATACAAGTAAATGTTAATAAGTCGTTTTTTGAATGGTTTTTAGTCCAGATGTCTAATGGAGGGGGGGCGCTGATGGATCAGAGCGATGAAAAGAGAAAGCATCGTCCTGGTGGAACAAAAGTAGTTGTTAGCAGTTTGCAAATGATCTTTAAAGTAAGTCATTACAGCTTTTAAACCCATTATTTATTGTGGCATCACGACAACACATATTTCATGGTCTACAGATTTACAGTAACTATGTGAAAACCCCACAACAGGATTCCTCAGCTCGCCTCCACAATAAATAAACAGTTATTTTACTGTAAATCCAATGCATCCTGGCGCCTTGGTAACCAGAGAGCGTCCACAGTGTTTTTTTTTCCTCGCCGGGCGGTTACCACAGCAACAGAGACACAAGGCCGTCATCAGCCTCAGTCAGCTGCGTCAGAGGAGGAGACGGCGGTTCAACTGACGACTTCCTGTTTCTGAGAAAGCAGCAGGAGGTCGAGATAGAAGCAAAGCAACCCTGTCATTCTCTGCCTCTCCCCTTTTACCTCTCTCCTCTGTTTATCAGAGTCTTTACCTTCTGTGTGTTTATTGCTCTATTGTTCCCCTCACATCTGGATATGTATCCCTCTCTATCGGCCTGCCCCTCCTCGCTCTGTAAATGTCCTGCTCCCACACAGATTACACTCCCTCACCTGCCGCTACCTCCTGGCCAATGGGCTTCTGAGGTGGGAGTTCCTATGGCAACATAACAGGTAAATAGAGGTGGAGATAAGGCACTCACCTGCACACACTTTCAAACACATTCACACACAATGGGTGTATGTCTGGTTCCTGTGCAAATAGGAAAAGAAAAAAAAACATTTAACCTTTCATCTCTGAGTTCTTTTGAAAGCGTCACACTTAGTTGTGGGTTTGTTTGGGGAAAAGTTTGAGCGACTTTTTGACTAATGGCTCTGCAGGGACGGATTAGTGAACAGGCTCAGTGGGGGGTAGACCCGAGGAGGCAGCGGATCAGGGGGCCACTAAACACAGACGCACAAAACAACCACAAGAGAAAAAACAACTGAGGAGGAGAACACACTTTGATGGAGCTCATTGTTTGATGAAGTGTCCACAGGGGGACAACTATGACAGATAATCACTCACATATTTTTGCGAAATGATAGAAACCTTCTTAACATACAGGTTTAGAGGAGAATTGACACTGGGCATTTTCGAGCACAGAGAAGAAAGACATGTAGGATGTACGAGCTCTTTAAATAATATATGAATATCGTAGTTATGTAGATTCGGGAAATACATTTGAGATATAAACTACCAACATCTACACTCAAGCACAACAGCTTCAACATCTTGATCGCTCCAGTATAGTATTGAATTGTGATTTATAAGCATTTATCCAAAGACATGACGCACATGCTTTAATGTGTCCATGCCCATCTGCAGTAAAAGTAGGACAGGGTTTCAGAATAAGATTTCCAACAAGACCCTATGCTCTTATTTTGAAAGGTGACTATATCTTGTAATGGCTGGTTTCTCTCGGAACCCTTATATTTCTCCAGGTTCCAGTTGGTTTACTATCACTTGCCGACCTTATGTCTCACTTTGACTTCCCCCCACACCCACAATTATGATGTCAAGCAGATAACAGACCAGCTGTATATCCGGATTTGTCACATTGCATTGTGGGATTTGTTCAGGGACGGTCGTGTACCTGCACAGACACTACCTCTTTGTTCCACTCTGGAATTTTTCAGGAAAATTCCAGCACTCAAAGGTAAAGGTAAAACTCAGGGCAAACAGTCTGTCTCCTTTAACTTGTCGCTGTGAGCCTAAAGTAAAAAAATGAGATCAGACAAATAACTCAACTCCACACACGCCCCATCCCCTGTGGAAATGACACATATACATACAAAGCTATGTGAATTTACGCAAAAATTCAAATATGAATATGTAAATGTACACAAACTCTCCACTATGTCATTTCCTCGGTTTTCCCTCCACTCCACACAGATCCACCCCACCCTGCAGCTGTGGGGCAGGTCAGCTCTCCCTCCGTCCTCCCTCCGTCCTCCCTCCATCCTCCCTCCGTCCTCCCTCCGTCCTCCCTCCGTCCTCCCTCCGTCCTCCCTCTGTCCTCCCTCTGTCTGGATCTCTGGTTCTCACCATGAAAAGAGAACTGACCAATCTGGCTTGGAGAAGACATAATTGCCATTATGGCTGCTGCAGCTCTGCACATCACAGTGTGCTGATTGTTCTGCAGAGGAGGGGGGGGGCCAACACTGTCTGCTCCGTGCAGACGCCACACACTATTATCGTAGCGTGACTACGGCTCATCCGCACACACAAGGGCTCTATCTCTCTCTTTTCAGAACCTCTCAGTCCCTCTGTAATCTTTCCATTAAGCACTGAGCAAACATAAAGTCCCTATGGAGCTGAAATTGCATACGCCGCTGCCTTTTAAGACAAAAAACTCTTTTAACTGTCAAGCCCTGGGTAAACACACACTCTCCCAGTGCCACCGCCAGTAGGAAATGATAGGAGGACTGAATGGAAAAGCAGTCTGTACCAAGACAGAAACGCCCAACTCCTCTGTGTGTGTGTGTGTGTGTGTGTGTATGTGTGTGTGTGTGTGTGTGTGTGTGTGTGTGTGTGTGTGTGTGTGTGTGTGTGTGTGTGTGTGTGTGTGTGTGTGTGTGTGTGTGTGTGTGTGTGTGTTCCTGCACTTATATCTTAGCGAGAACCAATTTAAGCATAGACCCTGCAGACTCAGAACATTGCTGGAAAGTAAGGACATTTGGACCGGTCCTCACTTCTTCAGTGGTTCAAACTTGGTTTTTAGGGTTAGAATTAGGTTTTGAGGCTGGGTTTAGGCTCAGGTTAGGTTGAGTCTAGGTTATGATTAGGTTATGGGTAAGGCAAGTAGAAAATATGATGCATGTTCGAGTAAGTCTCCAGGAAGTGAATGTAAGTCACTGTAATGTCCTCTGAAGTCATGGAGACACAACTGCGTGTGTGATAGAGAGAGAGAGAGAGAGGGGGGGGGGAGGATATTGGGCTGATGGTTGTGGGAAAGTTGACCTTATCCCAGTTCCAATTGCACTTCTCCAACTCTGTTTCCATAAAAGAAAAGGTCAACATTCCCTACTACAAGAAAACACACTGTGACACTCAAAGAAATACCAACTACACACACATCTGATAAAAAAACTAAATTACCCACATTTCCATTCCTACAAGTATAACTGGGCTGGGAATCTATAACAATGACTGTGTGCAGAGGATATGGGAGCAGTGATTAGTCACAGGAAACGTCCGTTCCCACAGCAGCAGACTGGTGCATTAGGAAACGTCTTTATCAATGTTACTAGATTATGTGGTTGATTCTGCTGCCGGCAGATGGAGCCGGCCAGTCCCGCCTACTCAGCGTGAACTCTGACTGGGTGCACGATTATTGTGTGTCTTTGTATCAGCACGCACTAGCCACACATGCGTGAGTTGTGATGACCCTCGGGGGGGATTTAAGGTGAGGAGCTGACTGGAGGCGATCTTTGAACAGAGCAACCACAGGTGGATCGAAGCTGAGCGAGTTTGCCACAACTTTTTCCTTTACAACACAACAACTGTTCTGCCATAAATAACTTTTTTATATTGCCTATAGTGTTCAGCTTGTATTGATACTGTCTTCAAGACATTAGTTAAAAGTGTTTTGTATTGATTGTGTTGCCTTGGAATGCATTATATTCAGAGAGTGCCTCGTTTTCTACCAATTAGAACCACCGTGCAGCATCATGTGGTCATTATCAACATGTTTACATATAGATAAGTAAAACATTATCACAAAGTATAATTCAAACTCTGCAAGTTGGTGTTGTATTGGAACAACTACACTGATGGAAGCTCGAGTTGTATACTAATCGCAGGGTTGGCATTTTGAGAGCCGGCTCCTCCTGGGCTCGTGCCACAGTGTCCTTGGGCAAGACGCTGAACCCCAAGTGGCTCCAAATGGCAGATGAGCATGATATGTGTGTGTGCGTGTGTGTGTGTGTGTGTGTTTGTGTGAGAGAGAGAGGTGGCTAAGATTGTACAGCACGTTGTAAACTGCTAAGGGAAGAAGGTACAATGAGTGTTTAACTAATAGCATCACCACTGAGTGTATCTCTATGTGGAAAAAGAACAATTTCTGCAAGAACTTACTGCAAATATCAAATACAAGTCTGAAAATTCAATAATAAAAACTAATAATTAAATCCAGATGAAAATATTAATATCAGTCGATATTGATAATTGTTAAATGTCACATTATTATTTATTTTTAAGATTAAAAACTAATGATAGCTCCAGAGTGAAAGTTGTGGTTTTAAACGTGTCTTTATGGTCAAATACAAAACAAACATAATATAAGACTTTACAAATCTGAGGAAGGTCAATTAGGTGTTAGCCTCGTCACTGAGCTTGCACAATGCATGAGCAGTATATGGATATATATTGGACTTGTGTTATATTGATATTGACAACCTGCAGTCACCCATAATGCAAATCCATTTATATCCTCTTATAAAACAAAGGCGATCAACATTGTCATGTGAAAAGAGGATTCACATGTGAGACCTGTTAACCGTCTGACAAACACAATGCACTATTTACTGAAACCAGATTAAATACAGGAAGCAATTATAACTTTGTGATTTATTCAGCCTCGCGGGCACATCTGTCATCCAGGAACAAAATTATGTAAAAACAGCTTAACTGAAATACATTAAAACTCTTAGCTGAAACTAAAACCATCATACACACCCGCTAAAACACACTGATACTGACACACACACACACACACACGCCGCAGCTAAAACCTGATCCCTTCTCTTTGGTGCATGCTATAGCCTGCTCACCATGCGATTTCAGCTGTCGAGACCGAGAGGAAAAAAACTATACTTGTTTAAACAAGTCAATATTAGTATTGAAAGCATTAAGACAGGAAACCCTCACCATCTCTTCCCTCTCAATATGGCTTTTCAATCGCAGCATTGTATCCGTGACAACATCACACTGCTGCCTCCTACAGTTTCCAGGAGGTAACCATGTCTTTTCAATGGAAAGGTTCACAAGATCAAACTCATACGTTCAATTGGAAGTAAGAAGGAAGAACCAGAGCGACACATCTGGGTTGTTGTTTCTAACTGAGAGTTTAGGGAGAACACCATTTAATCTGCTTTCTTTCCAGCGGTCAGCTTGTCCGCGTGGAGCGCGAAGGTCTCGGCCACGATCAGAGGGAAGACCAAAGAGGCGTCTGCATACACCTGGGAACAGACAACACAGCAGCGTGGAGTGACAGTGTCTGTAACATTGTTGTGCTAGTGCTACGTTAAATGCTAAATTCATTAACTGAAAGCACATCCTGGTTTTCATGTTTGTGTTTTGGTGCCACAGTGCACTCCTGGATAGAAATGCTGTGCAGACACTGCCCCCATGAGGCCAACGAGGGGGCATACAAATTAAAGAGTTCTACTGTGATATTGAATTATTTCTAAGATCATCTATCATAACCCTAACCCATTCTATTTTATTTATTCAAACAAACCAAACTATGGAAAATTAAAAGAGAAGAATTTTGATGTTAGCCTGATCCTGACCAACGCTGCGGGGATAAGTCTCTGTACCTTCACAGGTTTGGCATCTGTTCTGATCTTGCCCCAGGATACGGCCTCATCAGGTCTGGCCCCAGAGTCCGAGCCATCAAACTCCTGACCTGTGTTTACAAACACTGCATAGTCGGCTCCGTTCCTCTAGAGGGAGACAGAGGAGAGGGAAAGTGTCTGTGAGGAGGTTTGCTTTGCTGTTATACCTTCTGTATAACCCTACTATGCAGCTGTCTTGAAGATATAAGGAAAACGTGAGTTCAGAGCACGTCTGATTGCAGCTATGACAGTCATCTATGTAGTCAAAACAAAAGAGATACAGATTTAACAGTAGGATCTTACCATAAGATTAGCATTGGCTATGTGATGTTTGACCAGGCCTCCTCCCAAGATGATCATTCCCGATTTCTTGGCAAAAACCGCCTGGCTGTTCATCCTGCGGATATCTGAAATAAAGTCCACATTCACCACATGTAGTCCACACATATGACCAACTCAGACCGCTGCTGTGATCTTGTTCTGTACGAGTGATGTTGCTTTTTACCCTCCACTATGTCAAGGACCAAGCCGGGGCTCTTAAAAGAGTGGAAGTAGATCATGTCCCCCAGAGAGCCATCTGTCAGAGCAGGACTGAACACTGGGATATTATTCTGAAAACAAAGGGGAATTCAATCACATTCATTTCATACTGATACTAAAGACAAAGACACAGGAACCACAGTTTGTTCATGACTTAAACAAACTGACTTGTGCTGCAGTGTATTTTTAAATAAACTTGAGACTTTAAAGTTAGACTTTGAAGCAGTGTATTTGTTTTGTGTGATGACGGACAACATCTCCACTACAAACCAGGACTCACCTTGTACGCCCAGTAGTAGACCGACTCAGTGTTATTGATCTCCTTCCCGAGCCGATGGATCATTTTGGAGGGAGTCCAACGTGTTCCCTTAAAAAATAAGGAAGATATAAACAATAATAGCAGACACATTTCAAAATTCCAGCAGCTTTACTTTGAGGGAAACATAATCTTTGATTCAGAAAAACAACCAATACTGATAAACATTGTCACACAGAGAGAGACCCACCTCGGTGTTCTGCTCCAACAACATCTGGTCCAGGATGGGAATCACCCAGTCTTCAAACTTACAGTAGTTATCGTTGGGCACCAAAAGGTTCCCTATTCTACCCACAAGAGATAAGACAATAGAATAGACCTAAATTTAAAACCATTTAAGACCTTTATAATAACACTTAAATTAATATTTAAGAATATACTCTCAGAGGAAATACACAGTCTGGCTCTTGTTTAAAGGGGACCTATCGTGCTCATTCCCAGCTCTATGTTGTTATTGTAGGACTCCAGTAGAGTAGCTCTTGATTGACAGTTCAATCGATTCTGTATCACTATTTGCCAACCTGTTAATTCCTTTCAAGCGGAGCTCCTTTCCTGGCAGGCTAAAGTCTCCCAGGTATGTGTGAGCCAGACACTTGATAAAATCCTCCTCGATACCTCCAGCTGTGGTAACAATCACATCCACCTCACAAGGAGTAACAGAAACAAATTTGATTTTAGATGTTATTTGGGAGGCAGACCTGGATAACTGTAACAAGCGCATGAATTTCTACCATTTTGTGCTCTGCCAGATAGCGGATGCTCTCCCTGACTCCGGAGCTGATGAGGTTGGAGGTGTAACCCAGGAAGATGGTGCAGCCCGAACGCGGGGGGGATTCACCAGACTCAGCTCCCTCTCCTGCCTCCACTGGTTCAAGCCGCTTCTCTATCTGTGGGTCAAAGCACAACAACAGTCACAATGTACAATGACAGACTAATGGAACAATGCTGAATCTGTATCATTACAAGGGTTCGTTTTTCAACCCCAATAAAAACAAAAACAAACATTCTTTCTTGATATCGCTAAGAACATTTTACATTTTAAGGGCCAACAGTGACAGTCACATTGTTTCAGGAAAACAAGGTGCAGCTCTATTTATATTATTTATTGTATTTTTGTGTTTACTGTATTTATTCAAATGCAAAAATATATAATTTACCTACTGAACACAATCTGAGAAAATAGAAACTATTTGCAAGGCCAGTACAGGTAATTACCCCATTCCCCTCACCATGAGGTTGATCTGCTGGATGGCCAAGCTCAAGCTGCTGGCCTGGAAACCCGTGGTGAGGTAGGACTTCAGCACTTGGTGGAGATCGACCCCCTGGTTGAAGTCATAGCCCTTGATCTTGGTCATGTTCTCTGGGAGTTCGCAGCTGGGCATGAGGACGGCTTCCGTGGCAACGGAGGGGGCACAGTCTGCCATCTCTTTAACAAGAACAAAGATGTGTGAGCAGCATAATGACTGACGTGTAGAGCACAGGACTGAGCTGCTGTGCTTGGCTGGGTCTTGGGGGGACCCCAAGCAAAAGAGGTCAGGGGGTCCTAAATCAAACCAAACTGAACTCACCACCATCCTCATCTTCTAATGATTTGTTTCATATCAAAATTATAAAAAGGAACATACTGTGCAAACAGATAAATAATAATAACCTATTCTGCCAAATGAATGTGAGAAGTATTTTTTTGTTTTTGATCAATAGCAATATACAAAAGTACAATATATATATAGACAGATAGTTATATTGCCTATACATGTTCAGTGAGGAGGTAAACTATCAAATGTATTGCTCTTTAACAAGTTGTTGTTATTTTCTGCTCATTAAGAAGAGTTTAAAACCAGAAACTTCACTTAGGATCTGTCTTTAAAGTAAGCAATACAAACAATAACGTGGCAAATATCGTAAACAACTATCGATCTCAACTGATATCATATCGTGTCATCATTTCTCATGTAGCTCAAAGTCAAAACAAGTACAATTCATGCCTTGGGTGTGTTTAGCGCCCCCTGCTGGTGTATGTAAGACGCTCCCTGTGATCCACAGCTGATCAGTCAAACTGGAAACCATAGATTATATACATACATGTATATATAGATTATAGAGAGAGAGAGATACAGATATATAGAAAGAGAGGACCAGTCCCACCAGCTCCATGCCTCTGTTAGCATTAATAACCAGCTACGACAGCTTAGATTAGCTCTAATATTAGCAATATTAGTAAGACGCAGAAACAAAACGAGGTTACGTTGCACTGACATTGATTAAGTGCAGATTACTTTGTTATAAATTAGCCTTAAAATCAGGGGGCGTTGACAAAGTTGCATGGCCCCAGACCGGTGGCGCCTCCAGCTACAAACCGGTAGGAATCCCCATCACAACCCGTCCCACCACCGCGGCTTCTCTTTAGGAAATAACGATCCTCTGAGTTTCCAGCACAGCTCAGAGACACGAGGAAGAAATGACGAGGTGTATTAAAATCTGTCCTGGCAGCACGCGGTGCCCATACACCTCGAAAACACTCATGTTTCCCCCCGGAGCTCGTCACCAGAACACGGGTACGAGACGAGCTAGCTGAGCTCACCGGTTGTTGTGTCCGGACCGTTCGCTTGGAGCTCGTGAAGACAGATGTAAAACTCAGCTGTGGTTGCTGTTGAAGAGACTTCCGGTTATACAGTTGTCTGAGAAGTGAAGAGTTTCCCACACACACGAAAAACAGGTTTACTGAAAACTTGTAAACATTCCATGTGCCGGCTGGAGTTAGCTAGCTGTCACTACGGAAAGCCAGAAGGGACAAACCTGACAAAAACATCGCCTTTTTGCGGCACATCCCAAAAAATGAAATTAAAAAAAAGTGTCTTACTTTGCTTGCATTTATTATTATTGTTGTTGTTGTTGTTGTTTTTAATTTGTTGTTGTTGTTATAACAAGTAGTAGTTGAAGTAGCCGTATTTACCCTTGAGTAGTTATTCATAACCATGAAATAATGTTTATTAATCTGTTGACAACACCAGAATTTATTCAAAAAGCTAATGTGCTGCTGTTTTTAATTTATATAATATCAATTAGTAGTAATATTAGTAGTAATAGTGGTAGAAGATAATTTCACGCTGACATAATTCCACATGTATTGTTAATAATATTATTGTTGTTATTAGTAGTAATGTTTGTGAATCTGGTGTCAATACCACAATTTATCCAGTAATTAAATCTCAATGTGCTACTCTTATAACTCTAACCACACGTATTATTATTATAATTATTATTATTATAGAAACTCAGAATTTCAAAATGCTGAAAGACAGGTATGGAGCTGATTGGCAGCAGGTAGTTGTCTACTGTGGTTTGCAGGCGCTGCTCTTTCATTTTCTGGGCCTCCAGACATCTACACACACATCTCCTGTGGCTACAGCGAAGACTCCAGCGTCCACACTCAGCTGGGGATTGGAGACAGAGACAAGAGAGGTATGGGTGAAAACAATTATGATTATCTAAAAGATGTGGAACAAAGCACTAACCCCATTGACTTCATCTTGATAATGCAGTGTGCATAATGTCCTCGGAGGCGCACAAGGGATGTGTACCTGCAATCCATAATTACAATAGCATTAATTCTGTGGCAGAGTTAATTAAATAGGAGACACAACAGGGAACTTGTCTGTTCCTACCTTGACAGTACGATCAGATGAACAGGTGTAGAGGCTCCCATTAGATCTGTGGACACCAGTGATCATAGTAGTGTGTCCCACATCAAACTTAGAGACCTTGTCTTTAAAGGTCCCTGCTTGCATGGAAAAGCAGCGGAGCATGCCCTTGCTGTCTCCTGCCCAAACCTCACTGCCACTGTAGCTCATGGACCGCAGGTAAGAAGTCAGCTAGAAAAGAACAGGTTGGGGTTGAGTTGTTACACTGAGCAGAGAAGCACTAAAACAATTACAAGTGTGTCTGTGTGTTTGTAGCTACCCGAAGTCTCCTCAAGACTTTGCCTGCCCTGCGATCATAGACAGCTACAGTCCCGTCTGTACTTCCAGAGATGATGTACTCGTCATCTGCAGCCAGGCACATCACAGCATCACCATGGAGCCAAAGACTTTTCACCACAGGGCTGGCAGCTGCAGATCAAATTGTTCAGAACTAATTTCTTCAATCAGGTTCTTTGTTGATTCAAGTGTTTTGTTTATCATCTCATATTGTTATTTGCACTTGAGGCTCACTCAATATACTTTCAAGCTTGTGACATGTTAAACTCCCTCACCTCTGGTGTCCCACATGGTGATTCTCTTGTTCATTGTACCAGCCAGCAACACATCTGTCTGGCAGGACAGGCAGAGGACAGCAGAATCAGTTCTGATTAGGCCCCCCACTGCACCACCTGCCTGCAGGTCCCACAGCCTCACTGAGCTGTCGAAGCCCCCTGAAACCAGCAGAGACCCTCGAGATGCCAGGCACCAGACCCAGCCCCGATGGGTGTGTAACGCATCCTGTCCTCCCAATGTGTGCAGCAGCGTCCCAGTAGATCCTGCTTGTAGATCCCACAGTTTAACATTCCAGTCTCTGGAAGCTGTGGCACAAACTTTCCCCTCTCCCCCGACAAGGAGAACAGAGTTGAGTGAGTCATTGTGGTTTGTAGGGATGGTGATGCGTTCCAGTGCTGGGGGTGGGCTAGGACTTCTGCAGGGTTGACTTTGTTCCATTTCTTCCTGTCTTCCATTTCCCAGATTCCCAGGGTCAGCCAAGTTCTCTTGGTGATCAAGAGCAGCATCTTCCCCATTAGCATCGAGCATCATCCTGTGGTCCCTTTCTTCTTCAATCAGTTCTCCTATATTCTCCACCCTCTCATTTATATCTTCTCTTAATCCTGCTAGTTGGTCCTCACCTTCAATGGGCTGCATTTCACCGTCACCATCTTCTATTAGCACCTCCATTTCTTCACCAGCACCATATGCAGCCTCCAGAGGAGCCACTCCTGGCCCTTCTACCTCAGCCTCTCTGCCACCATCCGGTCCCTCTTCACCTGGTTCTCTGTCCTGCCCCGCCTGTTGCTGCTGCCTCACTTGATTACTTTCCTCCTCCTCTTGTTGGGCCTGTCCGGGCCAAAGCTGCACTCTGCCTTTCCAGCAGATTATTAGCTGCTCCATCTCCAGACAAGCAGTAGGCCAGTCAAAGTCCTCCCTTGGCCCCACTGGAAAGCCAGCTTGGGATCCTATTAATCTCCGTGCTCGGAGTTGCCATGCGCTGCTGTCCTTTTCCAAATTACCCAATGTCTGGCAGACCTGAAAAGAGGAGAAACAGAGTGTCAAGAATAATTTCCAAAGGGTGTCAGAACTAGAAAGTCTTAAATATTCCTTGTCGACTGTCTGACCTCTTGTATCGCCTTGGAGCAGTTTTGTATGATCCAATACACGCTCAGAATTGTGACATAATCAACTTCAGAACACACTTTTAACGATCAAAGAAATACAGCTTTAGCCATCAAAGGCAGGGAAGAAGACAGCTTGCAGGTAAAATGAATGTAAATAATGAATAATGTAAAATAATCATCGGAGTACCTTCAGAATTCTGAAAAGATATACTTGCTTTATTAATTGTCAGGAGAAATTACAAGAAGTTAGGAACGCAGACAACAAGCTGGATTGAGGATCAATAACAGTGTTAGGAACATACAGTGAAAGAGGGAAATACACACACATTAATACATTAATCATATTTTAAAACCTTAACACAAGTAAGCAAGCACATAAGACGACAGGATATCTTCAGAGCGTCGGGCCAATGGATCTTGAAAATGTACCTTTGGCAGCACAGTGGTGACACACTGAGCAGGAAGGTACGAGGCGATGTGGGTGACCATCTCCCAGGGTAAGGACAACAAGCCATTGGTCTCAGCGCAGGCTGAGGGGCTGGCATCTGCTGAGGAGGGGTGACTGGGCGGTTGAGGACTGGAAGGGATGAGAGGGACCAACATGACTCAGGTACCAGTGACAGGACCTGTCAGTTGATTGAGGGTGAATGAAAGTCTCACCACTGGAGGTCGGGCCCGGGAGCCTCATCACTTGGAGGTCCCACAGGGTCAGGACACAGTTCACACAGGTTCACCCTGACGTCAGACATCACTGTGTGTCCTTTGTAAAGGCAGTTGCCGCGATTTGAGGCAAACGGTAAAAAGGAATCTCTTTAAGATTTGTCTGGCCTGATGCTTGGAAAATATCCTGGCACCTTATTTTCTTGCTTACGTGGGTGAAGATATTGTAATGTGATGTATTTTTCCCTCTTTCACTTTATGTTCCTAACAATGTTTGTTGTCTTTGTTCCAGTATCTTTTCTACCTGACAAGGAAGAACAAAGTCAGCTTTCTTTGATGTCCCACATGACATGAGTGCCCTTTTTCTTAGGTGCTTTTTAAAAATGGATAAATCCTGTTTGTGCACAATATTGACTGAATAAACAATCAAAATATCAGTTTGGGAGATTTGTCTGGGGGCCAGGTGGGGCCATCTTCAAACAGTAAGGGTTATTATCAGAGTTTATTCATTTAAGCCTTAGGTGCAGCACACAAGTCTAAACTGAATGAAGTTGAAATCCGTGTGGAGATCACTGACCACTGTCATAGACTTACTGTTGTAGTCAGATTTTTTTTAATTTAAAACCTTATTTATTTTTAAATACAGCACACTTGCAATAACAGAAACAGAATATAATGCTTATAAAAGCACCTTCTTACTGATTTTATGAAATTATATGACCTGATGAAAAAGCAGTTATGCGCAGTAATATATGAAGTTGTGGATGTTATAAATTGACATGTATCGAGAGGCATATAGAGTACATGATATTTTACAGGTTTATTTTGGAGGTTCACTCTCAATCTAAAGTGTCAGCTAAAGGCACACAAAAAAAATTACACTATTTACCAGATCCTAAATTCCCAACATCCAAATTATCAAACACTGGAGATAGTCAGGTACCTGCTTTCCTTGAGTCCAAATGATTCTTTGCCTTGTCACCAACGCTCTGATTGGATGAAATGTTTGCCAGTGCTCTACGTGCTATGTAACTCATTACTGACAGCCTGCACTAGTGCCCACATATCACGTTGATAAAGCAGCATATTTCCTCGGCTAATTCTCTTTTCATCGGCAGTGGCTGTGAAGTGGTGTGTGATGTTTGTGACATTTCCAACAAAGGGTTCTTTGACCTTTTATGCCACAGAGCCTTTGAAACTGCCCCCGACAGTGGATAAAAGAGGGGACAGAGAGGGGAAATCAGGAGCTTGTCTGACCAAACACTTGTGCACACCCTGAGCTGACTCTGTGGATCAGGTGAACCTCTGCTCCAATCCCGTTTCCCAGCGGTGCTCTGGGTGTAGAAGAACGACATTAGTCACAGATAGTCCGTCTTTCTGCAAAGGGCAATGTCAGGAAAGATGTGCAGCAACAACAGTGTTGTTCAGACACAAAAGCTGGTGGATCAACTTCGGCTGGAGGCAAGCATGGAGAGATTCAAGGTATTTATTGATTTAAATAATCTGTTAGCTACATTCATGATAGCTGCGCATTATTAACTGAAAGAATCAGTAACCTGAAGCTGCAGCCGATTCAGAACTCGGCAGCTCTGTGCTGACGAGGACCAGGAGAACAGACCACATTCATTTCACCTTTACATTGGCTGCCTGTCGGGTTCCATCTTGATTTGAAGACTCTTTTACCTTTAAACCACTTCATGGTCTCTCACCATCACATAGGTCTTATATGTTCACAGTTTAAGAACTATTCCAGCTCCTGAAGTCCTTCAGCACCTCTCAGTTAGTTGTTGCAAAGTGCAGGACTGAAGCCTTTGTTGTTGAAGCTCATATGCTCCAGGTCACTGTAACAGGCCTGAGGACCTTAGAGCAGCCGGAAGTCTTTTAACAACGGCTTCAAATATCTTCAGCCTAACTTTTAAATGGTTAAAATGGTTTCTAGACATTATTCTATTGCACCGATGTTGTAAACTATGTAAATTTGTTTCTGTCTGTTTATAATATACCCCTTTTATTAACTTTTTCCTTGGTTTTATGTTATCTTCTTTATTATTATTGATTTTAATGTATTATTGTTTTTGTCCTTGTCTCTGATCATCAGTTGTCAGTTGGAAGTGGACGAATATTTAAAAAGGCTGAATTAATTGACTGATTTCCCGAAGTAGGAATGTATTCAAATGCCTCATCAATGTCCACTGAGTAGTTTATCTTTTCATATCCCTGTCAAAGACGTCCCTGTCCACCTTTGTCCCAGCAGATCTCCCTGACAGCAGCAGACTTGGTCCAGTACTGCAAGGACCACAGGCGCAGTGACCCTCTGCTCACCGGCATTGCAGCTTCATCCAATCCTTTCAAAGATAAGAAGACCTGTGTGCTGCTCTGACCATCCTGAGTACAGATCGCCAGCACATAACAGACCGCCATGGACAAAACATGTCTGAGAAAGCGACTGCAGATTTCCTACTGTCAAATGTATTAACTCACAAAGGCAATTCACACTTGATTTGTCTCCCTGCCACCAATGAGGGAGCAGAAAACATGCAACACTGTCTAATACAAAGACATAAATGGTTATAACCACGTACAGATCATGACTAAAAGTTGGTAAGTAGTTTATTTTTTCCACTTAACAACTTTAGGTAAGTTTACTGCTCTTTTTAATAGCATAATTAAATAATCTGTCATATGAATAGCTTCGGTATGAGTGTATAACAGTAAGAAATTACCTCAGTAACTGGCTCAGATCAAGTCAAATGAATCAGACACTAGATTTTAATGACATCTAATGACAGCGTTAACAGTCTTTCAGTGTTTAAACATTGCATCCGACAAGTATATAGTGCAAATTATGCATAGTTACATTTATCCAAACAATTACACAGACACACACACACGCAACATTTACAGACATTCCCTCAAAAACAATAACAATCAGTGTATCAGGATACAAATATTCCTATTCACATGAAGGATCATTAATGCTGATTGTGTCTTTTAACTAATGCAATGTCAGTTCCTGGAAAAGATTCAGTCAGTTTGTGAACATGTGAATATTATAAATGTTAAATTCTCCAGGCTAAACAAACAAACAAATAATTTAAAGAAGATAAACAAAGGACCAAGGAACCAGCATCTTTGAAAGCGCTGAATGCCAACGACATACATTAGTAACAGATATGATTCCTGTATGTGTGTTTTTTAATCAAACAAGGAACAAATGAAGGTGAAGAGACTTGAAGTTTTCCAAACATACCTCAGCCATATATCAAAATCAGCATAAAGTTTAGCAGTGCAGCTAACCTAAACAACAGGAAGCACTTTCCCCCAAAACATCAGTTTTACATTTTTAAAAGAGTGTTGTTTTGCCACATCTACCACAACCACCTTCATTCACATCCTGACCTTTTAATATTGATTGGTTAAGCAAGACATATTATAATCATATTCAGGTTTTCATTTTAATATGGGTTATCACTTTAAAAGGCATGAATGCTCCAAAATTCAAAAACAATTCATTTTTGAAGCATAGCATGAACCTCTGCATGTAAGGTCATGTAATACACCTGCTCCTGTCAGATGAGGAACAGATAATGATCTTATTATAATGTATCCACGCATATTTTTGATTTGTTTATTTATTTATTGTAATTATTATTATTACTTTGTGTGTAAATAACTGTATGTGTATATATATATTGTGTATTTGTTCTTCGGTGTGGTGTGCTGAATGATGCTGGGTATGTATTTATAGGTGTGCCACAGATTTATATCGGGAATTTGTAAATATACTTACATACTTTCCTTTTGAATATTTTTTTGTTATTGTTCTTAAATAAATAAACTAATTGTTTTAAAAAAACAACAACAAAAAAAACAACAGCTTATGTCTCCTTTAAATTGCTGCTAACCTCTTGCTTAATAAGAGATGCAGAGCTGTTTGATTTATATAAAGAACTTGTTCAAGTATTCCGAATTTCAAAAATCTTAAAGACAGGTATGGAGCTGATTGGCTGCAGGTAGTGTCTTTACGTCTTTTTTCCATTCCTACCACATACTGTGGTTTGCAGGCGCTGCAATTTCATTTTCTGGGCCTCCAGACATCTACACACACATCTCCTGTGGCTACAGCGAAGACTCCAGCGTCCACACTCAGCTGGTGGTAGGAGACAGAGACAAGAGAGGTATGGGTGAGAGGGTGAAGGCACAGGGAGAAAAAACATTACACAAATGATAATCATCTAAAAGATGTGGAACAAAGCACTAACCCCACTGACTCCAACTTGATGATGCAGTGTGCATAATGTCCTCGGAGGCGCACAAGGGATGTGTACCTGCAATCCATAATTACAATAGCATTAATTCTGAGGCAGATTTAGCTCAATAGGAAACATAACAGGGAATTTGCCTGTTCCTACCTTGACAGTACGATCAGATGAGCAGGTGTAGAGGCTCCCATTAGATCTGTGGACACCAGTGATCATAGCAGTGTGTCCCACATCAAACTTATACCCTGTGTCTTTGAAAGTCCCTGCTTGCATGGAAAAGCAGCGGAGCATGCCCTTGCTGTCTCCTGCCCAAACCTCACTGCCACTGTAGCTCATGGACCGCAGGTAAGAAGTCAACTAGAAAAGAACAGGTTGGGGTCGAGTTGTTACACTGAGCAGAGAAGCACTAAAACAATTACAAGTGTGTGCTGTGTGTTTGTAGCTACCCGAAGTTTCGTAAGGACTTTGCCTGCCCTGCGATCATAGACATATACATTGCGGTCTTTACCCCCCGAGATGATATACTTGTCATCTGCAGCCAGGCACATCACAGCATTACCATGGAGCCAAAGACTTTTCACCACGGGGCTGGCAGCTGCAGATCAAATTGTTCTATCAACTTCTTGTCGCTTCAAGTGTTTTGTTTATCATCTCATACTAGATACTATTTATTGTTATTTGCACTTGAGTCACACTCAGCCAATTTACTGTCAAGCTTGTGAAATGTTAAACTCCCTCACCTCTGGTGTCCCACATGGTGATCGTCTTGTTCACTGTACCAGCCAGCAACACATCTGTCTGGCAGGACAGGCAGAGGACAGCAGAATCAGTTCTTATTAGGCCCCCCACTGCACCACCTGCCTGCAGGTCCCACAGCCTCACTGAGCTGTCGAAGCACCCTGAAGCCAGCAGAGTCCCTCGAGATGCCAGGCACCAGACCCAGCCCCGATGGGTGTGTAACGCATCCTGTCCTCCCAATGTGTGCAGCAGCGTCCCAGTAGATCCTACTTGTAGATCCCACAGTTTTACATTCCAGTCTCTGGAAGCTGTGGCACAAACTTTCCCCTCTCCCCCGACAAGGAGAACAGAGTTGACTGAGGCAATGTGGTTTGTAGGGATGGTGATGCGTTCCAGTGCTGGGGGTGGGCTAGGACTTCTGCAGGGTTGACTTTGTTCCATTTCTTCATGTCTTCCATTTCCCAGATTCCCAGGGTCAGCCAAGTTCTCTTGGTGATCAAGAGCAGCATCTTCCCCATTAGCATCGAGCATCATCCTGTGGTCCCTTTCTTCTTCGATCAGTTCTCCTATATTCTCCACCCTCTCATGTATATCTTCTCTTAATCCTGCTGGTTGGTCCTCACCTTCAATGGGCTGCATTTCACCATCACCATCTTCTATTAGCACCTCTATTTCTTCACCAGCACCATATGCAGCCTCCTGCACAGCCACCTCTGCCCCTTCTACCTCAGCCTCTCTGCCACCATCCTGTCCCTCTTCACCTGGTTCCCTGTCCTGCACTCTGCCTTTCCAGCAGATTATCAGCTGCTCCATCTCCAGACAAGCAGTAGGCCAGTCAAAGTCCTCCCTTGGCCCCACTGGAAAGCCAGCTTGGGATCCTATTAATCTCCGTGCTCGGAGTTGCCATGCGCTGCTGTCCTTTTCCAAATTACCCAATGTCTGGCAGACCTGAAAAGAGGAGGAACAGTGTCAAGAATAATTTCCAACAGATGTACAGCTTAAGCCATCAAAGAAATACAGCTTTAGCCATCAAAGGCAGGGAAGAAGACTGCTTGCAGGATAACATGAATGTAAATAATGAATAATGTAAAATAATTATTGTAAATGTTTTGAGCAAGAAAACATATAGAAACACAAGAATAAGTCATCGGAGTACCTTCAAAATTCTTCTTTTTTAATTGTCAGGAATACAAACAACAAGCTTGATTGAGGATCAATAACAGTTTTAGGAGCATACAGTGAAAGAGGGAAATACATCGCATTATAAAACGTTAACACAAGTAAGCAAGCACATAAGACGACAGGATATCTTCAGAGCGTCGGGCCAACTTATCTTGAAAATGTACCTTTGGCAGCACAGTGGTGACACACTGTGCAGGAAGGTACGAGGCGATGTGGGTGACCATCTCCCAGGGTAAGGACAACAAGCCATTGGTCTCAGCGCAGGCTGAGGGGCTGGCATCTGCTGAGGAGGGGTGACTGGGCGGTTGAGGACTGGAAGGGATGAGAGGGACAAACATGACTCAGGGTACCAGTGTCAGGACCTGTCAGTTAACTGAGGGTGAATGAAAGCCTCACCTCTGGAGGTCAGGCCCGGGAGCCTCATCACTCGGGGTTCCCCAGGGGTCAGGACAGGGTTCATCCAGGTTCACCCTGACGTCAGACATCCCCGTCCAATCTCCTCCAAGCTCAAGAGCTGTAACTCATGCAGAGTTAACCAATTCTACTAATGCTGCTGGTAAATAAAAACCTGAAAGTATATTACCATGAAGGGCTCGACTCGGTGTTAGCTTAGAGATTCGCCTCTTGGTGAAAACAAGATGAAGTCGTTTTTCTCTAGGGTTAGGGTTAGTTGGATGTCCCCACTTGATAAATATGTATATTGAAAAAAAAACTACAGAGGAGAGACAGCTACCTTAAATGCTAACTTCAACTTCAGCTACACAGCATTAGCCTGCTGCCACATCAGGGCTATGATTAAGCTAGCCGTTGGTTGAAACACGTCGCCCGGGTCCGGGGGGAAACACACGCAGAGCACAGTCACTGTTAATCAAGACGGAGACGTCATATAATACGGAAGCGTCGAACTTTGCCTGCTATTTGTTTTACCTGCGAAATCATATCTTAAAATGTTCCTTTTTTCGGCGCAGGTAGACGACGTCATCAAACTGCGCGAGAAAAAAATCGTATCTATGGCAACCGGCCCTTATTCAAGGTGTTCTATCAGGCAATTGAAAATGTTTATGTCCAGGATGTCACGTGGTTGTACCTTGAATGCAGAGCCAGGGCAAATTAAGGGTTGGTATATTTCACTCTCTCTATTTCTATCTATATATAAACGTCTTTACAAATTATCTCAAGTTGTTCATAATTTTATTATTTTTGATTTATGTCTATCTATCTATCTATCTATCTATCTATCTATCTATCTATCTATCTATCTATCTATCTATCTATCTATCTATCTATCTATCTATCTATCTATCTATCTATCTATCTATCTATATATATATCTATGTTCAACAAAGGGTAAAACCTCTATTTCAGTTTTTTATAATCTGTGCAGTGCGGTTGTGGCGTTTTTTCACCCACCTGTGAGAAATTATTGCCAAACAAACCATGAGAACGTTTTTTAAATGGTTTTATTGCACTTCTCTTACATAAAAAGGTGTCTATTACATAATAACAGATAAATGCATTAACGTAAAAGAAGCTGCAGAATGTTATTGTTGATATTGTAAATCATGTGCTGGGTTTTATAACAAAATGGATCACAACCTGTATATATTCAGTGAAGCTACTTTTCACAGTTTTTAATCCCTCACAGTAACTATTCATCACACTTGTTATATTTCTTTTAATCTTTTAATTGAAGTAAGTGTGGCATATCACATGGATCCATGCTAGGCCCAGTTATTTCACAAATAACATCCAGTGACTGTTCTAAGACTCCAACATTGTGAAACTATCCTTGATCTCGAGCTGGTTTTGATTCAATTGTTTTGCTTGTCAATCGTCCTCTTATCAGCATGAACAGCAAAGGTTTCTGCCACCAACAAGGGGAAGATCACTGTAGCGTCTGCACACACCTGCAGAAGGGAGCACAACAGGCTGTGAGTTAAACAAGACATCAAGCCCACACTAATGATGTTGATATGAGTATGTCTGATTTATAAAAATATACAGGAATAATAAGAAAGTTACCTTCACAGGTTTGGCATCTAATGTGATCTTCCCCCAGGACACGGCTTCATCAGGTCTGGCCCCTGAGTCACAACCATCAAATTCCTGAGCTGTGTTCACGTATACCACAAACTCAGCTCCTGTCCTCTGGAAGGAAACAAAGCAGTTTGTCAAAAACTTGCCACTGAGCCACGGAGATCATTTTACTTATTCACTGATTCATTGATACCATTTTCCACAAAAGTTATTTACTGCTGCACCTTAGAACAAATGCTAAAGCATTGCATTAAAAAATATATACAAAACAAATAAATACTTACCCATGCATTGGCATTGCAAGTGTGGTGCTTTGCTAACCCTCCCCCTAGGAGGATCATCCCTGTGCTATTGGCGTTCACTGCAATGTCGTTTATCCTAGAAATGTCTGAAGTCAAAGTCATAGTGTAAGATTACAAAATAAAAACACAAAGCAACATTTTAGAGCAAACAAATAAACACGGTTTTACCTTCAGCAATGTCCAAAATTAAGCCAGGGTTCTCAGCTGAGAACATGTAGAACAAGTCTCCTATGGCGCCATCTGTAAGGGCCGGGCTGAACACTGGGATGTTGTTCTGAAACAAAAGCCAGGTGAAAGCCAATGATTTGAACAAGAACCTCAAACACTTGCTTTTAAGAGAACCCTGACCAGAACTCACCTTGTAGGCCCAATAGCAAACAGATTCAGGGTTGTTGATCTCCTTGCCCAGTCGATGGATCATCTTAGACGGAGTCCAACTCACGGCCTGAGGAAAGAAAAACAGAAATATACACTGATCTCTTGCAAATAGATGCGTAAATGCCCCAATAGCAGTTTCAATGGTTAGAATTTAAAATGTTGCCCTAAAGTAAAGTTTAATGTGAACCATCAAAACAATGTAGAACTGTCCTCTCACCTGAGTGTTCTGCTCCATCAGCATCTGCTCCATTATCGGCAACATCCATTTTTCTAATAACATGTAGTTCATATCAGGCATCAGAAGATTGCCAATCCTGCAGCAAATGTGACATGAATGAAAATAATGTATCAGCTGTGTTGAGAATATTTTTCTAATTCAAATGCACAATGATTACATATTATTAAATTCAAATATATATTATATGATATCATTATATACATATGTAATGTGTGTAATCTAACAAAAAGGTGTGTCACTGATGTCAGCGCCATATTTCCTGATTTCTCTCTTAACATTTTCTCATACTGTACTGTGGAGTCAGGTTTGAGGCACTTCCATATTGGCTTCACTTTCCAAACCCGGAATTTACGGACACTAACTAAATAAATAACTTTATTTCATCATATAAAAATTATAGTCTGCAAAATGACATGTTTTTACTAATCTGACACTGTGACTGACCTGTCGAGACCGCTTTTATACAGATCCTTCCCAGGCAGAGTGAAGTCTCCAATGTAAAGATGTCCCAAACACTTGATAAAATCCTCTTCAATACCTCCAGCTGTGGTCACCAGGACATCAACCTAAGCAGAGGAAGAAATGTATATACATATACATTTTATAACTTGTATGGCTTCAGCAAAAAATTTGAAGCACACATTGTTTTTTGCTTCAGTTGGTTGAGGAGGGTCATATACCATACTGTGCTCTGCGAGGTAGCGGATACTCTCCCTGACCCCGCTGCTGATGAGGTTTGAAGTGTAGCTGAGGAAGATGGTGCAGCTCAAGGGGCTCGGGCAGGTCGTCGGATCCTCCTCAACACTTCCATTCACGGCCTTCACCGGCTCTTGACGCCTCTTGATCTGTGGATGTTGGAGAAGATTGTCAAAATGTGAGGAGAGTAAACTGTGGTGAGGAGTCTGTTACACTGAGAACCTGATGATTCACAGACATCCTCCCGGTGTTCCATCCATCTCACCATTCTGTTTATCTGCTGGATAGCCAGGGCCACATTAGTCGCCTGGAAGCCGGTGCTGAGGAAGGACTGCAGCAGTGCGCGGTGGTCCACTCCCTGGTTGAAATCATAACCCTGGACCTTCGGTGTGTCTGGTAGGGTGAGAGTCTCCCTGTAGATGTACGGAACTACTTTGCGCTTACAGGCCATATTGTCTGGTGGGAAAAAAACATTGGGGATGTAAATAAAGAATTATCCCCAAATTCCCCATATGACACTGGCATGTAGTATCACAAACTGAAGACTAAGCCGCTCTTTTTCCTAATAAGGTTGTACATGTGAACCAACCAGTCTGGTTAGTTGGTAAATTACTTCTTGCCTGAAAAACATTTTTGAGAGGAAGAAGGTGTGTCACAAGGCCACAGTCTCTTACTACATCATTCATTCAATCAGATTTTATGTGCAAAGCCCAAATCCACATATACAATTTGTGAGCACACAAGAGTTATGGAAACTGGTTGACAAGAGCCAGAACACGTATATGATGAGACTATGAATATACAAAGAAAATTACTGCTCCACAAATGGTTGTAAGCTTGGTCCTCAATTTCGCAGCTTGAATATGGACGGTCCTGCCAGATACAAGATTTCGTCATAATCTGGTTCCACCCTGAAATGACTAATGTAAGGCAAGTTTTAATTATTTACTTATTTTCGTTGGATTCTTTAATTACATGTCAAATGTAACTGCTTTAGCCTCGTATATCTACACAATTTTTTTTTCCTTATATTCAGATAGTGTTTGCGTGTGTGTGTGCGTGTGCGTGTGCGTGTGCGTGTGCGAGTGCGTGTGCGTGTGCGTTACAGAGTCTGTTTCTCTCAACTCTGCAAACTGTCAAACAAAGAAATGTTAAATACATACTGTATATCCCAAAAACTCAGTTATATAGTAAAAAATATGATTGTATAGTTTGCTGGTAACACAAAAACAATTCTCTTAGCTCCAGTTTCTTCTTTGTAGTACAGGTGAGTTATAATATTACCTGCTTAGTTTGCAGACAGAAGATCTCTTGTTGTTGTTGTGTCCTCTGGATGTTGCTCAGTCAATGCAAATGTATTTTGTACCTGCTGTCTTTAAACCCTTTACCGAACCAGCAGGGTGGAGTTACATGTGTCCTTAGGAACCCAGTAGGTATGTGCTGCTGCTGGAGGAAGCTCATTATGTGCACAAACTGATTGTATGTTAGCATATTCTGAACCTGTCCTACCTGCTGTACCCCAAACATGTTACTACAGGGTAATGAAACCTGTTCAAGAATATATATCAGACAGATGCATGAAGGTTTGATAATGATCCTTGTTCCCAGACGCCACTAAAGATGGTGTCAGTCTGGATGAATGTTAGTTTTTTCATGGATTTTATATTTTTCTAAATGAATCAAAATCTTGAATCAGGACTGGGAGCGATAAGCCCATAATATGTATTGAGATAAAAATGTATTTCCTTAAAGTTTAAAGACAGATTTGTCCTTGTGAGTGAAGGTTGTGGCTTTAAACTCTTCTTTATAGCCAGAGAATGATGGAATTTACAAATCTGATGCAGGTAATCATGTGTTACACCTGCTCGCTGTGCACTACATCAATATATATTTAACTTTTGTTGTGGTGCTCTTGCTGAAATTGTATTGTGAATTGTGATAATCTTTGATATTGTTCTATTTCCAGGCCCTATCGAAAATCACTGATATCTCTTCACACAGACTAATATGTGACCTGAATGAGATGTGAAAACACTGACAGAAAAACTTTCCAGTTCCAGCTCTCAATCCATTACTTACACTTCTCCGGTCTAGTTGCAGATGTGGGTTTGCAGTGTGGGAAAATTGTGTATTTTTTGGTAGATGCTTCCTGGGAGTCTGAAGAAAAAGTCTGAAACTATGATTTTTACTCATTTTTTTGACGTACGAATGAATTTAGGTTATAGTTAATATTAAATGTTATAGGAAAAACCACCACCCTTCCTGCAGGCTCCAATATAAAGGAAAGTGCTGTCATCCAATTCTTCGACCACTTCGGTTTTCATTGCTTATCTCACCACTAAATCATCATCAGAGATTTTGCTGACTTCTGTGTGACAACAAACTCTACACTGTTCTCCCGGTGTGATACTGACCTGTGACAAGGAGGTGTAAAGAAAAGGCTAATGGCTGCAATATTATTCAGGTGTGACAACTTACTGCCCGACCTCAGATGGATGGAGTTATGAGTGTAATTGGTTGTATTGTGTTGTATAAGCCACCGGCCACAGGCACAGGCTGTGATTTTGTGTGAAAGAAATGCAACCAGACAAACAGGTCAGCTGGACAAATGAGTGTGCACCTCTCAAGCCGGTTTGGTCAAACAAAAGTCAAGAAGTCCACCATGAGAAACAACTGATAATCCACAGGACAAAATCTAGAACTGATTGCGTGAGAGACCGTAAAACATAAAAAAAGATTTCAGAAGGCTTTTATCTGGTTTCATGTTGTTGTCTGCCACTAACAAGGGGAAGATGATGGTGGCTTCTTCAAACACCTTGAAAGACAGAATGTGGCGAGAGGTACCTTCTCAGGTTTAGCATCCATGCGGTTCTTGCCCCAGGACACGGCTTCATCAGGTCGAGCTCCTGAATCGCAACCATCAAACTCCTGAGCTGTGTTCACATACACCGCGTAGTCAGTGAGAGATGCAAACAATTTTACCTTCTGTTACATCCAGTATCAAACTATGGGTTCTCAGCTGATAAGAGGTACAACATGTCTCCCCACGGCACCATCTGTCAGGGCAGGTCTGAACACTGGGATGTGGTTCTTAAACAGAGAGTGAACATAGTAATCAGTGGTTTGTAGCCTTCAGTCTGAACCAGTTCAACAGCTGCTGCCCCATGTTCTCCTGTGTTCCGTTCTCGTTAATGTACGTTTGCCCTCTATTTGTTGTCAGTCCTGTCTTTTTGTTTCTCTTTGTGTTACTGCTGCAGGATGTAAGTCCTGCTCATCCAGACGCCGCCAGATAGTTCAGATTCCCAGTGTGTTAACGTCAAGGCCATTCCAACTGGAATACTAGCTCAATCGCTGTTATGCTGCAGCTAATTCATCGATTTGAAAACGTAGTTCTTGTGGAGGTAGCTCAACAGAGCACGCAATTTATGTTTGTTGTTTTGAGTTCTGTGGATAAAAAAACTTTGTGAGTGAGCGGCTGTTGGCTGCCACCATGGGCCTGCCACCTTTAACAAGGGGGAGTGATAGCTGTCTAGACTGTGTTGTGCTGTTCACTCCCCCATGTGCAGCTGGAGGTGCTCTGCTGAGACACCTCTACATTTATATTGCAGCCAAATCTACGAGTGTTCTGGTCATCTGAAATGCTGTCTGACCTGTTGAGGCCCTTTTGAAACAGATCCTCACCGGACATAGTAAAATCTCCAACGTAAACCGGGCCCAAACACTTGATCAGATCCTCCTCGATACCTCCAGCGGTGGTCACTAAGACATCCACCTAAACAGAGAAGAAAATGTAAAGTGCTGCTATGGTGTGAAAAGTGATTTAAATGTTTCTTGTGAGGTATTGTTCTATAATACAGCTAAATGCATGTCGTATTAATCATTTCAAAATTTGTAATAAAACATTTGACGATAAGTTATGAGTGCGGGCGGACAGCATGCACACACAGCCAGAGGTGGCAAAAGCAAGTAAAAGTATATGTATTGATTCATCCTCTTTACTCAAGTAAAAGTACAAAAGTACAGGCTCAGTAGTTACACTAAACTACTCTAAGTTCAAATAAAATAAAATAAAAAAAACAGGGGTTAAACACAAGAAAAGATTAGTGACATGAAAAGTGTGTAAACTTACTACAACGTTAATGCATTGGTTTACATTGCATGTGTCATGTCATCATAAATCATTCTCTTGTGTCGCACTCTCTGCAGTTTGCGCCCTAGGCAACCGCCTATGTCGCCTATGCCAGGAGCCGCCCCTGTGTGTGTGTGTGTGTGTGTGTGTGTGTGTGTGTGTGTGTGTGTGTGTGTGTGTGTGTGTGTGTGTGTGTGTGTGTGTGTCTGTGTTTGTGTGTGTGTGAGAGAGAGAAAGAGCACTGGCGTTGTTCCAGATTGTGAACATCTGTTGCGTTTGATAACAGCTGTTAACTGATGCCACAAACCTACACAGCTGGTTGGTAACAATAGGATCTTTTACATTCACCAGAAGATTAAACAAATTATAATTAATATAAATACTATAGATTATTAGAAATAATACTACTTTCTTACAGTAGGAGCAGAGAATAATATCTGATGTGCTCCACACAAAATTGATTATACCTAAATTGTATTGAAAAACTGCTTTGTGACTTCTTCTGCCTAGATGAAACAGTAACAACAGATGAGCCAGAGTCCCAATGCTCATAATGTATCATATTAATCTATAAGGCATGTTATATGAAATTGATTAATGACTCAATAGTTAGCTAAATATATTGTTCCTCAGAAGTAAAATGGAAGACTGAATTATAAGAAAATCTGTCTTTAATATGACACTGGCCTCTCCCTGTTCCTTTTGGTGGGGAAAAAATTAACCTCCGTTCTGGGAGGGTGACAACAAAATCAAACAGAATGGTGGATTGCATTGTTTTCCTAGGAGTGTTATAAATATTGCTGGTATATGTATATATATTTGTAACAAGTTTGTGTTCGGGGGACCCCATTTCACAGACGCCATGTTCTTCAGCAGCCACTGGCCGCACTGGTGGGTAGAAAAGGACTCGGAACCAATGTTTGTGCTCTGCGTTTCCTGTCGGCTCTTTATAAACTGACGGGTCAACCACAGAAGAGGTCCGTGAACCGGTAATTCAGCGACGATTATTAAATGTTTTAAGATTTTGCATGAATAAACTCCCGTGTAGTCATTGCTTACTCCCGTCTGTACTTCACATGAACGCACCGGGGCCGCCAATGCCCTGTTTCCCCAGTAACAGCCTCCATTAGCCGAGGAGCTCCGCTAAACGTAGCTGCTGTTTATGTTAGCATCAGGAGCTAATGCTAGCACTGTTCACAGGAAGATATAATCCATATATAGTTTGTTCCCCTGACTTTGCTGCTCTCGACTGGATTCAACCAGCTCGTCGTCTGCTAACTGTAGGATAAACACCAGGAGTAATGAGGTCCGTAACATTCATTCCCTTTTTAAATAAAGTTATTTCTAATGCTATCTTTCCCACAGTGCCACAAACCGACCTGAGCAGCTGTTGATGTGCTGAGTAAATCAAGAGAGAGAGAGAGAGAGAGAAACGAGCATCATGACTTCACTGGTAAGTTTACACACACATACACAAACAAAACATCCAACTGTTGTTCCTCTGTATCAAAGTGCAGCTGTGTAGGTGCACAACCTTCATCATTATTTCATTTGTCATCATTTTAAGTTTTAAATCTGCCCCATTTCCCCAAGTCCACCTCCGCACTTTTATATAATCCCACCATGATACCTGTACTGTGTTGATCCTAAACGTGGCAGCTCCGGTAGTAAACAATACACAATGAAAGAATACGATCTATACAGAAAGTAAATAATAAAAAATGAAAAGGTGTGTGGTGAGTGCAGGTAAGATGCTTGTGCATGGCTCATCACTTGGACAAAATCAAATTCAACCTACTTTCAGGGCCTTAAATCATGGACTTAACTGACAAAATCATGTCTTTACTATCAGAATTCCCACACTATGAACATAACTCTAGAACTAATTAAGTATTTTTTTAAATACCCTTCTTAAAAGCTTTTACAAATGATGAATAATGACTAATCCTTAATATTTATTTATTGATACAATTCAGTGTATTTTACTGTTCTGTTTACTCTTCTCATGTTCTATTGTGCTATCATTGTTTCTTACTGGTAAAGCACTTTGTAACATTGATAATAAATTGTTATTATTGTCATTTAGGTTATTATTTGCCTCTGTCTAGTGACACAGTCCTGTGTTGAAGTTGGGAAGATTACATATGGGAAAATACTTTGTAAGAAATTATGTGTTTGTCTTACAGGGGAGCAGCAGTTCCTCCTCCACAGAATACACTGTGCGAGTTCCAAAGTGAGTAACACACAGTTGGTTTTAAAGCCGAGACTAACAGGAAAAGCATGACTTCATAATAAATCATTGTATTAATAAAAACAAGTTGATGGCTTTTTGTTACCATTTCTTTTTGTTTGTCCTGTAGAAACACCAGTAAGAAGTACAACATCATGGCCTTCAATGCCGGGGACAAAGTCAACTGTTCAGCGTGGACACAGGTAGGCTTCATTCAGTAGCGCATGTTTACATGACAGATAATGCTGCAATTGTCATTAACCAGTGAACAGGGGGAGTGCTGAAATGACACACTGTGTTGTTATCCATGGTAAGGGCCACTGCACCAATATTTTAGTTTTTTGTTTCTTAACATCTCTCCCCCCCCCTCATTTTCCAGGCTCGTATGGAGAGAGACTTGAGTGCTCGGCGGATATATGGGGAGGAGGAGACAGCAGAAGGTGCAGCTGGTAGTGAGTTTGGCAAAAAGCAGCGTGAGGAAGCACGGAGGAAGAAGTATGGTATTGTGACACGCGAGTTCAAAACGGAGGACCAGCCCTGGATCCTCAAGGTCAATGGCAAGGCTGGCAAGAGGTGAGGAGGAGGGAGATGCTTCTCTATGCCCTGATTCACACCACATTGCATCCACACACACACTGTATTCATGATGTAACGCAAACTGGTGTTTAATGTGATGTTAAGGTCATTGTTGACAAAAATCTCTGAAGAGGAATTCACACATCAGACCTGATCGGGGATCCCTATTGTTTGCTTTACAGCTTCTCTCTCTCTGTGTCTATGTCAGGTTCAAAGGTCTAAAGAAGGGCGGCGTTACAGAAAATGCTTCCTACTACATCTTCACACAGTGTCCCGATGGCGCCTTTGAGGCCTTCCCCGTCAATGGCTGGTACAACTTTGTACCACTGGCCAAGCACCGAACTCTCACTGCTGAGGAGGCTGAGGAGGAGTGGGGCAGGTTAGAAAGGGGAAGACCAGGGGGGGGCCGGCTGTTGAGTAGAGGAAGAGTTTTCACCACTGGTGTAGGTGTCAAAGTAAATAGCAGACATTGCTCTATCTTTTCAGGAGGAACAAGGTGGTGAATCACTTCAGCATCATGCTTCAGAGGCGTTTCCGGGAGCAGGAGCGTGGTTGTGACGATGACGATGATGAGACAGAGAAGTCTGGGAAGAAGAAGAAAAAGGGGGGTGGAGGAAGAGGCGGTGAACTGCGCATTCATGACCTGGAGGAGGACCTGGAGATGAGCACCGATGACAGTGACAGCAGTATGGGGGAAGGTAAGTAGACAGAAACATACCTGAGGCCATATCTGTCCACATCCTCCCTCCCTTCTTCCATTATATCTCTTTTTTATTTCTTCAACCCGACTCTTCATGGGACAGATGGGGAGAGCAAGTCAAAGGCCAAGAAAAAGGCAGCAAAAGGAGATGGAAAGAAGAAGAAGCGAAAGAGCAATGACAAAGAGGCCTTAGAAGACAGTGACGACGGAGACTATGAGGGCCTAGAGGTGGACTACATGTCCGATGAGAGCAGGTCAGAAAACAAAGGCTCCCACTTTATGGATCGTTTGTGTGTATGTATGTATGTATGTATATATATATATATATATATATTTGTGTTTGTTTTTGGTTGTTGTTGCTGTATTTCCTCTTTGATTAGTCTGTAACTTTGTGATTGCAGCTCAGACGGTGAGCAGGAAAAGGGAAAGCCCAGCAAAGGAGAAAACCATCCTAAAGGTGAGGCTGTTGAATAGCGATTGAATATTACTGTTTACTGTTTACTCCATAGATAAATTAACAAGAATCATTTCTAAATAAAGTTCAATGGCTGTGATTTCATGCATGTATTAAAATGATCTTCATAGGAATCGATGAGGCATCGGAAAGTGAGGAAGAGAGTGAGGAAGAGAAGCAGAATGAAGAGGAAGGAAAAGAGGAAGAGGAAGAGGAGGAAGGGAAGAAAACCCCGGTCCAAGTGGAAAAGAAGAAGAAAAAAGGTACAGTCTTCACTTTGGTCCCTTTGATGAAATTCAAACCTGAAAGAACACAGTGAATGTGAAATGCTCGGCTTGACGTGAGTTTTGTGGATTTGTGTGACAGACAGCAGCGGAGAATCAGAAAGCTCGGACGACAGTGACATCGAGGGAGAGACGGCCTCGGCTTTGTTCATGGTGGTTACCGAGTGAATGGAGATTACTGTATTCTATGGTTTAGTCTCGCCCAGAAGTTGCATGGGTCTAACTTTGTTTGCCGTAGCATGTACATGGTTTCATGCAGCTTCAAACAACTCTTGTAAAATGTGGAATTTGTGTGCAGCTAATTCACTACATAAGCAAAGTTCATGCTGTTGAGTTCTAGCATCTAATACATGTTGATGCTGAGTGTGTGTGTGTGAACTTCTCTCTCTCTCTCTCTCAGAAAAAGCGCACTCCACCCAAACGTGCAGGTGGGCGTGGCTCTGCAGGCAGCTCCAGGACTGGCAGTCGTCCGGGGACACCATCCATAGACTCGGCCGCCACTTCCAATACACTCCGTGCTGCTGCCAGCAAGCTAGAGCAAGGTAGATGCTACACAGCGGTTAACCAAGCGATTATCTTCAGTGATAAATGTGTGTGTTTGAAGTTCCACAGCCCGGTCTGCTCGTTGAGCTTGAACTGTTTGAACTGAATCGCTCTGTTGCACAGGTAAGAGACCGACTCCGGGTCCTGTAACTGACTCACCAGCCGCAAAGAGGCTGAAGATGGAGCCCAGCAGTCAGAGCCCTGCTCCTTCTGGAAAGAGCACGCCTCAACCTCCATCAGGAAAATCCACCCCAAGCTCCAGGTATGTTTTTTTTGTTCATGTCTATTAGGAGTAAGCTATTTACTGTTTGGGTGTTTGTGAACAAGATTAAAGCTTCTTTCCTGTTCATCTGTCCCACAGTGATGTGCAGCTAACAGAGGAAGCGGTCCGCCGCTACTTGATCCGTAAACCAATGACCACCAAGGACCTGCTGAAGAAGTTCCAGAC
Source organism: Pseudopleuronectes americanus (assembly GCA_038501795.1). NCBI lineage: Eukaryota > Metazoa > Chordata > Actinopteri > Pleuronectiformes > Pleuronectidae > Pseudopleuronectes > Pseudopleuronectes americanus. Next base: position 4,632,042 of record CM076732.1, read on the forward strand.
CAAGCGCACGGGCCTGAGCAGCGAGCAGACTGTCAACGTGCTCGCCCAGATCCTGAAGCGCCTCAATCCAGAGCGCAAGAATGTCAACGATAAAATGCACTTCTACCTCACTGAATAACCTTTAGAAGTGAGGGCCAGGGTGACTGGGGTGGAGAGTATTATTACACTGTATGACATCTCACGTTAAAAGAAAGAAACATTGTCAGTGATTAGTGAAAAACAGCTCAGTCTCTGTATGATCTCTCTTAACTTGGACTTTGATTAATGGAGTGAAACGTCTTTTAGACAGTTTGGTGTTTTTCTAATAAAAATGCAAAATGTGCTGCTGTGTAAGGTTCTTCTCTTTCCATCCTGCATACACTTGGTGGGTGGAGGGTGAACATTACCATCACAGGTGTCATATTTAGCCACCGGCAGACGTAGAGAGACAAACAGACCCCACGATCAGATTCTCCATTGAGATTCAATCTGCAAGTCTTTGGGCTGTAGGAGGAAGTCAGAGAACCTGGGGAAAAACCTGAGCAAACTCCATACAGAAACTTTCAAATCCAGAATTCGAACCAGGAACTTATTGCCATGAGGCGACAGAGCACAGTGATTTCATGCTAGACTTATATCAGTGCATGCGGGTTAGAAATTTCCCATGATGGTTTTCACTTTCTCAATCCTGTGTGCAATTTAAATCCACTCTTTCAGAGCGTCACTATTCCTCTACTCGCTCTCGTGGACTCCGGAGCAGATGAAAATGTCATGGATGCATCATTAGTCATCCACGCCAACATCACCCAATAAGCTATTCCCTCTCCATGCAAAGGTAAATGCTCTTGATGGTAGACTGTCGGCCCAAGAACAATCAGAATCAGAATTCTTTTTATTGCCATGTATATTTGCACATACAGGAAATTGACTTGGTGTGGACAATACACTCCACCCGTGCATTGATTAGAGGACCAGAACAATGTAAATTCCATGTAACATCTGTGAGCTTCCTTGGCTTCATTATTGAGCTGGGTTAAAACCATACCTCACGATTTTGGTCCAACATGATCAGTACGGTTTAGAAAAGTATTCAGTCTGGATATTTTCCATAATCTTAGTCTTAGACTTGAGCATCCTGAACAACCGATGTTAATTGGCAATGATTCCCACTGGCCACATTGAACCCAAGCATGACTCGAATTACGCGATAAAATAAACCTGGAGCTCAAAGAAAACATTTTTTTCCAACATTAATTATATAATGTATTCATAATACTGAGGGAATGGTTGTGAGGTGACCTAAATAAAGGTTTAGCTCTGACATCACGCGTGAGAAGAGGGAGGTTACTCCCCACCTTACATGAACACATCCATTCCCTTCTGTCTTTCCTGTTCAACCAGCCTTCACTCCATGTTGCATGTACTCCAATTACAACATGATCCAATTATCCTTGTCAATTTATCATGGAATTTATAGTTCTGATCAGTACATTTTTAAGTCAAGGGAGCAATTGCACCAAATTTCAAGAAATTCCCTGGAAACATTCCTGAGATGGCGTGTTCACAGGAATGGAACTGATGGACAACCCACAAAACATATGGCCTCAGACTTTTGCTAGCATGGAGGTATACAAACATGGGTCAAGGATTTAATTTTGGAATGGTGCAGAAAAAAGTGGGATGAATTTTATTTTTTTTCTTGAACAAGGCTGGACAGGTAGTTATGATATTTTCACCAATTTTCTAGGGAAGAACTTATGGATCTCTAAGTAGTATGTATTTGGTTGTTTTTATTTTTATAATTTGCGAATTGACTGGAAAACATGTTTGCAATGTTTAGTAAAACCATGAATGGAACATTATTTTATACAGTACAAGGACTTGCCCTCATCTAAAGATAACGGCAGCTATGGAATTATTGCCACACCTTAACAAATTGACAGCTGTATTGGTGTTAGATTCAGCCGGAGCCGCCAAAATGTCTACATCTGTTGGGCTCAACTCGATTTGAACGAGCTTCCATTGGTTAAATACAGCCGACATTTTAAATTTTCTTAAGCTCAAAAATATTTCTCTGGAAACATTGTTTAACAAACAGAAACCAAAAAAATGACTCAATCACTCGAGGTTTAATAGAAAAAATACTTTTATTTTCCGCTATTCACAAAAAGACACAAGGTGCAGGGGAAAGGTGCCATCCGCTGAATCGAGGGTCAAGGTCAGCCACATCCCTCCAGCTCGTTTTCCCCCCACGACCTGGGCAGTGCAATGAGTTCCCCAGTTACCCTCCCCTACATTGACCTGGACAAGAGAGGAATGGAAAATAAAAACAAGTTTAAAATCACATTACACAGCAACTAGTAACTGAAACAAGTTATGGGTCAAAAATGGAGTGAGAATCTGGATCAGAAGATATAGGAACAAAATGTATCATCGTGTGTCAATGAGCTGGGTGTGTCATCATTTCCAGAAGGCAGGGGATTGGTTAACATGTTAGAAGTTTGATAGACATACCTAACAGGTCTGTTTCCTGTGTGGACCAGGGGGAATTCGGGTTAGACACCGTAGCAGGCTGACAGACGCTCCTTCAACAGAGGGGGGAACTGCTCCGAGAACTGCTGCCAGTTCTCTTCTCCGACCTGGTCTTTGAAGCCATGAAGGATCTTGGAGAATACAAAAAAATAAAAGAATTTATTTATCAATGAATTGAAACGGTTGGCAAGAAGCAACAACACCTCCATCTCAAACACAGAGCCTTTAAGTACGAGCCATATTTGGAGTGCATCATCTGGATCAGACTAATAGGAACATAATGTATCATTGTGTATCAATGAGCTGGGTGTTTCGTCATATCCAGATACTGGGCACTTGTCCTCGTTTTTACTAAAAGCAAATGTATCCATTTAAAATTATTCCTACCCTCCCCATTGATTCAGTTGCTAAATGTAGTTACATTTTTACTTCTGCATTTATTGAAGTTATCATTATCACCTTATAAAACATGTCTCTCAGGTCGTCCTTGGGGTTGACCCACGAGGCCACAGCGTCGCAGAAGAAAATGAAGTCCTGGAAAGAAAAGATTTGTTAGTTCAACACTCACTGATGCAGCGCTCTCCTCTCGAATCCCCTGCAGTCCCAACAGCTCAAACCACATCCCCTCACCTGCACCACTCCTGCGGGGTTGACGCCGATCATTACACAGATTCCCCGAAAAGCAGAGTCCTTCTCCTCGTTATCTCTGATATTCCTCAGCGACGTGCACCTGAGATTGGGTACAATAAAAACACAGATTATTGACCTTACACTTTTTTTTTATTTATCCCGCACACGTTAACCTGTTTACAGTGAATATGACAATTCTGAACTGTGTAACCTGTAAAAGTATGAGCCCATATGAGGAGTGCATCATCTGGATCAGAAGATATAGGAACAAAATGTATCATCGTGTGTCAATGAGCTGGGTGTGTCATCATTTCCAGAAGGCAGAGTATGGTTAACATGTTAGAAGTTTGCTGGACATACCTAACAGGTCTGTTTCCTGTGTGGACCAGGGGGAATTCGGGTTAGACACCGTAGCAGGCTGACAGACGCTCCTTCAACAGTGGGGGGAACTGCTCCGAGAACTGCTGCCAGTTCTCTTCTCCGACCTGGTCTTTGAAGGATCTTGGAGAATACAAAAAATAATACAATTTATTTAAAATTGAATTGAATCTGTTGCCAAGAAGCAACACCTCCATCTTAAACACGGAGCCTTTAAGTACGAGTGCATCATCTGGATCAGAAGATATAGGAACAAAATGTATCATTGTGTTTCAATGAGCTGGGTGTGTCATCATTTCCAGAAGGCAGGGGATTGGTTAACATGTTAGAGAAGTTTGATAGACATACCTAACAGGGCTGTTTCCTGTGTGGACCAGGGGGAATTCGGGTTAGACACCGTAGCAGGCTGACAGACGCTCCTTCAACAGAGGGGGGAACTGCTCCGAGAACTGCTGCCAGTTCTCTTCTCCGACCTGGTCTTTGAAGCCATGAAGGATCTTGGAGAACACAAAAAAATAAAAGAATTTATTTAACAATGAATTGAAACTGTTGGCAAGAAGCAACAACACCTCCATCTCAAACACAGAGCCTTTAAGTACGAGTCATATTTGGAGTGCATCATCTGGATCAGACTAATAGGAACATAATGTATCATTGTGTATCAATGAGCTGGGTGTTTCGTCATATCCAGATAATGGGCACTTGTATTCAGTGAAGGCAACCATTTGAGACCTGCTTTCTCACCCATTTGCATGCATACATTGCTAAACGCAGAGTTGAGGCACACTCACCTATACAAGGCTTCACATGGACGAAGCACGCCTTAGTTAGATCACCCAACAGAGCAAACGTGCTTTGCTTCACTTCAGGCATTGTGTCCTGCAAAAAGATAAACACCACATGTTTACTTTGTGTTACCTGAGCATCAACTTCTGAATATACTCCTGAGAAATGACAGGAACCGGTTAGATCTCTCGGCCATTCTCATTTACTTCTTCATGAAATGGTAAGTAAAGAAAAACTGTAGAAAAGACTTTAGCCAGACTGGAAACCACTAGCCACACTTCTCAGAATCAAAAGTCATCCGCAACATGTATTCAGATTTCGAATGTCTGATAGTGATCATCACGGAGTGTGGCGAGCCAGCAGTAGACATCTAGAACTAATATAGTTAAATCGTAATAAAACATGTCTCTCAGGTCGAGTGATTCAAACTAAATACTGTTGTATATTGTTTGTGTAATTCACAGAAAACCAAAGTGTAAGACAAGTATCAGTGGTATCAATCTTCTAATCCAACTAGGTACATTTCCAAAAATGATGTCCCAATTCTAAACTAATTTCTCACTACTGCTCCATTAGGGGCCAACTTAGACCTCCAACCCCTTTTAACAAGTAGAAGAAATAAGACCTTTGCCAGATCATTGTGTTTCAATGAGCTGGGTGTGTCATCATTTCCAGAAGGCAGAGTATGGTTAACATGTTAGAAGTTTGCTGGACATACCTAACAGGTCTGTTTCCTGTGTGGACCAGGGGGAACTCGGGCTAGACGCCGTAGCAGGCTGACAGACGCTCCTTCAACAGTGGGGGGAACTGCTGCCAGTTCTCTTCTCCGACCTTGTCTTTGAAGGATCTTGGAGAATACAAAAAATAATACAATTTATTTAAAATTGAATTGAATCTGTTGCCAAGAAGCAACAACACCTCCATCTCAAACACAGAGCCTTTAAGTACGAGTCATATTTGGAGTGCATCATCTGGATCAGACTAATAGGAACATAATGTATCATCGTGTGTCAATGAGCTGGGTGTGTCATCATTTCCAGAAGGCAGGGGATTGGTTAACATGTTAGAGAAGTTTGATAGACATACCTAACAGGTCTGTTTCCTGTGTGGACCAGGGGGAATTCGGGTTAGACACCGTAGCAGGCTGACAGACGCTCCTTCAACAGAAGGGGGAACTGCTCCGAGAACTGCTGCCAGTTCTCTTCTCCGACCTGGTCTTTGAAGCCATGAAGGATCTTGGAGAATACAAAAAAATAAAAAAATTTATTTAACAATGAATTGAAACTGTTGGCAAGAAGCAACAACACCTCCATCTCAAACACAGAGCCTTTAAGTACGAGTCATATTTGGAGTGCATCATCTGGATCAGACTAATAGGAACATAATGTATCATTGTGTATCAATGAGCTGGGTGTTTCGTCATATCCAGATAATGGGCACTTGTATTCAGTGAAGGCAACCATTTGAGACCTGCTTTCTCACCCATTTGCATGCATACATTGCTAAACGCAGAGTTGAGGCACACTCACCTATACAAGGCTTCACATGGACGAAGCACGCCTTAGTTAGATCACCCAACAGAGCAAACGTGCTTTGCTTCACTTCAGGCATTGTGTCCTGCAAAAAGATAAACACCACATGTTTACTTTGTGTTACCTGAGCATCAACTTCTGAATATACTCCTGAGAAATGACAGGAACCGGTTAGATCTCTCGGCCATTCTCATTTACTTCTTCATGAAATGGTAAGAAAAGAAAAACTGTAGAAAAGACTTTAGCCAGACTGGAAACCACTAGCCACACTTCTCAGAATCAAAAGTCATCCGCAACATGTATTCAGATTTCGAATGTCTGATAGTGATCATCACGGAGTGTGGCGAGCCAGCAGTAGACATCTAGAACTAATATAGTTAAATCGTAATAAAACATGTCTCTCAGGTCGAGTGATTCAAACTAAATACTGTTGTATATTGTTTGTGTAATTCACAGAAAACCAAAGTGTAAGACAAGTATCAGTGGTATCAATCTTCTAATCCAACTAGGTACATTTCCCAAAATGATGTCCCAATTCTAAACTAATTTCTCACTACTGCTCCATTAGGGGCCAACTTAGACCTCCAACCCCTTTTAACAAGTAGAAGAAATAAGACCTTTCCCAGATGTTTTGCAAAGGAACTTACAGGCTGGTTGAGGTGGTGACCCACTGAGTCTGCCAGAGTTCCTATGGCATCGTAGAGGATGAGGAGATTCTTGTGCTGGTACTTCCCGAAGGCAAAGACCAGCGTGTCCAGGATGAAGCTCAGGTAGGGAACCAGCTCCGTACATGCCTCCTCCTCTAGGGTGGCAAACGCACTAAGAGAAAACCAAGATGGAGGACATTAGTATTGAATCCTGTCAGCAAGTTCTACGGGTCAAGGAGCAACAAACGCAGGATCTGGATCAGAGAACATGGGAACAAAGTGTATCATTGTTTGTCAATAAGCTCGGATTTAACCCCCTGATGAGTAGATACAATATGCAATAATCTCTCCATAATAACTGAGCAGTAACAACATCTAGTCTCTTCTATGAGAGCTATCATCCACTGAGCCTTACCCTCAGCAATGGCCCCGAGCACCAGACTCCTTGATGACCCAGTCTGGGTGGAAAAGCAGGCCCTTCAGGAGGGGAAGGAGATGTGGCAGCAGGTCGTCACAGAACACATCAGCCAGCACATCCAGGGCTGCAGCAGAACACTTTCCTACAACCAAGAGAAAAACCTCTATAACATCGTTTTACAACATATATATATATCCACATACAAAAAGGACGAGGAGTGTGAAGGAGCTCACCTACAGGAAGCCTCTTGTTGCCGTCCAGGATGCGTTTCAGAAGCTCTGTCATGAGGTCTTCTCGCAAAGACATCAGCTGACATTTAACAATTTTGAAAGCCCAAGAATACTTCTCTGAATACATCCATTAACAAACCGAATCCAAACAAAAGACTCGATCACTCAAGGTTTAATAGAAAAAAAACTTTTATTTTCCCCTATTCACAAAAATTAAATAAAAAGGGATATATCCCACCTGCACCACAGTTCAGCAAAAAATGGTACTACATCAAATTCAATTGCCAGCCTTTATATGAGATTGAAACAAGTTATGAATTAAGTTTTCCACATTCTTCCCTAAGGTATGCACCAAGCACCGACTCGCCTTCAGTCCGACCACAACATCAAATTTGATATAAACAAATGGTCCGCTATAAAACAACGAAAACAAATTATTCTTTAAATAAAAAGAACAAAAAAAAACTTTTAAAGTCCAAAACAATTTGTGCACTGGAGCACAAAAATAAAAAAAATAAATAAATAAAACTTAACCGTCACATACACGTCAAAATAAAAGAAAAAAGTAAAAAAAGAAAGAAAAAGAAACTAAAAATAACTTGTGGACAAACTTGCATTTCAATTTTATTCTGTAGCGTAGTGTGTCACAACATAGTGAGGAGAGGTAAAGCCGTTTTCTCCAATTCTTTGTGGCACAGGAGCATCGGTCCTGCCCCTGATGAATGAGTGGCCACCTCACGTCAAAACACTCGCCTACCAGTTAAACCTAGAGTCGCCCATCAGTATTCAGCCTAAAGGGGCATTACGGCTTAGAAAAGTGGTCACGAATGGAAACGCTGCTGCATCAACTTCTGCAACATGTGCGCTTCAACACACACACAAAAAAAAATCAAAGCTCCATTTCATTTGTTGAGGAAAAATCCAACGTCAATGCTGATTTATTAAAATACACAACCAGTCACTTTTAGGGAAATTCGGTTTTCTTAAATACAAATCAGGCAGGAATCCATTTCAGTATCTCCCATAAGTCTTCATCTTAGACTTTTGAGCACCCTGACCGACTCTGTGAGTTGGCAGGCAAATGATTCTCCCACTGGCCACATCGAACCCAGGCATGACTCCTACGACGCACTGTGCTTCACTTCAGAGTAGGGCTGGTGCAAAATTACATCTAAGCAGTTACTCGCTTACACACCGTTCTAGTAAAACACCAACAGGCAAGCAGCCATACACACTTACATTACAACCGTCCACTATGGACAATGACAAAAGATAAAGCTGGATAAAGACCACCATTCTCTCACATAAGCTTACCAGTGTCAGGGGAGGACTATTAGGACTCGGTCAGTGTATTCCCAGACATATCCTACACAGTATCAACGGGTGAAAGGTATGGCAACAACAATCACTTGTTAGATCATGAGCTGGAGAAGTACCTTATTAGTCCAGCTGTGAATTGTGTTGCCATTGACAAAGCTCTTATACAGTCGATCCCTCCAAAGGGACCGGTTACAAAATGGCTAAAAAAAGGAGCAAGACTCATCGAGAAGCATGCAATGTTCATGACACGGAGAAGCTTTGCCGGCTCAAACAGCTGCGGTTTAAGAAAAGAAGCTGTGATGAAAATGTCGGGGGACATCCTATAAACACAAGTATTCATTGACAGGTGCACTGGGACGTGGATTCAAAATACTGTAATCAAGATGTCTCCCTCTTAAATCCTATTCCATCCATCTTAGAAGGGGCTACATTATAAAACTATGTTAAGAGGCCTCAAGTCTAACCTAATCATTTTATCATTGCTTAACATAATGCTTACTTAAGCAAGCCATTAACAGTTTTTAAAATTACTTATCAAAAAAAACTATACCTCAAGATCAGTATTTCACTACTGTATGCCTTACAGGTGAAATTCAACATTTCTTACAAAAGAAAAAGTGCATTTATATCAGTAATTCATTCTTGGTGGTGATGTCTTATCGCTCTCATTAAGTAGATTTTGTATATTCTCTAAAATCGAAGCAGCAGCAAAAAGGATTCTTGACTTGCCTACAGTACTTGAAGGTTGATTCTTCAATCCATCAGACGTGAGTTGATTCCTGTATCGATCTACCTATAGTTGGCCATCAGTACACACAGGTAGCCTCCATTAAACTATCATGGACATTGTTCAGGGGAAGGGTATGAATGCGAGGATGAAAAGAACCAAGCACCTGACAACTTCAAATTTCGGCAGCGTCCCTACACTGACAACGCAATAAATCCAAGAGAACAACAGTCATTGACTCAAACATGCGTCACTTCAGAGGTGATCATTTGTCATGCAACAACTTGGTACAACGGTGGTAAAACCTTAGAGGACAGACCTACTGAAACCCTTTTCCCCCTCAAACGAGGCAGAAAAAGGAACATGAGTCAACAGGAAGTCAGCAACCAAGGGAAGAGGAGGGAAATTAAATTCAGCTAAATGTACATGTGAAAAGAGAATAAGACCCATGTATATGCACACAAAATGGTTTATGCAATTTTGCCGTAAAGGCGAAAAATAATTGTGCACATCTCCTGCATCGTTACATAGTAAAAGCATGTTTGTTTTTGTTGAGCCTCTTGCACGAGCCTGTTCAAACGCATCTACATCTGTGAGATTCTACCGACTACGTGCATTGTGGTATTTGGGACTGTGGCACCCTACGCTGGTTCAGATAAATCCTTATTATGTACCTATCTGCCACCCCCCTCCCCTCCCAGCCGTCATCTATCTTAACAGAATAATCAAATTGAGGAGGGGGAGGTCAAAGCCAGCCCCTATTTTGTCCTCAACTACCTAGGATCCCTGCGGTGCTGTTGGCGAAAGTCACTTTTGAGCGTGTTTGGATTTCGTGAGGCATTTAGTCCTAGAGGTATATGCATATCCCCAGTTTACCCTCCCACACCCACCACCCTCCTCCCACCCTCCCTCCCTCAGAGACACAGGGTGCGGGGGAAAGGTGCCATCCGCTGAATCGAGGGTCAAGGTCAGCCACATCCCTCCAGCCTGTTTTCCCCCCACGATCTGGGCAGTGCAATGAGTTCCCCAGTTACCCTCCCCTACATTAACCTGAAAAATAGAGGAATGAGTTTAAAATCTTGTTACACAGCAACTACTAACTGAAACAAGTTACGGGTCAAAAGTGGTTGGGGAATCTGGATCAGAATATATAGGAACAAAATGTATCATCGTGTGTCAATGAGCTGGGTGTGTCATCATTTCCAGAAGGCAGGGGATTGGTTAACATGTTAGAGAAGTTTGATAGACATACCTAACAGGTCTGTTTCCTGTGTGGACCAGGGGGAATTCGGGTTAGACACCGTAGCAGGCTGACAGACGCTCCTTCAACAGAGGGGGGAACTGCTCCGAGAACTGCTGCCAGTTCTCTTCTCCGACCTGGTCTTTGAAGCCATGAAGGATCTTGGAGAATACAAAAAAATAAAAGAATTTATTTAACAATGAATTGAAACGGTTGGCAAGAAGCAACAACACCTCCATCTCAAACACAGAGCCTTTAAGTACGAGCCATATTTGGAGTGCATCATCTGGATCAGACTAATAGGAACATAATGTATCATTGTGTATCAATGAGCTGGGTGTTTCGTCATATCCAGATACTGGGCACTTGTCCTCGTTTTTACTAAAAGCAAATGTATCCATTTAAAATTATTCCTACCCTCCCCATTGATTCAGTTGCTAAATGTAGTTACATTTTTACTTCTGCATTTATTGAAGTTATCATTATCACCTTATAAAACATGTCTCTCAGGTCGTCCTTGGGGTTGACCCACGAGGCCACAGCGTCGCAGAAGAAAATGAAGTCCTGGAAAGAAAAGATTTGTTAGTTCAACACTCACTGATGCAGCGCTCTCCTCTCGAACCCCTGCAGTCCCAACAGCTCAAACCACATCCCCTCACCTGCACCACTCCTGCGGGGTTGACGCCGATCATTACACAGATTCCCCGAAAAGCAGAGTCCTTCTCCTCGTTATCTCTGATATTCCTCAGCGATGTGCACCTGAGATTGGGTACAATAAAAACACAATAGATTATTGATCTTACACATTTATTTATTCCTGCACACATTAACCTGTTTACAATGAATATGACAATTCTGAACTGTGTAACCTGTAAAAGTATGAGCCCATATGAGGAGTGCATCATCTGGATCAGAAGATATAGGAACAAAATGTATCATTGTGTTTCAATGAGCTGGGTGTTTCATCATATCCAGATACTGGGCACTCGATTTTACTGAAGGCAAATATATCTATTAAAAATGATTCCTTCCTTCCTCATTGATTCAGTCACTAAATGTGGTTAAAGTAGTTCAATTACTACTTATGCATTTATCAAAGAAAGTGATTTATATTTCACTGTTTGTTTACTCATATGATATTCAGATATGACTCACCATGGTCTTATGAAATGCTGCAACTGTGGCGCCACTTCCTGCGGACAAACATAACCCAGTCTGCCAATTGTAATTGCTGCACAGAGGGAGAAAAGAAAAACAATACACATCAACTGAGTGTGACCATTAGACAACAACATGTAGCTGATACTCTCATCTCTCAGGTTTTTAGTAGATTTAAAGTAAAGATTAAGACCAAAACATTAACATAAAAATTACTCTTAAGAAACATAATTTTAAGTGTAACTGAAGTAGTGTTAATTTAACGTTAAGACCTAGAAGTCTAATATTGTAATGTATTATAGAACTGAAGGCCATTTGTAAGGTCACACACAAGCAAGATAAATATTGCAAATATGGAGCCTTTTAGTACGAGCCATATGACAAGTGAAACATCTGGATCAGAAGATATAGGAACATAATGTATCATTGTGTGTCAATGAGCTGGGTGTTTCATCATATCCAGATACTGGGCACTTGTATTAAGTGAAGGCAACCATTAGTTAAGTGTAAACGAAGTAGTGTTAATTTAACGTTCAGACCTAGATGTTTAATATTTATGTATTAGAGACCTGAAGGCCTTAAACACAGATAATTACATATTAGACCATTAAGATCCCTAGAAACCCTGATTTGACTGTGTTTTGTACCTGTGTTTTCCAACAGAGTCTTGGGTGTGTTGGGTCTATTGATGATCTCTACCAAGTTTGGCAGAACCATCCCCACATAAGGCTGCATCTCTGCACCTAGAGACACACAACAGAGACAGAGCATTTCATTAAAGTGACATGACCTGAATGGTTTGAACTACAGCCAATCATTTTCCAGCGAATTTCCACACATCTGACAGGAATATTCTTTAGATTTTTGCACTCTTTGGTCGAAAAAGACGACTGGTTCGCAGGTGGCCCTACGCTCACCTGGACAATCCCCTGTTTGCTGCTTGACACCTGTGCCTGTAAGGATACCACACAGAGTGTCACTGGGATGACTGGATCACGCGCAATGACGCCGGAAAAGCATGCGAGCACACACACGCTCACAATGCACAAGCATAAGAAGGCTGGATCTAGTGTTGCAACAAACCCATGTCCACAATCAGGAAACTTTTACTAAAAATGCCTTTAATTGTCTGAAAGAAAGATCTACCAGTTGCCAAAAATGACACGGTTAATGAGTCACGGAAGGAGGTAGTGCTGTATGCACAGACCTGCTGACCAAGTTGCATTTGTTAGGTCACACACAAGCAACTCTGTATAAAAGATAAATATAGCAAACACAGAACCTTTTAGTACGAGCAATATGACAAGTGCATCATCTGGATCAGAAGATATAGGAACATAATGTATCATTGTGTGTCAATGAGCTGGGTGTTTCATCATATCCAGATAATTGGCACTTGTATTCAGTGAAGGCAACCATTTGTTAAAAAAACAAAAACAAGATAAAACATGTGACCTGCTTTCTCACCCATTTGCATGGAGATCTCCCCAATGGCCCAGGTGGCGTTGTTACACACGGAGATAAATTCTGGGTTCAGGTTGAGCCCCAAGATCGGCATGAACTCAGCTGGAGGGAGAACACAGACACACACTGCTTACAACACATTCATTATACCAAATTCAACTATTTTACAACCTCTCATCTGTGAAGCCACTGCACCATGTAAGGCTTAATATTAACAGGTGTAACAATGCATAAGTGCTGAGTGCTCCCCCATAGCAAGACAGTACAGGAGAGGTGATCTAATAAATAAAGCACACTCACCAATACAAGGCTTCACATGGACGAAGCAGGCCTTAGTTAGATCACCCAACAGAGCAAACGAGCTTTGCCTCACTTCAGGCATTGTGTCCTGCAACAAAAAAAAACAACATGTTTTATACTGTGCGTTTCCTGATGCATCATTGCTTGCATTTTTTATATCTGTTAGAAAAACATGGAAACAAATAAGGAAAATACTCTGTAATACCTGCATGCACTGGAAAAGGAGAGTCATAATGTTGGAGCGGGAAACCAGCTGTTCAACATTCCCCCCCCAATCCCTCGGCCAGGCCGCTCAGCAGATCCAGGGCAACGATCATAAAATCCTTGTCAGGAGCCTCGTACTGGTCTGGATGCTGGTTGTACATCTGTGCAGACACAACAAAAAAGGTTCAATGTCTCTTCTTAAAGTCTCGAGAAAACAAAAAATGCACAACCTATTTACTATGTGCATGATCTTACCATAGCCTGAGCTAGTGTCTTCTGGACTAGCGTGACACAGCGCTGGTAGACGGGCTCACAGTAAGGCAAAAAGCCGCTCTGCAGAGCAGTGGCTACAGATGATAAACACTGGAAGAAACACAAAGATGAAAAATTACATTACATTTCATGAAGGCAGTCAAATACCGAAGGGATAAAAACGTACTTTTGGTCAGGTGGCATTCTTCATGCAATGATATGATTTACCCATAACATGATCCTTTGTTAGTTGTGTAATCAGACTGACTGTAACAAAACTAAATGCGCACCTCTAGTAGTGGGAAAAGATCCTTGTCCTCATCCTTCAGCTCATTCCACTTGGCGATAAGGGGGGGCATCAACTTCTGAATATACTCCTGAGAAAACAATAGGAACCGATTAGATCTCTCTGCCATTCGTATTTACTTCTTCATGAAATGGTAAGAAAAGAAAAACTGTAGAAAAGACTTTAGCGAGACTGGAAACCACTAGCCACACTTCTCAGATTCAAAAGTCATCCGCAACATGTATTCAGATTTCGAATGTCTGATAGTGATCATCACGGAGTGTGGCGAGCCAGCAGTAGACATCTAGAACTAAGATAAGGTTAATCGTTATAAAACATGTCTCTCAGGTCGAGTGATTCAAACTAAATACTGTTGTATATTGTTTGTGTAATTCACAGAAAACCAAAGTGTAAGACAAGTATCAGTGGTATCAATCTTCTAATCCAACTAGGTAAATTTCCCAAAATGATGGCCCAATTCTAAACTAATTTTTCTCACTACTGCTCCATTAGGGGCCAACTTAGACCTCCAACCCCTTTTAACAAATAGAAGAAATAAGACCTTTCCCAGATGTTTTGCAAAGGAACTTACAGGCTGGTTGAGGTGGTGACCCACTGAGTCTGCCAGAGTTCCTATGGCATCGTAGAGGATGAGGAGATTCTTGTGCTGGTACTTCCCGAAGGCAAAGACCAGTGTGTCCAGGATGAAGCTCAGGTAGGGAACCAGCTCCGTACATGCCTCCTCCTCTAGGGTGGCAAAAGCACTAAGAGAAAACAAAGATGGAGGACATTAGTATTGTATCCTGTAAAGTGTATCATTGTTTGTCAATGAACTGGGATTTTCATAAGAACCACATACGAATAGGACGAGTGTGAAGCATCTCACCTGCAGGCAGCCTCTTGCACCCTCTTGTTACTGTCCAGGATGCGTTTCAGAAGCTCTGTCATGAGGGGTTTGAGGAAGGAGTCTGGGGGGCTGGGAGACCACCCAATGTGCATAACGACTCAGGGTCCAACAGGCAATGGAGCGCACCAGGGCCTTCTTTTCGCAAAGACACTGGATGAGGTGGGGGATCAACTCCGGCAGGTAGGGCACCATGCCCTGCATGCAGCCTGAGCCATGGGAAGAGGCAATTGTTGTTACTTTATTATTATGAATTTTATCGCAGACATATTAGTTGTGTGATTCTACCTAATTATCTTTCTGAATAGTTGGATTTCCTAGGAAAAGCCATTTGTATACTAGCAACCTTAAAGATAGCACATGCATGTTTGGATGAACATATGTGGAGCCTTACCCTCAGCTATGGCCCCGAGCACCAGGATGCCAGACTCCTTGATGACCCAGTCCGGGTGGAAAAGCAGGCCCTTCAGGAGGGGAAGGAGATGTGGCAGCAGGTCGTCACGGAACACATTGGCCAGCACATCAAGGGCTGCAGCAGAACACTTTCCTACAACCAAGAAAAAACCTCTATAACAACATTGTTTTACAACATGACCTTTGAGCGGATGTTTTCTCTCTAAACATCCGAGGGTTAAAACTACGAAACATCTACTTTATTTAAAATGTGTGTAAAACCTAGAGAAAGATAAATGAAAAACCTTTAAAAAAAGATTTAAAGAGAGCATCGCTGTAGCTGTATTTGTTCTCAACTTACGAAGGTTCCAGTCCGAGAGTGTGTCATCATCGTCGTCATCGTCGTCTTCATTGTCCTCACCCTCCTCTCCCTCCCCCCCCTTCGTGCTGCAACGTGACAGTGCGGGACTTGTGGAACCGGGGCTTGATGTCCTGATCGCTGTCTGGTACTGCTTCGTCCTCCTCCTCCACATCACCCTGGACAGACACAAAATTTGATTTAAAACTGCACTAGGGTCGGTTCTAACTCAATATCTTCCTCATTGAACAATGTCTTTGTTTCGGATTTTCCATCACAAACTATTTACGGATTTGAGACGGGCTTTCAGTCAAAGAGGGAATGGCAAATTTTCGTTGGGTGTTGTATGGCGTGGGCAAGAACAAAAAGAGAGCTCACCTTTAACAGTATAATGTCGATCTCCGAGTATTTCATCCCATTCACCAAGATTGGTATCAGTCTATATTTAAAGGGAGGGAAGAATAAAGATTAGTTTTGGAAAAAAGCTGTAGAAAAACATTTGAATGTTGGTTGTTTATCGAATGAAATCCTCTTAATCATGGACAGAAGTTCTACTTACTGCACAAGGTGTCCAGACAGCATCTCCTTACAGATGGGCTGCTCAGCTAGAGTCAACCAAAATTCGCAGGCCTCAAGGGACACATTCTCATCGGGGTCCTGGGTCCGCTGCAGCATGTACTGCAAGAGATGAGGAAAACCCTTTGTGTCAGACTCATTGATAACAGTGGGGAAAGAGAAAAATCCCAGTGACAGTTTGCAGAGACAACTGGTAAATCTGGATCAGATATTTTAGGAACTTAAAAAGGTATCATTGTAATTCAATGAGCTGGGATTGTCATCATGTCCAGATGCCAAAAGACTAATTACATGGACGTACAAAGAGTGAGCAGCTGAGCTTACCTGGATGATGCTGTGCATGTGGGGGATGAGGCGGTCGATGCGGACCTCCAGTAGCATCACCAGGGCTCGGCACACATTCTTTCGAACCTCTGAGTCCTCGTCTGCTGCCAGCGCAAAAAGGCTCTATAGGGGAGAGACGGAGTAAGATGAGAAAGATAATTAATGGGAGAGATTGGCGTTTGATGTATGGACAAGGCAAATAAAAAAAAAGTTCTACTATATTACTCAAAGACAACCTGATTGATGTCATTGTTCCAACTCAGCTCACCTCTATGAAAGTATCTACGTTGTCCATTAGGGCCTGAGCTCTCCCAATGATGAACTGGTTCACGCAGGCGACGGCATGGGACCTGCAGGGAGGACAGAGAATTTGATCAATTCAGTGGAACGTGTGTTGAGAGTTGAGTCGAACAGAAATACTATAACCACAACCGTTCATTTAAAAAATATTTGTCATTACAAATATTTACTTAAAACAAGTTTTAAGTAACAAGTTCTACAAGTTTAAACAATTGTAATAATAATTGAATATTGTTTCAGTGTAATGGGTAAAGGTGAAATATCTGGATCAGACAGTATGAAAACACCTTCACTGTAAGTCAGATGTTGGTTATCGTCACTTCCAGATGCTAACAGCGACTACACTGAGAAATTACTCTAGTTTTCTGTCCTGTACCTGATTTTGGGGCTGCAGTGCTTGAAGAACTGAAGGAACTTAGGTATCATGATGTTGAGAGGTCTGTTCAGAGCGTCGCTGTCCAGCAGCTCGGACGAGTCCTCGCAGATCTTCTGCAGTGCTCCAAACGAGCCCTGAGACACGGACATACATAGAGAGGCTGTCAAATCAAACGCAAACATACAGGGACACAGAGGAGAGAATGAGACTGCATCAGAAAATCAAACGGGAGCAGGAGCACTGAATTCACTGCACAAGCATCAATTACATCATAGTTTTAAAAGAAATTGTTGTAGTTACAAAGGCTTAAGATTTCTCTACACAAGAGTATTCTCACTTAGCACTGGTTGCTCAGAGATTCATTTAATAATTTCAATTTTTCATTTGAAAAATTAAAAAAGGATTTAAATTTTTCTGACTCATGGCTTTTTACAAGTGAGATGTGCTCCTCTATCACTAATGTCTGACCATTATCTTTATTAGTTACTTGTACATTCTACATATAAAATGTTTTGAGTTTGCACCTCATGTTATTCTCTGCATGACTAGACCCACACATTCAACCTGGGCCGAGATCTTATCTTCCAGAATAAGTGAATACACCGCTCTGGATAGGCAAGGCTTTGAAATAAGTGTCAGTGCTAGTTTGCACTGCAAAAATAAAAGAATAATCACATATTAAGGTCAGTGCAAACCTCGCAGGTGTTGTAATCTTCCGAGTTGAGCAAGTTGCAGAGCTGTGGCAGTAGTTCAGGCCACGTCTGTAGCTCTCCCTTGGAGGCAATAGTAGTGATGAGGATGCCTAGAGGTGAAAAGGTTGGGCAGAAGAAATCCAACTTCAGATAGATTCATAATTAGAAGGATGACGAGCAGTTGTCTTTGCAGCAGCTCTGGATCAGACAGTATGAATACAAATACCTTCACAGATAATCAGGTGATTTAAAATGTAATCATCTCCAGGTGGAAACAGAAAAGGAGCACTTGATGTGTGGATTGAAATTCCCCCACAAAAGAACCCGTGACGACAAAAAACACAAACTCACCAATGGTGGCACGAATGAGCGGCGAGGGGTCGCCGATGTTGTTGAGACATTCCTGCTTGATGAATTCAGCAACAGTCGGGGGGAAATTCTGGTAGTGGGCTTTAACATTGTTCTTCAGAATCAGACCACTCAGAGAGCGAGTTGGCTCATCTGAATAGAAGGTGCAAAATAAAGAGAAAATATCCTAATCAGTCAGAATATCTAGAAAGGATGCCCCGATATCAGATCTTGTTTAGATACCATTTCCAACAGCTCAGGGTAATGACCTACACATTATTGTAAACAACTGTCATGTTCCCCTTTCCTGTCCTAAAATATGTACGATTCATTGTGTAGAATAGTAGGAAATGTAACCATGCAACTACACATTTCCTCCAATCACCAACATTTATTTTTGCTCATGTAAATGTTTATTATCTTGTTTTAGACCATTAATACAGTTTATTCTGATTGATTGAAAATATATGTTATATAGGACACATACTGACATTGTATGAATGGAAAGGGTTTGAGGGGATGGATCAGCTCTTAGCCAGATTTATGTAAATTATACTATTCAACAATATGTGATTGTCACCCTTGACCCCCAGCATCATCCCTCAGTCAGTGGCTGACCATATCAGACACATTGGAGGGGCAACAGGTTTGGCTACTCACCTTCAGTTTTGAGGCGTGTGAGGACAAAGATGAGATAGTTGTTGAAGTCGGGGAACTGGTTGAGTTGTTCAAGTTTCTGTCATGAAAGTTAAGGACTTTTTCCACTTTAGAGCTTCCAACTTTCACATTCCAAACTTTTGTTCTCAATGCTAACTCTTGTTATTCAGTTTCACACTAGGAAAAGGATGAAGAACCATGTTTGTCTGTACATGTAATTTGAGGTTTCCCCACATAATATTTTTCTATTTGCCTAAATAGATTTCCGTTCAACTAAAGACTTTTGTGGAATTTATATTAGCTCTACCAGGACGGGTTATTTTCACATTTGTGAATTCCTAAAGAAATAATACAGAGACCACGATGAGACTAATACGGCTTACATTGAGTGTTAAATGTAAGAACAGGTCAAATCTGGTGCAGACAAAAGGTGAAGATCCTGACAATAACTTAAATTCATGTAAACACAACACAGTGGGCAATGGAATATAACTCCTGGGCACCCACAGAAAAATCCTCAACCTGTGGACGGTATGTTGCAAGCACAGGTCAACATTGCATCGGCATAAACGCGTCACAAACTAGTAAAACATCTCTGGAGACCGCCCGGCCACGCTGTAGTAGGATACTTGTTGGACAGCTCTCTGTGTGACTGTGTTAGGCGACTGAGAGTCTTTGAGCAGTTGGAGGACCTGTTGAAGTCCCTGCTCATCTGGCTGCCACTCCATCCTGAAAAACAAGAACACATAAATAAAATGAATCCACACTAAATTGGGCCCGTTTGATAATTGACATACATTAATAAACAAGTGGTCTCTGGATCAGACAGTATGAATACAAACACCATCAGGGTCAATCAGATGTTTTTTTGAATGCATCATATCCAGTGGCCATGTGTACGGTTAGGAAATCTAAAAGTCACAATTAAAATTGAATTACAGAATTTAACAGGAAGATCTGATGCGCTTGTACATTGAGATTCCTTAATACTCTGGCCGATTATGTAGTATTACTAATTACTAGTATTCTTGTCATACCTTTTTTACTTTGTAATGAACTTTGCACTTCGCCTTCTTTTATTGGAGGTTATAAAGTCGGAAATATCTTTGGTAATCACTGTGAGGCCTTCTCCAATAAGCCTAGTAACAGATTGCTAAAATTGCCTTTTTTTCAAAGTTAGCTAAGTTGGTTTTTTTCAACCCAAGTGCCGATTGGCCCAGGGGCAAAGGGAGCAGGCCAGAGGGAGCATGTGGGCAGACGGGGGGGGGGAACAAAGGTTCCTCCAGAGTTTGGGGGGGGGAGAATCAGCTTGGAGTACAAAAACGAGGGCATTAGTTAAGACGACCGGCTGAAATCTCCGTGAACCGGCTTAACCGCTCCAGAGTTAATCCGGCCCCCACCCCCCCACCGGCCCGCTGGGGCGACTTTCAGGAAACGCGTTCGAGCTTCGACGTCTCACGTTCAAAACCCGGACCTGCGGAGCACATGTGGCCGACCCCGTCACGACTGAACACGGCCCTGGCGTGGCGTGGGGAGAGGGGGGGGGGTCGTGTCCGCCCGTGGTTGGATGGAATGTGGGAGAAGTTTTGGCCGAGAAGCGGAGTTTAGGTTCCCCCCGTCGAGGCGCCCCCTCCCCGGTGGTTGGGGGATAAATGTCCCGAGTGAAGTTTGAGCAGAAACAACCTCGACGGTGGAAACCAGACATCGACACGAACCCGGTTTAAGCTAACAGCCCCAATAGTTCCCCCCCTAACTCCACTTCGGCTGCCATTATCACTTCCCCCTCGTTATATCTCATCATTTATCGGTCGATTACGACTCGTTTTGCGGTGTTTACAACCAGCGGAGCCGGTGCGAGCAAAGTTGTCCTTCTTCTAACTCGGGCCTGCTCCGCACTGCACTTTGAAGCCTGGGTGTTTCCAGGGCACCCGGCTCTGGAAACCGCCTCAAAAGCACAGTTTTCTGCCCGAAATGAAGCCACGGACCTAGGTATCCTGTTAAAGAAAGATAACATCCGACTATTCGTGTGCGACATCGTGGTTTAAATAACCCTGGCGGCCGACGAAAAGGCATAAACCCGGTGAACACGTTTTGCGAGCTGGCGTTAGCCGCTAAGTCGCCCGGCCACTGTCTGACGACGATGCTAATGCTAACAGCCAGGCTAATGCTACATAACGGTTAGTTAAACTCGCTTTATCGGAACAACGAGCCCGATCGGGCGGTGGAATCGACGCGATCTGCCGGTGAGCGCGACCCACGGATGTAATGTACCTACAATATCGAGTTGAGAGGTGGATTTTCAGGAATGGGCCGCTCTTCTTCCCCTCTTCTTCGTAGCGGCTCCTCCGGTTCAAATGAGCACGCCGATTGCAACTGACCTATGGCGGCTTCCGTGGGACCCACTTTTCCCTAACTACGCGAGATCTCGGAACGTGTTCGCTATGCCTTCACATTTACATATTAACATAAATGAGTTTAGAACCCACAAATAACAATGTAATGATTACATTACATGCCAGGAAATGTTTTATTTTACAAGACAAATCTTTACAGGGTGTTCTACTATTATTATTGTTTATTTTATATTATAATCTGGAAGTTTCTGAATATTTGCAACATACCCTGAAGGCATCATATCAACGAATTCCAGACTTTATGAAAACTTAGAAAGATTAAAAATAAAAAATTAAATGCATTTGTTAATTTTTTTGTGAAGAGTTTATTGTTTTTTTCTTTGTGATGTTGAATTGGCCAAAGAAATATCCATGAAATTGATCAGTAACTAACGTCAAATACAAAAACAAAATAAGACAATCCTCCTGATGGATCGTTTCATTGGTTCTGAGGTCTGTGCATTTGTACATATCGATACACATGATCACCACACTTCCTTTTTTTCCTGGACAGACAGAGGACAGTTTGGGCCTTGGCACTGCAATGCCATTGAATGAGCGCCATTCCAGGAATTTTATTTTAACAATTTATAGATGAGTCTACTGAGATGAGGTGTTCAGATGATAATTTCAAACTGGGCAGGATCTTGAGTCAGAGTGCCTCTTCTGAAGCCACTTCAAGTTTGCGAGTGGGTGATCTCGCTGTCAGGTATATCAGAGTTCCAGCCAGGATTAATACTTAGATTTCATTGTCAGTTTGTAGAAAAATTTGTTATATTTCTGCCTCTAAAAAAAACACAATGGCTTTGTCTTCTCACAGTCAGGCTCAATACAAAGACAAAATGGGGAACGACAAAAGTTGTAACTGAAATAGGAAAAACCAACATGATGACCAAATGGTGAAACACAAAATATAAAAAATAAACAAATAAAAGAGTCCAGCCTCCAGGGTCCTGCAGAGGAAGGCTACAGAAACCTGCACAGAGGTCATCGTCTAAAAATCTAAATTCTGCACCTTATAAAAAAACAATGTACACATCTGAGGTAAATGTCCACTGAGCAATATGGAGACATCATCAAACTTCCAGTATTTCCAAGGCAGTGGGCATGAAGTGCTTTTCATAACCTGATGTAGACTGGTCTTCATCTGATGAGCTCCAACAATCCTCCTTGTCCTCATCTCTGTCCCTCTCCTCATCAGAGTCAACCATCTTGCTGTACTCCTCTCGTCCATGACTGTGGTCCATCCTGCCTGACTCCTTTTTTGCAGCATCCTCCCTCTGCTCTTCTTGGTCTGAGGTTTCCTTCGGCGAGGACTTGAAAGCATCAGGCTGGATTTTAACAACCTCCAAAACAGAGATTTTGGGATGCGGCTCGGGGATGGGTATGCAGATCGAGTTAAATGGGTCAATAATCTATAGGAAGATCACACACACCAGTGTTTCCAATTAAATACCTAGACTGGGGCAGCCTGCAAGTTTCAAAATGGACCGAAACTACTCCTGCACTTACAATGTTTCACACATTAATCTATTTATATATAATGACACATAGTTTTACACAAGGTTTCTGCAGGTTTTACCAAGTTAAATGCAAGACTTTTTAAAAGCAAAATAAATGAAACTGAAGATCTATGTCAAGCACATAGGTTGCGAAGAAGCCTAGAAGAGGCTTTACCTTCAAAACAATATTGCGCGAACCACAGGTAGAGACACTACCACAGGTTATGAGTTCCACATTGATCGTAATTGTTTTATTAAAGTGTGCTAAGCAGAGCCATTATAGATTATTCATGCCCCCAAAAATTATTTTTAAGTATGAAAGAAGAAGCTTTAAATGAACACTGACACTATTAAGACCTACCTAAATGTATTTAAGACATAGTGTGTAATATTTTAACTTTTCAAAACTTTTTAAGACCATGCAGAAACCCTGTTATATCCATTTCTATACTATAAGATTCTGCCACTATTTCTGTGGCAAACAGAGAATCTTCTTGCATCGGAGAGCATGTAATTGTAAGCAGGTTATTCAGGCGCAACATTCAGTGCAAACCCTGTTATGAGTTTAAACCAGGCTCAGAAGAAATCCTGTATATCAATCAGTTTCTCACCTGGTGCTTCATCCCTCTGAAGATGTTGCTGTTGCGGGGATCTGGCACTTTCCCATTGAACAATAAATTCACCTGGGGACACATTTTGTTTTCTGCTACCAAGCAAAAGCTAATACAAAAAAGTAAAAACAACAAAAAAAGAGGCATAAGACAAAGACTCTTCAAAATCCCATCTTCTTCACATCTATATTTCATACACATGATTAGTTATAGCAACCCTAAAGTTATATTGTTGGTTAAATATCTCCACTGTTACTATAGATTTGTCAATGAATAACAGTAAAAGGATTTTGTGACAGTCAAAATATATCTACTAACAAAGAAAAACTCACCAGACAAACGCAGCACATATTAAACCGATAAACAATAGTGGAAGCAGGACTAGTTTTAAAAGATCTGAAATGAGAGAGAGAAATTGGATGAGATAAATAAACCAATGCATGTGTTAATGTGAGTAAAACGATGTGATGCCGTACCATCATTTTCACTCTGTTTAGTTTTGAACGTTGTGGTGGCTTTTGCTCCAGGCCCGGCCTTAGTCACAGCTCTTATCCACACCTCATACTCCTGACCTGGACTCAGACGGTTCATTGTATAAGTCCCATCTGGACTCTGTGGGTTTGCAGTCACATTGGACACTAGGAGAGACAAAGAGATTGGATTAACATTAATTATTTAGAGAAGAGCTGGCTGAGAAACAAAAAACACACAATGCTATTTCTTCAGTTTTCAAATCACTGAAGTATTTTCTGTCTTTTTATGCAATAATAATATATGTCTATATAGTGATCAGGGGATGGGGCTGCAGTAGCGAGGTTCCACCTAGACATACACTCGAGCAATCGTGAGTGAGGCTCTGTTGTCAATCATGTCATTTCACCATGTTTTCATAGCAACAAGCAACTAATTAAAAAACAATCTTACATTGTCGTTTATCAGTGTTGTATGTTTTACCTAAAATGACCAGAACTATCTTTTAGAATTATTAATTTTACATAATCCATATACATATTTTTACTTTGAATTTTGGTCCACGCTCCATCCACTGACATGGAGGAGGTGTGATTTTTGACCTTTATTGTAGCCAACCACCAAGTGGCGATCGAGACGCTTTGGGTTGTCTTTTTGGAAACTTGTCATGTTGTGCATCTTTATATAAAATCTATGAGAATCAAATTTAGCCATCACCTAAATGGTGGAGCTACTGAAAGTCCAACATTGCCATCCATAGACCCACTAATGTGGCTAAAATAATCAAATCAATATGTCTAACAGTTCCCTACAATTACTTAATAATAACAGGTTCAAATAAATTATAAAATAAAATATAACAATATGGCAATTCAATAATTATAATATTGTGTATACTGTTACAGTCCGTACCATTTTCTTCACCTAATCCTATTAGGTAGTACTGGATCACCCCATTCTGCTTGGATAAGGGAACAGCCGTCCAAAACAGGGTCACCCAAGTGGAACCAATAGAAAATGCCTGAAACGAGGGCACACTGGAGGGAACTGAAACGTGATTGAGAAAGGGACACGAAGACCAAACGATTATCTTCCACTTAATGAGGAGAGATGAGCGTTCAGACTTAGCAAGAAGAATAACAGCCCAAGAAAAATGCACAAATACGTACTTCCTTCAAGAGAGTATCCAATGACTGATGAAAGGTAACGGACTGTCATGTTGTCGGATATTGTGAACAGTGACACTTGGAAGGGAGTGTGCTTTATAAAGTGACCTGTAGGTGGAGACACACAACAGAGTAAAACAGTCACTTTAAGATCCACAAATAAAGGTTCAATCCTCATTTAAAACCACAAGGAATCTATCAAGCTAGAAATGTTGTTATTATTTTTTTGCCAATTCTGACTGTTATCAATACGAAAACATCAAACTCAAACACACCTTTAAAAAACACTGTTGTCTGGTTATTGGTCACTTTGACCCAATCAAATCCTTGGCCTAGACGTGACTCCACTTGTTTGTATTGCACCACATATTCCCTCAGTTTGGAGAGGGGCTTCGAGGGCAGGTCCCAGGCCACAGTGAGGTTCTCTTCATTCATCCTGAGGTTTATAGTTCTTACATCTTCATCTTTACCTAAGCAAGAGACAAATGAGATTGTATTGTTATTAATTATAATTAAGTAATAATTTATTAAGTAGATACATTTAATTAAAGAATAATTCAACACTATATGACCAGATATTTAGATTATATTAACATATTAAATGAACATCTTTATACTGAAATTCTACACATATTCAATAGGTTTATTTATTGAATAAAGTAGTATATGTAATTAAATGTCTGGTTTTAAAGACTTATTCTCAGATTATTAAATACTTGTTTGATTCATATCAACCCGATCCCCATCAAAATGCTCTAAAAACTGAATTACTGTTCTATTTATCCAAACAGCTGACATTATGAAGCTCATTTCCTGCAGGAATCAAAACTGTCCATACATTGATGACATCATTAAATCCTGGCAGCTGATACCTGGTTTTGGCATAGCTAGATGAGAGGGAGCAGTAGCACCACGAGAGTTGAGGGCTGATGCACTGACTGATGACACGTCCTTTAGAGAGGAGGTAAGGCGGCACTGCGTCTCATTGCACAACAGCGGGTCTCTTGTCTCAGCTGGAGACAATTTCAGCAGTTTCCATGTGGAATTATTGTAAAACAATTTAACTTCATATCCCACAATAGCACCGCATGCCTGAGATAAAGGAAGCGTCTGGATGGGATAAAGACAAGGACAAGATATCAATTGGTGAGTGTGCACAAAGTGAGATTCCAGTCAGTTATTCAAGTGAGAGAAAAGTGATTGTGGATAATTGGTTTACCTACCTTCCAGGTTAGAGAACAGTCGAAGCTTGTAGGCAACAGCCCACAGTCCATCCAAATATCAAGCTTGCCAACAGGGGCTGAATGAGGTAAGACATTTTGTTTTTTAGTTTTTTAAAACTTTTTTAACATTGCAAGATGAAATGCTTTTCAAGAATTACTTTCTATGTAGAGAGCTAAGACATTAAGACTTGTTCCTGATCCAGATAATGATCCAGATTCTGTGAACAAAAATATGTATTTCCAGATGTTTATTACTCAGTTACTGTATGGTAACAAATAGGGAAGCAACAGCTACCATTGTTGCTAAGGATTTATTAAGGTACAGGCAGTTTCGACTTATATCTCATAGCTACAGAGATATATGAAGTAAGCATTTGCAGCAGATCCAAATAGAGTGTTGGATCCAGAATTAATTCCACCTTGGCAGAGGAATGCACAATAGTTATTGAACAGATATGAAGGTTGTAACAATCTTCTCATCTTGCACTTGACAAGAAAACGAATGAACCCATTTCTCAAAATATGGAACTATTCAGCACATAAACACATTTTGTCAACTTGGAGACTCTTGGAGGACTCACCTTTCTCCGCACTCCTTATCCTGTGGCTTGTACTCCAGTCACTTATTAACCCTTCGCTACAGTAACAACGAACTTGAAATTCATACAAAGTGTCAGGCAGGGGGCTTTCAAGTGTATAGGTGTTATGGTATCCATCCTCCTGCTGTGTGAAGGGGGGGAAATATCTTGAGCATGCTTTTAATTGTGATGACATTAGTCAAAGTAAGAGAAGAAAATAAAATGCAAATCAAAAAGAAGACAAGACACCTCAGGCCAAACTTGGTTTCCCTCAACCCGATTTCGGATGTCACAGGATCCCATGGAGAGATGCAGCTCACCACAGAAAGAACGCCACTCAATCTCTAATGGCTCCTGATGTCCCAGGGTGATATTAGGAGGGGGTGGCTTGACTGGAGACAGAAAAACATATATAAAAACACTGTTATTAGAATTATGAATCACATTTTGAAACTAAATTGTAAGTAAGTATAATTATTTTTCCTGCTCATCAGAGAGGCATCAACTTTGGATGTGTTGTCTGTATTCATGAATAATAATGATCCTAAAAGTATTAGAAGAAGCAAAAGACAGACTCACTGATATCTTTTGTGTTGAAGACATTCTCCCCGGATTTGGCAGAACCATGCTTGTTCTTAGCCTCCACCCATACACAAAGTTCTTCATGGCTTCGGAAGTGTTGACGATCGATAACGCATATTGAGCTGGTCGGACAGGTCACATGCCCCGTTCTGGACAACAAAACAGGACAAATGGAGTAATACAAAAAAACAACACAATACTGTAATTAATATATTACTGTCATCAAACTTATAATGAATATTTATTAGTCTGTTTACTCGTTGTTTGTTGTCCTCCAGTGCAGGCTGTAGTTGGTGGTTATCTGATGGTCCGGTCCTGGATCACAAGTACAGTGGATATCTGGACTGCAGCTTTTCTCATCACATGGCCTACAGCAGTCAGGATCATAGGGAGGAGCAGGAGGGCCTAAATGGAGAAAGGAACTTGTAAGAAAAGCTGTTTCATCAAAGACTGAGCACGATAAGCGTTAGTTTCAGGTGGTTATAACTAGTATTTTTCACTTCATTAAAGAGAGGTTTTTGTTGTCTATGGAACCAAACCACACACTCAAATCCACTGGTTCCCATGGTTGGACCAAAAGCAGTGACCTTTTGTCCAGTGGCATTCTGAAATGTTCAAATCTAAAATGCACATTTGTCACAGCAAGCAAAGCTACTGACATACAAGAGCCCTACAACATATTTAATGTAAAGTTTAAGACCAAGAACTCGTGAAACTAAATGACCCTAAAATATAGAAACATGTAAAATCCTTCTTCACCTAAACAACATAAACCTTTTGTGCCAATTTGCCATCAACAGATTTATTTTAAGCAAACAAATTTTGTATGTTTATTTTTTGTGAGATGAATTTATACGATGGCAAAGACAGTGACTTAAGAAGGGAATTAAAAAAGCTAAAAAGCAACAGCTACAAGTCACCACATCCCTTGAAGCCCACATGCCAACATTTTTTTTTCTCATTAGTCACAAGATCATCACCTTTACACATTTCTCATAAGCCTGTAGACTTTTAGCGGAGCTCAATGCCTGCATGCAACACGTTGCAGGAAAGCACGTGGCGGGTGGCATGAACAGGAAATAATCACTAACTACAACCCTGTTTTTTCACCACTTCCTCTTCAGTGTCGAACTATGTTGTTAAAATCATATAGCGGTAGTCTACAGATGAGATAACAAAACTGGAGTGTGACCTGCATATGGTGGCAACCCTTATCCAAATACATTATGCTACAGAACACTTCCTGCACATAAAACACTCACCACAATGCTTTGAAACACAACCATCATGTAAACATAGAACCGCATAGACCATTTACAGTATATGCACCATAGATTTGATCTTTTCTATATCTTATGGATGTCGTTTTCCTTTAGATTGTATAAGTTATGTTGTCGCTCTTGAGTGAAGGCTGTGGTTTGAATCTCTACTTTGCAGGCAGAGAATAACAACCACTTGTTGAAGAGCAAAACAAGTGACACATCTGAGGTAGATCCACGATCTGAGGGTTATACCTCCTCAAGATGCTTACACTATGGATAAGCCGTATATTATATACAATGGACTTTTCTTATAGCTCGTATATATGCTTTAAATAGACTTTAAAAGAAAGACACACTGAAGATTAACAAAAGTAAGAAGTATGATACATTTGAGAGGAAATACATTATAAATGGCAATATTGCTCTCAGCACACGCACACTCAAACGCACATACACACACAACTACACGTCCATGTTCATGTGTGCAGCCTTGGTAAAGTCTACCTGTTGCAGCTAAACGAGTCTGTAAATAGACCAGCAAGACTGACATAATCCACCTCTCCCTGAGTGTGGCCATCACATCTGGATCCAGGCCTGTGGTGTCTGTGGAAAGTAACACACCGAACACACACACACATGAATGAAGTTAATGTATTTTGCCAACACAGACGCTTTGGACTGTAGCAGCTGGATTTGTGGATATTACTGTTATACACACAGGCTGAGTTACATTTAAACACTGACAGCATAACTACAACTTTAATGTCGAGGCGGCATAACTACGGTAACAGTCCCCACGGTCTGTGTGACAGACAGCGGAAGCTTCCACCGCCGGAGCCTGGTTATCTGTTCTGTCTCAGACTACGAGGAGCTGCTGCGGATCATTTACCTCGTTGTGAGACGCTCTGAGCTGCCGGTGGTTCATTCTGTCGGAATCACACTCAGGACGATGGAATCCGTGAAGTTTGTTTTGAAGTGAGGTCAAACTGCTCGGTTCGTGAGTGGGGAAGGCCCGCCCATTTCTGGAAGTAACAGTGACGTCAAATACACTCACGCACACAGACACACACACACACAAGTTTGCGCAGCCATCCTTAACCTTAATATATACATATATATACAGTGTATATAGACTGTGACATAGACTGTCTAACCACCTTACACCTTAAAGTTTAAGCTGTCAAAAAGTGAACTATCCTTTTAAAGCTAAATGGGATAGTTCAAACCAAAAATCATTATCTACTGTCCACTATGCCGATGGAGTGTTTGGGTTAACAAAACACTTTTGGACGTTCATCCAAATCTAAAACAGCTGAAGGAACTGTGGGCACAGATTCTTAAAAAAAAACTACAGAAAAAATACACCATAGAATACTCCATACTCCATGCTCCTGTGGTGTCATCCAAGTGTCCGACATTCAAATTCAACTGGAAATGGTGTCATGTTTACACTATGTTTTAAGCCTTAATGTCCGTGAACGTGGCTCCAGGCAGGAGGATAACAGTGGACTTTTAGGCAATGGGACAAGAAGTAACAAAACACACACACTCATCTTGTACATGTGTCTCAGTCAGGTCACTCACAGCCCCAATGCGTTCCCCAGCCCCCTTACAGTAATCTTAACTAAATACCTGACTCCACACACACACACACTAGCATTTATCACTCCTAAATGAAGGAGTGAACACTTGTTTGTTTTGTTTTGTTTTGTTTTCCTACAATATATCTCGGCAATGACAAAAAGCCTATCTGTATGTTAAGTAGATAAAACAAGCTCTACTGGAAAGTGTTGCTTACACATATATTCAATCATATTTACCATAGTTTATTGTAATATAAAGTATAATAGTATATGTTGTAGTTATAACATGTTGTTTTATATGCACATAAATAACCTTTACTTTGGATATTTTAAGTAAATTTAGTTGAAAATACTTCTGTTCTTTTATTGTTATTTCAAGTTGGATTTTTATTTAGAAACCTTTACTTGGGATCGAATAACCTCTGCCACAGAAAATCTCTCTCTCGCTCTGTGATCTATCAAATGTAAAATATGAAAGCACAGTTCCCTAAAATGTTTTGGCAAAGTCAGCCTTACTCTATGGTAATGTAGGAATGACAAGATATTAATAACATACAGTTTTTTATTATGGGTCGCTCAAATAACAAATGCAAGATACTAACATTCGGCTTATAATTTCAAATGAGACATTGTTGACATTAGTGACAATCTATTTTGCTTCTGATCCAAACAAAGAATTTCATTCCCTTGAGTTCTAGGGTGCACAATTGAGAAAGTAATGCGAAAATCAATGAATTCAGTTGAATTGATTTAAGAATGAATAAATTGGGCTGTTTATCACAAAGCCTGGAATGCATCTTTACCACATTTAAAAATTCAACATTTCTTACAGCTCATATAACGGTTTAACTGAAAGACACTGGCTATAAAATAATATAAACGCTTAAGGATTTGTGTGCATTGAAAAAAGGTTGAGTGTGTGTCTTTGTTGTATCTGTTTGTATATTAATATATGCAATGTGCCGGGATTTCACTCAGACGGGGGGAGATCGACTCTCAGCAAAGGGAGCTGATCTCACTCTTGCTGCAGCCCCACTTGCAGCAGGCATTGGACAGACCCACCACCACATCGCGGCCCTTGCGGTCAGCCTTGCGCAGGGCCTCCAGGATCTCTTCAGTGATGAAAGAGCGTGTCGGCCTTCTGAATACTCCGTCCTGGCTGTCTCTAGGTGGGTCTCTAAGATCTCTGTTCCTTTGGAGGAGAATCTCCAGCGAGTTGGAACTCAAGCCTTCGAATGATTCATCCTGACGGGAGCTAAACGGGTCCTCTGAGTCATCTGCAGCAGAGGTTAAAAGAATATTTAGAGGGTTTTTTACCAGTACACAGGTCACAAGTCTCATCTCATAACCTTGCAGATGACAAATATAGCTCCTTGATTTCAAAATAGTCTACATTTTCCATAATTTAATTACAAAGATTCTCATTTCAAGTCATTCTGAATTTAAAATTTCCTTCACCCTCTATTGAAGTTGTCATCAGCAGATGTCTTTCTTCACAATTTCACACAATTACTACTTCATTTTGGACACACAGATAATTCATACCGATTTAAAGTAATCATTTAAATAAATAAATTGAGAGCACGGTGAATCTCACACAATCAATTCACATGTTTCAGTCAACATATTAAATGTCAATGTCAATGTCAATTTTATTTATATAGCACATTTACAACAACTTGGTTGACCAAAGTGCTTTACAGGTGTTATGGTTCAACAAAAGGACAGTAAAACGTAAAACATCATAGTGCAAGTAATACAAATAAAATAAAATAATTAATGTAAAATAATTAATATTTAAATTTAAGCATTTATAAAATCAACAGACAGAACAATCAGCTACAAATAAAATATCAAGATGGTGAAGATGTGGCAACGCAAAGTCTCACCTGCGCTCCTGAGTGATCGTTTCCATCGTGAGCCCCCACAAGTGAAGATGACCGCCCGGATGAACTCACGGCCACAGAGCTTCACCCCATATGCTGGGTCCTCCTTGGGCTGAACCCCAGCCACCAGCAGACACACAGCGAGTACCACAGCTTTCCACATAGTGTCCCGAGGAAATTCAAGATGGCGAGATGTGGTTAAAATCACGGTAGATTATTTGCTTTGAGCAGAACTTGGCTTTCTGCTTCCCTGTTTGCAAGAGCTGTGCCTTTCTAGGTGACCCAGGCGTGGTTTATAAAGGGGTTTGGAGCTCTGAAAGGGAGACATACATATTACGTACGCACTCGCAGGACTTCTACGTGAGGAGAACAGATTTCGAAAAACAGATACAGTCAGTGACCTTTATGGAGACAAAAAGCAGACCAAAGGTGGCATAATTAACAAATATATCAGAGGCCCCTTTGATCTTACAGTGTTTCAGCATATGAAGCACGTGGCAACTTTGGTTTCCCATAATAATATAATGACGTCATCAGATCAAACTTACATTTAATATGTAAAACATTGGGTCATGTGGTGATTATGCATGAAACATTCAGCACACTGACCAATTACAATTCTCTGTCTCTGTATATGTCCCAGAATTGCATATATATAAATGCTATAATGTAGTGCTATATGTAGGCACTATGAAACCATCTTTCATGGTATTTTGCTGCCACTTGTACCAAAGATTGTTGTGCAGGATGCATGGACTTTACAGGCTAAATAAAGTAGTCAAACAAAGTAAAGTGTGAGATAAATACAATTATGATTGAATACTGGCACAATAAATAGCTCGGGAATCATCAAAAAACAGAGTCCTACAGGAATAGTGTTACAAATTGGAATTTATTTCAAAAATAAAAATGATAAAAATAATAATAGTGAACTGACATTATCTGAATATTATCTACATACAATCCTTTTCGGCCTAATGTTTCCATGACTTTTCTTGGTACGATTTAACACTCATAGACACCACTACGGGGATATGTTTAAGGCATTGCGATTGATAACTATTTATATCAGCTAGGCCATTTTATTCTTCCGATGACCATGTATAACTTCCACATGTATAATTTTCATTTTCTCTTGAAAATTGCTTTTCCCAAAGGTGAACTGAGACAGGACCAGTGACATTTTCAAAGTCAGATAACATAGAAGTCTTATTATGAGTCAGACTAAAATAAAACACATTTTTATCTGAGTATCGCCATAGCCAAAGGTCGTCCAATTGGAAGATTACAATGGGGATGATGAATTTGTAATTAATGTGACGATGACATGCAAACAAAATGGCATTTGAGGAAGGTGTTTCACCCTGACACTCATTAACACAGTGTCAAAGAGCTGACCTGTGGCGGTCATAAGCGCAATATCAAAATGCTAGGGACTATTTTGTTATTTACAATGAACACAAAACGGCCACTTTGGTAAATTAAGAAATTGTGATTATAATGATATAACATGAATTGTAATTTAGGAACTAATAAAGAGATGAACTAATCATAAAATAATCGTATGTTTTCACTAGTATATTTCATCTAAATTGTGCGAATTGTTGTTGTCTTTTTTGTCATGTGCACAACAAATACATTTAGCAGTTGCTGGCAATGACATCTTTACAGGCTCTCTTCTAGAAATGCTCAAAATATTACACAAGCAATATATATATATATATATATATATATATATTATATATACACCTAAAGAAAAAAATAATGCAAAAATGTATGGTTACATCGGGAACGGATCCTCTACACGGAGGCCGCCATGTATTTTTACAGTAGCCCAGACTGGACAAACTAAACACTTTTTGACTTTTTCACGACAACTGAAGCTACCACGGGTTCTCTGTCATGATCGGAAGGGGAGGGTCAGGAGAGGTGTGTTCAGCTGCAACCTGCAACCTCACCACTAGATGTCACTAAATTCTACACGCGGAACCTTTAAATTGTTTAGTTAGGTTGGGGAATTTGTAAACATCTTGTTTCCAGGACAGTCGGGCATTTTCCACAAATGGGCTTTGAGTGCTTTGTAGTGAGAAAAAGAAATTCTGTCCTTGTGGCTTTAAGATAAATTGTCGGCCTCCAACCAATCAGCGCGTGGGACGGGGGAGGGAAGGGAGCGGGTGGGTAGCAACAGTTGCCCTGGTGAGGACGAAGCGCCATAGCCACGGTAGCCCTGGCGACAAGAACCCAGCAACGAGAATCAACAACAACAACAACTGAATCGCCATAAAAATAAAAGAAGACATTTTACCGGTGGGAAGCACACACGTGGAACCAGAGGTGAAGCTTTTAACATGCAGGGAATATTTTAATTTTTTCTTATCGGTTTATGATTCAGCTGAATCGGGCTATTGCTTCCCCCCCCTTGTTGTTCCAGTAGCCATAACAGGCATCTGTCTCCACAGTGTTAGCCGAGGTTAGCCTTGCGAGCTAGCCGTGGTATCGATAACCACTCGGGGTCCGTTTCCCTTGAATGGGGTCGTTTGTGCTCGGTCCTCGTTCGGGTGACAGCGGATTGTGTGTCTGCCATGACGACGCGGCCGCAGCTGCATACTCAAGCAGGCCGTTGTTATGGCGATGTCAAATGCAAAAGGTACAAAATGGCGGTTGTTGTAGAGACCAGCTAGCTTGCTTGGATAGCTAGCGCCCCGTGTAGCCCCACGGTTGACGGGGCCAGTTATACAAATAGCGGTCGCTCGTGTCGTTAACAACGTTTAACGTGGAGTCGATGTCGGTTTAACACATTTGTCTTTTTATCCCCCACCCGCAATGGTTAATTCATAATCAAACCAGTCGGTGCCCTGCGTCGACCGCACTGGGGGGAGGCCAGTGTGGGTCAGTCAAGTTTAGAGAGTCACTGGTCAGACAGTTCGGGGTTAAAGGAGAGGAATGGAGCAATCTGTGAAAATGGGGGAAGTGGAGACGGCTGTGGGGGCCAGGGGCGGACACGAGCACCGAGGGGGCTGCGAGGAATTGGGGTCTGCAGGTGCTTTTCATTCAGCATGTCACAGCTTTGTCGTAGAATCCCTCTTGTGGGTTGAAAGGCACGGGTCAAAAGAAACCATTTCAATCAGTCCGTGCACAAAACGTGAAAATCAATCTGAAATTGTTTCTTTATTGCAAGGAATTCTATTTCTGTGGTTGAATTTGTGCAAGTACAAATGTGAGAAATATCAAAAAGAAGGGAAAAAAGCAGGGGAGGGGTTGTGCATTTGTGCAATACGTTGTAAGCATGTGTTATCTCACGTTATTTTGTGTCTGACAGGATGCATAACAGTGTCACAAACTGCAGTGTTAATGTAATGTGGTGTGGGGGGTTTTCTCATTTGGATTGTGTTATTTCCTGCTGTGTGTGTATGTGTGAGACAGACCACAGGTTTTGTGTGATCACTTTTCAAGAAACGAGACACTGAAATGCCTGTTCCCGTCAGTGCTCCCTCCCCTCCCACACACACACACAAACACACAAACACACAAACACACACATCAGGTGCACCACCAACAGGTCAGTGGTGCTTTCAGAAAAAAATGTCCTCTCCCTTATTGATCAGCATCAAGGCAACAAACGAACAAGTCTCACAGGGATGAACCTGCTGAACAACACACAATGTTGCATCTGATGTTTACACACTTATCGATACCAACCCCCTAAATATGTGAAAATTCGTAATGACATTTTTTTTATGGTTCTGCCCCCTAATTTAAATTTGCACCAAAATTGAATGGCCCTTCCCTGACCTATCCTGCATCCTTCCATTAAGATTCATGGTGAACTGGCAAGTAGTTTCTGCTTAATCCAGCTAACAAACAAACAATCAACAATGAAAACATGACCTCCTTGGCATAGGTGACCAGGAACAAACTGTTGTATATTAAGCATCTCTGATATTTGTATAAACTTGTTTCTTTTTCCTAGGGTGATTCCCAGCTCTTGCAATGGCCACCGCAGGGTACGTAGGCGAGATCCAGCCGGCAGCCCAATCCCAGGGGGCTGGTGTCACCGTCTCACCTGGGCAGCCCGATGCCAGCTCCACCCCTGCAACTGCACCTCAGTTTCTGGCTGAGATTCAGACATCTGTGGCTACTCCAACTGTTGTCACACCCACGGGCCAAACTGCTCCCACTGAGCAAGTCACTTCCATCATCATTCAGAAGCCTGCAGCTGGTAGTCAAGCTCAGCCCACAGCACAGGCCCAGTCGGTTCAGACTCAGTATGTGACGGCAGAAATCCAGGGTTCCCCTTCAGAGACTGGAAATGCTCAAAGCACTCCTCAGTACATCGTTGTAACAGTCACAGGTAAACCCTGAACATCACTTACTAGAATAGTCTTAGGGCTCCATGTAATCAATCCATTGTAATGTAACATGTTCAAATAAAACATCTACGTTGCCTCAATACATTAACATTTAACTGTCTACCTTTATCATGCCTGAAAAAGTTATATAATTTATCTATTTGCTGTCATCCATTGATGGAAGCAAAAACGAATCATGTGTTCTGCTTGTGAGGTCCTTGCATTTGCTCTCTGTCCTTCAGAGGGCTCCCTTCACTCGAGTGACAGTTTGTCGGACTCTAGTCCTCCTCCAGCTGTGGTGCAGACAGGTGTTCCCACACAGGTTGTTCAACAGGTGCAGACGGCTCAACAGGTAAAAAATACACTCGCACACACCCAGACAAGCAAACCAGGAAATGACTGTTTCCTTGACTCTTATAACTAGATTGTGTTCTTATCTCAGCAGAGGTCTGTGGTGCAGGCCACCTCCCAGATAACCAAGACTGAGCCAGGGACCCAGCTCAGTATCACCAGTCTACAGCCTGTTCATATCAGCCAGGAGGTAAGCTTTAACCCTCTAACACAGTATGAGAGTGACGGTCTAATATGATGTCTGACAATCATTTGCAAGACCATCATTAACGCACACCCGGGTCATCACCGCTTATACTACAAAACAGTATCACATGTGACCTGTATAGATAGCATCTGCACATTTTGGTTTACTAATCACATTCGTGGTCAAACCTGCCTTGGTCGGCTTCCAGCTCCTCCCTACCAGAGCAGTAACAGCTTAAGTCAGGTAGAGATTCATCCAGAGTGCCTGGACTTGGAAATCAGTGAAAAGCTCCTCTACCTCCCCTTGGATCTCCTTCAGTATTACCAGTCACCGGTAATGCAAGACATTACGACAATTTTCCAAGTAGGTAAGGGACACAAGGGGCTGCTTCCATTGAGTTGAGGGTGTCGACACTCTGTTTGGAAAGTTAGACAGTTAGACAAGATAGAAATATAAAGGTCAAAGTATGTAAAACCTGGTAGGATCCCTCTGTGACGATACAGGAAATAAGGGCTGTGTATCTGAGGAGGGATTTATTTGATGCGTGCGCTTGTGCTTGTTTGTGTGTGTCTGCGTCTGCCTTCTCCTTAGGTCCAGCAGCTCACACCAGTGCCAGTTCAACATGTTTACACCAATCAAGTGCAGTATGTCGAGGGAGGAGACACCAACTACACCACCAGCACCATGTCAGAACAAAACTGCATCAATCATTTTCATATGTCCAGATATCATTTTTCGTATTTTCTAACACATGTTTCCCTGTCTTTTATCTAGTCGCTCCAGCACCTTCCCTTACACTGACACAGCCCTGTACACCCAGACCACAGCTGCCCAGTATTATGAAGCTCAGCCAACTTCAGGCTCTCAGGCCTCCACCCCTGGCACTCCTCTTACCGTCTCTGTGACGTCTGGCACAACAGGGGGCGTGTCCATGTTTGTGGCACAGCCCACCATTGCGGCAGGGGGAGGAGCCACAGTGGTGACCACAGGTGGCACCACCAATGGGGCAGGGGATGGGGCAGGCACCAATGGTGGCACAGCAGGCAGCTATGTGATTCAGGGGGGTTACATGCTGGGCAGCAGCAGCGGAGGGGCAGCTGGCAACAGTCAGAACTACTCGCACACCGCCCGCGTCTCTCCAGCCACTGTGAGTATTACAGAGGGCGAGGAGAGTAGCGTGCCGTCGGCAGACAAGAAGGTATGCAGAGGCGCCAAGCGCAGGAACTCCCTCTCGTTTTGTTCTCATCATCACAACCTTTTAGTGACACAAACTGACATCGCATCACAGTAGAGTTTGGTCAAGTGGAAAACACAATTAAAAATACTGAGATTCATTTTAGAATCAGAAAATGTGAGCTGCTGGGTGAGATGATAATATACTATTGTTGATCACAAACACTTGTTGTAGCATACAGAATTTTTAACTGTGATTTCCTCTTAGAAAACAAAACCATGACTTCATCATTTTCATACCATTAGTGTGCATGTGAAGTGGGGCATTATTGATTTGCCTGAAATGCCCCAACATTATATTGTTCATGTCAAATTCATCATACAGAACTCCCATTTAATAATGGTAAACAACTTATGTCTTGCAAACATCCCATCAGTATCACAGGTCATTTATCCACTGCATACCAAAGTTGAATGCCACGGCATGCAGACAAATGTATTCGTGTTTTCCTTCCCGAATGATTAACTAACTGAAAATGTGAATGAAGTTTTTCCGTGTTTGTATAATTTGTCGAGTTGGAAACTGTGTGTGCATGCACCGTATATATAGCTGAAAACTCAGTGTAATGCATCTTTATGTGTGCACGTACAGTATAAGTGTTTTTTTCCATTTGCATCTATTTTCTTTGCTAACTGCACCAGCTCTTTCTTTTTTTTCTTTGCCTGTTCGTCAGGTACAGTGGTTGCTGGACAACTATGAGACAGCTGAAGGAGTGAGTCTGCCCCGTTCCACCCTCTACTGCCACTATCTGCTGCACTGTCAGGAGCAGAAGCTAGAGCCTGTTAATGCTGCCTCTTTTGGGAAACTTATTAGATCTGTTTTCATGGGGCTACGCACACGACGCCTGGGCACTCGGTAAGATGGGTGATCAGACAACGCTATAGAAGACATAATAGACCATATGCACACGCCCACTTATTTTCCCTTTAATACACAAGCTCCCCAGTTGACATTGAAGGTTTTTTTATTGACAACTTACTAATGTGAAGATTTTAAATGTATTTTTCCATTAAGGAGGTTTCTGCCGAAAATCTTGTATATTATCGAAGTTTTAAATGTTACTGTGACATCACAGAGAGAGCAGGGAAACAGACAGAAAAGTGCAGAGACAACACTTTTCCCGACAAACTTCCTACTACAGTGAAGCACATTAGTAGACCAGAGCTACACGGCTTACAATCTATTTCACAAACACACTATGTATGTAAGTAATCCATATTGATCTAAAGAAGTGCATGCACGAAAAGTTTTTTCCTGCTGGAGAGCAATGGAGATTTTCCAGGAATATCTGCAGAGGTGTTTGTGTAGAACTAGTGTAGGAAGAAATGTGGGTAGAGATGGAGACAGACAGTGTGTGTGAGTGTGTGTGTGTGAGTGAGTGACTTTGATTAAGGCGAAGAAAGTGAGAAAGACTGACGTTTTAGAAACGTTTGGTTATATATATATATATATCTGTCAAATTAAATCACATAGTATGGTTGGATATTGTATTTTATGAAATTAAAGATATGCATGTATATATTAGTCACTACTAATGTGGCTTTGAATTGAGTTACTTTCACTTTATTTAGACAACATAAACTTGCTCCTCTCACATCCCTTTGCTTTTGTCTCTGTAGACCTAATGTGTCGTAATATGTCCAATGTCAAGTGAAAACATGTTTTGTCTGTTCCTGACAGGGGTAATTCAAAATACCACTACTATGGCCTGAGGATCAAGGCAGGCTCCTCTCTTCTCCGTCTGATGGAAGACCAGCAACATCTGGCCATGAGGCAGCAGCCCTTCTCACAGAAACAGAGGTACACACATAGTTTCCACTCCTGGTTCCATTTCTCTGTTGTTGTTTTCTTCTTCTCTTTCCATTTCCTTTATATGGCCACAGCGTTGACTCATGTTTTCTGCCCGTCTCTCACACTGTTTTATGTTCTTTTAAAAATCCTGTGGGAGTTCCAAGCAACTTTAATTGTTAACATGATAAAACAGAATTGTTACTTCTTTTTTTACTTTAATACTTATCTCTCTTTTTTGCTGAATATGGATCTAGGCTGTCTCATGTAGATAACTCCTTGTTCCCACCAGGTTGAAGCCTGTGCACAAAGTGGAAGGAATGACAAACGGCACTGCATCAGGAGCAGGCCAGCAGCAGCAGCAGCAGCAGGGGTCAGGGCACGTGGACATCAGCACCCAGGTTCAACAGTACCAGCAGTTCTTAGGTGTGTTCAGTGCACAAATATCTGTAGCTATGAAAGTAATGGCTTGATGAATGTGACTGAACATGTA
Organism: Pseudopleuronectes americanus; assembly: GCA_038501795.1. Classification (NCBI taxonomy): domain Eukaryota; kingdom Metazoa; phylum Chordata; class Actinopteri; order Pleuronectiformes; family Pleuronectidae; genus Pseudopleuronectes; species Pseudopleuronectes americanus. The sequence continues at coordinate 4,672,712 of CM076732.1, forward strand.
AATAGCATGTTATAAATAGGTAATGCCAATTGCTCTGTGTACGCGATGTGATTTCTCTCTGAGTGTCCAGTTTTCTCGTTTCCCGTGTATCAGATGCGTCCAGATCTCTACCAGAGTTCGCAGATATCGACCTTCAGGGGAAGTCTCTGCCGGAGGGTATCGAACTGGAGCACATAAAGAGCTTTCAGCTGCTGTACAGAGAGCACTGTGAGGTAAGCAGCAGAAAGGACACTGGTTAGAGAGTATTAATGAGTGACTTTTCTATCAAGTTGCCATCAAGTCAGTCGTAGAGAGTCAAAGTTCTCAGCCAACATCATACATGAAGTCCAGCAGTTAAGCATTGTCCTGACATTGTGTGCTCGGTCATTCATTATCAGTCCGTGATGTATGAGATATTTGTGTTTGTTCTTTCAGGCCATACTGGATGTGATGGTCAACCTGCAGTTTACCCTGGTGGAGACACTGTGGAAGACCTTCTGGAGATTCAGCCAGAGTCAGGATGGAGATCCCACGTTGGCTGTGTGAGTGGTTTAATATTGAAGGCAAAACATTCAGAATTCAGTTTCTGTCCTTGTGGCAGTAGCAGTACTATCTTCATACAAACTGTGTGCGTGTCTTGCAGTCATGATGAGTCAGAGAAGCGACTCCCTAAGTCCTGCCTGGTGATTCTGTGCAAGTACGACCCGGTGCTGCGCTGGAGCCGTGACTGTGACAACAGCCTGTACCAGAGCCTGGTGGAGATCCTCATCCCTGATGTCCTCAGGCCCATCCCCAGTAAGGCCCTACAATAAGTATTAATTTGCAAAACAGCTGTGAAAGTTACCTCACAGAAATATCGTTAGATCATGATCAAGCACAACCGCTTTGGCGGAGGTAATGAGAGAACAGAGGTCAAAGTTTCACATGTACAATCTATAAATGGCACATGGAGAGAACACATACCACAGACAAGGCTAGAGTCTGATGTTGCCATGTTAAAGTAAGGAAAACATTTCTGGATCTGCCTGTTTGTCCGGGTCCACTGGACATTTGAATGGGTTCTTCCTCGGGTCACCACCTCATCTCATAATTTCATAGAAATTCAACTACATTAAATATATTTTATATAATACAGTACATGACCAAGAAATCTGTTTATCCTGCAAATCCTCACTCCATGTGAACCTTGTGTTTGATAATCATTGACCGAGGCCCATTCTCAAATAATCAGAAGTGAACATGATTAAACTTTCTCTTCTTCCTCCTTCTCCCAGGTGCCTTAACTCAAGCCATCCGTAATTTTGCCAAGAGCCTGGAGAGCTGGCTGACCAATGCCATGATGAACATCCCAGAGGAGATGGTCCGGATCAAGGTACTTGTAGAGCGCTACGAAAGAATACATATGTGACATAAGTGCAAACTAATTTCTCTTTGAGAATATCTCTGAGCATAAAAATCTCTGTGTGTAGTAACTTGCCTTAACATAACAAGTCTCACAGTTTAAAAGCTAAAATCTACTTCTTCACCAGAATGATTGATCCTGAAAAAGTAGTTGAATAAAGGCTTGTAACAGTTGATCAAGAACAAAGAACTGCTCATGAAGACCTAAGTACTGATATAACCCCAAAGTTGGTACATTAACTTGCTGGGTGTAATGTGTATGTTTCCAGGTTATTGAAATGAAGCGTGTAAATGTTTTGATATCTGACCCATCTTTTCATTATTTGCATGACGTGTTTTTTCAGGTAACTTCAGCCAACGCGTTTGCTCAGACTCTGCGTCGCTACACCAGTCTGAACCACCTCGCCCAGGCGGCCCGCGCTGTCCTCCAGAACACAGCTCAGATCAACCAGATGCTCTCGGACCTCAACCGCGTTGACTTTGCGAACGTCCAGGTCGGTTTAGTCTCTGAGTGCTTTGTGCTGGCTGCATGCATGTCACCTCATATGAATTTCAGTGTTCGTGGTTGAGGGACCTTCTGCTGTAGCCTGTAGTCTTATTGAGGTTTCTGTGACAGACATTCTGTCTTCTGTGCAACTTCCCTCTCCAGGAAATGTGAAACAAGCTCTGTGTCATTTCTCAGAAATGCTCCTTCCTTCAGGAGCCTCAGCTGATAGCAGAGAACTCTTTATAGCTGCCCTCCCTCTTCTGTTGAGAGTGTAGCCTGCGTGTAAACTTGAATTCATCCAGCAGACCCTGCAACCTTAACTGATGCAACTAATGCCAGATGTGACAGCCTGTTACTGACACGCTGACCTGTCCTGTCTGCCCTTTGCAGGAGCAGGCTTCGTGGGTGTGCCGGTGTGAAGACCGCGTTGTGCAGCGGCTGGAGCAGGATTTCAAGCTGACCCTTCAGCAGCAGAACTCCCTGGAGCAGTGGGCTGCGTGGCTGGATGGCGTAGTTTCCCAGGTCCTAAAGCCCTACCAGCACAGCTCTACCTTCCCGAAGGCCGCTAAGCTCTTCCTGCTCAAGTGGTCCTTTTACAGGTGCGATGAAAAAAGTTGATTTTGGAATTGAAACTTTAGGGCCAAGAAGTTTATAAGGGATTTATCTTTCTTTCTGTAACCGATGAGTTTATTGAAAGATGATTGCTAAACTCTCTCTGGTCCCAGTTTCTCAAATGTGATTCCAGTTTTTTAATCTATTAAGAAACAGAATGGCCGATTAATAGATATTGGGAACAGTTGTAATGTATCTTTTGCATCAGTTTATCTTCACACCTTCATCTAAGATAAGGAAATTGAGGTTATTATGTAACAAGGAACAAGAACATTGAAATCGGTGGAGATGACTCATTCTTTACCTTCCGACCTTTGTCATTGTGAAACACTGAGGGCTTCCTCTTTCTGGTTAGAGAAGATGTGATATAGCTACAGAATGCATTTGTAACAGTTCCTTTATTCCCACCGTCCTTGCCCTCCAGTTCCATGGTAATCAGGGACTTAACCCTGCGGAGTGCAGCCAGTTTCGGTTCCTTTCACTTGATCCGCCTGCTCTACGATGAGTACATGTACTACCTGATTGAGCACAGAGTGGCCCAGGCTAAAGGAGAAACCCCCATCGCTGTCATGGGAGAGGTACCATCACACACACACTCACACACGCACACACAAACACACACACACACACACAAAGACACACATAACTGAAATAAACAACGTAAGCCATTCTAACAAATTCCCTTCTTGCTATCAGTTTGCTAGTTTAGGCCGGGGTCTGAACCATCTGGATCCTGACAAAGGTACTTCCACTCTTCACAATATCTCTGATTATGATCACGTTCCAAGCTTTGTTTCTGACCAGCTGCTTTACCCTTGTCTATGCCAGAAGAGGAAGAGGAGGAGGAGGAGGAGAGTGACGACGATGGTCAGGAGCTTTGTCTTCCCTCAGACGGGGGCGTGCTTGGAGAGGAGTCTCTGGAGCCGCCTGCTAAACTGGCCAGAACTGACCAGAGAGTCCTCTTCACCACCGGATCAGCTGACGACTAACCACAGAGTCACACTGCTAGATGTGGGCTGATTATATTAATCATACAGACACTTAAATGTACAAAGAACACTAATTTATACACTTGACACATGTAAATAGATCTTGTAAATGTGTGTGCACACCCCTCGCTGCATACTGTAACTGTCCCACTTGTTTACACACACAAACACAAACACACACACACACGCACAATTAAACCACGCTCATTCAGTAGCCGCTGCTGCCTGAATGGCACGTCTACCTGTTGGCACCATTGATTCAATACAAAATCATTGTTTCTGCAACAGGATGTGGTTTCAAAAAACAGACTCTCAACGCAAAGAAAAACACACAAAGCATTTTCACCCTCTGTCGTGCGATCTTCTGAAAATATGAACTGAAAGCCAGGCGTGTCATTTTCATTCCTCATTGTATTTCAACCTGAAGCCTTTCCGCGAAACATCTGCTCACCCTGGATCCTCCTGAAACCGTCACTGCCGTATCAAAGTGATCTTGAAATTACTGTGATGTGTGTGTGTGTGTGTGTGTTTGTATGTAAAAGTAAATTCTAGAGGGTGTGGGTCGGGACCTTTTACAGTCAGAGGTCGCTGAATTTAGTAACTTATTCATTCAAAAGAAAAACACATTTGTAAAAGACAGGTGGTTGGGATTGTGTGTGTGTGTGTGTGTGTGTCAGTGTGTGTTTGTGAGTGCGAGGGGTCACAAGGCTCTGCTGTGATTTCTGGAGGCTGACTGAACATTGCTTTTGTGTGTGTGTGTGTGTCTGTCTGGTTGTGTGATTGTGAGTCATGCACGTGCTGACTGGTTTCCTCTGTAGATATTTTCTAAGGCTTTCAAATGTTCTTGATTTGGGAGACGTGTAGATTCTCTGTTTGGTTTTATTTGCCTGTAAAGTAAACATAGTGGTGTTCTTGGAGTGCCTGTCGCGGCTGCTGCACACACTTGTAAAGTTAAAGCTACGGCTGTGGAATAGGGGCTCTCATTAGTTGCTGCAAAAAAAAACCTTTCTCTTTTTATCGAACCGCTAGTTCCACGAGAGAGGTACTGTATGTGTCATATATTTAAAGTGCTTCATTCCTGCTCATCTACTAAGCTCCTCTGTTGCCTCATTTTTCTTTGAAATATCATTTTCTTGCCTTATTTTGATGCATTTTTCCACGTGTGTGTGCCAAACCTTTTTACTTTGATCCCAGATCATGTCACTTATGAATTTTCTCTCTATGTTTTGAAGAGGACTGTGCCTGAGTAAGAACGGTGATATATTATATTCTACTGTATATTTATCCACTATTTTGAATTTTGTTGTCACTAAGTGAACCTCTCGTGCCGTGTATGGTGCTGTGTTGTCACACATTGTAATCAGCCTTTGTGTGCTTTCTTGATTTGTGGTTGTACGTTCAGTTATCAGTCCTATCTCATACCTTTTTTGACTTTTCCACAAACCCTGCCTCTTTGCACACTTTCGATTTTTGTATTTGAAGCTCAGAGAGAGTCCACCTTTTTTTCAATGATCCTTTACATCTTAGGTGTTTGTTTGTTTTTACGGTGCTGTGCATGTGTCAGGCGTCTGTGGTTCAGAGAATTTTGTGAAAGGGGAAATCTCTGTCTGCCCCTCTCTGCACAGTCCACTGAGGCTCATCTCCCTCGTCTCTCTCTGGGATTCCGCCCTCCCGCCAATGGCTTTTGTTTTGCTTCAAACATACATGTTCTTACACTGTTCATCAAGATTGGTTGTTGCAAACATTTCCTTTTTCCTGATTTGAAACGCATATGTCTTGAAATTGCTGCAGTGCACATCTTTGACGGGCAACGCCAGCCTCAAACCAGCACATCATCCTCACATGGAGTCTGATGCTACCACGGCAGGACAGTACATATCACTCCAGTGTTTTAATGTCCGAAAGCATATAGATTTGGCATTGTTTACCCGGTTAGGCAAATGTTTAGTCATTTCTTTTTATAGTTTATTGTTTCTAATGTAAAAAAACAAACTTGAGAAAAAAAAATAATGTTCAGTGGCAGTGTTTTATGAATTTGGTCTGCTCTAAGTATGACTGTGCCTTTGGAGGTGGTAGAATGCAATTCAGATGTTTTTAATTTTAAAGATATAAATTAAAGAATTTTTAAAATTGCACTTGCGGGCCCCTGGTGTCGATTTTATTTTTCTCACTGTCATGTGTTTCGACCCTACATCACTGTGTTATGGTGAAGGATGAGAACGGGATAGTTTGAGTCGCAGCCGCCACGATCTTGACTTCCTGGATTCAGCTGTAAGCTACCAGAAGTGACAGTGGGACAGATGCCAGAAAACCTTCAGTCTGTTTTATGAAATGAAACTCAGCTGGTCCTTGATTTGAACATATTACTTGTGTTTTCAGGCAAATTGAAAAGGTTTTGAAATACCTAATGTGGGAAACACAGATCAAAGTTGATAAAATATAGTAAAAAAATACACATTAGCTTTAAGTATCCACATTTTTTAATGCTATTAAGTAGTTCAGTTACCCTTTTTTTAAAAGATGAATGATCTTTATAATGGTATCTTTTGTGTTTGTGAATAAATGGACTTTCATCATCTTTGAATTAGTTGTAGAGAATCTGCAGACATGTGCAAGCAAGACAACAAACGTTCACACATTTTAAAGTAATTGACATATGCATCTGTTTAATTCAGAGTATTGCTGCTGGTGGTCATTTATTAACAATATCAACACTGTGGCCACAGGGAGGCGCTGAGAATACAAGAATCATACCTGATACATCCCAGACAGTCACGTCCAACAGCTTTTTTTTACATTGCTGAATATGTGTACATGTGTAATATATCTTGAAATGGGACACACTGGAAGACTAGATAGAATTATTTCGCACACAAACGACAGCTGTGTGCAAAACGACCATCAGGTTCTCGTTGGCATTCTTCAAACAGTTACAAGCAAAACGTGCAGCCTTGAGGTGAAACAGCTGAGTGGAAGGTTTGAATGTCGCCATATGCAAAATATTCCCTCTGGAGACCTACAGGGGGCGACAGAACCTCCACGTGAAAACATTACAGGTCACTGCATGGAAAAGACACGTTTGCAGTTGATTCAAAGGTGAAAACCCACCAGATGTATATGTTGGCTTTAAAAGGCCTGACAATCTCGAGCAGTAATATAAAACACAAAGCTGAGCAAATTTTAAATCATATTTTTCCTCATCATCTTGGCTCTCCATCCACAGTAAGCCGGCATTTGTTTGTGTCTAACCCTAAATGGATATTTGAAGATGAGCATAAAGGTGATTAAAACTACAAAGTGAACAGACGCAAGCAAAGATGGCAAAAATTATCCAAACATACTTTCATCCGAGGCAAAACAGAGATGCATAACCTGTAGTAAGGCTGTTCATTCCTTCAACCTACAAGTGACGTACAAAAAAAAAGTGATTAAAGTAAAAACCTCTTAAATCCTGATTTCTACTCTTCATCCATCAAACAACTCATGGCTTTTACATCTTGGAGAATACTTCCACATCAGCACACAGTTAAGGTATTGCATGTCACCAGTAGAGGGCAGACTGACACTCCCTTGCAGGTGAAGGGTGCTCCTGCTCTTTTAGCGTCTCTCTCTGGTGTTTTTTTTTATCATTATTATTCATCCCACATGCACAAATCAACATTGTAGAATCATGTTCGTACTCAGTAAACCTGTTTTGCTCATACAAAATAGGAAAGAAAGTCATTTTTATGGCAATCAAGCCTAAAGAGGAAACTGAAACGCAAAATCACAACAATGAGCAAACGAATGAGCTTTAAAAAGGAATTCCGTGATTTATTACCTTACCAAATACACAAGGTGATTGGAATTCTGCATTTCAGTAAATATATGACTGAGATATGTAGGTTAGGGTTTGATAAGGACTTTCTTAAGAAGATAATAAAAGATATGACACAGACGATTTGGCGTTTCAAGGCTTCCGTTGTTTATAAATGGTAAATGTAAATGTATGTAGAGGTTTTAAAAAGCTGTGTGTACCTGACATGAGGGGATCATCAGTCTTATCTCTTCCCTCGGGAGCAAAACACTAGAACGTCTGCTCGGTTCACATTTATTATTAAAAAGCCAGGGGTGTTTGGTGCTGGGGAGGGATTGGACTTTCACTTGGAACAAATGAAAAATGAAAACAAAACTAAAACTTAACGGCATAGATCCTGGCTCAAAGTTCTGGGTTGTCCTCTTCGTCCTGTCTTCTTGATTCTCTCCAGGTTGAGACTTTCTGCTGTGAACTCTCACTGCGTCTAAAATACAAGCGGTTGAAATAAAGGACAGATCAGCTTCTTTCTACATGTTGCAAATTGTATGAATAAATCTCAGATGCCACTAAAGACACATGATGAAAGTCTCAGTACCAACCTGTCCTTGCTGGGGAGGGGCCGGCTGCCCAGGAGCCTGCCCTGTCGGTCCATAGTACGCAGACTGCTGCCTGTAGTACTCGGCCCAGGCTGCGCTGTAGTCCGGCTGACCTCCCGTTGTGGAGGCCGCTGCCCCCGCTGCTGCAGGAGCTGTGGCCGCAGAGCCAGGGACGGAAACTCCTGTCTGGGCTGGAGGTGACACACAAAGGAGACATGACCCAGCTCAGACTAAGTTTGTCACACAGAACTAAAAGTAACCACCCACAGCTTCTGCAGAAACCAAACTGAGCTCCATCAATTCAAGTTTGATTTAGTTCATTCACTTGATGAATATGATGATATTTAAGTGCTCATTAAAATGCTATAAATGGCACAAAGTAAACATTTTTTTTATTAGCTTGTTTACAGAAGAGAAAGTTACAGACGATCTTCTTTGTCTCACCCATCTTCTTGTAGTACTCCTCCCAGGCCTTGGTGTAGTCTGGCTGCCCCCCCGGCGTCTGTGCAGGCTGGTTCTGGTCGCCTGATGCATGGTCTCCTCCAGTTGGGTTTGCAGGGTACTGGGTCGGCACAGCCCCCGACGGCTGCTGGTAGTACTGGGCGTAGTATGCCGCCCAGGCTGCGTTAGGGTCATTAGCTGCTGCCTTGCCTAGAAAAGACGCAGGGTGGAGGGGGTGAGGTCCTCATAGGGTGAGGGTGAGCCCCTGCTACTGGCCTGGAGACCGGGCTTGGATACCAGGGGGAAAACAGAGACAGTGTTAGCCAGAACTGCTTTAAGTGCAGAAACTGCATCTCAACACATCAGTGCTCTTGTGTACCTTTCTCAGATCTCGCAAAAAGATTACTCATCAGAAAGGACTAGGAGGGGTCAGAAAATGACCTGGGATGAAAATACTGTGTTGGGGTTGATAAGTTGCTAAGATGGGTAAAAATAAAATGTTAATCCCAGGAAATTCAGGAGAGGCAAAGAATTCAAAGGGGACTCACTGGGGTCGTGGGGTGCCTGGGGCTGCCACTGCTGGTAGGTGTTGCTCCAGCCCTGAGGATTGTACTGGTGAGGACCTGGAGGACCACCACTGAGGAGAAAATGTTTTATTATTATCAAAGATGCTCTAAAAGGTCTGCTGCTCTGAGCTAATGTTACACATAAGTTGAACTACACTTACTGTGGTGCTCCAGGGGCCCCAGGCGGTCCAGGGTTGTAGGGGTTGGGGTTGTAGGGACCCAGTGGACCAGCAGGACCTGGTCCACCTGGCCCTGGGCCCACAGGACACAAAGGACCCTGGGGGACACATCAAAGTCACACATCATATGAAGATACAAGACTATGAAAAAGTATGACAATCACGTTAAAGCATGCACACAAAAGGATTTAAGGTATGTACTTCAATCTTTTCCTCAATGAGCTGCTTGGCGTGGTCGATCTGCTGCGGTGAGCCCCTGATGATAAACAGCTTGAAGTTGGGGTCTCCGTTGGGGGGCGGCTGTCTTGAGATTTCCACAAATGCCCCCGTCTGCTGGTTGATAGACTTGACATTCTCACCTCCCCGGCCAATCACGAGCCCACACTTGTGGGCAGGAATAGAGAAGGTAATTTCCCCTCCTGGGGGACCCCAGTCGCCTTGTCCGCCTCCTCTGCCCCTGTTGCCTGCAGGCATGCCTGGAGGACCTGGTGGACCCTGGAGATGGAGGAGAGAGCCTCATGACTACAGCACTTTTAGAGTGAGACGGTTTGTGCATGTGTGAGAGAGGGTGATCCATACCCCCTGTCCCTCCTCCCTGACCCGGATGCTCTGCAGCAGCTCGTTGATGATCTGGGCGGCATGTTCGCAACATTCAGGAGGCCCACTGATGGTCGCAATCTTCTCTGGACCAGTCCCATCATCTGAGAGGAAGATTTAAGTCTGCATTAGCTTTATTTTTGACCTTAATTTAAAAATGTTAATGTGAGAGTCGATTCTGCAGAAAAAATGTATTCACATACTCTTGAAAGATCTTTAAAAATGTTATATCACTAAAATACGTATTTTTCTGAAAACATAATTTCATCCATTATCACCAGAGGGGCCAACCTTGTTTGAACTGTATCCGAACTCCAGCATCATTCTGGATTTTCTTGATCATCTCTCCATTGCGTCCAATGACAACACCGACGGAGTGTCGCGGCACCGGGACCTGAGTTTAAAACATGAATATTTACAGTATAAGCTTAGATTTGGTTCAATGGCAACTGATCCTATTTCCACACACACACTAACACCCACACACACTCACATCCATGCCACCTCCCATTCGGGAGCTGAAGTCATTTCGTTCACTGAAGCCGGCGTGGTCTCTCTCCCTCAGAATCTCCTCCACCATTTCCTGGGCTTGCTGAAAGGGAAAGATATGATAATTAAACTCCATGATTAATTCCATTTAATTTGAACTTTTATAAGATTTTTTTAATTGGTTCACCTGGACTTTGTATGGATCTCCAATAATACGCAGGGGCTTGTCAACATTAGGTCCCTGAGAGGCATCCTGGATCAGGATCATCTTTACTCCTGCACGCTCCTAGAGGATCACACAGACCAACGTGGTTTTATAGGCCTGTACTGATACAGCTACACTGCAAAAGTTGGAACATATATCCTGAGATAATCACAGTTTCCCAACATGCTAAAGCAAGAGCCATGCAATGTACCTGTAGCTGTTTGATGGTCTCTCCTCCCTTGCCAATGACAAGGCCGGCCTTGCCAGCTGGGATCATCATTTCATGAACAGTGCCATTCTGCCCATTGGTGGACTCGTGATAAGAAGCAGTGGGTTCGCCCCTCCCTCGAGACACTATCTCATCCAGCAGCAGCCTGGCTTTCCTGCCCAGAGAAGAGTTGAGCGGTTACTACACATTTTACTGCATCATGACATAAAGCTGTCAATAGGGTCATTATAGATAACCAGTTAATAAAAGGCAGGATGGAATGGGGCTTCAGAGCTTCAACAAAACTAAAAATGTGATATGTTTGTATCCTGCCTCCAAGTCGGACTAATTTAGTGATTTATATACACAGGTTAGCGGGGCCAGCTTCATTATTAGTGACCATTTCTGATGGTACAAAATGTATTGGTATTGAGACTATTTGCAAAAAATAAAGAACTTACTGTATCGAGTCCGGGGAACCAGTGAGAGAGACACTCCTTGCTGGAAGGCCTCCACTGTCTGGACACACACAGAAACAGGACATAAGTGACACCAAAAGGATAACTACATTTTAAATTGTAAAACTATGGATAAGTGTTTGGACTCCGCAAAAGTGCAGCAAGTACCTGGAGCTATCTGAACCTTGCAACCTGACTCCTGTTGTATTTTATTGATCTGTTCACCTCCACGGCCAATAACTGTGGAGGAAGAGAAGACAGGCGGGTCACACACTCGAAACAGTGTTATCGAGATGTGTCTCATATCAAAGAGACAGCGTGGCATCAATATGTGTAAAAACAAGAGTTATACTTCACTCACCGAGTCCCACCATGCTGTCAGGGACATTGTACTCCTCTGTGTTGGAAGCAGGCCTTCATCAGCGAGGACAAAGACAAAGAGAAGGGGGAAAAGGAAAGATATGACTTTTTATTATTTTATTTGCCACAATTTTATTTTCCCCCCAGTCATGACAAAAGCCGCTCATTATTTCCCAATCAACTTAAAGCTATTAGCTCTTACCTTTGTTGCGCAAGAGCAGCAAGCTGTGCACCAATAGCTGAGAGATGACGGCAACAGAGAGAAAAATAGAGATGTTCTTGATTACGAATGTCAACAGACAAGGACAGTTTAAGTCTACATTAAATATTGTCAACTGTGAGTCAGTAAGCATAGCACCAATTCCTGGGATGAACTCACATAGTGTGTTTGCTGAATCCAAGTCACTTTGTGCAGCCAGTTTCTTACTCTCTGGTTCATCTGTCAAGTGAGAGAATGACAATATATCTGCTTTAAAGACATCATATGCATCTAAAGACATCATCAACCAAGAAATAAAGAGGTGATGTGGCAGTGTGGTCACCGCTACCTGCATCCTCCAGCTGTCGTTTCGGTGCAGTGAATGGAGAGCCATCTGATGCAGCGTTGATGTTCCCGGGAGGACCGGCATCACCCCCAATCTTAGCTGCAATCTGAAGCACAGGCATAAAAGTCACTATTATCACCAGAGACACGGATATCCCTTTTGCACCAAGGAAGTTCAAGGGCCCGTTCGGGGCAAAAGAAATGGATCTTGGAGAGAAAATCTGATTCGACTGTGGCACCTAGACTTCGCTGGGAACAGGGATTATCATGACCATAAGATATGTTTAACTATGGATGCCAAAGAGAGGCAGTAGATGTCCATGGAGGACAAACTAGTGTTCATCGGCTGAAATACTAGATGGAGCCTCACAGACAAAGCCTGTGTTCAAGACAAAGGGACATATAACGACGTATAAAGTCACGTATAAAGTGACGTAATGATGTGGCACTGTGGTAAAGGCAAACTGGTTCTTAAACTCTGAACCAGCCCTAACACTGGTTCCCCTTGGTCACTAAACTACTCTGATGTGTGCGTTAACACTCATAAAATGCTGTAAGGTAACTCTGGACAGGAAAGCACATTAAATCACACTATACAGCCTTTATCTAGCACTAATGTATATCACAGTATACTCCTACAAGTTGTACCGTGTTCATTCAGGACATTGTAGTTGGAGACGTGAAATTAGTAAATTATTCTATATTTTATCAGCCTCTTAGAGCAGGGCAATAAAACGATATCAGGAATTATTGCAATATCACAAAGGTTCAATATATATATATATATGTATGTATCAATATGTTAAAACAAACTGAAGAAAAATCAAAGGAAAGAGAACAGGAAGTAAACATACAAAAACATGGAGGTCATGATGGAGCCTCCACTAAATCTTGCCTTTGTGTGTTGTCTGACCTTATGGAGGCGAACCAGTTTATTTACAGATAACAACCGCATCACAGGTAGTTTATACTCCTGCTAACATTTATTCATTAGTTTAGAGAAAGCTAATAAACTTCATTAACAACGATCTTATTTAATTTTCGGTCTGTGGAGCCAACTTAACACAGCAGGTGGACACACACCACCGTGTTTACAGCTGAGGGAGATCGAGCAGTGACACTGGCGTTGTTGTGCGGTTGTTACACAGTGAACCTGTGTGTGTAACCATGAAGCTGGGTTAGCCCTGAAGCTAACAGGTTAGCTAACCCTCCGTCCACACAGCCCATCTCACCCCTCACCTGCCGGGCCCGCTGCACCGCGTCCGCGAACGCATCTTTCTGGATGGCCGCAGATCCGTTCCCGAGAGCCGCCTGTCCGCCGAGAGGAGCCCCGGAGCCGGCCGGCGGGACCGTGCTGTACTCCGACATATCGACCAGGCGAGGGGAGCGAATGTAAAAAGAGACGCGGGACCAGAGCTAGGCAGGAGCGGGAGGGAAAGTCGAGAAATGGACGGAAACGCGCTGGAGACGGGAGTAGAGGTCGCTGTCACTTTATCCTACACCCTGGAAACGCCACTCCGGCAGCCATCTTTGTTGAGGGCGGAAGTACGTCAGCGGATGACGGTCGCGCCGCTCCTCCGTGATTGGTGGAGCCGGCCGATGCCAAGGGTCACGCGTATTTTGGCGCTCTTCGTCCACGGCGGGTTCTGGCGCGGTTTTGAAAGCGCACGTCAAGAAACCACCGTCTTGTGGATTCCCACTCGGAACGATTCGGGTAAAACGACCGTCCAACGTCCGGGTCCACGCACCGCCGGCACCCGACATGTGCGGGTCAGGGTGGGGAGCTGCGGTGAAAGGAGCGTCCGGCGGACTGTAGCTAGCTCGTTGTGTTGTTGTTTGTCCTGAAGTTTTGCGTGGAGCCTCACAATGAACGTGTCCTCCGTGAGGGGCTGAGACCAGGAGACACTTCTCTGGACCGTCGGTGAGTGTTTTCCTTCTCCCTGTCTGTGAGTGTTGGGAACAATGTGTCCCGCTGCCCCTGAGTGATATCACACTTTTAGATACGCTGCCTGTGAGCATGTTCATATTACACAGTGTACTTCACAGGACTGTGAGTACACCAATGTACGTGTCTGCTCTGCACCGTTGTCCTCGTCTGTTTGCCCGTAGTCGTTACTCTTTAGTGTGTTTTTGTGTTACTCTAAAGTGTAGTTAACACCGGAGTCAGATTCCTAGTATGAGAACACACAACAGGGGCAAGTAAAGCTGACTCTGCATCATGTTTACAGTGTCATATACAGTGACTGATGAGTAAAGGCTTCCTATAAAATAAACACTTCTAGAACACTATATACACCAGAAGTACAATATTTGTATTTTTTTTAAGGTGCAACCGTACCAATCGTTAGTAATAATACTATACATGTGCAATACAACAGTTTTTATTACATCGTTTTATCTCAATATGTGCAATATCCCATATTACACCTTTTTATCATGAATACCTATTTCCTTTTTTTGTGTAGTATCAGTTTATCTGTTGTGTAACTTGCTTATTTTAATATAATTTATATTAGGCCACATTACTCTGCATTTACAATACCCTTTTAGAGTTAATATTCTGTTGTTATCAATGTTTCTATTATATTGTCCATCTTGCTGCTGTAATCTTAGAGCAAGCTGGCACAGGAATTTCCTTCAGGATTTTGTAAAGTCTTCTGTTATGTTTAGGTTGTTTTGCTGCTAACAAGCACTTGTAAGGGTATTGCCTTCATTATCACGTCATGCCTCGTTTCATGGCACTTTAGCCTGTGTGGATTGTAACAAACAGGGAAGTAAGGGACGTGACAGTCTAATTACTGACAGGTAGAGACTGGACAGACTGATTATGAAGGCCAGCTTGGTCCTAGGAGACCTCCATGACCCAGTGGATGCTGTGGTCATGTGACCTGCTGCTCTGTGCTTAACAATGTTTCTTTTGCTCTAGATCTCTTCAAATTATGGCTGGTGTTGTGGCTATGGCATCTGTCATTGAGGATTTTGACACGCAGGTATCTTTTATGATGATTATTCTAAAGCTGGTGTGTTGCATTTCCTTTCTCTTCATTCACATGTATGCTCATGTTTGATTAACTCCCTGTCATCTGCATTACAGCCTTGCAAGAAATCCCGCAAAGATGGTGGCAGTCCGGTTGTTAAGACAATCACAAACTATTTCTCTCCTGTGGCTAAGCCTGCGGAGAAACCCTTCTCTCCTCCTCGGTCAAACAACATCATGGACTACTTTAGCAGGAGACCTCCGTCCTCCAAGGAAAAGACCAGCCCGTCGGAACAGTCTAAAGAGAACTGTCAGACATCTCAGTCCGCTGAGAAACACACCGGCTCAGAGGCAGCAGTGAAACCGCCATCTCAGAAACGGGGTAGAAAGGCCATCAAGGCTGCTAGAAGACTTGTGGAGGCTGAAAGTGTGTGCTCGACAGGGGAGGCGGACTGTGTGATCACAGATGAACCACAGCAGAGCAAAGAGTCGGCAGCGGAGGTGACCAGTAGCTGTGGGGTGCTTGGTAGTGATACAGCAGCTCTGTTGGCTCAGCTTAGTGCCGAGGCTTCTGACAGTGCTGGGACATCAGAGAGGAGTGTCACTGTTGAACAGACTGAAAAAGATGATCATGACAATGGTTCCCAGTGTGGTAACAAACTTAAACCAGAGCTGAAGAGCATGCCCTCATCTCCACCTGTACCTTCGAGAGATAAGGCAAAACAGGTTAAAACTTGTGCACGGAATTCCAAGAAGAAGCGTCTACAGGAGGCAAAGCAACCAGAACCAGAGGAGAAAGAGGCAGAGACCTCTCTGTGTGAGGATAACATGGAGATAAATGAAGATCAGGCCTTACAGTCAAGACACAGCACGGTCACAGTATCCTATGAGGATTTTGTGCGAGGTCAGAGTCAGGACAAAGATGGAGAGGGCAAAGACGAGGAAAGTGAAATCACATCATACACTGAGGAAATGAAAAATGATCAGTTGAAAACTGTGGGGGCTGGGGAGCCATTACTCCAAATCTCACCCCGAACTGTAACCATCCAGGCTCAGGTGCATGCAGTCTCACCCAAGCAGGAAGCAGTCAAGGCTGTTGGAAAGCTAGCTTCTATCTTTAGCAAGAGAAAGGGGCCAGTGAGCCCTGCAGAGGCAGTATCATCTCCTCTGACAGAAGTTGAACACCAACTTCCATCTACCGTGCTGAGAGTCAAAAGAAAATCCAATGTGGTTCTTCAAGAGGAGGATCTAGAGCTGGCTGTGCTTGAGAGTGAATCCACTCCGAAGTGCAACGTGGTGGAGAGGAAGCAGTTCATGGCTGCCTTCAAACAGCCCAGCCTGGACGGGTCCAAAACCAAACCAGTGAAGTGTCAGGGCAAGCAAAAGCAACCTGGAGAGAAGAATTCAGATGCTGCAGCAGAGAAAGATGCTGAGGATGACAGCGTCATCCCTCTCACTGTTGAGCAAGTCCCGCCTGACTCTCAGGAAAAGAGTGTAACTAAAAAGAAACCAGCAAGAAAAGGCCGGAAGAAGGCTAAGGACGAAAATGAGGCTGTCACCACCTCATCTACTGTGGCTGCTGCTCCTCCGCCCTCCTGTGGAAGAAGCGGTAGTCATGATCAGTGATGATAAAGAAGAGGAGCCCGCCATCCCACCTGTGAGGAGGTCCAGAAGAGAGGCTTTAGTCAAGCAAGAAACCAAATCCACTCCTGTAAGAAAAACCAGAAAACATTCCAAGTCAAAGGAGGCTGCTGGTTCTGCTGCTTCCCCCGACGGTCCTGCACAGATGTCCACCCCAAAGACACGCAAGTCCAAGCACGGAGTCTTTGTAGCACAGATGCTGTTTGAGTCCGACACAGAAGAAAGTCCGATCAGGTAACACATGCTCATAGTTGTGATTTTATATAACAGTGCGTGCTTTTGAAATCATTATGGCAGTTGGGAAGGTTATAATGTTTAGATTGCACCAAAACTGTTTTAGTAATTGTTAATTCAACAGCTTGATCAATTGGAGGCGGCATATTGTGGTGGGATTGAATTGTTCTGTGTTGAACAAAGAGCTGTTTGTTTTATTTAACCTACGTCATCAGTATAAACAAAAATATTTATTTATATAGCACCTCTCAAAACAAAGTTACAAAGTGCTTTGCAAACAAAAACACAGAAATAAATGACGACTAAAAACACAGTCATAAAAGAAACATTAAATGTGTGACAGAAATGGAAGCATGACCACCCATTGAAATGATTAAAAACTAGAACTTAGTAAAATCAGGGAATGTGAAGTGTTACACAGCACAATTCAACAGCCGCACAAAAAGCAAAGCCTAGAACATGAATGTAGGTCTATTCATTATTAGACTGCTGTGGCCATAGCTATGTGTAACAAATTATCTGGCAAATGGGATATATTTTTAATGTTGATTATGATTTTTTTGTTTTGAATAAATGTTTCTTTCTTTTTTCACAAGGATTAAATTTACTAGGATCTGTAGAAATGTTTCTGGGTCAAAGGCTGAAAGTGGAAGTGGCATTAACACGTCTGTGGCTACTAAAGTGAGTATTATGTTTGTCTTATGAATCAGACAAATTCTCAATGTAATGGCAAGGAAAAAAATATTTATAATAATATTCATCTTTTTCAGACATCAAAAAAAAGGATGCAGGCAAAGAAGTTGGTGGAGAAAGCCAAAGTGATTCAGCAGAGTAAGAAAAGTGCCGTCAGGCGTTCGTCACGAAATGAGGCGTCCTCTAAGAAGAGCTACTCTGAAAATGAGGTACAATAAAATAATGTAAATGTCATTTCTCAGTTGTAGTTTTTTAGTGATATAGTTTTTTAATTAGTTTGTGTAAGGGGTGTGTGCTCAAGCTCACCCTTTCCTCACTTGTCTCGATAAGATAAGGGGTTAATACTTTTTGTATCCACTGATTGGTTTTCTGAAAGGATATGATTTTTTTTTGTCAGGATTCTATCATCTGCCTGGAGGAGGACAAGACTGCCACTCAGACGGCTCTAGAAAAGAGTAAAGCCCGGAAACGTTTGCGAAGTCTAAATGATGTTCTTGGCAAAGCCTCAGCAGCTTGCAAGGAGACCAAGGCTGTCCCAGGTAGGACTCCCATCCCAAATCACAAGCTATTTTTTCATATTCTGTAATCTGTAGAAATATAATTTAATGGTGCTGTATTTCCTCTCATAGGCTGTAAAGGGGCCTCACTGGGCCAAGAGAAGAGTTCTCGGAAGGTGTCCGGAGTGATTTCAATCTTTGATGAGGGCAGCCGAGAGGGCTCTGAAAACTCCCAGGACGATGAGCAGTTCAGGGCTCGAAGAGACTTTTTGAAGAGCGGCCTCCCAGAGACCTTCAGGAAGCAGATAGCCAAGACCGCTGCCACAAAAGAGGCGTACTCTGTCTCCTGCTCCTCCTTCCAGCCAGTCATACACATGAGGCAACCACCAAAGGGTAGGTGGTTCCTTTTTATTACTTGTTACTCGATTAAACACAAGTGTTAACAACACTCATCTTCATGTTTATGTTTATCTATGTGTGTTTCTTAGCTCCGAGTGTCTGTTAGGTGCAGGTAACACAACATATCAAGGTTCAACTTTTAGTTTTGTATCTACAGATTGCCCTCTTTGGAATCTACCTTGGCCTGAATCTCAGTTACTGTCTCAACTGAAATCGCTTCGGAGCCAAACATCCTCCTTTCCATCTGTTAGTGGCTCCTTGAGTTTGACGACTGAACCAGCTCGTAGAGACTTGTGTGAAAGGGTATGTTGACATGACTGTGGATGTCTGTGGGGGATTTACTCTCTTTTTTTAGCAGGGTTAATGTTTTAGAACAAATCATACAGTTAATGGCAGCTTCCTGTCTGCTATGGAGCATTTACAAGGTCAGATTCTACTTGCAGACACAATTAATGCTCCATTCCCTCCAGTATCAGAAGAAGTATAAGTAAATATTTCTAGCAGAGCAGCATTTGATATTTAACAGCAGATGTATCAATCATTTTTTCTAAACTGTTCAGGGTTCGGGCTGGAGACCTGAGATCTCTGAAAGTGTTCGCCGGCTTCTCATTGAGGAGGTCAGGACCTGTAACCCTGCCTTCCCTATTCAGATGTTCATCAGTCGCTTCCTGAAGAGACGCACTGACCACCAGCAGCTTAACTCTGCCTCAGGTCAGTGGAAAGACCAGTAGATCATCTGAACGCAGATATGTTGCAGTTCTAAGCTGCAGTTGCTTGAACATTCTCATTTTTAGCTACAAGGAAGTTAAATAATATTCTAACTTTCCTCAAAGCATTATTATTGGAGCTGCATATAGATTAAGTTAGGTGACCAATGTCTTTTACCTACTAGAAACGGCACCAACAGTAGGAGGCAAGAGGAAGAGGATGGATGACGAAGAGGAGATCAGAGTGAAGGTTGCTAAGAAGCAGCGGGGCCAATCAGAAGAGGGCGTTTCCACGTCTGAGCCAGAGCCAACGAAGAGAGGAGGCCGCTCGAGACGGGTGCAGAGGTCGAAGCAGGAGAAGGAGGCAAAAGAGGAAGCCAAGCCCTCTAACACAGCTACTCCCATCGTGTCCGAGGACGACTCTGTGATTATGCTGGATGACGACACTGTGGAAAACGGTGAGGAAACAAAAAGACAGTTCCTGATTCAGTTAAGAAACTGAACCGAGAAGATATCTAATCAATCGGGGAATGACAAGAGAGTTAAAGTGTAGTTTGTTTTACAGATGTGTTGAAGGAGGAAGTGTTGTGGACCGAAAAATATCAGCCCCAGCACTCCAGTGACATCATAGGCAACACTGCCTCAGTGAGGAGGCTGCACAGGTGAGGAACTACAGTGAAGCTGCTTTAACTGCATAAAAACAATGGCTGCTGTAATTGTTTTATACTGACTAACCCTTTAATGATAAATAAAGACAGACAGCACGTCTCTACTTACTCCTACTATTCAGAAATGAAGCAAACATTTTCTGGATTTGAAGGATAGCATATTGCGCATTTGGAGCCAACGTTTTCGCAGAAGCAATCGTGATAGCAAGGTCCCACCGATACACTTGCTTGCTAGAAGAATATTTAAACTATTGCTTAATATTTCCTTTTTTTCATTTGTACAGTTGGCTGAAGGAATGGAAACTCCGTGCAGACCGAGATGAGAGAAAAAAGCAGAAAGACAAGAAACAAGAGGAAGGAAGCAAAGGTGGGAGATTCTAAAAATGCTCATCTTATTTTCTCTTCATAACTTTGAGCTTGGTGTTAATTTATTTTGACTGCATCATGGACTTTTCTGTGCAGACTCCGACTGGGACTGTGGAGAGGAGGACTCGCAGGATGCAGAGGACGGGATGTGTAATTCAATGCTGATTACAGGACCCACCGGAATAGGAAAGACTGCTGCCGTCTATGCATGTGCCCAGGAGCTGGGCTTCAAGGTACAAACGCCTCACACTTGTTTTGAGCAACAAATTTGTTTTGTGGATCGTCACTAAACTGACAACTGTACTCTGGTCTCTCCAGGTATTTGAGGTGAACGCTTCGTCTCAGCGGAGCGGCCGACTTATTCTGTCCCAGCTGAGGGAAGCCACTCAGTCACACCAGGTGGACAGCCAGGGGGTCAACGCCAACAAACCCACCTACTTCAACAGCTACGGCACAAGCAGCAGCAGCAGCGCTGTCAGGCCTGGATCCTCTCCTAGTAAGTTCACACCTGAGAGAAGTAGCATTGTTGCCATAAATATCTGATACTGTTTATGCAGACTTTAGTTGTTGGAATTGCACAAGCTGAACTGTTCAAAACAGTTTTTTCCTTATTCATCCTTCAGGAAAGATTAACTCTCCTCGCAGGGTGGTTTCCTCTCCCAGGAAACCTCCCCAGTCGCCCAGAGGTGCCAAGAAAGGTGCTCTGGCTCCAACCTCTTTGGCCAACTTCTTCAAAAAGGGTCGACCCGCCGACAAGGACCAACTATACATTAAGAAGAATGAACAAACAGGTACATGCACTCTCATTGTCTTAAAAGTTTTAATTTATCATGCTGATGCTGTTCATGGAAATGTAAGCACTATAATAGTAAATAATTTGCCATTGTTTGTCTCTTTACCCCATTTTTTCATGTAGCTGCTTCAAAGAAAGTTGTGAAAATAAGTAACGAGGTCATCAATAAGCATAAAGACCTCCCAGTGAAGTCCCCAGCAGCTACGACCCCTAAAGACAACAGTGAAGAACAGAGCAAGAAGACGGCCACCTCGCTCATCCTGTTTGAAGAGGTGGATGTTATTTTCGATGAAGACTCTGGGTTTCTAGCAGCCATCAAGACATTCATGACCACCACCAAGAGGCCAGTCATCCTCACTACCAGTGGTGAGGAGTAGGAGCACGGACAAACACAATGTTTTACCTTGTGTTGTCCGGTTATTGAGTTTTAATCAAGTTTTATATTTTCCCTAGATCCCTCTTTCAGCGCCATGTTCGATAGCTATTTTGAAGAGATCCACTTTAAAACGCCGTCACTGGTGAGTAAAGGAAATTTGAGTCCCACTCTTAGTTTCACTGTGTTATGATGTCGCTTGAATTTGTGATGGTAAAAACTGTCTCCCTCTCCCTCTGCTCCAGTTAAATGTGAGCAGCTACCTGCAGCTGCTGTGTCTGGCTGAAGACATGAGAACAGACCTGTCAAACATCAGCTCCCTGCTCAGGCTCAACGGCTGTGACATCCGGCAGAGTTTACTGCAGCTGCAGTTCTGGACTCGCAGTGCAGGGGGTCGCCACTTAACCAGGCCACAGACGCACAATGACAACAATGGTGAGCAGATGATCTGGAAAAATGTTGATGATAATATTCCCTTTATCCTGGTTCTGCTTTGTTAATACTACTTCAAATATAGTTCTAAAGGTTGATAACTGGAGGCAGTTATTAATGACTTTATTTCATAGTGTCTAGCAAATGCAATAATTCACGTGCAGTTAAAATTTGTATTCATCCTTCACAAAAGGCGTTAGGTTCAAGCTCAAAGCTTTATCTCTGAGCTTTTGCATTTAAAGACATTGGAATAGCTCTTAAGTCAAGACTTATAATCAGTGGGGTGACATTGCATTTTCTCTGATGGATATGTCAGCTGTTATACTGTATAATTAATTATAATATGACATGCCTCCGGTTGTATTTTAAATCAAAGCTGGACCGAAGCCGGAGACGGACGGAGGGGCAACAGAGACGTCTGTCCCAGCCGCTCTCCCTCCCTGTGACACTGGCTGCACTGAGAGCAGACTGGGCCTCCTGAATATTGAACCTGAGAGAGACATCTGGGAGCTGCTCAAGGTGAGCTCTTCACAGCACATAACAAGGGCAATGACTGGTTCTTCTAGGTTGTCTTTAAAGAGTCTTAATTCATGTTGATTCATATTGTACTTGATGTAAGATATTGATCGGGTATCTGCTGTCAACAGAGCCAGAGTCTGGAGCAGCCGGTCTGCTGGGAGCTGCTGATAGACTTCAGGCGACGAGGCGTGGATCTGCTTTATTCCAACATGGAGAAACTCTTACCTCTACCACTCACACAGTTGACTGCACCAATCTGCAAGCCAGAGAAATCTGTTTCTGAATCACAAGACCAACCTTCTGTTGATCCCAAAAAGCAGCCGTCATCCACCTGCCTGCCGTCCGACACACTGCCATCTCATGCCGGGTTACTGCAAGTGGCAGAGTCCAGTAATTGCTCGGATGATGGCAGTCCAATTAAAGTTTCCAACAGAATGAAGAAGAACAAGAGGAGGCACTGTGTGCCTGGCCAAAATGGACTTAACTCGGACTCTGACTCAGAAGAAAGTTTTCTGTCATTGTCCAAGCCACAGGGGGATCCTCAGGCAAAGGAGGAAGTTATAGAGAGGTTAGTTTCAGAAAAGGTGAAAAGGAAGCAGCTGACTCCTGAAGAGCGCATTAAAAGTCTCCCAGTCTCCCAGTGTCTAGCATCAATAGCTGACTTTTTAGACAACATGTCCTACTTGGACTCCTCCTTGCACGTCCATACAGAAGGAGACAATCACAGTAGAATGACACCAGTCTGTGCAGTGGTTAAAGACGGGATGACTGATGAGTCGAGGATCGAGACTGACAGAGGGAGCTGGGAGACGGGAGAGCGCGTCTTGGAGATCCAGTCTGCCGTGGAGGCGCTGAGCTTCCACAGGTGTCGGTGTTCAGCTGCAGAGGCCTGGGACAAAGCCCAACAGCTGGAAGGAGAGCTTAGACATGAGGCTGCAGGAGAACTCACCCTCCCTGTGGCCCCACATCGTGAAGGTTACAGCTTCTCACAGGAGGGTCCCTGCAAACCACAGTGAGTCTTACTAAAATCTCTTTAATGTTAGGCCTCATTTAAACTTCAACAGAATTGACCCCAAAAATGCATGTGAATCCTAAGCCAGTTCAAAGAAAGCCAACATGTATGGTTGTGTTCCAGGCTGGTCCAGGTGAGGAGAGAAGTGATGGAGGGTCTAACGCTGAAAGGAGTGGCTGGTGCTCTGGGAAACAGACCAGCGGCTGCTCTGGACTATTTGCCAGTGTTACGCAGCATCTGCAGATCGGAGAGGCTGAAGGAGAGGGGCAAAGTTAAACGGAGGTGAGGATTGGAGAAACAGCGCACAGAATATGAATATTAAATGAAAATCTTGATGGATCATTTGTGTCTCCAAAATTGATATCCTATTCACAAAAGTGATCGAGAAAAGTATCAGGCTACGAGTGTGGGCACCCGACCTGAGCTGGGTCTAGCTGGGTTTGGATAAAACATTTGAAATGATATTTGGTTCGATCACGTCGGCTGTGACCTCCCTTAAACGGATGAATACGATTGGGTGTGGGTTTTGTTTTGAAACCAAGTGAATAACCGACAGGCTGCAAATACATGGGTATGAATCCACAGACCCAAAGCTCTGAGCTGTGTTTTTCCTTTGTCTTCCCTCCAGGTTTCTGCACTACCTTGATGCAATCCACCTTGGTCTCGACAAAACCACACTACAGCACCTCGCTGAAGACTTCCCCTGAACCACAGAGAAGCCCTTGAGATCATAAACACTCTCTTTTAATGTCCACAGGATGTTGCTCTCAGACGCTAACACGGAATGTGTTTACAGAAAGTGTGGTGGCATCAGGAGCACAGGGACGGACACTTGACAAACTTTAATCGGTGTTGCCTTTTGTTTAATGCTCCCTACTTCAGAGGAATGAGGTGGTCAGACGTGTGTGTACACTAAACACTGTCTGGTGGCGTTTCCACACAGTTTCCTCTAAGATGGAAATGACTGAATCACTGAAGTCAAGTGCACAGCTAAAGTGTTGACTGATTCTTATGGTGATTTTGAAGAAATATTTTGTAATATTAAGGGGTGCTGGATTGTGTGTGATGGTGTTTTGTACAGTAGTAATTTGTAGCCTCATTTTGCTTTGCACTTTGCAAAGTGTTTTTTATCAAGTAGAAATTGCTTGTGAGGAGCAAGTGTGAATATTTGTAACAGATTAACATGTAAAATAGAAATTTCCTCTGGTTGGTAAAGGCTGTGTATAAATAGTCTCCACACAAAGTACTGTTGATGCACTTAGGATTTTGTATCTATTCACATTCATAAAAAGCAGCTTTTTTTTTACACAAGATTCTGCCTTATGTCACACTTTCACACATCACAGTCAGTTATTTTGTCAGTTTTACCTCTGTACACAAACACAATGGGTTTTAGTTGTGATCAAATAAAGGATTATCACAACAGAAAATGAACGGCCTCATTATTCATTTTCAGCAAGTAACACTGTCCACTGACTCGTGTCTATCCTCTTTCGGAGGTGGTGAATGAATTTGCGTGCATGGTTTGTATCATGTGGAGTTAACACTTCTGAAATGTGTGTGCAGTGGCTGGACCGGTTTTTCAGGTTCCTTTTGTATCATCTTATGGATGAAGTTCAAAAAGCATTCAGCGCATGAACCGGTTGATTTAAGAAAACAAGGAAAAACTCGGTGAATAAAGCTCAACGTTCTGTTTCTGTCAGCGCGGCTGGACTCGCTCCAGAGGAGGAAGGAGAAGGGAGGTTTTGCTCTGTGTGGTAACAAACAGAACGTCTCTGTGGCAAGTTCCACTTTTGGTCTTGACGACTTTTTTCCCTTTGTGTGAAGCTATGTGACCACCATGCTCAGTTTAGACCGAGGGATTTATCACTGAGAAGAAATCCAGGCTTTGTAGCGACATGCCAAACAGAGAGGGAAACAAAAAGATCTTACTGGAGCTCTTGAAGCTGCCGGACAACAGCATGTGTGCTGACTGCGGCGCGTCAGGTAAGAGATCTGTCATCTACCAGTGTGCAAAGAAAGATTCCATTATGTAATTGAGATCACACATTTTATTGAATCTCTGGCTCCTTCAGTGATTATCTTTGAAGATGGTAACCTGCAAAGTAATCAGATTAAATTTCTCTTCTGTGACTGATTCATTTTTTAATAATGGACTTGAAGTTAAAATTGTGTATAAATCAGTCTCCAGAGGTGAAGGTAAAAGACGGGCAACAATTAAATGGAATAAAAAATAGTAAAATTAAACATTGGAGTATGGTTTAGGCACACAAACTATATTTTTTATGAAACCCACATGAAACTAAAACTACTTGAATTTGAAAAAATAAACAAGGGGCCACACCACACTCTGCTTTTATGTATGGAATCCCAAACCCAAAAGTGTTGGACTCTAACAAACAAAGCACTGTAGTAAGTATTAAGTAAAGTACAATGGACATCAAAACTGCACGTAAGTACTATAGTGCAGTATATACGTGCTCGTTGAATTTAGATCCCTTGTCTTCTGCACACCTCAGATCCAGAATGGGTGCCCTACAAGCTGGGTGTATTTGTGTGTCTGAACTGCTCTGGCGTCCACCGCAGCCTGTCCAGCCACGTGAAATCTATCAAGCTGGACTTCTGGGATGATGAGCTGGTGGAGGTATACCGGCTGCTCTTTCCTCCCTGTTATTACTGCTATGACAACACAGCAATGCTTCAGGTGAAAGGATCAACTGGAGATGTGTTATGTGTATGTGTGTGTGTTTCTTCTTGGGAACTGGGAAGTTCATGAAATCCAACGGCAATGCCAGTGCCCGGGCCGTCTATGAGAAAGCTGTTCCTCCGTACTACTATCGACCCAAGGAGAAGGACTCTGTGTAAGTAACTTACCAGGAAGTTCAAATTCCTCAGAAAACCGTCTTTGTGATTGCGTAATGTCTCCGTGATTAATTGTCTGGTTGTGTGACGTTCATGACCAGCCACAGTGTGCTGACGGGGCAATCCCACAAAGAAGTAGACCCGACTTCTGACTGTAGAATTAGAATATGTCTGAATTTCGACATCAAAGCTCAATGTCTTTTTGTTCCTCATCTTGGAATAGTTTCATGTTTGCTCTTGAAACCACAGAGTCCTGAGAGAGCAGTGGATCCTGGCCAAATACCAAAGGTTGGAATTCAAAGGGGAAACCAAGTATCCACCAATTCCATACACAACAGGTGATGTGTTCACGCGTTCGTACGCAGATCGTAAATCTTTATCAGAACGATGAACGATGTGGTTCCTCATATGCAAAACTGTGGAGGAAAAGCCTGTTCTTTGCATAATGAAGTGTGAGGGGTTATCACTCTTTGCAAAATGTCTGAATATATGAATTTTGGAGTGAACTGTTGTGACTCAATTGTGCTGGACTGATCCCAGGTTTCTATGAAGGGTGGCTGTGGAAGAAAGGAAAAGAGAACACCCAGTTTTTGAAGAGGAAGTTCGTTCTGTCAGAGAGACAATTTACACTGACCTACTACAACAAGGAAAATGTGAGTTCCCTGCAGCTTGGGCACAGTTTACCGGCACCATGTGACACAACCAACAGTAGTTCTCTTTTTCACACGATTTAAACTGTTATTAGATTTCTAGGGATAGGGATATTCTTCAGGTGGGATGTGAAGTTGATCTGGTTTGATCAGTTTCCTCTGTAACTTAAAACGCTTCCCTCCGAGGTTTTAACTTCATTGCTTCTCCAAACCAGTGTCAGCCAATGGACGGAGAGATTATGTTATCGGGTTGTCCAATGTCTCATTAACAAAATATCTTAAGAAGGCCTCGAGGGAACTTCAACCAATTTGGTACAAACGTTATGTTAAACTCAACTCAACAATCGATGTTGATGGTCAAGGTCAAAGTGTCCTTGACCCTGTGAACACAATATCTCAAGACAGCTTCAAGGGAATCCTTTCAAACTTTTTGATAATACTCACTACACTTCCACTAACAAACTGATTTTTTGTATATTTGATGTCCAGGAGTCCAAAGGGCCCAAAGCTGTGATCTCCATCAAGGACCTGAACGCCACTTTTCAGCCGGAGAAGATCGGTCATCCTCACGGGCTGCAGCTCACCTACCAAGACGCCGATCACACCAGGAACCTCTATGTCTATCACGAGAGACCTGAGGTGGGACTGCACGATTTTTTTATTGCATAGGTTTTATAGCATACGTCACACTGTGGCGATAGGGCTTTTGAAAAACCCTCTATTCTTTTTTTCTTTTAGGAAATAGTCACATGGTACAACGCCATTCGCGCTGCTCGCTATGCATATCTGAAAACAGCATATCCGACTGGGAGCGATGAAGAAGTAAGAATCAGTTGTGTTTCAGCCGATCCTGGAAGTGCATGCTCTTTAAATACTTGAAAATAATGTATTCATAGCAATTTGTTTTTTAGGTTTTACTAGTCAGTAGTTAGAACAGAAACTTGCCTGTTTTTCCTTTTATGTTTTGAAGCCTTACACAAGTGTTCTTTGTTTACATCTCTTTCACAGCTGATACCAAAGATAACGAGAAACTACCTCAAAGAGGGATACATGGAAAAGACGGGGCCGCTAGTAGGTTTCTTGTTTATAACAGTGTGTCTAAGTCGTGCATTTGAATGTGTGTTTCCGTTCCTACTACACACATATACACACACTCCCATTCACGTCCCTTACGTACCCTAACTTTAAACATTACAACAAAACGCCTAATCCTGTCCATAACATAAACTTTACTCAAATGCTAGATCCAACATCAAGTCTTAACCCTAAATCAACTTTTAGAAAGACAAGTTCAGACAGACACACACAATCACACTTGTCTTGAGTTGAGAATTGGAGCTTAGCTAGAAAATGTTTAAGTATTATCATCTATCGATATCAGATTTTCACAATTCATACTTTCTTTCAACAGCAGAAGGAGCTGTTCAAAAAGAGGTGGTTTATTTTGGACTCTCAAAACAGGAAATTGTTCTACTTCAAAGGCCCGCTGGTGAGGACAAACCCTCTTCTCAATCCAACTGTAACAACAGCTGTCGAGCACCGGGACCGAGGTTCTGCTCGAGTGTTCATGTTCTCATCGCTGTCAATGTAGGACGCAGAGGAGCTGGGGGTCATTTTCGTCGGCACCGAGAGCAGCGGTTACTCTGTGAAGGCATGCGTCCCGAAGAATGCTCGGGGAAACAAATGGCATTGTGGCGTGATGGTGGAGACCCCCGAGCGACAGTTTGTCTTCATGTGCGAGCAGGAGAGGGAGCAGAGAGAGTGGCTGGATGCTCTCAGACAGGTCCTGTCCAGGCCCATGGCGCCGCAGGACTATGCCAGTAAGAGAGGCTACGTACACAAGCACATATACAGCATTTCCTTGCACTTAATAAAGTCATCATGCTCAACCAGGCAACCACTGCACCGTATGTGTGTCCTCAATCCAATGCTCTGCTGTCTCGTTCCAGTTGAAGCCAACCTTCAATATAGACAATGACCTGAGGAGACGCGTGTCCACAGGAGGAAGACGAGACAACTGCAACCTGCTGACAGCACAGACTCTCATCTCTGTCTTAGAGTAAAACCTCATAAACCATGGCCGACTGTGTAACAGTTTGGATTAACCTCCATTTACTCACTTCAACTGACACTGGACCAGATGGTAATGGACTGACGGACTTCAGAAAGAAGCTCCTGTCTTTAAAAGAGTGTCAGAGCCAAGCATGTTGGAGAAAATGCCTGTCACTAGATTATAGTAACAGAATATAAGTTACCATCCCTGCATGATATTATGCTATTTCATATGATCATCCTTGTTTTGTTTTTATACATACAAACTAAAAGGCATTTTTTTAAATAAAATAATGTGTGTGGTTTGATTCATAGACTACCTGTAAGTTAAGAGCCTGTTAGATGGAATTGGGTTTCCAGTTTTCTGTATCCAGAGTTTTCACAAGTGTTTTCCAAATGCACCCAAACAGCATTTGAACATTTAATCATAATAATGTCTCTGCTCACCCAAACCGGTTGAGGCAGATTGTTGCCCACATTGAGTCTGGTTCTACAGGTTCCTTCCAGTTAATGAGGGAGTGCCACCTCATTGTGAGAATTCTCAGATTTCTCTATAATTTCAAAGGTCTCAAACTAACTATGGAAAGTGCCTTGAGACAACAGACATTTTGAGTTTGCGCTATACAAATTGAATTGAACTGGAAGATGGTCTGTAGAAAATAGAATGTGTCATCAACCCACATGATACGATCTAAAGTGTATGAATCATTGTATTTTGAATGCTTATATTATAATTATATGCTTATAATCCTAAATTTCCCTCTGGATCAATAAAATATATATTGATCTGTCTGTCTGTATGTCTATCTATCTGTCTGTCTATCTGTCTGTATATCTGTCTGTATATCTATCTGTCTGTCTGTCTATCTGTCACATGCAACTACAATCATGCTTGTCTGTCTGTCTGTCTCTTTTTTTCTGTCTGTCAAATATTTTAGTTGCAGTTCCACCTCTCGGCGCCAGGGAGCAGCGTAACGCGTTACTACACGTCGGCTGAGGTTTGTCCTGCGCGGCTCTCTGTACTTGCCGGGTACTGGAGGTCAGGATCGCTGTTGTAACATCCACTGCGAAATTATACGAAAGCGCCAAAAACAGCGAGTTTAACCCGAAGCGCCGGACACACGCACCGCGCACGACTTTTGAACCCTCGTCCCCGTGGAGCCGATGAGCCGCCAGCGGTGAAAGCGAAAGCTCGCGGAAAGAACCGAGGCGCCGCCGAACCCCTGTGCGTCCGGTTTGTCCTACAAAAGGCGCCGGGAGTTTGACAGCGGCAGGGACGCGAGTGCGCAGGCCCGACGGGTCAACGGGGGACACTACATGAGACGATAAAACACGCGTGTGTTTGTTACCCGAGAGGAAAAGAAGCTCCACCATGAGGAAGGACGTGAGGATTCTGCTCGTAGGGGAACGTAAGTGGCAGGTGTCCGTAACCCCGAGGCGCTGGGACGCAGTGTTAGCTAGCATGCTAGTGAGGGAGCTAATGCTACTGCTACCAGGGGATTGTAGTTGCATGTGGCTGACAATCATGCAGAGGTTGGGACTTGTTCAACACCAGGACGGGGATCTGTCTGTGACGGGTGTCCTTCGGTGGATGATGGCTGAATGTCATCAGTGTGTTTCCATGTGTTAACACTCAGACCTCCAACCAGGCTGAGGACGGGGGGCTGCCATAGCTCCACATCCTCCCCAGGGGGTCGTTGGTTCACAATCTGTAAAGTATATGTCGATAAAAGAATATGTCGATAAAACACATCGTAGAGTCAAACAAGTGGGAATAAAACAGATCAGATTACAAAAGAAAGAAACCAGGGTTAATTGTATTCTATGTAACTGTAATTGGAATCAGGTACACAGAAAATAGTTTTCATCATCAATTAGACTGTTGATTATTTTCTAATCACCTTTTTCCAAAGCCCAAGGAAGGTATATCAAGATAAAAATACAAATATTTCATATCGGTAGATATCGATACTTATCGTGATAAATGTCACATGGTTATATATTTAAAGTTTAAACCGATAATTGTGCCTGAGTGAAGGTTGTGGTTTCAAACGTTACACAAACCAAGTCTGCAAATCCGAGGTAGAAAGCTTATGTCTTATCCAGACTCTGCTTGCACAATGCAGAAATATTATATCCATATTTATTTAGTCTTTTGTTGTATTGATTTTGATGACAAATATTGCCCAGCCCTAGCCCAAGGTGATGTTTCCATAGTACTTATTTAATTTGAATAGCATTGATAAACACAAACATATCTTGTCAGATAAAGAGCAGCAGCAAAGCCTCCTGCTTGAGAACCTGTGACAAGAGAAAGTTTGGCATCTTGTATTGAAAATTACCCTAAAAGATTATTGTATTGTAAATAGTTTCCTGATAGATGGATCATCAAAGGATAAACTTCCTGTTGATCCACTAAAGCTCCAGTTGGCTTTGAGATGACATGTATGTGGAGCAGAATAATGGTTTGTATCTCAGCCTTTTAATGCTGGAGTGAGTTAAATCAAAAATGCAAAAGATCCCATTCTCTTAAAACTGTTTCACCTTGGATGTGTGTTCTCTTCCAACTGCATGTGTGGTCAAGACTATATATATATTTCAGCCATGTCTATGCAGTGCAGCCTTCATTGCCTCTTTAGGCGAGTTGACACTGAGCAGCCACAATGCTCCAGGCCCACTTCAGTGGTGTGAAGTTAGAATAGGTGGCATAGCTATCCTGTTAAGAGTGATCCGTTAGAAATAATGGAAAATTCACTGAGAGTGATCTGGTTTTATTTAATCAATAGTTAAAAATACAAAGATATTAAATTTGCAATAATATCCAACAAAGAAAATCTGTAAATTCTTCATTTGCATAAAGTGGAAACCGCAAAAGACACTTGTCTACTGCCCTTTACCCTCTTCACTGTTATCTGCTCCCTGTCACTTTACACATTACCCAGAACGCTGCTTTAAAAAAAGGCATGTCACATGTTAATGACACATGGTCTTTAAAAGATGAGTGTGTTACCAGATTTCTATTAAATGATTTCCCTGTATCCTTCTTCCCCTGTGTACAGCCAAAGTGGGGAAGACATCACTGATCATGTCTCTGGTCAGTGAAGAGTTTCCTGATGAGGTATGTGTTATCAGATCATCAACACTAATAGAAATGGTCATTATAGCTATGAAGTGTATACACACACTTGGAATATATACATATTAATTTGGGATACTTGTCATTTGTCTTCCAGGTTCCCCGCCGAGCTGAAGAGATCACCATCCCAGCTGACGTCACCCCAGAGAGGGTGCCCACACATATTGTGGACTACTCAGGTAAATCCTCCACGGCTACGCAAACTCTGTCCATCCATTCGTGAAAAAAAACGGAATGCAACTCATCCCACGACAGATGATAGCGTTTTCGACCTTATAAGCACCGGCAAAAAAATAAATAATTTATTAATTACAGAACAAACCTAATGATCCTCACTAAATATTCATAATTAATCAAGTAGCAGCTATGTAATATACTATACCAATGTTTATTTTTGAATTAATTTAGAAGCAGAACAGTCGGAAGAGCAGCTGTATCAAGAAATATCCAAGGTTGGTTTGACTTCGTTCTTCTGCTCATTTGTTCTCCTATTGTCTCAATCCCAAACACGTCTTATGTGCATCCCACTGACTTTGCTGTTTTTCTTTAAAGGCAAATGTTATCTGCATAGTTTATGCCGTCAACAACAAGAAGTCCATAGAGAAGGTGAGCAAGGTTTCTAGCTGTGCCTTCATCGCAGTTAATTAAGTGCTTAACTGCAGTATGTCCATACATGAAACATGACGCCTCATGTGACAGTCATCTTAGTCTGTGAAAATCCACTGGTGTTGGTAATGAATGTCCTCAACAGTGTTTGATGTTGTGCTTTCATCCTCTAGGTGACAAGCCACTGGATCCCCCTCATAAATGACCGAACGGATAAAGATAGCAGGTGTGTTCATGTCATTCCTGTCTGTCTGTCTGTCTGTTTGTCTT
The DNA here is from genome assembly GCA_038501795.1 of Pseudopleuronectes americanus. NCBI lineage: Eukaryota > Metazoa > Chordata > Actinopteri > Pleuronectiformes > Pleuronectidae > Pseudopleuronectes > Pseudopleuronectes americanus. Next base: position 4,705,506 of record CM076732.1, read on the forward strand.
CCCTGCATATCACATACCTCTTGGTTGCTATACACTTTATAGCAAACAAGTTTTGAATCGGCTCTGATTGTTTATTTGGTTAGTTTAGTTTATTAAAGTGTGTCTTCATACTGTTATAATGTCCGTTGCATACTAGCTGATGTAAATGTAGACTCATGAGTCCTCTGTAGCCTCTGATAAATCATACGAATGGATGGAAGTTAATTTAATATGCTCCTCGTGGATGAAGTGTGTTTACGAATATCATCTTGGCAGATTTAATGCAAATATAATGTAGTACGGCTGCATTGATGTGGTTGTCGTCATCTTCACGTTATCCCAGAGTCTTGGTTGACGGAATCATATGTTTTGTCCGATCAACAATCCCAAATCTTTAATAAATCTGGTCAGATTCAATAAAACAGAGACATCCAGCAAATCCTCACATTAAAGAGACCTCAACCAGAATATTTCTGGCTGATTTGCAAAAAATCCCCTTAATCTACCGAGCTTCTAGTTGCAGATTAGTTGAACTAATCTTTAGGGTTAACAGTTGATGTAATAATAACAGTTTTTTTACTAAATGACAGGATACCATTAATCCTCGTGGGGAACAAGTCGGACCTGGTGGAACACAGCAGCATGGAGACCATCCTGCCAATCATGAATCAATATCAGGATATTGAGACCTGTGTAGAGGTAGGAGATCCAACCCAAACAGATTCAACCACACACACACACACACACACACGAAGCATCAATATATGTTGGATCCACTGCTTCAGAGCTGTTAAAGTGATGAGGCACTCGAGAGCAATGAAGTGACAAATGAAATATGAAAAACTGATGGAAATATCAATACTAGCAGACGCTGTCACTTTGAGCCTGGCTGTGTGCAGGACAGATTAGCCCCCAGCTGCTCTCAGACTGCAGTGCAGCTCCTGACTCAATTCACTCTGACTGAGTCGTTAAAAGGTTTATGATTCTGCACCCCCTGATCCGAGGCCTGCTGACCGATAGACTGTGAGTATGTTGAGAGACGTGGCTGTCGTGGAAGACGCTGGCCCATCGTCGCTACTCAAAGTCGAGTTTCCCTCTGTCGCATGATATGCCTCAGTTATGCCCTCCAGGGCTGGATTAGTTCCAGAGTTAAAAGGTCGGAGGAGGACGTGAGGGAAGGCACATACGCAGTGGACACAGTTTGGGACAGTCACACAGCTTGTGAGAGAGGGACTCGTATAAAAACAACCAGTGTTACACCATTGTTTAATTCAAGTGTAATTGAAATCAAAATAGTAAAAAATTCTTTTGATCATTGAAGGTTTACTCTCAGTCATGTTATTTACACCCGTGTGCTTTGTTTCCTCAGTGCTCTGCCAAAAACTTGAAAAACATCTCTGAGCTGTTTTATTACGCCCAGAAGGCCGTTCTCCACCCGACAGGACCCCTGTACTGCCCAGAGGAGAAGGAGGTGAGGTCTATACAGTGGAGGCAGATACAGCCCTTTAACTTGACATAGGAGGAAAAGCCCATTTGTTACGAATCACAGTAAACATAGCTCAGTCCTTGTCAAGTGTTCCAATATGTCAGGATGGTTTGCCAGAATGTAAAGTTTTTGGTGGACGTTCTAAACTCCAGTGAGTAATTAATACAGCATTTTATTTTGGTATCAGATTAGTATGCAATATTAGAGGTATCGAATAGTATAGTATCTTTTAAAGTTAGCTGCCATAATTTAAATCTGTGTGTATTACAGAAATGCATGCAACCACCTAAATGAATGCGTTCTTTGTGTATTACAGCTGAAGACCTCTTGCATTAAGTCTTTAACTAGAATCTTTAAAGTGTCCGACCTTGACAACGACGGAATCCTCAATGACAATGAGCTCAACTTCTTCCAGGTAATGTTTTCCAATTTAGTAGAAGTTTTCATTAAGTTGTTCAATATGATATAATAATTAGAATAAAGAGGAGAAATGGCTGGACCAGTTTGGGGTTGCAGATTTAGTCATGGATCTAATGAATGAGCTTTCTAATGGAAACTGTGTGACATTTTTTTTTATCACTGTTTTTATATAGAAAACGTGTTTTAATATGCCGCTGGCACCACAAGCCTTAGAGGACGTGAAGAACGTAGTCAGGAGGAACATGGCAGACGGAGTCAAGGACAATGGACTCACACTCAAAGGTCAGAGTCAAAGGTTTTCTTATTCCTACTCCTCTCTTCCTCTTCACTACTTATCTCTCTGCATGTCCCGTCATTTGTCCCCTTTCAGCTCATCTTTTCAGTCCCTTCTTGTTCTTTCCCATATTCATCGACCTTTAAATGCTGACCCTCTCTTACTGGCTCGCTGTCGCAGGCTTCCTGTTCCTGCACACGCTCTTCATACAGCGAGGTCGACACGAGACCACCTGGACCGTGCTGAGAAGGTTTGGTTATGACGATGACCTGGAGCTCACGCAGGAATACCTGTACCCCATGTGAGTCCACATTTGAAGGTCATTTTTAAATTTAGGTCTAGTGGAGACGGCAAAGGGGTACATGCAGGAAAATGGAGCTTTTATGTTGTTAAATTTCCTGGTTGATGATCAAGTTAATGAAATGAAGTTCTTAGTCTTCTAACCATAAAATTGCTAAAGTACAATAATGCATTGATTTCTACACTGAGGAAACAATGCATTGCTAAACTTAGTGCTGTCACTATACAAGCCCGGAGCCTCAGAGCTCTCTGACAAATTAACTTTTGTGTCTGATCATGTTTTCCAGGATAAAGATCCCTCCAGACTGCACAACGGAGCTTAACCACAACGCTTACCTCTTCCTCCAGAGTGTGTTTGACAAGCACGACAAAGTGAGTGGCCAGATTTCTAAAGCTTTCATGTTCTTAAACATACATCTGCAGCCTTTTCATTTTATTAAGGTATTAATATTGTTTCTTTGGAAATATCTGAACCAATCTTGTTTATAATACAATAAAACATCTTCAGGGATAACCACTTCAATGTTTCGTGTCACTTGTCGACCTTGTTTTTTTGCATCCAGACTGGGTTCAATTGTTTAAATGTCTGATGATTTATGTGCACTTTGAATTACCCAGGATAGAGATTGTGCGCTGTCGCCAGAGGAGGTGAAGGACTTGTTCAAAGTGTTTCCCTACATGCCATGGGGTCCTGATGTCAACAACACTGTTTGCACTAACGAGCAGGGATGGATCACGTACCAAGGATACCTCTCGCAGTGGACGTGAGTGTGGAACATGTCTATTAATAAACACCTGCTCCTGTTTGTGAAATACCATAACTATAGGACGTGAATCATTCGTGTATATGGTGATCGTCTAACACGTGTAAATCTGAAACCAATGCTCCTGGTGTCATCGTGTGTTCTGTGTTTCTGTGGCAGGTTAACAACATATCTAGATGTACAGCGTAGTTTAGAGTACTTAGGTTACCTGGGCTACTCCATCATCTATGAACAGGAGTCCCAAGCCGCTGCTATGACAGGTGAGACATTTACATACTTTTGTTTTGATTGTTTGAAAAATAAAGGACCAAATATTGATTATTAAATTTCCACTGATGATTACTGCTTTTAAAAAGTTTTTATCTTTTCTTTTATTTGCTAGGTGCGAAATGAAAACATGCATATTACAGCATTTTTCCATTATTCATTGTATATCCTTCCCTTCCCTGTTCTTTCAGTGACGCGCAACAAGCGCATTGATCTCCAGAAGAAACAGACCCAGCGCAGCGTCTTCCGCTGCAACATTCTGGGGGCGCGGGGCAGTGGGAAGAGCGGCTTCCTCCAAGCTTTCCTTGGCAAAAATCTGCAGGTCAGCACTGATTTAGCTAAATCAGTTTTTAGATTGCGTGTAGATTTATTTGTGATATTTTCTAGATGTTTGTTTCGGGGCTTTTCCACTCTCAAAAGCTTCAAAGTTGACAAAGATGAATCAAACCACTGTTGAAGTGAACCAGACGTATAAAAAACTGTGATGGTTTATTTTCCTCTGCAGCATCAGAGGCGGATTAGAGAAGATCACAAGTCCCTCTATGCCATCAGCACAACCTATGTGTATGGTCAGGAGAAGTACCTGCTGGTAAGCTCCATTCACTCAGTAAATCATGTTGTCATCTTCTCTTTGGATTATTGTTACATAATCTTTGTCTGTTTCAGTAACTGCGAATCAGCATTGGTCCTCTCCAGAATGTTAATCTGTCCATCTGTACGCTCCCTCTCTTTCTGCTCGCTCTCTTGTCTCCGCACTAAAAGCTCCATGAGGTGATGCCAGATTTTGACTTCCTGTCAGAGGAGGACTTAGCCTGTGACGTGGTCTGCCTGGTGTATGACATCAACAGTCCAGACTCTTTTGAATACTGTGCCAAAGTGTACAAGGTGTGTAGATGGCATTTGTTTCATAAGACACCCGAATGCTTATCGATATCTTGTAACATTGATTGCTTGTGTTTGGCAGCAATACTTCATCGACAGCAAGACGCCATGTGTGGTGATCTCAGCCAAGTCAGATCTACATGAAATACGGCAGCACTACAGCCTTTCACCGCACGAGTTCTGCCGTAAGCACAAGCTACACCCCCCCCAGCCGTTCACGTGCAACACGACCGAGGCACCAAACAAAGACATCTACACCAGGCTCACCACTATGGCCATGTATCCGTGAGTATTAGATCCCTGTTTTTAGAATCACTCTTTACACCTCGGAGACTCCTGTATCTGTATACAGGTGCCTTTTCCTACTTTTACCTAGAGATGTTCCCAAACCAATTCCTGCAGCGGAAATGCCTCCGATATTGCAGGATAATTTCGGTCAGGCATCTCTGCACCAATTTGATATCACGAAAATGTTTTGCTTTTCTGCAGCAGCCAGGTTCTGTTCTTAGAGCGACTTTTCTTTAATGCTGGAAAGTCCCAAAAGTAAAACTGGGACCGAATGCAATATTTACGGTAAACGGAATCATTTTCCTCTCTCCTGGAAGTACCAGCACAGGGAGTGATATTTTGCACTTGCATATTTTTTTGGAATGATCTACCCATTGCACTCAGCTACTCAATTTAAATATACTTAGATGTGTTCTTGTCTATACTTGGGTTAAGATGCAGGTAAATAGCAGCAGTTAAGGTTTCAGCTTGTGTCCTCCTTTGGACCTTTTGGTTAAACAATGTTGAGGTTCTTATTCACCTGGCTCAGGCCTCCTCCTCTTCCTCCTCCTCCTCCTCCTCCTCGTCCTCTTCCTCCTCTCTGTCTGTTATGTCAATCCTTATGTTTTTTGTATAGTGGTGAATACACGCATTTTTGTGTGTTTTTCCACAGTCACGCCCGTCACCGCTGCATGTGTCCCTGCAACAGGTGCACCTATTGCCTGTGTCAGAAACTCCTCAAGTTGGAGCTGCTGCGCAATATAAAGGCTCAACTCCGCAGGGTCGTTTTCAACAGGTTCATAAATAGAATTAGCTTTAGTGTTTTAACATAGTGTCCTTCCTCCTCTCTGTCCGTCCCGTCCCCCCCCCCGAGTTGGACCTCTAGGGCGGGTCCCAGAGGGGCTCCTTCCTTCACCCAAGCTCTCTAACAGTGGTGATGGAGACAGCTTCTCTGCCCTCTTTCCTTCTCTGCTCGTCAGTGGTCAGATTTACACAACATATCCACTGCAGGGAAAATACTTAATGTTGCGTAGTGATCTCTTGTGACCGAGTATGATGTTGAATCTTTCCCTTGATTTGGCTTTCTGTTGTGTTCTCCACATCAGCTGCACCTCAACAAGTTGGATGCTTGTTGACAAAGAGTAATTATTGGTTACTGTGGTCTCATCAAAATCATCAACAACCTAAACTAGGTGAAATATTTGTGAAAAAGGTTTTAACTTGTTATTAAACAGCTCAAATTAGGAGAAACTCTTAAAAGGGATGGATGTGAATTAGTCTTGGGTGTTTTAGTCTAAGAGTCATTTTGCTGATAAATCTAGTTCCTAAGTCTGAGAGATGTTGAGGCAGCCCAGAAGACTTCCTTACAGTCAAATGCTTCAGCTAATACTGAGCTGAAATATAATTCACTTTCACACATCAGTCATGCTGAGTGTCTTGGTCTCTGCTCCAGCTCCAGCGAACCCACCTGCTCGCTGCACAGACTCTCACAGAAAAGTGTGTCCATGCTGTGTTGGCTAAAACACAGGCTGCTTGCCAGGGAGGTAACAGTGTGTCAGAGGCCATGTGAAAATATGCATGATTAAAACACAATACTAATAATACTGACTAAAAAATGTCCACTTGATCAAGAAAAGAGAATTTGATTTTTTTTGTTTTTATTTAATTCTTAATTTCTTGTTTTATAGAATTTTATAATGTTATAATTACTATAATATTCCATCTTCATGTGGATCTGCTATTAAAAGTTGAGTCATTCTGACCACATATTAGGTCCGATCACAAAGTGATCTAGTGGTGAAAGTTGACATTGCATGTTACAAATGGACATGAACCTTTCTGACATCTCCCTCCCCTGACCTGCAGTGGATATGCAAACAGTAAATCTTGACTAACGAGCTTTGTATTTGCATAGAAAATGAGATACAACCAATTTCTTTGGTTTGTGTTTCATTCAGACAGAAAACATCATCGATGTCTGCATGTTTGTCCTGTGATTTTATGTTTAGATTTTTCTTGTCCATTTCTCTATTACACCAACTTTCTTCAGTTATGAAAAAGTGCTGGATTGATTTGTATGATGTTTTCAGTCTTCATTTCCATTCCTAACACTGAAGTTTGCACCTACAGGAGACTCCACATTTTGTTTATTTGTCTTACTTAACTTGTATCGACACCGAAATAAAACTCACGTTCAGCTGTGCTCCTGTGGGTTAAGATTTCCTAAATTTTACAATGTTTCCTGTTTTAAAGTGATTGTCATGTCATTTCATTCTGTTTTTCCCATTTGTTTTCCTTTCACCCTGTAGGTGTTCACATGCATGTTCCTGGCTGCCCTTCTTTCTCTTCCTCCTGCATGTGGTCACCCGCTGCTAATCTGCCTGTTGTTTATGTTGCACGTCTCATCTGTTCCCCACCTTTCTCTCCGCAACCAATGGCATTTCCTCAGTAAAAATAATGCCACCTATTGGCAAACAGGATTTTTTTCTTTAGTCCATTTCCACGGTAAAGAGAGCTTGGTGTTGTGAATAAGACGGGAGCTTTATTGGCCGTGGGCGCAGGGTTTGAGTGGCTGTGTTTACTGTTGGATTGCCCAGTCAGGTGTCATATGTTTAATCATTTAATCTAAAATTGCCTGAAAGTTTGCCAACGCGAGATCTCTGTGTTCATGCCTTTTTTTTTAAATCTCTGGTGCTATTAATAGCATGACACCAAACAGGCCGGACCAGGCAGTGCAAGGGGCCGACACACCCCAGTGAATTCCCAATGTGTATTTGTCACCAGAATTACAAGGAGCAAAAGTACCAGTAGTCCCAAGCCAGTGTGTTTTTAAAAAAGATGACAAATTAACCAAGCAAGGACTGCAAACCCCTCAAAGTCAATGCAACTGTCAATCATAAAAACCAAATTTCCGGGAAATCTCAGCACTTCAACATTCATCAGTGTGATAAGAACTTAAACTTGAGCCATGTCCCATCCACCTCCATATGATCCATAAAGCAGCCGGTCACCAGGACGTGATTGAAATGCTTTGGTGTCACCGTTTTGGAGCCGTCATGTCGTCCATCTTACAAGTACAGTCTGTGATTTGTGGGATTAAAAATCAAAAACACCAGAGCTGCCAGTTTCTGTAAAATATGGAAAGGATAATGTAGGTGGAAAAAGTGGGATCTGAACTTTATTTTCAAAGAAACTTCACGGGGTGTACATTTTTACCCAGCGACAAAGAGATCTATAGCTTTTCTAGTCTGGCTGCCCTGTGGTGTGTACAGTTTGGATATGTGATGTGTGTGTGTGTGTGTTGTGTGTGTGAAGCTTTTCATTGTTTGAAGTTTGCAGTAACATTTGACGAGGTATGGTTGCACTTTTGCTTTTAAGGGTTTGGGGGTGAAGGACGTTCCCACTTTTCGTGCTGGTTAGAGCTGGTGATACTGATGACATTGAGGAGTGTGTGTTTGTGTATGTGTTGTGTGTGTGTGTGTGTGTTTTGGGGGGGGAGCTGCCTGCTGTCAGAGGAGGATTTCAGCCTGACACAGCAGGTTGCAGCTGTCTCCAGCGTGGAGGGGTCCGTCTTTATGGAGGGCTCTGCTGTGCAGCTAGTTCCCTCAGACAGGTAAAGGCAGAAGCCACGTCCACAGAGAAGGATGACTCCATTAACACCTATTAGCAACATGCACCTCGAATTCAGATTGTATCTAGATATGATTCAAACCGTGTATATTAATGTGTCCACATTGAGATCTGAAGACTGGTCGGATCACATTCTGTCCATCTGCACTTTAATGTCCCTTTGTAATCTGATCAAAACACATTATTTGGCAGATACACAATATTACAGGTCCGATCATGTTTTTCATTTTAACAGCTTTGATCAATGTTGATAGAAGAGATTGTTACTGGAGTCTTATTGGTTAAAGGCTTCTCAAGGGAACACAAATTACATGCATGTGTGTGTGTGTGTTGTAGGTGTAACTGTTGACCAGTCAGTGCTGGGTCCTGACCAGCTGCTGACAGGTTTTATTTTGCAGGCTGAGGTCCCAGCTGAAGCCAAACGCCAACGTTTAGATTTCTGTGTTTGTGCTTTGCTGACTCCTCCTTTTGCTTTGGGCATAGTGTCACCTTGATTAGTTTGTGTAGTTCTCCACTGTTTGTGGTTCTTTCCCGAGCAGCTGGAGTTGTGTGTCATCGAGGAGGTTTTACTTTCGAATCTTTATGGTGCTCAGCAGAGGTCAAAGTTAACTTAAGTCGTGAATTCAATCACTTGCGCTCTTGATTTTGACTTAATTTCAAGCTTTTAGTCCATCTCTCTGATTCAATATTGGTTTCCTCTGATCTTGGACTCAGATGTGTGGACATGAAAGTAATTATTTGATAGATTCCTTCAATATTGACTAATCACTATTTGAAAAAGCTTGATAATTGTCTTCTCGTTCCCGTCGTCTTCAAACTCTTCACTGACTGAATTTGAATATTGCTTTGTGTTTTCTTGCCTCTGCAAATTATCTAATACTGAATCAATAGCAAAATAACTTTTTTATTCACTTTTTAGTTTTCCTCTTTGATCCATGACACCTCCGGGGCTCTGTACTATTTTGAATTTTTTCCCTGCCCCGCAGCTGCTTCTCATAGTCCAGCCTCTTTCCTCCCCCCCACCAAACTGCTTCATGATTTAGTCTTGTTCCCTAAAACAAACCAAAACAAATGTCAAGAGAAATGTGTTCCTCTTTCAAGCTGGTGTCACAGGGCACTGATAATGGTCATTTATCCTCCCGATTGAGGAAGTTTTAACAGGAGAGAGCACATGACTTTGTTTTGTCTTTGTCATCCCACTGTGGTTCTTTTAAAAATGGATAAATACTGTAACTATAGTGTTTTATGCCGTCTCCTCACCTGCTTCCTGTTTTCGCTCCTCCTCCTCACAGACACATGGCTCAGGCAGACCTGAAGAACTCCACCTTCTGGCTGAGAGCGAGCGTCGGTGCCACGGTGTTTGCAGTGCTGGGCTTCGCCATGTACAGAGCTCTGCTCAAACAGCGGTGATCCGACAGCAGGACACAGCTGCTTCCCTCCCCGGGTCCCTCTGTTGACTTTGCTCATCCCCTTCTACCTGAAAGACTCTCAAAGACTTGACTAACCAAACGACCCGGCTCATCGCCTCAACATCCCCGTCACCCCCGAAACAAGATCAAAAACCCTCGGTACATTTTATATGCAATTAAAAATCAAGAGTTTGGGTTATTTTTTTGTGTTAGTGTTGGGGAAAAGGTGGACCGATTCATTTGAAATATCCCTTGTCAATCACTCTGTTAATGCTGACAGTCTGAGATCTGTAGGACGAGTTCGGATCAGATCCTGTACCAGCTCCTGGATGTTTTTGTGCTGATTCAGATTGATTTTCCCCCTCAGGTCAGTATTATGAGTTAGATGGTTGGAGAGCAGAGAGAAGCAGCCATACACAGAAACACCACAAAGGGACGTGAATCTGTTTTTAGTTGTGTATATGCAGTATATCAAGTATGTATTCCTTAAACAATTGTAGGAGCAGCCCCGTAGACGGCATCACAAGCCAGAAGCAACTCGGTGTTAGTACGAACAGCGCTTCATCTAACACTGGAAATGTCATGCACTTGTTTATTTTTGCGTGTTAATTTATTAACCTGTTTCTTTGATTTCTCGTCTGTTAAGTGCATGAGATGGAGGGACTTACATTTTCTATGTATTTTTGTATTTAGTATTATCAAAGCTGTCCTTGTGGTTTATCATTTATGACTTTCCACTTCCGTGTTTTTTTTTCTTTTCTGGTTTTCAAATAGAGCTTTGTCCCTCATATTATATTTTTATGAATTTAGAGGCACCATAGAGCAGGAGTTATGCGATTAACAGCCATACAGCGCACCTCCTCCATCTTAAAACCCAGGAAGTGTTTCTCGTCAATCTCTTTCCCGAACATTTGCAATGGAGAGTTGTATCTGGTACAGCCATACGCGGGTTTCCGGACGAAACGACTGCTAATTTAACAACAAAAAGGAAAATAAAGTGGTTTTAAATATCTGTAATAAATGACATTTACACCCTCTGATGTGTTAGTGTTTCCTTGAAGAGCAGCGGTGGAATCAGTGGTTTCAAAAGTAGATGTGTGTCGATTACCTTCGTGAACTGGGCCTTCACAGAAGCAGAATGGAGAAGTGGGCAAGTGATGAGGTTGTGAACGATACAGTGTTCACGGAACCTGAGGAGGAAGTCGCAGCACAAACAGGTAGATGGAAATAATACAAGCAGTAGCTGCCGTGTGAAGCTACTGTCGAGTGAGGGCTAACATGTCTGTAGATGGGACCAGGTTACTGTTCGAAGGCTTCCTGCAGAAAAGAAAGGACACTGTCGTAAGTCGTTGCATTTTATTGTATTTAATGTGCTTATATGAAACCTCAATTTGAAGAATATTTTGAAACGTTTCCTCAGAAAATATGGGCAACGTACTGGTTCAGGCTTCAAAATACTACCTTGTTCTTCTACACCAAGAAGAATGGCAGTGCTGTAAGTGAACAAACATACTGTGATATAATGTAGATATTGAAGGACATTGGTCAATGTGATCTAAATAATTGTTTATTGTTCTTTTTAAGATCTAAACGATGAAAATGTTATTTCTATTCTTTCAGTCACACTTGCGAAGCTATTACTACATTTACACAGTAAGTCCACCATTATTTACAGGTCATTAGAAATTACTTTGTATTGAAAGTATTTTTAATACATTACTCTGTTACTGCATTCGATATTTATATATGGTGCAGTACGTGACATGAAATGGATATACATAGAAATACTCAAGTGAAATTACCACAATGTATGTGAGAGGTAACTGCAGATAACTTGAGTAATTCAGTCACTGTTTCATGTCATGTTATATTTATAGGCGAATGTATCATGTATTAATTTATAATTCACCTTTACTTCCTTAATTGATGTATTATTATGTACAACTTTGCCCAACAGCATATAGAGTTGCAATTACTACCTATTTTAGCAGATGCAAAATTAAAACACTGTTTACACATCATATGTATAATGTGATTAGTACTCTCAGTATATTTTGATGTTAATACTTGTAGTAAGAGTATTTCTACCTGAGTATCCACAGGATCTGTCCACCTCTTGGTGCAGGTGCAGTCGGTGAGAGAGGTGCAGAGAGCGGACAGCAGCCGCTTCATGTTCGAGATCGTCATGAAAAATGGAAAAAGGAAAATGTTGGTGAGTCTCCACTGAGGTCATGTGTCTTCACTTCATGTAAACTGTGTGGCAGGTCTGATTCCAGGGTCCCTGCTCTACTCACATTCTGACCAACTATCCTCCATACCACTGTGTGTGTCTCTGTCCGTCCATGTGTGTGTGTCTGACTGCCTCCATACCACTGTGTGGGTCTCTGTCCGTCCATGTGTGTGTGTGTCTGACTGCCTCCATACCACTGTGTGGGTCTCTGTCGTCCATGTGTGTGTGTCTGACTGCCTTCATACCACTGTGTGTGTGTCTGACTGCCTCCATACCACTGTGTGTCTCTGTCTGTCCATGTGTGTGTGTCTGACTGCCTTCATAACACTGTGTGTGTTTGTGTCTGTGTCTTTCTCTCTGTGTGTGTGTGTGTGTGTGTGTGTGTGTCTGTCTGTGTCTGCCTGTCTTTCTGTGTCTTTCTCTGTGTGTGTGTGTGTGTCTGACTGCCTTCATACCCTTGTGTGTGTGTGTCTGTCTGTGTGAATGTTTGTGTCTTTCTCTGTGTGTGTGTGTCTTTTTGTGTCTGTCTGTCTTTTTGTGTCTTTCTGTGTGTATCTTTTTGTGTCTTTCTGTGTGTGTGTAGGCAGCAGAGACAGCAGATCTCAGAACGCAGTGGGTAGGACAGCTGTGGCAGTCCATGCGTCTCTCTGGCTGTCGGATCTCAGACATCTTACCCAGACAGTAAGTAGGAGGAAGACTTGTGAACATATAAGTTCACCTGAAATAAAATGTTTAAATGTTTCGACTGGACTTGAACTATTTTCATGAATTTTGATTGGAACAGAGAGCTGTCAGCACCACTGCACACACGACAGTCTGACAGGCTGTGACCTTTGCCCTCTCTCTCTTCTCCTCAGCTTTGAAGGGCGCGAGCAGCGAGAGGGACTGAGCAGCTCGATGAGGTCCCAGCCCGTTCGGCCCCTTTCAGCCCCGACTCCTTCCACCCAAAGCCCCCGTGAAACCAGGAGTGTGACCCTCGCCGTCTGCCGGCCTCAGGAGCCGACCAGTGAGGAGGCCGTGTACGAAAACCTGACGTCAGCCTGCAAACACCAGCAACTAACTGGTAAACTCTCAATTGGTTTTACAGCGTCACCAGTCTAGAGCCGAGTGGATCTTTTGCTGAACTCATTTGTTTCCAGGTGACGGTCTCAACGTCCCTCCAGGGTCCAGCGGGTTGAACAGTGCACAGGAGAGACCAGAAGGAGACTATGATGTTTTACCACTTAGAATCAGTAGGATCTTAAAAATACTTCATCAGCATCTAAAATAACAAAACACGCAGCGTAACTGTGGTTAAACTGACACCTTCACATATATATATAAACAATGTCTCCTCAGAGAAATGTGAGATCGGCTTTTCACCACAGATGAGCGAGGTCGTGTATGACACGCCTCTGTCTTATAGGCCGGCTGGAAACCAAGGTGAGATTATTTTAACACTTATACAAAGAACTCTACACAGACTGAGTCACAGCAACATAATGACCTAACCCTGGTGAATCCATTTCAGACCCAGCAGAGAGCATCTACGACATACCCAGCTCTCTACTGCGGGAGAGGCCTGCTCAGGCAACAGGTAACTGGAGTAACACTCGGAGAACACAAACCTCATCCTAGCAATAAATATTCTACTGATGAAGTACAATGACTTCAGGTATGACTAAAGTTTGACGTATTATATGATGATCCAGGGATTTGTGCAGTAGAGAGGCCTCACCTTGTCTGTGCAGGAAGTGGAAGTCGACCAACTATTTAGATATTCTAGAAACATTTCATTCTGATTTTAAAGCAACAATTCCAAATGTTTGCTGCACCCATTTTCTCAAAGATGCTGATTTGACACTTTTCTAATTAAATAATCACTCCAGGCTAAAAGTAACACACAGATATAATCAACATTCAATCTCCATCATGTTTACGATCATCCTCCTGTTGATTTATGAAACGTATGTCCCATGGGTTTTGGTGCGTGTGAGCACACAGAGAGCTCCTGTGTGTCTCTGCATTCAAATCATAACAGAACCGTCACGTTGTCGGCTTCGATCTCGAGCTCTTCCTGCTTTTTTTTTCTCTTTTCCCCGCCCTTCTCCAGACTGCGGCCCTTCTCTCTTTCAGCTTTACCAAACGTTTGCAGTGAAGTCCTCACTTGACCGAAAAACACATGCCTACTCCCTGAGGATCATTGTTGTGACATTTATTTATCATTCTTAACCCACTGTGATTTTCTAGCCATTTTTTACTGTTTAAACAATTGTTTTAGAACATTCTTGACTTTGCCAAAGCAACCCTTTTGATATCTGATAGATTTTTAGTATTATATTATTATTATACTGGTGGGTTGTGAGTGACTTGAAAGGCTTGTGAGGCCACATTTCCTCATGGGTTTCTCTCTGTTGCAGAGAGCGAGCTGGAGGAGGGAGTCTACTGGAGGATATGATGAGCGCTTTCCAGACGACCAGTTACAGAGCAATTGTTTGCAGAGGAGACTGTTAATATCTTAATCTTTTGAGTTTCAGGTTCAAGCTAAACAGTTTATACAACTCTCACAGGTATAGATACTGTTTGTCACTTTTTTGCAAATGAGACAACGTGCACAACACAACAGAGAGGTTGCAGTGTGTTTTTTTAATTTCATCTCTAACTATAGAAGCAGAGAAGTACATGTCATTTATAACTACAGAGAACACACTATACAGAAACTTCTACATATACTCACTGAGGGTCGGCAGCACCATCGTTCACAACAGGAAAATGTACATGTCACCTGCTTCACAGTTTAAAGTAAACACCACCCACATTAATATTGCTGTACTTTGGGAATGGGTTGAGTTTAACCATTCATGGTTTGAATGGAATAAACATATATAGCTTGTCATGCTGCCGGTTCACAATAAGGAAAATAAAGTCTAGGCATGCAGGTATTATCGTGAGGACATTTATTCATCTTATTTAATATATCGTAATTCCAATAGTTTTTTTCTGAGAGTAATAATAAACTTTGAAGACACATGTTTAGTTTATGTCGTGAGTGATTCGTCACATAGTTCCTGATGTCTTCTCACAAACTCATGAGTTGGTGAAGGAAATAATATTATAATATTCTGATTTACAAGTTATGTCCAAATATTACACGAAACCTACACCACTTAATTTCCAGAGAGGAAATACACAGACGTCTAATATCATGTACATATAGTAGCAGTATCCATTAGACAGAAATTATACAGTAGTGCAAGTACTGGGTTGAAAATAAAAAACAAGCCAAAACAAGGCCTATGGAGAAAGCAATGCATAAAAGTGATTTGTGCTTCCTAAATATGTTTCTTCACAAAAGAAAATCAATACAATCAAAAAAAATATATAAAGAAAATTTGAAAAGAATGTTTGCACATGGAATAAGGATAAATCTGCCCCCATGAGCAGAAGCTTCAGTTTGGATCACTTCCTTGCCCTGATCATTGTCAGTTAGCGAAAAAACACTAGTAATGATATTTGGTTCATGATTCTGTCAGACAAACACTTAATAATGACTTTAAAAATAAATAGATTGTGATGTAAAGTGTGATCTACAAGTTGATCTAATTATAAATGTCGTGTTATGATTTCACCCATGTCTGCTGGTTTGTTTGTGTGTTGGTTACTTTGTCAGCAGGATTACACAAAAACCTAAACCTCTGTGAGGGATGGGACCTGGTTCGTGCTGATATGAGTTCAGTGGCTGATCCAGGATTGTTTTTTTACTTTACTTTCCTTAACATGGCAACACTGAAATTTGTTTTAATTGTTTGGTAATTTCTAAGGCAATAAATTCAGGTTATTAGACTACTTATTTGTTTCTTTCTAATTTCTACCATAACAACTAAGTATGTGACTGAGTGCCATTTTAGTCTTAAATTTAAATCCACCTTCAATGAGGACTTTGTGTTTTGAGTTCAACTATGAATGTACCTTGATTGTATGTGATGTTACTGAGTCAATAAACAATAACAACAACTGAGTGAATCTTGTCAGTGTTTAACAGTAGATATTTCAGATCTGACCTCCGCTGTTCCATTTCAAAAGCAGCGGTGATGCAATATTTAAGTTTTCTGTCTTTTCTGACAGCTGGCGAATAAAACTTTTCCAAATGTTATGTGGCAATCTGATAATCAAAATTGGATGTAGTGTTCAGAATGATAATTAGTGATCTACTTTGTGGCTCGTGGAGCAGTCCGTCTTACCACCAACTGGAAAGGTCCTTGGAGTTAAGTGTCACATTGGAATCAGGCCTGTGCTTGGGACTGCTCCCTGAGAAACTCCTCCAGGACGGCGATGATGCTGCAGGCCTCGGGCATGTCGCTGTGGTCCACCCGGGCGTTCTGCAGCAGCACATCTCCATTCCCGCAGCCCTGCAGGAACTGGCAGCAGCGGAACAGGGCGTAGTGACTCATCTCTGCCTGTCGCACCAAGCGCTTCAGGCTGTTCATATCTTGGATGGCCTGTGGAGGCGGAGGGGTGGTTGATAGAGAGAAAGAATAGACGGAGACACATGAGTGAAATCAATCAAATTCTAATAAATAACAACAGCATTTTATCAAAAATACAACAAATAATCAGCAGATTATTTTTCTAGGAAAGTAGCTGATGCTTTCAGTCCTTAGGTTTTTTTTAAACCACTGATTTATTTTGTATGTGTCTGTATTTTCCCACCTTAAGCTTGAAGTTCTCCAGAATCTGTCTGAGCAGGAAGGGATTACAACGCTCTGCAGCGTTATGAAACGCCTGATTCCAGTCATCACAGAAACGATTACTGACTGAGGGGAGAAAAAAACATTTTCATTGGACTCACACACTTAAGACAAACACACAAGTATATTTCCTTTATCAAGTGGCTTCTATTGTACGGATCTGTATAGTATTCACTTGAGAGAAAAAAAACATCCGCTCTTGGTTTTCTGAATTTACAAGATTCTTTGTGAGCTTTGAAGCAACATTTTCAGAGCAGATGATTTTTTCAAGTGAATGAAATATATGCTTCTGTAACATGAGCCTGACCTACCAGTGTTTAAGAGTGTGGGGGGGCTCGCGGAGCAGTCTATGACCAGGTCACACTGTGGCTCCTCTGAGATCGCCTTACACAGAGAAGCTGCTGTGGTGTCTTGTTGGGTGAGTCCCTGTAAACTGGCTGCTTTGATGAACCTGGTGCAGAATAAAACAGATTGGATCACACAGGGCTACATAGAAATACACTACAGACAGGTGCACCTGCAGCTCTGGAGGTAAAAGACATTGTGATGTTGTTTCGGGGACTGACTCACCTGGACACGTCACCCTTCGTCCTCTCGTCCGAATTGACGACCTCCACATGTGTGTGACTCAGAGCCTGTTTACAGAAAATGCAGGGTTTCAAATGTATTGTTCTACAGAAAATGTATATTTGCATAAAAACAGTATATCTGGCAAGCTGTCTTGATATTTTCATTTTTTGGACATAATCTAGTGGCGAAAAATGACTCACAGCGTGCAACAGGAAGCTGATGTTGCTCTGGACCAGCTGTGCCACTCTGTAAATGTGCATAACAGACTCCTCGTACCACCGGCTCAGATAGGGACGCACCTCCGTCTCCAAGTTTTGCAGCTGAAACACCAGCAGCAGAACAGATCAAATCTTGCATCTTGCATAATGACAATTATACAACTTATCAGAGTTTTAATATATTCTCATACCTCTGGTGCTTGCAGGCTGCTGTGAAGGCCTTGGACATATTTATCAAGCTCTAATCTAAATGTATGTTGGGTCAAGGAACTGAAACAAGTTCTGGCTTTACAAAGAAAACATTTGTGGACAGACCGTAACAAACATGTATATATAATGAATGCTTGCAGAACTTTGATGATGCTTTTAAGTTGGGTTGACATCCCAATGCAAAGGATATAAGTTCAGTCCTTTTTCAGAGCCACCCATGAAACAGATCACATATCCATTACCATCAGCATCAGGCTGCTCAGGAGAATGTTCCTGCTCCAGGAGGCAGCAGTAGCAGCCGACCGACTCCTCTGGGAGACTGGAAAAGGTAAATTATCAACACATTTGTGTTAAACACCTTACTGATTGGAGAGAAAATGTATGTTTTTGCTACTGATGCAAAGCTTTTTATGGGAATATGTCAAATGCTTGCCTGAGTTCCACGGTGGCGATGTTTCCCATGCCTCCGAGCAGCGCTCCTTTACTCAGCCTCCTTGAGATGTAGGTCCGCAGCTCGGGCTCCGCCTCCGATGGCAGGCTGCTGTCCATCAGCGTCAGGCTGTGGGCAGGGCAGAGAGTCAGTGTGGATACAAGCCGCCAGTGGAGGCCATGAGAAATCTGGAGGCCGCTCAGGTCAATGGAGAGGAGATGAAGAAAGCCGATGATCATAAGCCACATCCAACACAACACACAACTGAGTCACATGGCTGTGCAAACTGTCAAACTACCACACATTCAGAGTTTTTTTCATTTGATTGAGATTAGGAAGAGACCCAAAGGCAATGTCACTCAGCAGCACAGCAATGACCAATCAGAATGAAATCACAAATGAGAACAGAGCTGGTTCCATGTTGAACAGATGTCCAGTAGTAGCCCGTGGATGCACCAATGCACAACAGTGAAAAGCCAAAGAGAAACGACCACTGAGAGGAAGGAGGAGGCGGGCGGACGGATCCTGCGTTACCTAAAGTCCTCCTGACTGGTTGTGGAGTCTGCTCGTCTCTGGTTCCATGCCACATTTTCCCCAGAAGCCTCAGATCTAAGACAATCGACAGTTTACTCATCAACCTGCTGCTCGGTTTAATGGAAAAGTCTGGATCCACCTGTGTGAGCGTCGCTGTCTGCAGGTTCAGGAAAAGGTCACTACAACAACTTAAGAGAGCTTAAAAGTAAGAATCAGAATAACACTCATTGCAAACCTGAGATATTCTCCTGGTTGTTGTAAAAAGAAGAACAATAACTGTATTATGACTGTATTTCTAATAAAAGGGGATTTTCTCCGGTGTGGGATCAATAACGTTTTGTCTGATCTCATAAGCTTCTGCAGCAACAGTGAAAAACATGAAATAATCCAACAACACTGTGACAGCAACGGTCCAACACAACATCTGGATCGCTCGCGTGTAGCACAGCTGTTATCTTGTGGTAAACACACAGACACCAGTGAAACCCCCCCCCCACCCCTCTCACCTCGTGCCCTGGTAGAGGTAGATGGTGTAGTAGCAGTTGAGCTGGGTCTTCTGGCTGTACCCGGAGATGTCCTCGCTGTCGAAGTCATCTCTCTCCTCCACGTCGATGGACTCCTGGAAGGACGAGGTCTGGGAGGTAAACATGGTGCCGCTGCTGCGCGGAGGAAGCTAGCGGCTAAAATGGCAGAAAACAGCGGCGGAGGTTAGAATGCTGAGCTGTGGAACAGGATACACGTTGAGATGGAGGCTTCATGAAAAGTATTTAAACCTAACCTACAGTCTCTGGCACAAGGACGCTCTCTGGTTTATAAACAGCTTCTCGTTAATGTGTCAACTGCGCATGTCCGCTTGGTACGTTCCAAAATAGGTCCGACTGCGACACGTGTTTCGGATGTTTGTTCCTCTGTCGTCGAAAAGTCTTTACTTCTGCGCAGGGTTAGGTATAATTTAATTTATTTATTTAATTACCCTCTTTTATTTATTATATTTTTAAATTGACATAGTATTAGATATAGTCCTGCCAACACTACAGCCTGCCAGCAGTCACATTAACATTAAGGATTGGATTACCTGCTCATTCCAATACGCAAGTAGCCGCCACCCCCCCCACAGGAGATCATGTGCTTGTGTGTGTGGCCGCGGTGCTTCCCGGTTCTTCCCGGCACTACGCTGCCGGTGCGAACAGCCCAAGTGTTTAACATGGGCGAGGAATGGAGGCGGACCACTTTTCACAGCGCTTCTAAGAAGCGACCATAGTAAGCGACGCCATCTTGCTCCCTCCGTGTTTCCCTGTCAGCCCGAGGAGTGTGTGGATGTAGCTGCTGTCAGCTGCTGTCATGGGGAGGAAGAAGAAAAAGCAGATGAAGCCCTGGTGCTGGTATCCTTCTCTCACAGCCTCCATGTTACTGCCCTGTCTTGTTCTGAAGGAGTCGTGTTTATAGACCTAACCCGAGCCTCCATGGAGACCTGGACCCTGTGGAGCAGCTTCGCTACAGCCCCCCCCCACGTCAGTTGTAACTCGAGTCGAACCAGCTGTGAATAGAAAACATGGCGTTATTATGTCAAATCCTGTCGTCGTAACAGAAACCGAACCAAACGTCGGTGCGTGGTGTGTGTCCTGCGATGTGCTGCTGGGACTCGACCCTATGTGTTTACGTTTTGCTTCCTTAAAACTAACGTCAGGTACTGCAACCGAGATTTTGACGATGAGAAGATCCTCATCCAGCATCAGAAGGCCAAACACTTCAAGTGTCACATCTGTCACAAGAAGCTGTACACGGGCCCCGGACTGGCGATCCACTGCATGCAGGTGAGGAGACCACGAGCAGGCAAAGTGACTGAGTAGAGTTTGAGCTAATAAAAAAAGCCCCTCGTTTCTCGCATAGGTGCACAAAGAGACCATCGATGGGGTTCCCAATGCAATCCCTGGCAGGACTGATATTGAACTGGAAATCTACGGCATGGAGGGAATTCCAGAGAAAGACATGGAGGAGAGAAGAAGAGTGCTGGAGCAAAAGAACCAAGGTACTGTCACCAAAATAGCTCGTTAACTATTCGCCTCTATACCGACCTGGGGGGGGTTGTTTGAGTCCACAAAACACTTTTGGAGTTTCACTTCTTCCCTGGCTCCAGGTAGGATGATAACATTATTCGGGGAACTATCCCTTTTAGTTACCAGGGATGGCAACAAATTATATGAAAAAAAGTTATTCTTATTAGCTTTTATACATAATGATCACAATAAATGTCATGTTATTATTTCTATCAAGTTTAAAGACTGATTTATTTTGCCCCTGAGTGAAGGTTGTGGTTTTAAACTCTGTGAACAATCCATAAACATTACATCGATCTATATTGAACCTTTTGTATTACTACTACCGGTAATGATTAAAGTTACCTGGGAATAACAATTGATGTTTTTGATCTCCCTGCCCTTACATGTACTGTCCAGATATGGTCTATTCTGCCGATTGATTGTGCTGCTCTTTATTTCCAGAGACTCAGAAGAAAAAGCAGAACCAGGACGACTCTGATGAGTTTGATGAGGAAGACGAGCCTGGTCCCTCCTTCCAGCCGCCTGCTGCAGGTCAGACCCCGGCGGGCTACATGCCCCCTATCACCCAACCCGGCATGCCTCCTGGCACTGGTGTGACTGGGCTGCAGCCGGTCAGCTACTCAGGTGAGAAACTTGGAATTAAGCTGATTTATGATGTGATTGTACAGATACAACATCCATGTTTGTTCTGTCATGTCTCTACTTGACAAAGATTCCGATATCGTGATCTAAGAGTCTGTCTTTATGATGCTGATGTGGAGCCATATCTTCTTGACATGTTTCCCATCCACTGTTCTGAACGCTCCTCATTTTAGATCCTCACATGAGATTCACACAGCAGTTGTCATCAAGCATCAAACTTTTGTCAAACTGAATCTCTTTGTTTTAGGAATGCCCCCGATGCTGCCGGGTGTGCCACCAATGATGCCAGGAATGCCTCCTGTAATGCCAGGAATGCCTCCAGGGTAAATGTTAGGCATCATTAATGAAGACTGTAATAAATAAATGTTTTATTATTTAGTATTTTAAACATACACACACACGCACGTATTTAGGATGATGCCAATGAGTGGGATGATGCCTCCAGGTCACGGGATGCCTCCAATGATTCCAGGCATGCCTCAAGGTAACCAGTGCCCTGCAGTTATACATCTTCATAATCTCTCCATGTAAACTGCTCGATGGGAGTGATTGAAAACTGAAATCCTGCTGTGGTAAACCTCCATGTTTCCCCTTGTCAGGTATGCCTCCTCCTGTGGTCCACCGTCCAGGAATCACACACATGGCTCAGGTCCCCCCAGCTGCAAACATGCTGGTCAGACCTGCTGTTCCATCTGCCACTGCCCCCTCAGCTCAGCCTGATGGCACCAAACCTCTGTTCCCCAGTGCTGGACAGGTACAATCTGTTTTTCCATCTCGTGTAACTCTCTGATGCAGCAGAACATTAACTTCTCCTGCTGAATACAGGATGTTTGAGCAGCCTATCTGTGCTAATAGAAACTGATATAAAGAAAACTTAACCCCAAAATTTCCTTCATCTAAAGGGTCATTTTATATTTTGTTCCTTATTCTTTACTTGTGTCCTGTACTACAGATGGGCAGTCGGGTGGCAAGTACAAGTACAGGGTCTCAAAGTGCAGACTCAGAGTCCGCCTCCCCAAAAGCTCTTTTCACTATCACAGCACAAGTACGCAGCTGTTTCCTGCCTCTAGTTTAAAACCTGCAGCAAAATAGTTTGCAGATACATTTTTTTTTGCCATAAAATCTATTTATGTGTGTAGAAAATGCTCATTTAATGTTTGGTTATTCCAGCAAGACACATGTATTGGCTTTTTCTTTTGCTACAAATCTGCATTCATAAAACAGTACTGGCCCTTATTTGCTTTGATAATTCGGTAAAATCTGTCGTATTATGCAGATTTGTAAAATGGGCTTCATTTTCCAGAAGGGCTGTTAGGCAGCACAGCATCCAGTTGTGTTATATACTTTTTTTTTGCAGGCTGAAAGAAATAAGTTTTACATTGGTCGTACATTACAGGGTTACCTTCCCATGAGTGGTGTGAACCACTTTGGCATAGACAGCACTAAGACCCTCTTTAATAGACTTTCATCAAGCTGAAAGGTGATGATATGATCTGATTCCGGTAAAGAAACAAAAGTGTGAAATGATGATGTAAAAATCCAAACTGATCCACCAGTGGAAGAGGAAATACAAAATTGCCCCCGACAGATCTTGAGTCATTCTCAACTGTAAATCACGACGTTTCACATTGACCTATACTGCAGCCAACCACCAGGGGGATGAAAACACTTTGACCTCACTTCTGGGGAGCAGTCATGACATCCTTCTTTATATACAGTATATAGTACAAACTATATTAATACCAAGCCCAAAGGGAACAACTTCAATCATGGGAGTAACCTCAAAGTATGACTAAAAGTTTCATTTCATTTCAGCAGAGTCTCTCATGTGCTTTCCTCTCTCCCTCCATCAGAGTCAGCAGACAGTGTCAGGGCCCCCCCCATCCTCCCCCTTCTACTTCCTCTGACCTCTCCAAGCCCACATTCCCCGCCTACACTCAGGCCACTGCAGCTGTGTCCAGCCCCAGTGCTGCCAGCACAGTCTCCAAACCTCCCTCTACTTTGACCAGTAAGCCTGCCACCCTCACCACCTCCAGTGCTACCAGTAAGTTGATCCACCCCGATGAGGATATCTCACTGGTAAGTAGTTGGCGCTAGAACTGTCCTCTATTTATTCTGTTAACAGTATATATTCAGTTTGAGCGCTTGTTAATCTTTGATGAAGCTTCTGTTAATATCACAGTGTAGAAAATATCATTTTCTGGAATTAAAGTTATTGATTCATCTTGATTGTATTTATTAATTACTCCTGGTTTGGGTTCAGAAGTTAATTGTCAAATTATGTCTCCTTGTTTTTGTTTCCTGTAGGAAGAGTTTCAAGCTCAGATGCCCAGGTACCAGCGCAGTGTTCCCCGCCAAGGCCAGCCCACTGCTGCTGCCCCCCCAGCAGGTCCCATGGGGGGCATGATGGCCTCTCAGCAGCCCGGCATGAGGCATCCCATACCAAGTATATACACTTCTGTCTTAAGATCAGGAAAAACGTTTAGTTTTACTTTTAGCTGTTGCTCAAAACTAAGGTTTATGCCTTTCTTGCATTGTTTACATCTGATCAGGTTAGTTTGTGTTTCACATTGCAGGTTAGGGCTCGTACTAAAGAGTTATGCCCGACATGCTCACCTCCTGTCTTCATCAGTATTGTAGGCTGACTCTATTGTTTTCTACTAATGTTTGATTAAAAAGCCAACAAACCTGT
Organism: Pseudopleuronectes americanus; assembly: GCA_038501795.1. NCBI lineage: Eukaryota > Metazoa > Chordata > Actinopteri > Pleuronectiformes > Pleuronectidae > Pseudopleuronectes > Pseudopleuronectes americanus. The sequence continues at coordinate 4,729,497 of CM076732.1, forward strand.
GTTCCTGCAGGCCAGTACGGAGGTCCACCACAGGGGATGCCAGGCTTCATACCAGGAGGAATGCCTCCATATGGACAGGCCCCTCCTGTGGTTCCCCCAGGGTACCAGGGAGCCCCTATAAGGCCGCCCATGGGAATGAGACCCCCTGTCCTGTCTCCTGGAGGCCGCTACTGAAGCCTGCCCTCCTCTCTTCTATAGGTTTGGACACTCAACCCTTTTCTAATGTCCTCAACTGCTAGTAGACAAACCAGTATTGGTATTTTAGAACCACGACGTACTGTGTATTCTACTACTGAGCTATGAAGAAGAGACACTGAATAAACAGCGATCAAAAGAGCTTTAAAAGCATCACTGAGCGCATGGGAAAACATTTACACTGTATCTAACCAAGACTATTATCTGTTGTTTCAAACCATGTCTGTGGCTTGTTTTCTTCTCATGTTTCATTTAGGTGTGTAGAAGTGTAATAGATATGGGTCGTAGTGTTGTGAAGGCGCTGGAGTTACATGGGCAGTACCCAACCTTTATCAAGGCAAGTTTAATGTACAGACATTTCTGTTCTAAGCTAAACAATGAGGCCTTCACAGCACATTGTGCTGTTGGACTTTACGTCCCCAACTTTGTTTGGTGAGGGCTTCAAGTTACTGTCATGTATTCATTCTGTTTTTGTGCTAATAATTTAATGAATAACTACCACCTTAACTTTAAATAAATAAAATAGTATATGTATCGTTGATATACTGTACTGTAATAAAATGTGGTAAAAATGTAAGACTCTTCATTGAGGGACGTTAGTGAGAAAAGAGACGTCACAGCAGGTTTGTACTTCAACTACACAGGGACTGTTGTTGTTGTGATTGAGATGAACAATGAAAACTAATAGAAATGCTTCATTGAGTTGCCATGAAAATGTTGTTAAATGTTATCCTCTGACAATAAGCAGTGCATTGAAGTTCTATTGATTATTACCGGCCTTTGAAACGCAGAGTGCTTTGTACAGCTGCATAACCTCCGGGTCGCCAGTGGCTGTAGTGCTAAAACCCCGATTTCTCTTCTCCCTGTAGCAATGCCATGGGGGACTGGCTGAGGCCCTGTCTCAGTGTAGCCCTGTTTCAGCCCGAGGCAAGTCTCACCATTTTCTGTCTTCTCACTCATTACCAGGGGCCCTCACAGCTTTCATGCTGTTGGATCTCTATGTCCCCAAACTTGCAGCAAGTTTGGTGAAGGCCCTTGTTTGTGTTGTTGCGTTCAGGTTCCATTTCCTCCAGGCATGTTTGCTCATGTGGACTATAGTCTCTTTTTGTGCCATTGAACCTGTATCTTCATTATTTACTGGTGAGAGCATCTGGAAGCTCTGTCTTCATTTAGAAGCTATTTACTGAACATGTGGAGCTTTTAAATGAGACCACTCCTTTTGATATTAACTAGTCCTACCGCCCACTGCAGTTTACACTCTCAGATACTGATGTCAAACAATTTGTGAGGTTGTCGCACACATTAACAATCTGTCACCTGCACCCATTTGTTCATTAAAATGTGTTTTGAGGGGTTTGTAAAATGGCTTTACCACTTAATCCTGTTTGTTTCATCAGCTTTCCCTACTTGATCATTTGAGTTAACTTCTTGCATGAAGGAGAATCTCTGCCAGTAACAGGTTAGTTAAAGCTGTAAGTACCACTGCCATTCTTTTAATTACCGTCAACATGTGTTTTGTGTCGCACATAATATGACATCTAAATGCTTCCTTGGTTCTTTTTGAAAAAGACAATTCAAGCCCACAACAATCAGTTAGCAGTTAACACTAATGGCAACCAATTATTCAGTATGATGTCAAGGAATGTCTAACAAATCCTATTTTTTCCTGCAAATAACTTAAATTCAAACCAATAATTTGATTACTTTATATAAGTTGCACAGGAAGTCTTCATCGGTAAGTATGGGCTCGTAAAGATTCCCATATCACAAGGAAAAAAGATCAGATTTTACCTGCTCGTGAATTTTTCTCTTATTCTTTTCTACAATTCATCTGTAAACACGATAGCAGACTGGCTGGGAAGCTCTGGAAGAGTTTAGCTTAATCATGAATATTTGTTGTAGGATCAGTGCTGTGAAGAGATCTGCAAAGTTGTAATTGGCTGTTTACTATTTTTCTTTGAATAAACCAGCTCCTAAACTCTAAATGTGTTTTTGTGATGTTTCCTCTCCACATTGTTCATTTAAGGGGTCACGAGGCTGTCAAATTTAGAGAGGGAAATAATAAATGTAGTGTCTAAGTCCAGTGATTATATTACTAGTAAGCCTAGCTGATAGGCCTGAGACTTGATTAAAACTATTTAGTTTTAATCAAGTCTCACGCTTTTGCTTAACAACTGCATTTTCCGCAAACTCCTCGTGCAGAGATCTGACTCAAATCCATCACCTCGCTTTCTGTATCGGGACAATCTCATCTATTCTAAGTGTAAACATATAATAAAAACTAAACACTAACAGTGAAAATAGCAAGAGGTCATTATATATTTATATATTATCAGATATGTCACTCAATTTATTTTTACAATTCTTAATAAATTCCAGTTTTTTAGATCAATTGATAAATTGATTATTTGATGAAATGAAAAAAAAATGAAATTATCAATAAAATGAATTAACCAACAACAAAATTCAAAGTTTGTAAGTTTCACACCAACAAATATGGTTCACATTAAGATGAAGTCAATAGACATTAAAACTTTTCAAATGATCCCCTGGGATAGATATCACTGCAGATCCATGACCCCACTTTCTGCAGTTGACTCTTTGTTTTTATCAAAGTTTGTTCATCACAGGTTCGATCCCCGACTAAGTTGTTTCTCCCATTGCAGAAAATCCAGTTTATTCTTTCAAAAATTCGAAAGAATGTATTAAATCCATATTTCCCGAACTGCTTTCTTTTGGATTTCATACTCACCCATCTCTGAGGATCTGATTTCCATTTTTATGAATCTTCCTAAGGACAGTAAAAGATGAAGCTTTAGTATTTGTTTTAACTTTGTTTTGTGAAGCAGTCAGATATACAGACTATAAGTATAACACTTACCATGTGCCCCACGAGACTTGAGCACTTGTGTTCTTCCTGATTTGGTATCGGTCAGCTTTAGCACATCTTCCCTTTCTTCATATTCGTATGTTGGAAAGTTACATGTTTTATGTCTGAAGTCAACTTCATTTAACATAATTGTCTAATGTAATTATGGATTTTTTTTTCCATTCGTTTTGAAAAATATAACTGCAAATGTGAAGATTAAATTCATAAACCATCCCCTTGAATTCATTAATCATGCATGTGTGATGTCAAATTACATTAATGCTAGGAAATGAAGTTGCAGGTCATTGAATCTCTATTCAGCGGCATGATCAGGACTTACAGGTTTGGTTAAGTTACGGTTAGCAAAGCGGCCAGAAGGATATAAATGTGTGTTTCACATCTTAAATGACTACTTTGGGTTTGTCTGTATGTAGGTGGACACAGACATGTAAAACACGGGTGGTGAAGCACACACAACTAGAGACCAAGTAAACCAACTTGCGCTGTAGTTTTGCTGGGATTTGACTATCTGTAATGACTGGGGGGGGGGTCAGCAGGGAACCATATACTGACACTTATGGTAAACGCATCCAAACTGCCCAGAAAGTGGACGGCAACTCAAAGTAAGAGGAAGAACACATGTGGGCATGCGTCCTGCTTTCAAAATAAACTTGACATGGAGCCTATACAAAATGCGTAACTGAAAAATTATTTCTTGAATTAAAGTCACAAGAGCTTTTAGCTTCAAGTAGGTAATTTCTGGATACTTCAAAGTACTGTAAAAACACTTTGCTCAATAAGTTTAGAGAGACTAATATGCCTGTGTTCAGGACATCTGTCTACCTACATACTGATTAAACATATAGATTAAGAGATTTTTTAAAGTAAAGTCCAACATTCACTGTGGAAGTGATCATTTCAGGATACTTCACAGTACTGTAACCTCTGTAAATCTTAAACTAAACATTTATAGAGTCAAAGCAAACATTTAGTAAGCAATAGTTTATTTTCTCTTTGGGTCATTCGTGTCAGATTCTGCAGCAGTTGCGTTTGACAGAGTCACATCCAGTTTAACTGGAGCGATGGGGCTGACGGCACTGGAGGCTGTTGTGAAGACGTTGTCCATCGCGATCTCAGGAGCCATCTTCTCTAGAGGTGCCACCTCATTTTCTTCATCTCCATCTGTAGGAAGAGAAAAACTTGTCACGTCTTAAAAAAGGGAAACACTGAGATTTAGTCAAGTCTCTTCCGGCTTTACCAGTTCCAATTTTGTCTTCTCCCCCCTCCACCAGGTCTGGTGTAGATGGACCATGGAGCGGCTTCAGATCTAGGATTAGAGGTTGTTTTTTTTTAGCCATAAAAAAAAACGTTGTGGCCTAAAAGCTCAACATTGGTAAAGATATTGATTTGATTCAGACACGCACCGACTCTACTGTTCGCCCCTCCACTTCTCCATTGGCTGCTGTAGAGGGAAGGTCTGATGATTTGATTGAGAACAGGAGGGAGATCTTCCACAGGGAGAGGCCCACTCCTGGGTTTAGCAGGTAGGACCAGCATTGGACCCACACTTGCCTCCTGTTCCCACACTAGGAGCACAAGACCACAGCTTTACCAATGAAAGATGACAAATCCAAGGGAAAGCCTGCCATCTAGTGGTAAACTCTATTATAGTGTCATCACAGGGGGGGGAACCAAAACCAGCTAAGATCTGAACGATATGCCATTTTCCATTATAAGAGATCTTACCCGCATTGGCCTTCAGTGGACTTCTCCATGAAGGTTCAGCTGGCCTCTCGAACCCACGGGGACTGTACTTGCTGGGGATTCTGGGTTTACCGAGGGTCTGACCAGCTTCATTTGGGTTTTGACATTGTCCACACAGGAAGTCGTTCTTGTCAACTGAGCGCCATCTGGAAAAAAAGAGATTATTTTTCAGCACACGCCGACTGCACTGGACATTTCCACACCAGAGCAGATATCACTTGCCTTCCGTTTATAAACGTGCAAGCCTTATTTGGCGCTTCTGCATCATTGACCGGGACGACATTCAGGTGACATGTGACGTAGAGCTGTGTGAAGGAAGAAAAACAACATTAAACAAGTATTGAACATACAATACGAGCGGTAATGTCTAACACCAGTTTTAAAAATGTGATCTCACCTCTCCCCTGTCTTCATTTTGAAACCTAAAGGCATCAATGACCATGTGGAGTTTGTCATCTTGCATCCTGGGTAAGAAGAAGGACCTCGAACCAGGAAGCTGAGAGTCAACCAGGCAACTAAAAGAAAGCAATCAGGTCACCACACATCCAGAGATCTTATGTTCAAACAAACATTGTTCCTACATTTCTAAAACTGCAAACATTTGACGTTTAAGATCCAGTCTAGTTAGGATTTCAAGCTGTATTTGGTGGTTTGGCTGTCCCGGGCCCTGCCACAGGTCTTTGTGGAGCATGAGGCAGCTAAAAGACCTGTGTACACAACTGTGTGGAAAAGAATGCAGGCAACGAACAATAATTCACCGTTTGAGGCATAAAATTGTCAAACAACTTCAAAAAAACATTTAGTTTAGGGCCTGCAAACGCAAACTCCAACTGCACTGCATTGCATTAGCTGCTGTGTCTTTGTAAAGCAGCGTCACGCCTCAAACAGATGAAGGACGGCTTCCTGGAAACGTGCTTCACTTCACATCCAACTGACACTTTCAGGTACGTCACTAGATTTGGTGTCAGACTTCAGCTTCCTCTCGAGCCACAACAAGCTTCATACAACATCTCACTCAGAGACAACTGATGAGCTCCTCCTCCCCCACTATTACTATTTATTTGCTTACCCATTTTTAACGAAGACGTATCTGGGCACGGAGTAAATGTCCGGGTCGAGTGTAGCAACACAGCTGCTCACAAACACCCGCAGCCCCACGTGGTGTCCAGTTCGGACCGAGGCCTCGATGCTGATGGGCTCACCGAGGAAGAACACGTTAGAGCTCCTTTCATACAGCCAGTCATCTGCACAAAAAGAAAACAGTCAGCACACAAGAAGAGGGAGAGGTCACAGGTTAGATTTAAACAAAACCCACTAGTCATGATTCTCAGGTTGAAGTCCAGGGTTTCCACTGAGGCCTGTGTGGACATGAAGGGGACCCAGGTGGGTACGATGGAGGAACTGGACAAACTGTACTTCCTGCAAAATGGAAGACGAGTATTTTAGAGTAACACATTGCACAGTGACGTTGTAAGAGTCGCTGTAAACACACCTGTCGTAGTGACATTCAATTGGAATCACAGCGTCATCCATCCGAATCAGCCCATCCGGAGAGGCCTCGGGGGAGTAGATGAGGAGGTTTGTGTAGACCAGGTTGTCGTCAGTCATCTGTGGATCAGAGATGTGTTGAGAAGCAGAAGGTCGAACATGTGGAGTTGCCTGAAATGCTACAAACTAAAAGGTTACCCAGTGCTTGGTGCCGCACTCCATGAGGCCGACGAAAATCCGGTGCTCTTCTTGAGAAATGGCCTCAGCTCTACAGTAAGCATCGTCCTCCACTCCCAGGCGCAGCTCTTCCCCTTCGACAGGAGCTCCGACTCCAAACAGGTCGGCCTGGATGATGATCTCCATCGAGTCCGGGTGGCAGGTCACTCGGACGGTGTTCACCTGCTCCGGTTCCTCAGCTGGGGACTTCTGGTGCTCGGGGGTCTGGAACGAATCATGCTGGGTGTGATGTGTCGGTGGGAAGGCCACAGAGGACCGAACGAAGAGGCCGGACACGAGGAGCACGAAACACAAGGACGCCATGGAGGTCACTCAAAAAGGCAAAAAGGGGAAAAAAGGGGCAAACTGGCTCAGTCTGCACACACACACCGCTCTCACCCACAAGGTAGCAGAGCAGTGAGAGCCGAGGAGCCTTTTAAACCTCCTGCAGATAACGAGCCCCAGCACGGCTCGGCACGGCACGGCACGGCACACCTGCAGCCACTCATCTAACAATCAGCTCTCAGTCACTCAGGCCTGACACACAACATCTGAATGGAGTCGAAGGGGAACCACACTTGATGTGTATACATTTAAAAAACTACAAATACTAAATAAAATAGTACATATTGTATTCAGGGGCGTTGCTAAATGCAAAGCAGGTAATTGACTGGACATGTTTTCTATTTAGTTGCGAGAAACAAAGTCATTGCATTTATTTATGAGAGTGTTCACTATATAAAACCCGCTGTCATTGGAAAGTACCTAGTGGTGCAGTTTCTATAAAACCACAGAACTGTTCAACTGAAGTTCCGACACATCCTGTGATACAGAATGAAGGAACTGATAATCAATATAAGATAAGATAAGATTTCGACTAATCTGTCACAGAGCCCTGAATGCAGAAAGGGTTTTATTGCAGGAAAAATGTTAATACTAAAAAACTTAAAGATTTTTAATGAATGAGGTGTGTTCACAGTGGTTGGAGCCTTTTGTATCTGAAGCTTCGACATCCTGATTGTGTCTCAGACCAACCACGGTGCCGTTACTGCAGTTGAACTCTTTCCTCTTCCTGCTCTGAGGCAAAGAACAATAAATAGAGTGAGGTAGACCACAGTCGGAGGAGCTGGAGGAAACAGGCGGAGCTCATTATGACTTAGCTCCGGTGCATCTCACTGCTTCCACAACCCGTAAAGGGCCGTGAAGATGAATTTAGCATGTGCTCTTATTTTCATGCGGCTCGTTGAAGGTAAGAGAAATTTCTTCTTATAAAATAATGTCAACGGATTTACTCTGTGATGTGACATAAGTCATATTCAACAAATGAGAATTCACCGGGCGGGGTTTAACAATCTGTACAAGGTGTGACATCCAGGCCCTAATGTTCTTAAAGGGTTGAATCTTCATCTTGACTTTAAAAACATTTTCATCAATTTCGTTTTATCTACTGGGGAAAAACTTTTTCAGCTCTATGAATTATGATCTTTAACTAAATCTAGAGGCCCTTGAGTTAGTTTAAAAAGTTTTAAATACTAAAATCATACTGAACTGATGATGGAACTAAATTTATTACAGCTCATCCTCTGGGGACCATGAACACTGTTGACAACATTTGATGTCGTCCCTTTTACTGTAAACTGTTTGTTTTTTAGTCAGCAGCATTATGCAAAAATACTATTATGAATATCATGAAACTTTATGGGTCAGGGAAGAACTCGTTTTTCAACATTTCCCCTGTTTTCTTAGACAAAAAGTAACAATCTGGATCTAGAGACTTTAAACATAGTTGGTGGAGGTGTCCATTCTTCTGAGTGATGTTCTAGTTTTCAAACTTTGACCTACTGATGGTTCGAGAGGAAATAAACTGATCACTAAAGTGAGAAGGTGCTGAGAGCAAGTCTCATGGACATCGATCTAATAGATGATAAAACATTTGACCCTCGGGCCAGCGAGTTCCCAGAGCTTGATCTGGATTTCTCTTTCTCCTCCAGCCTCTGCGGAGCTGATCTTCAGGCGTCTCACGGAGAACCAGTCACTGGAGCTCTCCTGCCCCACTCAGCGGGACCTCGGCAGCCTGAGGGGCCTCCACCTGTACCACCGCGGGGCCCAGGGCCAGACCACCCTGCTGTCCATGGCAGAGGGCGGCGAGCTGAGGGTGGACCCAGAGCGCAGGGCTCGTCTGCAGCTGGGTGGAGGGCCGGACTCCCCCCGGGTCAATGTGACCATCACCCACTTACAGCCCAGAGACACGGGACTGTACCTGTGGGAGCTGAGCTTCAGGGGGGAGGACCTCTTGCTCAGTAACACACAGCTCTTGTTGGTGGTTGAAGGGGGAGGTAAAACATCACAATACTCACACACTGCTGCACCTCAGTTGAACTAAACTTAAAGTACCCCCCTTGTACTGGTTTGTGCTGCAGGGAGGCCGTGCCAGTGCTCTCCCAGTTACCCCCCGCTGCTCCTCACCATCTTTGCAGCAGCAGGACTCATCGGGCTCACACTCACTTGGCTGGCCACAGACAGATGTGTGAGTATTTACACTTTGTTTAATATTTTACAAATCCTGAGTGTCTTTGTGAAGTACCACTGCTGATTGTGTGTCAGGTTCCACTTATACTCTATGAGCTGGTCTGGGCCACACATACTGGGTTAGAATTTATGCTTTCAACCAGCCTACAAACACATTTTTTATCTTCCTCATTTAGATTTTATAATGTTTTAATTCAAGGTAATCATGAATTTACTTAGTCTGCTAAACTGGAGTTTGGATTTTTATTAAATATGATTCAATGTTTTGCTCTGGGCTGTTTAGCTGTTTTATTCCCATGAGATCTGTAACTTTGTTTAAATGAGAAATAAAAGTTTATCAGGAACCTTTCAAGTTCTTCAAGAGGTCTCTTATCTACACCTGATAAAAAGGCTGAGCTCAAACTTCAAAGTAATTACTACCATGACTTCAGTATGGAACCAATCTATTAAACCTGCACAGACTTTTTTAGTGATTGAAAACTGATTAAATTAAACACCTGGGTCTCAAACTCACCTGTCAGTTACAACTGATGAAGCCTCTTGGAGGTAAAACCTCTTTAAGTATCTATTCAAACAATACACAAAAGTCCAACTTTATAGTATACTTTATACTGTAGTACTTTCTGGGTTTGGACTATTTGGTCAATTGGACTAGAATAAACAATGTTTGGGTTTTGGGGAATATGTGATGGGTATTTGTCACAAATGTCTGACTTTAAAATGTGATAGACCACAGGAGGAGACAGCAGTAGATGGATCAATTAGTCAGCTGAGTGATGAAGAAGTGCCTCCCAGAGTAAAAACTCACAGGAGCTTGAGGCCCTGATCACACACATAATTTAAAAAATGAATTACAGAAGCTTGTAAGTGTTCCACACTGAGCAATAATGTGTTTCTAACCATGAATGAAATAATGTTGTTTGTAGCTGAAGGCGAGGCGTCATCACAGACCACAACCTCCTGCTCCCATCTATGAGGAAATGACCAGGAAGCAGCAGAGCGCTGCGGTGCCTCAAAATAACCAGGAGGACCCGTCCCACCTGGAGGAAGACAACTTCCCCGTGTACGCAAACCCCAACATCCGGCAGCCACAGGACAACTACTACGCCTGCCCCAGACAGCTCTGCCTCAGAGCCTGAGCCGACTGCTGGCTCTGAACTAATGGTGCGGTACAGGAAGTGACACGTGACCTGAGAGCTGTAGAGGTCCACTCAGTGCGGAGCAACAAAAGGCAAAGAGAGACGAGCAGGCAAATAACCAGATGTCATGTTTTTTTAACAGCCAAGAAAAACGATGCTATTTTATTAATATTTGAAAGAAGCTCCATAGTTCATGAAAACATTTGTTTCGGTGCATGTCATTTAACAATCACATTCTATGAGGAGAAAGAGATATACAGAGAGAAAAATAAAACATTACAAGCCACTGACTTCTCATTAAATCTCAGTACAGACATTTTTACTTAATATTTCAAAACAAAAAAGGCAAAAAACAAAAAAAATAGCCCTAATCCCACCCTCTGAAAAACCTTTACAACTGAGGAAACAACCAAAATAAAAGGTTGACAGGATAGGATCGAATCCCACAGTGCTAACGAGTGAGACGCTCATTGGTTTTAGGAATACACAGCATGGCAATGTAGCGCTAGATCGATCTGAATCCGGGGGAAGGAAGCTGGAGGCAGGGAGCTCTACATCCATCACTTCTCCACCCACCTCCCTGCCTCCACTTCCTTTAAAAACAAATAAACAAAAAAATAAAACCCCACATTGGATCCTCAAAACCCCTGCGATAGATCGGCCCCTTAAGAAGTAGGCCTGGAAACCCCCTATCTTCCACCCCCCCACCCCCCAAAACACTTGTGCATAGTTTCATGATCCTTTTACAACCAGCTCATGTTTTACAAACATTCTCCGAAAATGTGAAAAGCTCCACAAATGTCTGATTTATCTATTAATAATAATAGTAATAATAATAGTAATACCCGCTGTGGGAGAATGAAAGAGAGACAAGAGAGAGAAAGAAGAAAGATTAATGCACAATGTTCCTGATTCAGTCAGGACGGGACCTCATAAGAAAACACAATAAAGATTCAAACATACAGCATTTTGCATGTAATTCACTGTCTCTTTTTTTAAACAATCAAAATCATTGACAATTTTTTTTTAAAATGTAAAGCAATTTTTATATATAGATTTATATATAAAGCACTCCATTTTCATTTAAATCCATTATTTGGTTATTATGTAACTGCTACGGATTTAGAAACAAAAGGTATTTTCTCTTCTTCTGAAATCCATAACTTTCAGTGCTTAAAATTGTTTCTTTTAAATCATCCTTTTCTTTTAACTCATCATAAAAATGTACATTAAAATGGCGTGGAGTTGGTACTCTGGAACCCTGGCCTTCCTGAGACAAGATCCACTTTTTCGTGTGTGTGCAAGATAGTGAGCAATTATGTCATTTTTTGTTTTTTCTTTTCTATAAAGGAAAAAAAATATAGATATATAATCAACATAAAACATACAGGCTTGAGACAGTCCATGAAATCAAACATCGACACATAACAAAGAAGGTTAAACAGAACAAGACAACACTGTTCAATCCCAGAGTTCTGAAAGTAGCACAACACATTTTCATTCTGTGAAGTGTTGTGTTGCTTTTTTGTTAGGTTTTAAATGGAAGCATTTGTCCTTTTGTTTTTCCGACATTCCCATTGGTTCAACTCCTTTCTGTCGCAGGTTTTGTCTTTTATTGAACTCCAGAAAAAAACTAAGTGTTTGTAAACTGTCAGTGGCCTTGCAGAGACGACAACATGAGTGAAAACAGAACAAAAGCTAACAAACCAAAAAGGTAGGCACCTCTGAAGTGAGCCCTAGGCTCAGTCTGATGTCCCGTCCTTCACTCTCTCCGTTGCTCAGATTTGGGAGAGGTGAAGTCTTTCTACCCCAAACTATGGCCACAGGTCTGCAAAATACTTTTTTTTGCTGCATTTTCGTTTTTATACATATGTGATTTTTTTTTGTCTTTTTCTTTTTTTTCGGTTTATTGTCTGAAAAATGGTGCAATACTCAATAATGATCCATACTTTCTTGGATTATTCCACAATGAAAGCCACTAAGGTAGATAAACATTACATTTTAAAAACACACTTATTTTAGTCCTTGAGTAAACATTTACACGTGAACTGTCCCCGTCTCCCCTCAGTACTTGTATCAGGTTGTTCGTTTAGCTGGATGAGGGGGGAGGCCGACACTCAGTGCAACGCTAGAGGCTAGTAACAATTAACATCAGAATATATTTTTTGACGAGCAAAAAGAAAAACAAACCAACAAACAAAAAAATCAACAACATAAGTATACTGAATTGAAAAGAAACACGAGGCGGACATTTCCTCCGCTGTAATCATAAGCTCTCACACGTTTTTCACCTCACGCTCCGAACATTCATACAACATACAGTACAAGCAGCCTTGTGCAAACACTCAAATACAACAGATGTAAATTTGCCTTTATAATCGATCTTTGTTTTCAACAACACTTGTATTTCAAATTTGATTCACTCTGAACCGATGTTATCAAAAATCTCTTTGAGTGTATGAATGAGACAAAAAAACCACTAGAAAAAGTGTTCACATTACATTATTGGCGCTTCTTTTGATTCAAGTATTTGTTTTTCATTATTTTGTATTACTCTGATATGTTTATGATCTTGTTTTCTGGGAAATACAATGTTGAGGAGGATACACAGGGTAAGGGCTGAAGCCAGGGCCGGGGGGGAGGGGGGGGACTTAGGTCAAATGGAAAACAGAAATCTAGTCATATAAACACATACACCCATTATACACATTATATGGTTGTATAGCGTATATGAACTAGCATGTGCATATTCAACCCAGCCTTTGTTTTTTAAAGAGATTTGCTAATTCAAACCCTTTTGGGGGCCCTGCCCCAGAACCCTTGTCTGATCCATGATTGAGAAGCATATTTTGCTCAAGCTCCAGTTGCCTTTGAGTCAATGTGACTTTAAAAAAAGGGAGAGCGTCCGGTTTCCAACACTACACAGGCGAAGGGTGGGGGGAGGGGCAGGGCTCTCAGTGCTGGTGCTAAGTCAAGAAATCCAGGGCACGTCTGAGACTCGACCTCCGTCCCGGTCACCCATCGTCCGTCTCTAGTCAACTCTGCACTTCAACGCCAGTTCCTTGATTAAAGTCCAGTGTGGAGTAAATGCAGGAACAGACAAACACACAAACAACACAGGCAATAGTGATTGTTTTGTTGAATGACGCGAGTCTTAAGCAACTCTGGAAGAGGGCGAATCCCCGAAGTTTTAAGACTTGGTACCGAACTTGAGGTTTGTCGCTGTTTCTACTGATACGCTGGGTCCCTGCTCGGACCCTGACCCCAAAGCCAGATGTGCAGAGATAACCTGTTATACATTTGCTGGAGCGACCTTCAGGTTGGAGGTGTAAAACGAAACCTCCCGGGTACAGCTTCCCCACGCGAGGCCCAGACGGCGAGCCTCCACGGGGGGAGAAGGCGGCAGCTCGCAGAGACACAGACCACAGACATCTCAGCCTCAAAGTGCACAGCTGAAACAGACCACTTTTAGTTTTTTTTGTAGTTTCTAGTTTTTGCGAAAATCATTGATGCTAAAGAAAAAGATAATGTTTTTGGTTTTTAAAGAGATGTACCCGATGTGACCCATAAACAGTGCACAGACACATACAGGGACCACCCCACCCACTCCTAGTACTCTTCTTGCAGCCTTGGTTCTCCACTATATTTCCAGTCCCCTATTAGGGAAAGACCAGCACCATTCTTCTGTCCTGCCCTTCTACTCCTCAAGACTCTTACAACTGCAGATTGTGGTGCATGTTCCGCCAGCGATAAGAGGAACTTCAGTCTCATCACACTAAAGATAAATTAGGATATGGCAAAGTGGAAGTAGATATTGGAAAGATCGGTTGGCACAAGACTGAAGAAGAGACCGTTTGCCAACAACTTGTGCCTCCAGCAGGTCATTTAGTGTTATCGAGTAGCTCGGTCCACACAGTGGGAGACTAAACCCTTGAAGAGTGTGTGTGAAGCTGCCTGGTAGTAAAGGTTGAGAGATAAGTGAAGATTGGCAGATGTGGGCGATGGCTGTGATTTTCTAGATGGCTGCGAACGAACACCTCCTTGTCTTTGCATAGAAATGGAAGGCTGTTATCAGTTGAGGTGGTTCTAAGCATAACTGAGTGCTCCCAGAGTTAAACATAAAGCACCAGCGTGAGTGAGGAGCGTCAACATTAAAAGGAAGTGTGTGTGTTTTTAAAAAGACAACCGAGTCGAGGTGTGTTACCCCAGGATGGACGGGGGAAGTCGGCTCACCATCCTGGACATTTGATTACACAACCTTTCCAACATAAAGACCTCCCCCCACCTTGCTTTTCCACTGATATCTGCAGTGTTTTGTACGGCCCTGCTGCACGACTGAGGTGTACCTCTGATCTACACACTGGCTCTGCCTCTGAGGCAGTGGGAGGGGCAGGAGAGAAGCTGAACACTGCATAAAGACCAATATTAAAAAGCCATGAATTATCATCAGAAAACAATCATTAACTATATCATCAATTATAACAGCAACAATATCAGCAAACTTCTTAGAACAATTAAAATAAAAAAATGCACACTGGCAATTCTATAAGTGAAAACCAAAAAGAAAAAACACACACAAACACATCAAGCGCCTCCATCTCTGGCTAAAGTGAACTTTGCAGGAGAGACAGAGAGAGAGTGGAAGTGGAGGTTGCTGAGGACAGACTCTGGCGCAGTAGTAGTAGTAAATGTAATACATGTGGGCCAGTTCTGAAAGAGCTGCTCTTGGCCTGGAGGCCCGAGGGGTGGGTGGGGGTGGGGGGAGAAGAGGAGAGAAGCCAGTCAGTAGGAACCTGCAGGGAGGCAGCGAGCGAGGGGGCAGGAGGGGTGAGGGCTGCTGCAGAGCACTGCGCTCTGCAGCAGGCAGGCACTCAGTGGCCACTCTATCACACAGGTTGGCAGGGCCTCCAATAGACAGACGAAAAAAAAATAGAGGATGAAAGAGAGATGGAGATCCTCCCTGCTGGACCCAGTAGAACATTAACACGTTGAGCGTTTCCAGACACCAAGGCTAAAGAGTTCAATGCAACAGTATGCAATGTAACAGTGATATTTACTTTGATAGAGCGGGTGAGGATGAGCGCTTCAGGGTCTGTCCCCTGCTGCAGCAATCATCGGTTGAGTTAGTTCTTTCTTTGTATTTTCCCTTCACTTTGCTACTTTGCTGTGTTAAACATCCTTCTTGGTCCCACGACTTGAGGGAAGAAGGACTAACCGAAAAAAAAAGATCTTCACATCCATGTTTAATTAAAAAATAAGTATATCGAGAAGCCACTGAGCAGATTGCCTTTTTTTTTGTCTTTGATTTTCAGTTTTTTTACATGCCAGTGTTGCTTCTCCTTTCTTCCATTTGTTGGCATTGAGGGTGTAACGACCTGCGGGGCTCTTGCTAAGTGCTATGATAGACCAACCGATTCACAAAATCTTTGCTTCATTCTCTTATACCAATGCAAATTTGGGCCAAAAGAGAAACAAAAAAGGTCTTCTGGGTAAAAATAAAAATCAGGTTCATCTCATTTTGGTTTGATGCCTTCTCATCAAGCACACACACACACACACGCTCACACACTCACACACTCACACACTCACACTCACACACTCACACTCACACTCACACACTCACACACTCCCACACTACACACTACGTCCCTCCCTCTCCCCAACATAGTCACTGGCATAAGTGTGGAGAGTAAGCTGGCTGAAGAAGTGCTTTTGGGTACATGTCCTTGTGGTTGAAGATGGTTCAAGACCAGCTTGCTACTCTCCTGAGTTCACACACTCGTGGGAGGAGGGGGGGGGATGGAGGGTAGTAGTGGCAGTTTTGGTCGGGTCGGGTCGGGTCGGGTCGGGAGTTGCGGGGGGGGCAGATACACAGTTTTTGCAGTTCGATCATTCCTTATAGTCTCCCCTCTTTCTGAGAGAGGCCACGCTAGGGTGCTTGGACGGTAGAGTCTGTGGCTTATATTGCACATCACTTGAAATGGTTGTTTTTTTTGCGGGGGTGGAGTGGGTTGATTACACACTGTTGGGAAACAGTTACGACTTGAGTTTTTTTTTCCCTCTCTCCAGTACATCAGTGAGAGGGTCAGAGACAAACTGCGAGTTTCCCCCACAGATGAGTTGAGGTGCGCTGAAGAGTTTGTCTTTACAGTTCCATGGTAATAGCAGTGGTTCATTGTGTCGTCCTCCACGTCCAGGGCTGTCTGTACAAGCGATGACCCCAATAAAAAAATTATCCCCCCCCACCATGTACGATTGACAGACACATTTGAATAATTTCATTAGCTTTGTTTGCAATGGTTCAAGAAGAAGAAGAAAAAAAAACAATACAAAAATAAATGGCTTGAACAAGGCGAACAGAGTTGCATCATTCCCTTTGAGCGAACTGAGGAACTCAATCTGCCGGCTAAACAATGCACTGAAGTCGTGAGCTGTGGTTGCTTTACGTTAAGCAGCAGCAGCAGCATGTACTTTCCACTCAGGTTTCACTGGCTCAGAAATAAGGGTGTGCAAGTGTCCGTACGCTTCTTCACCAAGTACAGAGTGAATGAGGAGAGCAGGGCAGGAAAGAGGTTAAGGCTAATATTAGTGCTGAGAGAAACAAATGTGTCGAGTCTGGACCAGCTGAAAGTTCGACAACCGCTCTGATTGAAGGGTTTTTACTTTGGGAATGATGTCTTTTCCACGGATCTCTGAGGTGCAGTATGATTTGCCTCAAAAAGGCAGAGAAGGATTACGCAGGTCTAAAGATGGCGGCTCGTCACTGTGTCAGTTTGACCAAAAGTTCACACGGCGAGATCTCGAAAAGTTCATGTCTGTAAAAAGTACTCTTTCCTCGTTGAATGAATAAAGACTTCTTGTGTCTCCAAAAGTAAAAGCTGAACACTGTGACCAAAATCCCTCGCTGAGATTCACATAAGAACTGCAACTGAAATGTCATTCAAAACGTAAAGGAGAAGAGGAGGCTGACGAGGGTGAGCAGCGAGGATGTAGCCTCGTCCTCCTCTTGTCTCTCCTTTTCATGTTTTGCACCCACACTGATTATCTCCACATTGATTTGAAAGATTTTTGCTCCTGTTGGTGTTTGTTTCATCGCCCGGGATCTTCCGTCCTACATGGACTCCCCACTCAGCAGGTCCCCAGGCAGCAGCGTATTGATTGGTGTGGGACTCCCCATGATCCGTCCGTCCTCTCCGCTTGGGGGTCCCCACAGGTTAGAATACTGTTGCACGCCCCCCCAAAGCAACTCCCCGCCTGTCTTTGCTCCGCTTCCCAGGCCACCGCTGACGTTGTTGTTGTTGTTCCAGTGGGGCGAGTGACCGATAGGATGAGGGGGGTCCGGACCCGGTCCCACCCATCCTTGTCTGATTGGAGCCCGGAGTAGCCTGCCAGCTGGTTGTTACGCCGAGCGACTGGCCCTGTGCAAAGAAGCGGTTCACTTCCTCCTCCCCGGCAAACTCTGCCAGGATGGTGGTGTTCCCGAGCACACACCTGGAGAGTGATAAGAGGGAAAACAACAAATAAATAAAAGTTTAAAATCCCCAAAAACCCAAATTTGAGGCCATGCATTGCTGGACATACATGTGCAGGGACTTCTGAGCCTTGGCAGCCTCATCCTTGGAGCTGTAACGCACCACAGCGTTGCCCTGTGTTAGGTTGAGGTGGAATGTGATGAGGGGGCCGTGCTGCATGCACAGTGTACGCAGTGTCGAACCATCAATCTGAAAAACAAGGATCATACCCGTCGGTGACAGTTGCAGTTGAAAATGCTTAAAGGCTCATTAATGTTTAACGTTGGATATATATAAGGAAAAAGAACAGAAGGATTCCTCTGTGTTTTCTTTCGTAGGAAACAGGGGAAATGGGGCAGGTCAACCGGAAATCCAGGGGGTGCAGTGGAGGTAATAGTTATAGAGCATCGGATTGTAAACTATTACCTGTGGAGTGAGGTTCCTCAAAACCAGCCAGCTACTGGTCCTGGTGGAGCTGTCTGTACTCCACGTGGTACCTGCTGTGGATCAAGACATAAGGTGACAATTTGTTAACACAAAGTTTATCATCTCCATGAATCTCTGAAACGAAAAATCTGAGGTGTTGATTTTCACTGAGAAAATTAAAAACCACAGAGTGTCAGTTGACACTTCTTCACCACAACATGAATAATACTAGGGTGTTGGCAATCCTGTCTATGCTCTACATCAGCGTGTGGTCGTACGCCACATCAAAGTGCTGCTCAGCTCTTCTAGTGTGTTCTTACTGTAAACTTCCTATACGTCATGCCTCCATTATACGACCTTAACGTATTAGATGAGTGCATAAGAAAGGTCTGACATGTTGTGTCTGAGCTATGCAGAAAGCTTCAACTCATTTCAGTTTTAGAAATGTATTTTTACATGTTTTTATGTTATCATCACCATATGTTAAATGTGTCTGCATGTCTTAGCTGCCACATGGTATCCAAAAAGTCCCTCAGAGTTGCAAAAATGTTGAATAAAGTTGTGTAACTTCCATGAGTGATCAAGTACTTTGACACTTTCAATTTTTAATAAATGCAAATATAAGTTAGAAAATGACAAACGTATATTTGATAATGGAGCCTTGTTAGATTGTTCTGCTAACTGATAGCTAATGAACCTTTACCATTTTACCATTATAATATCAGTATTTCAGTTGCTACAACTAAGTATTTTACAACATTAATACCTGATGTGTAAGAGCTGCTCCAGCCTTGGGCCAGACCCAGGGAGTTGCCCCCCCACGTTGAGGAAGGCTTGCTGTGGGAGAGGCCAGGTGGGGGACGTGAAGGGGCTATATTGCTGCTCCGGGGCCCCTGAGGGACCTTCCACAGCTCGTGGGACAGGGAGGCCTGGCTATGAGAGACAGGGCCAGAAGACCAGGTAGATTTCATCTCTGACAGTTTACCTGGTTGGAAAAAAGGGAGGGAAATGTTGGCATTCAGAACCAAGTGACAAAAGCATGCATGCACAAAAGGGCACACACACACACAGCAACCAAGGGAGAGCGTCCTGCAGAGCAAAATAAGTGCCTCAACAGCAGGGATACATCAAGACGTATTGACATATCCACTTCCTCCCTCTTTACAGAAATGAAGCTATGAACTGCAAAACAGGTTTAGCCTATTCTTCAAAATATCTCACTAACAGAAATTTACTTCACTCAGACTGGTGTCATCAATTTCAGTCCACATCCAATAGCCACAGTAATAAAGGATAAAAACAAGCTACACCCTTAAGTGTTTCACACTTCCCATGCCACACACAAGGAGGAAGGAGAAACACCAACACCATGTGGGGAAATATCCACGAGGGGCAAAGTTCACAGGGAGAAATCTCAAATGAGGGTCAAAGTTAATCAGGAGCATTGGATTGAAGGACTTGAGGCTCTGGGTTTGACAGTAACAGGAGGGAGAGGATTGTTAGCAATTGAGCCACTACAATGTGGGAGGTGGGGGGGTTACAGCTAGACCATGTACCTTCATCGTCCATCTCCGGGGACGACAGACTGAACGAGCTAGTGTAGGCACTGACTGGCCAATCAGTGGAGGGAGGCAGAGCCTCGATCTGAGATGAAGTGGGAGAGGAGCCTAAGCCGATACCAGCAACACAAAAAATAGACAGACACAAACAAATAAGGAAAAAATAGCAGAGAGAAAATGGAGTAAAGAATAAAAGACACTACAAATGATGATAGTCAGCTCATTAAGAAGAGAAGAGTATAAACTGGAAAATGACAGTGACCCCAGAGGAAGTTAAAAGCAGGAAAATAAAGAACAAAACAATAAGAAGCAGGTTCTCTCTGGTGGCAGCAGCTACATGGTATCGTCACTTTCAATACACACTTTTCTTTAAATTAATTTTTGGAATATATTTCCCTCATGTTTGAAATGGTGTGTTGCTGTGCTGTGACATAAGTTGTGACTTATCAAACCCTCTCTCCCTTTTGTCTCTAATATACTTTGGTCCTGCTCTCACCTCCACTCCTGTCCCGTAGCAGGTAGCGGTTGACATCTTGGATATTGGTGTTGATGGTGGGCCCACTGGGGACACTGCCAGGGGTCATGTTGGGGTCATTCTCAGGGTCGATATTCTGCAGACCCTTCCAGGGAACACCGGGGCAGAACTCTGAAAATGAGAATTAAAATGTTTGCTGAAGTTTTACCATCAGGACATAAATAATAACCTGACAAACCAGAGTGTAAAAGTAAAGAGCACCCAACAACAGTATTTATGACAAAGTAAATCAATAATGCAGCGAATTGACCCAGATATAACATTTCACATTGGGAGCAAGGCACACAGCAGTAACTATTGCTAACATAGCTTCCAACTCGGCAATACACATTAAACAACATCTGACATTGATCCACATCCGACTCCCTGATGTTACTAACCTGGCGGCCAGTTGATATTGGTCCCATTGGCCATCTTGTCATTGTTGCTTTTGCCCTGTCCCCAATTGTCTGCGGGGACCAGGGGGCTGGTAGGAGAGTCTGAGCTGGACATGAGGTTGTAGGGACTGTAAGAGTCCTCCAGCTGTGGGGGTTTACCCGGGGGACCCAAGTTGGCACCTGAGACAAGTGAACAAACAAAAACTTTAAGAAGCTGGTATGAGTGAAATATTTATGGATGTTGTTACCCATCAAGAAAGGAGGACCTATAGAGCTGTATGTTAAAGTTTGTGATGCTTCTCTGGTCTGGGTCTCCTGGGTTGAAGTGGGCAGCCTAATCGGCTATTTGGCTAATTTGAACTGTAAAAGGAACTTAAGGTTTCAACTAGGAATAAAAATGTATTTACCAAACATAGCGTTATTTGGGTTTATTGTAAATAGTCCTGTCTACATGAATTAAAACACGGCACCAGGAGGAAACAAAGTTTTCTCTAGTGGTGACGAATCCTCTTTAACTACACAGGACTTCCTATGGTCTCTCACCATGCTTGCCCAGGGTGGGCTCTAGAGGAGAAGAGTTACCGGAAAGGCTTTCGATGGAGTTCGGGTGCGTCCACTGCGACAGGCGCGATTGGGGTTGGTGGGGTTCCTTCATAGTCAGACTTCCCACCTCCATGCAGTTTACATTCATGTTTGGATTCAGTCCGGCTGAAGAGAAGACACAACAGTGAACTGTTACTACACACGTCCATGTGTATTAGTGCAGCATTGTCTATTTCACATCCGAAGAGCAAGGCTAATGCCACTCACAGAGAGAGTAGGGGCTGTAGGTGTTGGGAGATGAGTGCAGCTCTTTGGTCTGCAGGTCAGGGAGGCCTGGAGCCTGGGGGTGACCTGCAAATGAATCCAGGGTTGATTTGGTCCCACCAGGATGCAGGCCCGAGTGGGAGGGAGGCGGCTGCTGTTGCTGATGCTTCATCAGCAGGGCCTGGGCCAGCTGACGCTGGTGCTGTTGGATCTGCTGCTGCATGTTATTGATTGTACGTGCAACCTGCGGCACACACAAGATCACAAAGGAGACAACTTTAGGAATTAGAATGAAATGTTTTCACATTATTTTTAAGTCAGATTTATTTAAAGAAAGTACTATGTGACAGTGAGCTGGTTAGGAGCGAAGGTTTGGAGGGACACCTACTTGCTGCTCTTGTTGTCGAATGGGACCAGAAACATTGCGCTGCGCCTGCAACATCTGCTGCTGAATTTGTAAACGCTGGTATGCCTGTGTATCAGGTATAAGCATGGTTTCAATGTCAAAACATGTCAGCGTATCTGTGCACTCAGATTCTAACGCACACAAAAACAATACAATGGTTTAATCTAAATGTAGAGAAAACTGTTTTGTAAATTGCTCTTTATGCATTCAGGGCTAATCACTCAGGGTTTGTGTTCCAAGTTATGATCCATGTGCCACATCTATTCCAGTTAAGATAACTGTTCTGTCTCAACTAAAAGCAAACAAGGTTGAATGAAACTCACCAGTTGCAGCTGGTAAAGTTGATTCAGAAGGGTCATATGTTGAGGGTTTATTGGCGAGGTTAAAAGTGCAGGATTGAGACCAATGTTTTTTGCTGCAAACTGTAAGAGCTGTGCTTGAACCTGTGGGCAAACATTAAAAACAGAATCTAAACTAAATTAAAACGTTAAAGAAAATGCTTGTTTGCTCATATTTGGTGTTTAATCTGCCCACTCAAATCAGAGAGGTTTTTAAAGACCTGAATATAAAAAATTCATCACTGCCTATATTCAAACACCCTGCCTATGAATGTGAATGTATAGTAAGTAAGAAATTAGGTCACATGTTAACGAGTATCTATTTGTGTGTGTGTGTGTGTGTTTGTGCACCTGCTTACCTGAGGGGAGAGAAACTGAGGCACTTGAGCACGTACACTAGGCTGAGAGGAGCTGAGAGGCGGCACTGGCGGCTGAGGAGGCTGCTGCGTCTGCTGCATGGTCCGGGCTTGTGCTGCTCCACCGCCGCCAAACATTCCACTCTGCATCTGCTGGGTGAGGGTAGAGAGACTCTTAACTTCTACCTCAGTCACACGCATAAGCTAGGTTCATTGTTGTGATTATTTGGGAAAATAGGAAGAATGTAAGATGCCTCTTTAAATAAGGAAAAGATTTATATTCATATTCTTAAATCCTTTTCGTGTTAAATAAAGACAGCTTGTCCCATCTATTTTTATGACTTAAGATCTTACGTTTGTACTTGTCTTTATTGAATAATATTCTCAGGGATCCCATTCAAAAAGACTCATTGAATAGTTTATACAGTGCTTGTGCTGCTATTCTGCATGAGAAATCCCAAAAAACTATTTCAATGTGCAGTACATATTTTTAGCAATTATTTATTTTAAACCGATGAGTGCCCTGCTCACCTTATCCATGAAGGGCAAGCGGGGGTCTGCTGAGGGGTCTTTGGAAAGAAGCGGGGGCCGAGGGCAGCTCATGGGCTTGTTGATGAGCCCGTTGTTGTAGTCGTGGCCGGCCATCCCCATCCCCCGCTTGTCCAGCTCCGTCTTCTTCTCCAGCAGGGCACTCATGGCCTGGTCCAGGTTCAAGTTGTTGCTCTTCAGAGCCTCCTCTGCCGGATCCCTCTGTAGAGAAAACACAGAAAGCTTCAAGTGTTAGGAGAAGATGAAAGAACATGACAGATATTTTTAAGTGCCAGAGGGTTAATTTGTTTGTCCAGTAGTTGGTACTAGAATAAATAAACAGTAGCTTATAGTCAATTCACTCACAGGGAAGCCCATGTCTGTCAACTGTTTGATAAGACGATTCATGATCCAGACCTCTTCCTGCTTTCCTGGGACCTTCACCTGGAGGAGATGATGATGGAAAATGATTATTACCACACTAATAGTACTTCAGAATGAAATTCTTTCCCCCATACAAGACCATACAATATGCAACTTGCTCTGCTTCACACCTTTTGTGGGACCTTTTTGGATGAATTGCCCCAAGAGTTGCAGGAGTTGCTCTCCTGGGAGGGAGCACTGTTCCACATGTCTCCCTCCTCAGCATCCCACTGACCCCCTGACAGGCTCAGCTCCTCACCTCCACCTCCCTCCACCTCCACCTCCACCTCCACCTCCACCTCCCCATCCGTCTTGCATAGGTTTGGGGGCTAAAAAACACACGGGAAAAGTTGTAAATCAACCAATGTTAACAACAAATATGT
The DNA here is from genome assembly GCA_038501795.1 of Pseudopleuronectes americanus. Lineage (NCBI taxonomy): Eukaryota > Metazoa > Chordata > Actinopteri > Pleuronectiformes > Pleuronectidae > Pseudopleuronectes > Pseudopleuronectes americanus. The sequence goes on from CM076732.1 coordinate 4,753,346, forward strand.
AGCTGTACTTTTACTTTACACATGATAACTTATAATATATGCTTTCAAATAAACTTTTGAAGCTCAAGTTACTGTTATTGCAAAACAAAATGTATCGTAAAGTATAAACTTATCCCACATGACAGTGATTCTCAAGATCTCAAACCCTCTTGCGTTTTGGGTGAAGCCTTGAGTTTTGACATTTTAAAACATAAGACAAAAAAAACATGAGCTTAACACCAGTCTTTGTTGAAAAAAAAAGAAGTAAATGAATCCAAGGGGGTAAAGTATTTTGACGGAAAAATTTGACGACCACTAGGGGTCAGTGTAGATTTTTCTGCAAAATCCCCAGGACTCTTGCTTCCCCTGTGCCATGTTGATGTCCTTGACTTGACTCATCAGGAGAGAATACGTGTTTTAAGCAACAGAACATCCATGTGTTAACATTATTCATCAAGAGGTATACATAATCATAAAACCATAAAGGGTTCAGCTATCTACCAGGTTTGCAAGATGCAGAAGTCATTGCTGGGTTGCCCCTGCCATAGCTGTCCTGGTTACTGTCACTCCAGCCTCCACAGCTCCCAGTTTGTTTGTTCCAGGCAGACGTCCCATTGTCCATGCTGACCGGAGGAGGTGCAGGTTCCCCCCAAGTGCTCTCCGACTTTGTGTGGGAGCTTGGTATTTCTCCCCAGCCTGGAAGAGACACAAGGACAATGACTTGTCAGGTAAAAATACTTAATCATACCTAAACCAATGCGAGTGCATTCCAGACAACGGTAACTAGTTCTCCTGTTGTAGTGAGCTTCTTCAATCTTTGAATAAACAGGTGACAGGTTCTACGAACAAACAAACACATCTCGATGGCAAAGTATAAAAACATGGAGTCAAGTTGTTTGTCCTGGCTCGTGTTAGACACTTCTGATTAATAATAGTATGAGACGCTCTCTTCAATTCAAAATTCTGCAGAAATCAATTTAAGACAAACCACCTTCATCAGGGAGCTTTATTAAAGAAAGTCTTTGTCTGTTGCTAAATGGCTGTCTACTCACTAAGGTTATCTCTCATGTGTGATGAGATGTTTCCTGTTTAGTTGATATAAACTGGGCCTCAAGTCTAATTGTGCCACTGGCAAATACCATCTCCAATTCTATCCTTCAGCTTGTGAGTGTGAAACAGCAGTCGTGCAGGGAGGCAGAGACCTGGGCTTGGCATAGAAGGATGGCTGACAGAGGGAGGAGATGCCCATTTAAAATCTGGCACAGCCTGGACCCTTTTGGCGTTGGTGGCAAAGTGGTGTCTCCGGGCCTGTTTCAGTGCCAGACTCAGTTTACGTCTCTCTCTCTCTACCTCTGTCTCTCTCTTCCGGGAGAGGTCAAGTTGAAAACACTGCTCAGAAATTATTTAATTAAATTCACCCTGTTTTGTAGGGCTACCTGAAGTGCCACACTGACACAAACAAACTTTAAATGTTCTTGTTTGTTATTTTTAAACACCATTTTCCTCAATGATGAATATTTAAGGGTGGCGCTTATTTATTTTTCAACCCACTATTTGCACAATATCCAGCAAATATGGACATAGCATGCAGGGTCAAGTGAGCGACAGCAGGGGGCGTCTGAACCCTCTCAGTTCTAAGGGCTTGCTCCAGCCCCTCCCCTCAACTACTGACAGATGGTGTCTCCCATATAATCACACACTTCCGATCCATCCCAAACTGTTTGTGGTGAATCGCTATTTTCAAAAGGTACTTTGTAAACAGCATTCTTTTTCTTCCTCTGGGTGCCCATGTGGGGTTTCCCGGGTGACCTGCACACAGACGTGCACGGTGTTGTGAAATGTGAGGAGCCTCGTGGAGGAGGCACGGCTGGCACTGCTTAACTAATTTAGATAGTCGCTTAGAAATAAATCCAAGGAGGGCAAACTAGGTCAAGATTTTACCTTTAAGTGGATCAACGGCTTGGAGCTTAACAGTGCACTGTGCTAACAAACTAACCAGCTTTCATGTTTGACACCTTTATTTTAACAATTAAAAAGAAAAGAGAAACTGATACATACTAATATATGGTCCTGATATAATTAAGCTTGAGTTACATTGATCTGAAATCTAATGGCCGTTAAACTGACCAGTATGAACAGCATAAATCAGTGTCTGTTATAGCCTTTGAATCTGACCCATTTAGCCATGTGGTACTGTTAAATCAAAATAAAATGAGTAAATTATATATTTACAGAATAACACATAACACAGTCACAGAATTTTGTTGTCTTACCTTGAGTTATCAGGGGAGCCCTGTTGTGAGAGGGCCCAGGCTGGTGTGGCACAACCGGATCCATGGGCCCACTGGTGGGCCCTGGGTTTTGAGAGTTTTGACTGTGATTCTGTAAAGGTGCAGGTGGCCCGTGATATGGGTGATTGTGAGAGTGGTGATGGTTGTTGTTTGGAACTGGGGGATTATTGCCTCCAGTGGGAGCTTTAGCCTGGGAATTTCCTGGATTATTCTTGTCCCACAAGTTGACCGCCTTGTTGTAGACACCAGGGTCACCCCAAGCTGAGGTCCCATCATCTATCTCCATTTTACGTCGGATTGAAGGTGGGGAGGGCTCTTCCCAGCCTGTAGGATCAGCTGAGGATTCCTGCTTACTGCCAGTCCGACCTGCAGCTTGCTTCACTGAGTTTGAGCCACCCCAAGAGCCTACGCCCCCACCTCCACCATTACCACTGGGCCCATCCTGAGGCTTGCCAGCCCATCCTTGAGGAGGGCCAGTGGGACGCTGAGAAACTGATTCTCCCCAGCTACCATTTCCTCCAGCTCCAGATATCCCTGATCCTGAAGCTGGCATTCCCCAGCCTCTTGGCTTTTCCTTCCAGCCTGCTGCCTCGCCCTCCCAGGCAGGGTTGGTGGGACTTTTTTTGCTCTCTTCTGGTTCTCCCCATTCACCAGTGTTATTGCTGCCTCCACTATTGCCCCAGCCGTGGGATGCTTTCTGTTGCTCTCCCCAGCCTTGGGATGTTGCCTTGATGTGAGAATCGTCCCACCCGCTTGACTTCTCCTCTCTCCATGACTGACCTCCATTCTTAGGTGCACTGGTGGTGGGGCCTCCTGCTGGAGAGTTCCCCCAGCCACTGGGGGCAGCTGGGGGCTTAATGGTGTTAGGTGGCTCTCCCCAACCAGAGTTGGGCTTGTTGGTAGCTGCTATGCTTCCACCCCAACCTGAAGCTCCCTGAGAACCAGGCACATCATTTTTGCTCCCAGGGTCAGTCCTCTGAGTGGGGCCCATGCTAGTGTTGGAGGGTCCCTGGGAATTGTTTGGAGTGGTTGGGCCAGAGCCCCGTGATTCAGTGGCTGCATCTTTCTTGCGTTTACTCTCAACCATATCCCACGAGGTGTGCTGGCGAACAGGGGTCTGTCCCCAGCCAGTGTTACACAACACCCTGGGGTCCAGATCCTGTGCAGGGGGCAGAGGAGCTGGATTATCTCTGGATGAGTCTCTGCATTGGGGATGTCCTTCCATGCTGTCACTGCTCCCTTCACTGGCAACAGCTGTGCTCACAGCTCTGCCCCAAGGACTAGCCTTTGTCTCCTGCGGAGGAGAGCTGGGGGTATCCCAGCTTCCCAGGGCCTCTTCAGTGTGCTGCTTCCCCCAGTCTCCACGGGACTGGTCACCCCATCCTCCAGTATTTCCTGCTCCACCTCCCCCATGGCCCCAGCCAGAGTTCCAGCCAGGTGCCTCCTTAGTTGAAGGTGCATTAGAGTCGCCACTGTTACCCCATACTGAGCTACTATCTTCTCCATTGACCTGCGGGACCCCTTTTGGAGGTTGGCCCATTGAACTCATCCCTACAGGTGCATTACCCCAGCCAGGCAAGCTGTGGATAGGGCTTGACGGTTCCTGCTTATTAGTGTGATTTGGTCCATCAGTTTTAAGGTTCTGAGGTTCTGAACTGAAAGACACATTCGTGGATGGGGAGGGGTGTGGCTCTGACATGTCAGAGGTCATTAAACCTCCCCAGGCGCTGCCAATCCCAGAGGAGTTGCTGTTAGTGTTGGCTCCAGTACAGGTGCTGGTCTGGGCTGGTGGAGGGCCAGGCTGATTACAGAGGTTTGGTGTAGGTTGAGGAGGTGAAATGGTGTTGGCTCCCCCTGAGCTGCCTCCCCCTGTACCAGGTCCCTCGTGCCCTAGCATTGGCCAGGCAGATGGGTTGGCATTAGGGTTTAGGTTCAAGTTATAGTTGGTGGTGGAAGATGATGAGCCCCAGCCCCTGCTGCCTGGTCCCCCCACTGGACTGTCACTCTTTCCTTCATTCCCCACTGAGGACTGAGGGGGGCAATGGGAGGGTCCAGGTCCAGAACCCCAGCTGCGATTGGCTGCAACCTGGTTAGAGAGCATGCTGGTTCCAGTATGACTGGCAGGACTGGTTCCACTGTTGGCCTTGCTGCTAAGGTGGTTGGCAGGGAAGTGGCCTGTCTGGCTGTTGGCCCCTGTGGCCATAGTAACTGTACTACAACTACTACTAGTACTGTTGCTGCCGCTGCTGCTGCTGCTGCTGCTGCTGCTGCTGCTGGTCAAGCGACCAGGGTCAGTATCCAAAGGGCATCCTCCAGGAGGGGCCTGGCTCTTGCTGAGGGTAATCGAAGGCCAAGCCTCTGTGTCCTTCTGTTTAATATTCAGTTGATCCCGACCACTGAGATTGGTGGAAGAGGCAGCACTTGTGGCACTCCTATTAGTTGGCAGGTGTCCCCAGAGGGGATTATCATACTGGGCTCCCTGGCTGCTCTGGGGGGGCAGTTCTGTATGGGAGGAAAGAAAGAAGATATGAGCTATGTACTGTATGTCATCACAACCAAATATGCTTAGTAACGTTGGAATACCACGACAGCAAGTGCGGTGGCTATGCATACACTGAATTTAGAAGATGTTTTAATATTGAAAATAAAGAGCATTCACAGTGGGAGTGAAAATAGAGAGGATAATGACCCATTTGGTAACAAAGCAACTTTTACAAAATAAATGTATATCTATGTACTTTAGTGCATCCTGGCTCCTCCTTTACAAAATGTCCAATATACTGAACCCCAAAACTGGTGATGTACCATCATTGTATTAGTGTAAATGTGATTGAGAAGCGCTCTAGGATTGTTTGTGTGAATGACTGAACGTGCCAATAACAAATGCAGTATATTTACAATTTAACACTTTCCACTAAAATAATATTTGCAGTTTACAACAGTATTGTTGAAGCATATCACTGAAATAAAGCAGTGAGGACTGGTCACATTCTCATTGGATTTTTCTATTATCCAACTGTGAAGCCTTAAAACATCCATGAAGCTAATTTCTAGTAATCACTGTAGATAATATTCAAACGGAGAATTGGCTTTTAGCCAAATTGCTTGTGCTCGTTTCTGTCCAGAGAAATATAACTTATTAAATTGACCACCTAAAGTGAAAAAAGAACAAAAACATGTTACAGTATTACTAAATTTAATTTATTTTTAGAAAATAGCGTAAAAATTTACCAGATGGAAAATGGTATCACATGCAAAATCATGAACTCATGCATTTCCAACATGTTAAACATTGCATCTTCCAGATAGTTCACCCCAAAAATACGCCAGATTTGAGGATGCAATCATTGACAAAGGTCATGCAGAAGTCATCCTTAACTTTTGACCTGCTAACTGTTACAGATATGACAAATACTCTACACTTGCAACGAGTCTCCTCACAAACACGTCAGCCTCCATCTGCTGATACAACTGCTCTGACAGCACTTTGAGTTTCCTTCACGCTGTCTGAAGTTCCAGTGCGTAAAGATTGTTTTGGTACAGTGCAAGCCCAGCTGCGGATCATGATCGCGGCACTGATCAACTGGCACCACCAGATCGCCCATTTCCACCATCCATTGTGCTGCAGCTGCTGTTGTTTACAAATACCTTCACATGCATACCGCATTTGTTTTCATAGACTGACTGTATCATGACGCTAAGAGGGAAGTGACAGTATTTGTATACCAACCCATTTTTTATTCAGTGCTTGCAACTACAGCAGAGAGAGAGAGAGAGAGAGAGAGAGAGAGAGAGAGAGAGAGAGAGAGAGAGAGAGAGAGAGAGAGAGAGAGAGAGAGAGAGAGAGAGAGAGAGAGAGAGAGAGAGAGAGAGAGAGAGAGAGAGAGAGAGAGAGAGAGAGAGAGAGAGAGAGAGAGAGAGAGAGAGAGGAGGCAGTGAGAGCCGGGGGGAAAAGAGGGCACTGTGTTTCTGACACACACAGCACTGTCGTTCTGTAGCGTCACTCCACTGAGAAGTGCAGGACCGCCATTTTCTCAGTCCTGAAATAGTGCCAAAAAGGCTCCGAGCTACCGTCTGTATATCCACCAGCGCTGCTTCAACAGCATGCATGTCGCGTTCAAATTAATAAACAACACACAAGACGTCAGCACTGCATGCGTGCACTACCCTTTTGCTGCAGTGTTTAAAGCGCTCATTTGCAAAGTGAGTAAATACAAGCCATCTAAGCAGTGCAGTAGAGCCAGACAAGAACGAGAGAAACGGGGAGACAGAAAAAGAAAGGAGGGGGGTGAAATACCTGTGGAGAGGTGCCTCCCAACCATCCTGTTAAGAGCTAGGTTTTGTGCAAAGCAGCGGCCATCCTTGTCTCAATATGTCTGCTCGGCTCGCCAAGCTTCTGAGGCTCATTTCTGAAGTGCTGCCAAGAAGTTGCACAGCTCTTGCACGGTATGAGACAACCTCCCCACCCCCCCCTCTCCTTCCTCACCCCTTATGCTCTGTCCCTCCCACCAACACTGCTTTGGCTGGGTTTCTCCTCGTCTATCTATTGCCTCCCTCTGCCTTTATTTATATCGTGCCCTATTCCTATCCTGACGGAGGATATTCTCTCACTCTCTCTCTCTCTGGTAAAGCACTGAAAGAAGGCATGTTGGGGGAGGGGACGGGAGTGTTGGAGAGATGGGGTGGGGAGGGCTTGGTTAACAGCTAAACGATAATGCCTGGAGCCTTTCATTATGCACTCATGAGGCATACGGTAAAACAAAAACAAAGGGGGTTCTTCCAAACTCACCCCGTCCTTGCATCTTTCAACCCTCAAAACTGTCATTAAATATTTAGCCAATACCACTCCATCAGCAATTAGCACTGCCTTCCACAATGGAAAACATCATGAAGATCAGTGGCAGGCGAGAGAGAGCAAGAGAAACCCCACAAAACCCAGCTTCAACCCCTCTGGTGCTCGGATGGCAACTTCCTCACACATGTTTATAAATGTAAGCCCACACCATCAGATCGCACGTGATGCACAATGTCTGTTTTTGTAATTCACTACAGGCCAGAAAGTGACCTGTAGTGATGATGAGCAGCAGGACCATCTCTTCATCTGGGTGCTTTTAGGTCACAGGGGAAGGGCATCAAATGAACAGGTTCATATGAATCTGTCACAGGGTTAGGGTTAGGGTTAGGGTTAGCTATGATGGCCAGGTGATCTGGTCAAAAACATGGAGGGTGTTGGGAAGTCAATAAGAGTTTGGGGAGCATGGCAAAAAAAAGAAGAAAAAGAGCAGCATTGGCTGGACCAGGGCTGGTATTGTTTACAAATGATGCCAACGCCCACCCAACAACACAAGACAATGTTTGATAGAGAACAGAGTCCCTTTATGGACGAGGCTCAGCCCCCTGTGCCTCTCCACTGTGAGGACCTGACATGCGGTGAGGTCACACCATACTACTAGATGGCCACTTGCTCATTCATGTGTAAAAATAAGCACAGTGACAACACTGCATCTTCTCTGTGGAAGCAAACAAGCTGCAAACTGAAAAAGAAAAAAAACAATTCCTGACTACTCCAATAGTAGAAAGGCCCCCACTGCTGCTTTCCAGCATTTTACATAGAAAATGGACATGCACGCACAACATGTTGTGATGGTGTGTGGTGCACAAAGAAAGTAAGTACAGAAAAATGACAGACAGAGATGGATGTTAAGAGTTGGAAGGATAAAGTAATCTGGGGGAGCTGTGTGTGCCTCAGCTAGACTGATCCTGGCTTAATGAAGTCCCTGAGGGGCAGAGAGACTGGATGGTATAGTGCTGACGCTGCCAGCCAGACGAACAAGCTCTATGACGGGCATGCGCGCACACACACAAGCCCCATTTCCCAGGAATATGCTACCTCTGCATTTAAAGGCTATATATGACATTCACTGCCACTAGATGTCGCACTAGTACCTGCATCTAGGACCAAAACAAATCGGCCACAAGTGCTCCTATCAGTGTGAGATACTTTGTGTTGGTAAATGTGGGTTTTGGGCTTTCTCTCTGCTGGCCTGCATGGCACCTATCTGCTACTTAGCATGGCTAGCATTATATGCAACAAATACTGTGGATGCATGTGTGGATGCTTTCTGTGCAGCTGCTTTGCTGGTCATGCATTCATGTTATCATCTTAATATTATCTCAGGGGAAAGAGGGACAAAACATGGCTTTTGAGACATCTGGCCGTCATGTTTGCCTGTGAGTATCCTCTTTCTCTTCCTCCTCTAAAGGATAAACCAGGTCAAGGGCTTTCTCCAACATGCCAATCTTAAAATAGCTAGCTCGCTCACGCCTCCTCCACATGAAAGGGCCTTGGGATACGGATTGTTAGCCAAGCAAAAGGTAACATTGGGAGACGGCTTTCATAATGGAATGATAGACAGACATGCATATAGTTTGTGCAGCCGGACTAAACCTGGGCTCCCTAGGGCCAGCGAGGGTTATGTGTGAACCGAGGTGTTGGTATAGCAGAGGTGGAGGAGATGAACACATGAGCATCAGAACAACAAGCGCTGCAGAGAAAGTCAGAGAAAGCAGAGACACAGAGCGGGTGGAGCTAGATAGAATGAGAGATGGAGCGCTGAACATTTGTGGTTAACAGAGAGCTGATGTTTAATCACATCACAAGACGTCCCAGTCCTATTTGAGGGGATTCCCAAGGCTCTGTTACAGCATCAGCAGCAACAGGCTTAAAGAGCAAATCAAGTTTAGCCTGTTAGCACGTTAAGTTTACTGTTCTCTCACTTGACGAGGCCCTTTGCATTATGATGTTTTTTGTTAGTGTCCATCTTTGCCGTAGTGAGCACACTGGCACATAAAACCTCTATCATTACTTTATGGACAAGGGAGTAATTATAAATCCTGAGTGATTTCACTAGCACATTATAGGACTACATCAAATCAGAGGACAAGACTGTAAGGACAGAGCCATAAATGTGGGGTTACCAGTGGTGTTCTCATATCGTGTGATAAGTCACACACTGCTGCATACTTTACAAAACAGAATCTAGGCTAAGAGGTCTGTGAACTGAAACAGTAGACGTTGAGGGAGACGCATGGAGAATTGTGAGGGGGCGGTTCCTGACTTGTGTTGAATGTTTAGCAAACAAGATCTGTATTGGTGAATATGAAGCCCTCCCACTGGACTCCTATTTGACGTTCAGTCTTGATGGTCCTCCTGTCTGTCTGTCATAAGGGAATCAGTCAGCTCAGAGACACACAGGAAGCAAACCAAAGCAGAGCGGGCCTGCCAGAGAAGGGCGGAGAGAAGCAGCAGCTTTTACCGTAAGCCATGAGTCACTGCAGCCCACAGTACTGGACCTCTGCCATGCAAGCTCTCTTTTCATTTCTTTCTTTCCCTCTCACTCTTTCTATCAGTGCCAGGTCAGGCCCACTGAGGCGCCCAGCCAACGAGCTAGCTCCATATTGCTCCTCCTCCAAAAAAACAGTTAACACTGTATAGCTTGTCAGCAAAGCCTGACGAAGAGTAGGAGGATGACGAGGACAAGGAGGAGGAGGAGGAGAAGACGAAGACAGATAAACATCTCATCACCAGGGAGACGGAGCTGTATTCAGCCAGCATCAGAGGGGTTGGATGATGCTCAAACATACACTTCTAAAACCGTTCTCTTTCCCAGACAATTAAAAGTGCCAAGTGTCGTAGAATTTTTTTATCATCATTATTAAAGAGCAAATAATAATTTATTACGAAAGAAACAACCTTTACCACTTTGAAATACATGAGAACCCAGTTTACTGTGAAATGCAGAGCTCCAGGAGAGAAAACACACATAGAGAGATGGCCAGCTGTGTTTACTCTCCATCGTCTACCCCTGTACGCCTCTGTCCCAATTTCAAATTCCCAGCCAGGAAGAGGCAAAGCAAAAATAAACAACAGTCACTAGCACCTGTGATGCAAGTGCCTTTGTATTGCTCTACAGGTAAACCACACTGTTACCACCACGCTGCCAAATAACGACAAAAGTCTGCATATCAACTGTCATTCAGGAATACCTAAACCAATAAAAAAGAAACACTATTTAATATTGTGATCGATCTTCAAGACGTCCACAATCTATTTGTCAAGTGAATCGTACAGATTGTAACATCTTGTCCTCCCACTATATCGAGTCTACGTTCACAAACCAACAGAATGATTGCCTACAAGATGGCTGAGCCGATAGGCCAGATTACATCATGTCTCTCTTTCCCAGGAGCTCTTGCATGTACACGAAAACTCAGCTTTTCTCTCTTTGTCAACAGGAGTTCTGTGCTTATGTTCAGTGTGAGCAGCAACGTTGGGGTCAGTCAAGTGCAATCGGAATAAGACATGGTGACTTGCCAACTGAGTGTCTAGGCTGACCTGTAGGCAGGCTGGCTGTGGAGGAAGAGGAGCAGGAGGGAGAGGAGTGTGCGGGTACAGCTGCTGCTGCAGGTTCAGTAGTGCTGGGACGTGTTGTGGCGGTGAGAAGCAGGCTTCCAGAGGGCAGAGGCTGACCCCTCTTCAACAGCTGCTTGTGCTCCTGCTGGCGGAAGCGAGGGGGCACCTCTCTGGGTGGGTAGCGCTGCTGGAGCAGAGTCTGGGGCTGCTGTGCTGTCTGTGGCTGACCTCCGGAGGGAGCGCGCTTGCCATTGCCACTGCTTGGGGCTACAGACGGGGCAGCACTGGGGTTGATGGGGGGAAGAGGAGGGGCGGGATCGAGCTTGGCAGAGTCTGGCACTGTGGAAGTTGGAGAATGGTGAAGGGAAGGGGGGGGTGGGGGTAATGGGGGAGCAGAGATGCAGGGATGGGGAGGTGGGGGGGGTGGAGGTACAGGAGAATTAGGCAAAAGCAGAGTCGTTGAGCGCACAACAATGGAAAAAGCATTTGATTGACTAGTTAATCATTATAAGTCAATAAGTCCATGACAGTGTTGTTTGTTTGCATTTTCATTATATTTGAAATATATTTGAGTTATGATAATGATAATAACAACAATTGCATACACATATAGATACAAAATGTAAACATGTTCAAATTGAATTCAAACAATAAGGAGCTGATTTTAATAAAACATGTTAAAATGACATTGAAAATCAAATTAAAAAGAGAGAAATAAAATGTCAAAAAATGAAAATGATGAAAAATATAAGAGCGCAGCAGTTAGAATGTATTAATTGCTGCCATTGCATGAACGCATACAATTACCAGTAGAGCTGAACTCTGCTCTGTAAAGCTGCTGTGGCTGAGCATTTCCACCACTGCTTCATTTGAAAACCATGGTCATTTTTGGACAATAAGGCAAACGAGGAGAGGAGTCTATAAATGAACCAGATTCACCGTCTCTCCTGCCTGGCTCAGCCTTGGATTCAAGGCAGTGGTCAGACTAAACACAAGGCTGCTCTTTGGAGGACAGTAGTAATCTCAGGGTTGTTCTGTAGTAAACCTTCAGCTTCCAGTGATGGCCGAACAACGCGGCTCTCAATGTCTGCCACGGTGCATGGTCACAGATTAGAAGAATTGAAGAGTTCAAGCAGCAGATCACGGTCATACACTGCTGTGGGCTGTTGTTTCCGTCAGGACAGTAGTACTGTAATGAGTGCTCTGCTCCATTAACATAAGGTTTTCATGGTTTGTGGTAGGTTATGGCCCCTGAAATAATCACCTCTCAGTTCTCCACCAAAGCTGTATTAGCTGCTTGTAAGGCTGCTGAAGCCAAGTGTTCATGTCCATTAGCTTTAGTTACCCTCAGCAACATAGTCCCTCTTGCGTTCTCACTTAACACACCTTGGCTCTAACCATTCATTTCCCCTGGAGGATTTTTGGCTTGGATTCTCTGTGTTATCTTTTTTGTAACATTTCAGCCACGCAGCCAAGCTTAAGCGATGTACTATGTTCACCAGCTAGTCGTTAGCTGTGTCTGTCTAATGAGAGGGAGGTAGTGTACAGAGGGTTTTTAGAACTCCTCTGTTACAATCAGCTGCTGCTGAAACCAAGCGATGAAAGTGAAAACAGATAAGTTGTAGGTCTGACTGAAAAATGACCTGAAATGTATTTGAAGCTTTGCAACGCCGAAGGGACAACTCTTACGTTACATCCCATCAGTTTATACTATCTGCTGTCATGATTGTTTCAATTAACCTGTGTTGATTCAATCCTGCCGAGCTGGAGGCTTAGCTGACCCTGGAGTTATTACCATCCTCAGCAGGCAGGCAGACCCGACACAACACACGTGTCACCTACATGCCTGCAGGTTTACACGAGAGCGAGTATCCTCAAGCTCGTAGTTGCAGATTACCCCCTTAATAATATTAAGTTTCCATTTGGGCATTCAGGTTAAATACAAAATATGGATTATATAAGTGCTTCTATATGCAGAGGATATACAATCCTCTGTGTTGTCTCTGGGATGTCCCCGTCTTAAAAACAACTCAAAACGCAAACATGTTGAATTTACTACCATAGAGAACTACTAAAACCAGAGAATATATAGAGCACTAAGAATATATACATACTAAAAAAAAAGGGGGCTAAAAACATTAATTTACAGTGAATCATTATAGCCCTATTTGAAAATCTGTAAACGTGTAAACCGTGACAAGAGGAAGCCAAAGCTGTGAAGCATGAAGTCCTCAGGAGGCTAATATACTGTGGCTGAATGTGGAAGTGCGAGGTTAGAGGTCCCCACTAAGTCAAACAAGATGATCAGATCAGGGTCAAAGAGCCAGTGCTGGGTGCATAATGGGACACAAAGCACACTGGATAATCGCCTCTGTACATTTCATTACATAAAAGAATAATCCGGTAAACTAGAATGTAAGCAGGATGCAAAAAATGTGTTTAAAACCTAAACATGCTGTACAATAACAAACCCAAACATCAGCTTATCGGACATAACGTGCACTAAGCAGAGATGGTGTTTTGAGTTCTCGCTGGTAAAACAAAACAAAATAAAAAAGGCAGGAAGAGAAAAAATAAACTGTAAAGGCAGCGAGCACAAGAAGAAGACAATCTTTGTGTGGCCTAAATGAGTTATAAAGAGCAGTGCTTCGCCATTGGCTGCCATCCCGAGTGTGTGCGGTGAAGCAGTGAATAACTTGCGGCCAGCCCGACACACTGAAAAACAAAGAGTTATGTAATGCTGAGGCCCACACTGAGGGGAGAGGACAGGATGGTGTCGTGGAACATACACTCGCACACAGCCTTGTAAATACTGACAGACATGTTCACTCCCATAACGAACCGCTTCTCTGCCTAGTTTTCACTGTGTATGTTTATGTCTGTCACAACTGTGTATGTGTGCGTGGGGTGTAGCGTTCTGAGTAATTCATGCCCCCACTGCTGCAGCCTGTGTGAACTACCACCACTGACTGCACAGTTTCACCCGCTATCTGTCTGAGGGGTCTCACTGCAGGAATCAGGGGGGAAACTCTGGAGCTGGAGCTCGCGTCTGCTCAGATTTCTCTACATCTGCTCCACTTCCTCCCTCTTCTCGTGCTTCACCCATCCCCACCTATGTTCGCTAACGCTTTCACTTTCCCCCCCATTCACTGAGATCTACTATTATTCTCTCGTCATCAGTGAATTAGGGCTGGAAGATGCAACCCAATCATCAATTCCCCGCTGATTTTCAAGAGGTAATTCCTTAGTTTTAAAAAAAGAGATGTTTGTGGTTGTGTCTCGATGTATAAAAATAGTTATGGAGGCGATCGTTATACAGTTGGGACTCTCTGATGTGTGACGTCGGTTCTTCTCGGGGCTGGGGGAAGGGGGAAGCTGGCTGGCTCCTCCGTAAGCCAATCAGAGGGGAGAGACGAGGAGGGAGCGGGAGGGAGAGCAAAAGAGAGAGCTGAATGTACCAGAGGATAGGAAGGAGGTAGAGCAGGGAGGGTGAGGGATGAAGAGAATGGTGTTTGTGAGAGTGTGTGTGTGTTTGTGTATGTGACTGTGTGTGTGTAGGACAGTCTCCACCCCCTTGTGCTGTAAGATCGAGTCTCACTGTTTGAAACCAGCTTTGGTCTAAATCCGCTTACAATTAGACCACTATTTTGCCCACAGTATTCAACGCAATTTTAGATTCTTCCTCTAACAAGATCGACGTAAACCCTGTACATTTACAAACACCAATAACAACAAAATGACTGATGCATTAGAGTAAAACTGTCTAATATTTATGCGATTATGTTGGGGATGAAAATCGAGAATTGATTCTGGGTCAGAAAGGGAATTAGGAGTAAAAACAACAAGAAATTACCTCTGGCACTGGCGAGGTTTATTAAGCCTCATTAAGTCGTACATGGCAGTGCTTTGCAGAAAAACGGTGTAAAAGAGTAAAAAGAGATCAGAGTCACTCTCTCTGACAGCCTATTTGCAAAAATACCATCCTCAGCTGTGCGGGCGCACCGGAGAATTCCCACTTCATCAAAGATGCACATCAGATTGTGGCTTCCGGGCTGTGTGCGCTTCCCGCGGAGGAAGACATCCCATTTTCCTCTTTAAAAGGAGTCTTAATTTTCTGAGAGAGAGAAGATGATAGCATGCCTGCCTGGCTGTTTAAGACCTAGAGGTTGGGGGGAGGTTGTCTGGAACGATATCAGAGAGTTGAGGGTATGTGGGGGAGAGGAAAGCATCAACGGTCTCTCTCTCTCAGGTAAAAGCAAAAAAACAGGCCACATGACCTTGAAGATAAAGGAACCTTCTGTGTACGAGTTGCATAAGTGGAGGTGCACAGATAGTTACTTCTCAGGACCCACAGGCAGGGACTAAGCAGCCCCTATTATGAAGATCAGTAGTTCAATAATAGAGAAAATGAAACAAGAATGAAAGGAAGAAAAATTTATTATTATTCATTATTCATCTTTAATGTAAAATGGCAAAATAATTTTATTTTTATATTAAATGGAAGTAACAATCCCAAATTCTAGAGGTTAACAACTTGACTTCAAACCTCCCTTCTAAGAGTATCATACTGCTGGTGTTACTGCCAAACTGTAAGTAAACTTCTCTGATTTGAGTAAATACAGAAACATAGAAATTACTAGAACTTTATCAAATGTCGAATTAAGAGAGGCGGCAGGAGAACATGTGAGCGAGATCCAGAGGAATGTCTTCAGGCTCCTCCATCTTGTTCCTCCACTGGGCTTTAAAATGTGAGCAGTGCACCTCATACGAGAGGCTTAATTAGAAGTGAATAAATATGACACTGTAGTTAAGAGGGAAACCCTCCCTTGCTGCTTCACACACAACACAGATAAAAAATGCTATTTAAAACCATTCATGTCTGACAGCACGGGGTTTAGTACACTTGTAAGTCAAGTCTTGTCTATTAATAGGTCTGTTTCTGAGACAGACAAGCTTCCCTGGACTCATTACTATCATGTCCATGTCCCTTTGTGCCAACAGCTGCAGCCAGACCAGATTCCACTGCCTGTCACAATTTAGAGGAAGTGATGTGTGAAAGAGAGTGCTAGTCGTGTCTGCCTGACCTGAGTAGCGGCCACTGGACCAACACAAGTCACTGTGAGCCCAATATGAGCTTCACACAGAAACTGCAAGAGGCATCAACCAACACCATGGTTGAAAAATATATTTGGAGACATTTCACAAACTTAGCTTATTTTTTAAATTACCAAAACAACACATAATCCTCCATATCACAGCTCATAACACCCAATTTACCCCTAATAAAACTACACCCATTTCTGACCTGCTAACCTCTTTTCCGAGTTGAGTTAAAGATAATTCAAACTACTGAAGTATCTATACATTAACTGGCAATAGGCTCATATGCATGATGTATAGTGCATTACACTCCACAACAGCACAATCAAGCCATTACCTCTGTTGCTCTTTAAAATGTATTTAATCATCACTGCTGCTGCATCCGTTTAAACTGTGCTCACTGGGATACGACATGTGAAAGAGGCTGTGGCGATGACAAGAGGCACACTGGTATAAACTCCCCCCCCTGATCGCACCACAATTTATGACTCTCCAACACAAAGCGCTGGGCGTAATTAAGGGAATGTGAAACGGCAAATTAATCTGTTATGAAATTACTGCCGCAGCACTACTTTATAATGTTATCTTTCATTGCACTTTGTAAATGTGCGCCTTGATGTGCATGTCTGTTGCCCCCGTGTCTTTTGATAGGGATAAAAAACGCACAGTGTGAACAGAAACACAAAAGCTCATTAACCCGTAGACATCAACTCAAGTGCAGCTTGTCGATGGCAGACGGCCTCTGTTGTGGGACACAGTAACTGTGATGGGGCTGATGCTTAATACTATTAAGCATCAGCCCCATCACTGCCCACTCTCTGCTCCGCTGTTCAGTCTGCAACAGAGTTCATTGAACAGTGTTCACTCCGGCCCACACAAACAACTCTAACACACAAAGTATGAATATATAAAACATGTATAAAAGGCCACTCACAGGTATTTTTTGTAATTGGAAGTGAATGAGCTGCATTTGGGAATGAAGAATCACAACCATGTCAGTGTTAGCTAGTGTGGCAGAGGGGACTGGGTAGTATTTGTGAGATTAAGGCCAAACTATATGTGTGTTTGCAGTGGCACATCTGCTGTTAATGTTTGCCTATCACATCAGGGGACAGGGAGAGTGACAGTGACACAAATGCACTAATGAAACCGCTGCAACTTTTCCCATCTCCTTCCTTACAGCCCACCTTCTGCTGCTACCTATTTCCTCTGCTCATTCCTCCTGTTGGTCCCAGGGTGGTATTCTCCATCAGGCCAGACGGGAGGTGGTGTAGTGTTACTATGGTGCTCAGGGTCTTCCTGGAGATCTCCAGTGTATGGATGCCTGTTTATTCAGCTAGCACTGTTTTCCTAATTAGTTCCCAGTGTAGCCTGCATTAGCATCCCAGACAATCTGCTTTTAAAATGGTGACTGAGCCACTAGTGTTTCTTCATTAATGTATAACAACAGTCACGTTTGTTAATAATACGATTCATACATATGGTGATATCTTTACCACACCTAGCAGGTTTTTACCCAAAGTCGACTCATTCATATGTTGACTATTATCCTCTTTCTTCAGTTATGAAAAGCCCTATGGAAAACTGACCACACATGTTCCGAGCACACAAATATATACACTGTGCCTAAAGTCAATTGTGACATTTAAGGGAGTGACTATCACAGTAAATTGAGGTCAAGGCACGTTGCTGTTAGGGGCCGCAGCCAAGAGAATAATTGTGCAAATCACAGCCTGGTCTGCAGATGAGGAGAAAAGTGTGGTATATAGGTCAATTTGCAGATGCAGCAAAACAACACAAAGTAGATAAGAGACAAAGAGAACGCTAACATGGCTAATTCGTATCACATTCATTAGGGCAGCAAACAGTGAGGGGCTAAGGGTGACTCAGACAAGAGGTCCGAGGGGGGTGTACCTCAGTGACCATCATTAACTCATCTTTCAGAAAGAGAGTGGGAGGTCAAGGCGCTGACCCTTGAATTCACGGTTGTACAAAGCCACAAGAGAACGACTTACTCATCCTTTTTAGTGATTTAAAAAAAAATCTTTCCCAAACGTTAACCATCGCCAATGAAGTAGTTTTCAGGCATGAACTCTGCAAAATGTCGGCAAAAATATCCTCATGACTATAAGAAACATCCATAAAGAACAGTAAATGTCCAGAACATTTGGGTGAGGGGTGGCACCTGCATAGAGCATGCAGGAGGCAGGTCATGACGTATAAATTCTGCGTTGGAAAAAAAATTGTTTTCGGTTTGCAGCAAACTGCGGCATCAACCCATTTCAACAAAAGCTCTCGAATCTCTTCATCTGCTTCTTTTAAATGTATTTCCTCTTTTTCAAGATATTTGTATTTTTTTTAATAAATGATCATCAACACACCCACTCACTTGCTATGAACTGCCAAGACTTTTTCCTGCTCTGTTCTCACATGGGCGTCCATTCTTTTCCTGACAATAAACTGCTGTAAGGTCAATAAGCTGCTGCCCGCCAGAAGTTCTAATCAGATCAGCCCTGACTGCCCCTTGAACGACACCACCCTCCCACTCCCATCTGCCTGCTTAAAGCAGCACTGGGATCTGCTCCTTACTGTCCATATCTGCCGCTCTCTGGTCGTTAAGAGCATTGGTTTGGGGGAGACAAAATGCAGAGAGTGGGTTTGCAGCTGCCACTGAGGACGAGTTAAAACCTGCAGGCTAAGCATACCCTTTCCTACAGAAATCACTTTTTAGTCCAGTTTACTTGAATCTCTCTCTCTTGTTTGTTTGGTGGGTGGGTTTTTCCCTCTTGTTTGCTTCTCCTCTGATATTCCTCCTCACCTCTTTCCTCCCAGGTATGCCCAAGGAGCCAATGGGGAGGCCTGAGGAGCAGCTGCAAAATCCCCATGCTCCTTATTAGTCTTGTATGGGCACCTGGACTCTTTCTTGGCTCATGTAGTATGGACCACCTGGCTGCTGCTAATGCATTCAGTTGAAGATGTTTGTATGCCTCATATACAAACTGCACAGCGGCGAACGGGGGGGGTAAATTGAGTCTCAGTGGAAGAAAAGTAATCCTGTAGAAAATCAGCCTCTCTGTTTGAAAACCTCATATTTTATATTCATGAAAAGACAGACAAACCCTTGCCTGCATAGAGAAACCTGGTGTTAGCAGGAACACACTAAACAAAGGAAGATCCACACTTGCAGGCAAAATAAACATACTAGATTGTGCACTATGATGATGCAAAAATACTTTAAACAAACAACATAATAAGTAACGACAACTCACCTTTGGTTATCTGTTCTGTGGCCTGAAAAGAAGAGAGAAATATATTAGCAACAGAAAGAAAGAAAAACATAACATTGTGCAATAAGCATAGTTTCCACTTATACATGAAAACTGTGGGTCTTAATGTCAAATCGCGATCTACGATTTCTTTCCACCTGCGTGACCAGGTAAATAGGAAAATAATTTAGGAGCTGGTTTGGCTCATCTGTTGAAATGCTAAGAGGTTCATGTTCATTCATAATGCTTGATGGGATAAAAGGGTTCATTTGGCGAGTACCTATAAATAAAGATAATACAAATTTTCCTCTCATAAGATACACAAACTTTATTTTGGCAGCACTGACCAAAATATTTCAGGGATACAGACTCCTTAGAGCAGCAGGCCAACCCGTTAAGCCAACAAGGAAAACAGACACACGGAAGGAAGCAGTGAACAGGAGCAGTGGAAGTGGGAGCACACCGGGTAAAGATGAGGATGAGGATGACATAATGCATGTGACTACACATCTCTGCAATGTGCTTTTAAAACAAAACAATGAATACAGGAAGTGGAGATGAGAGGTGGGAACAGGTAAGAAGTGAGTGGGAGCAAGAGAGCCATGTTTTAGATAGATCGTTATTACTTTTAGATATTCATTCTGACAACCCCTTTCCTCTCTGTACCCTCCCTATCTATGGGTCTGTCATTCATGTGTGTGTGAGCATGCTGCGTCTTCCAGGACTGGTGCCACTGGGATGTTGGCCAGAAATAGGACAGCACTGGGATTATGATATCAGACGATAACAAAGGTGAGTGAGTTTGTCAAGAGAGGCCACAGGCTTACCTTTTTCTGAGCGGCTTCTTTCTTTTTCTTCTCTTCTTGCTTTTTCTTTTTCTTATCTTCCATCAAATGGTTCTCTTCTGGTGAGTTTTGCTTCTTCTCACAGCTTAAATAACAAGAGAGAAAGAAAGAGATGGACATCGTTTTTATAACCAAACACCAGCAAATGACAAAGATACTATGGCTCATCAGGTGATGCAATGTCTGTTGTTGTAGTAGTCTGTGTTGTCAGTGGTCGCCACACAATGTCACATGTGTAGCAGTAATACAACCACCAGAGAGAAAAATGTGGGTTTGTTTTGCACTTGACTCCCAAGCTGCACATTTCTTGACTTTGTGTAACGCCTTGAACCTTGTGTGTGCACACACGTGCTTTAGTTTGGTGGTGTTTGGGGTTGGTTCTGTAAACCATTAAGGAGGCCTTGCAGGTTTAGATGGGACCAATGAGCCGAGGCCCCCATTCTTAAGTCTCCACCCCCGGCCAGTGCAACAGATGCCAACACTACTAATCTGGGAGCAGACTACAAAATAAACTGCCTCACGGTTGTTTGCCTCTGCCAACTGGTCAAGCAGCAGGAAATCTGGTCAAGTCCGATTCTCATAGCGTTGAATATCGGCCAGTAAAGGACAATTGGATATAAACATCATTACTTTATCATTTTATCCTACAAGACATTTGTGAGGTCACAGTGGCCTTGACCTTTAATCAATAAATTATATATCAGTACATTGTTTAGTCCAAGTGAACTCTGCACCTACACCTCCACAACCCTGTCATGAGAGGAAAGATGTTCACAATAGACAAAAATAATACATCTTAGTTTCACTTGCAAGTGCTGAGAGGTCAGATTTAGTCTAAAACTTTACAGAGAAAAAAGGATTTAAAAATTGGAACTAGTTACTAAGTTTTTAAGGACTCCATACAGACAAACTAGTCTGGACACAAAGATTACATACAACTGAATCGTTCCTTTAAAAATTGCAAATAAAACCATCAACCTTTTTCTACTTCCAAGCCTTTAATGCTGCAGGCAACAGAGGTGTGTGCCATTGCCTGGCAACAAGCGCTCCCTGAGGCCCTGGTGAGCAGTCAGGTGGAGACAGACTTGTGCCCTTAGGCAATCGGTTTGGTTGTTGAGGTTCAAGGATGGAATTGGAAAACCGAAAGAAAAGGAAAACTTGTACAAGCGCTACTTGTTAAAGTACAAATCTTAGCGTACAGTTAAGAGCCTTTAATCAGTCTCATAACGATTACAGACAGTGTCCCTTTTACCTGTCCCGGCTGCTTTTACTTGACCTCAATGCTGAAAGTCAACCAAAACTGTCCAGGAACTTTCCATCCCAAAAAGTTAGAAAATGACCCCTGAACGAGAAGCACGCTCACACTTAACTGATTGAGAAACCAGTTGCACAACTAGCAGTTATTGCCATTTAACTGGTAGTGATTGGTTGAACATTTCAGAGTAGATTTTCCAAACTCAGCTTTCAAAGTGTGCAGCAATGCTTTGTTCAAATTGATGACAGAAGCTTCTGCCAGGGTCGCCAAAAAGCCATGTTCACCTCTGCCCTTAGACTGTGTGGCTAACAAACAGGTGACATATAAGGTCACCATGACAAAGACTCCCATTGGCCTCAAACAGCAGGCCACCACCCCCATTGTCTGTTCTTTACATCATCTTTTACGCTGCTATCACATGTGAAGACACCGATCATGTCTACATGACTCATGTCAGCATCACACCCACTTGCAAAAAGGTCAGAAGAAATCATTTAAAGTCATGTAAACTAAGTAATCAAACAAACAAACAAAACACAACCTGTGTCAAGTGTCTTTTTTTTATTTAAAATATTATCAGTATGTTTCAAAAGTAAAAAACTAACTACATTTCTAGACAATATCCCTCACTAGCTAACTTCAAAGTCTGTAAGGGCTGAAAGGTGAATCTTGCAGCATGACAGGCCTGATGGCTCAGAGGAGCTGGGATGAAGAGGAGCTTTAAGATAGATTGAGACTGTATTCCAAATTCGCTCTGACACAAAAACGTCCCGTCACTATTCACCTATAGACAGATTTTGACCTCCTACGGGCCTTCTGGTGAAGCTGCAGTTCTAAATATATCGGGTGCTGCTCCTTTCAAAGATATCATTGGGCTTGTGTTATGAAGGATCAGAGGATGAGAGAGATGCTCCAGTTAATATGAGCTGCTGTTGGCCTCCGACCCAGACGAGGAGAGCGTGTGCTGAGAAATGCGTCAAAATGATTTCAGTTTAAGAAACGTTTGGTCCCTGAGCTGGAAAGAGAGAGTCTCCCTCAATGAAAACTGCTGTTTCTTTTTCAAACATGTGCCTGGCTTGGACAGATGTTTGTCCCATGGGCTCTAAGTGCTAACTGATGGAGAGGACACAGAAATGGAACCCCCTGCCAACTTGCTGTTTCACCTCTAGTAATAGAAAGGTGATATATGGATAGGCAGAACAAATAACTTTAAAATGAAAACATTTCTAATGGCCTTGCTTTCAGATATAAATAAACCATTCACAATAATAAAACAGTCTGTAAATCGATGAATAAGCCAGAGAAGCTATACCAATGTTTTTTTTATTTAATTTATATATTCTCGTAGTAGCAGGCTAAGCTACATCATGAGCAGCCGTTTGTTGGAGGGAGGCAGGGTGAGTGTCAACATGAAAGGAACGGGCCAATGAGCTCGGCTGTGTTGTGGAATTAAACCGTCCTGTCAGAACAACAGGATTAGAGCCTGGTGTCCGTCTGAAAACCAGACACCCACTTCACAAAGCAAAAAAAAACTGGGGAGAGCCCAAAGACAGAATAATGACAACCGGCATAAAGCTGGTAGAAAAACCACATGGAGAAGGAGAGGAAGAGGGGCACTTGTCACAGCCAATGGTAATGCTGTAAATGCCCGACTATCCCTAAATGAAGCACGGAGGATGAGGGTGCTACAACTGATGGGGCTGGGTTGTGTGTTTGTGTGGGCGATGGGGGAAGGGGTGGTAGACGGCCGGCGCTGGGCACATAGCCAGGAATGCCATCGCAAGCCAAACAAGAGAATGGTGAGCCTTTGGGAGATCGCTTGCTAGCAGCCACGGCCACAGCCTGATGATCAGCCCCTTTTACTTGCATCCACGAAAGCACGTTAGGGGCGACACAGCTTTTATGATAACTCTGTAAAAATATCCGATATGCCGCTTTGTACAAAAAAGCAAAAGACCAAGCAGTCACTGCCACCTTTCAATTTGTGTGAAGGTTTAAAAACTGCTGGGTAAGCACTGGCAAAGTCCTTGTGCTCTGCAAAGAGGATTGCAGTCTGTTAAGTACTTGAGGCTATTCTCAGTGTGGTCATGTTAATGCTTTCTGACCCGGGGCTAACGACAACGAAAAAAGAAACTTACGCCGCCCTCCCAGTGTTCGGAACTGGCCCCGAAAATAACTTGTGTGGCTGCACTCCAAGGGTGCTGCCTCCAATCCCAGTTGTCTGCGCCAAATGTAGTGGGAACACTTTCAAAAGCCTGCCTGACCATGTATTGGTACAAGAGACCAAAAAAAAACTCACACACAAACAAACAAATGTCTCATTTTATTACAATCACGTAGCGAATCAAGTGAAAGCCTGTAAGAGAGCTTGTGTTTGTAATTTCTGCAAAGGACGATTAAGAAAATGTCTTAGAGTAGCATCTATTAAACAGACGGGTCAACTCCTTCTTCGACCACGATAAATAGCTCTCCCAGAATGCAAGCTCATCATTTCCACTGAGAACTCCAACAAGGCATCTGATCATCGAAACCAAACCGGCCGCCAAACCAAATGACACAATCTGGCAAAGTGCCCCTCGGCCCTCTCTAGTCCAGCAGTAAGTAAAAGGCCATTGAGAGGTTTTAACTGAAAGAAGGGCTATGACCTAAGCTGTATAGTAATCACAGTATTTAGTGGCCTGTTTTTGTTATCAAGCCCCCTTCGGCGCCTCTTTACACACTGCCTCTTTCAGAGGCTTGGGTGCTGACTGGGGCCCCTGACCTGGCAGGGACAGAAAATACCCCCCCCCTTCCCTTTACCGCCACCACCGCTTCATCCCTTGCCAGGCCCGGACCCAAATTAGGGACTCTTAACACATCAGTAAGACCAGCAGGCCTCAGCGCTGACGTCAGCCTGCCCTCTACATGCATGCACACAGGCATTCCACGTCTGCACACACACACACACACTGCCCCCTCCATGAAGAGTGCATGCCACTGCAGGATGTGGAGCTGCAACAGGAGCCGGCCAGCGATGGCCTGACTCACTGTAAACATTACAGCAGGTAATGGGCTTTTAATGCTGTGGGAGATCATTGCTTTATGACTCAGTTGCAATCTAATACTTTATAGTTCAACAATTCAGGAATTATCGGGAGTTTATCATTTGTTGATGTATGGGACAAAGATAACTATATAATAAACATGAGAACACGCATACACACATTACCTGGACTATAAGTTCAGAAAAACACTACATACTGTCCAGTAACAAGAGGTAAATAAGCGTTAAAGTTAAAGTCCTGGGAATTTGAAAACTGAAACTAGAAAATAAAAATAACAAACTTTAAAAAACAAGCCATGGATGTTGGGATCAGCTGACGAGATGCACCTCATCCACATTACACTGAATCAAACCCCGAGCAGCCTGGGTGCAGCTTCTACAACCAGCCCTGAGGGGATGTCACGTCTCTGAACTTACTATTTAGACTTAATGCATAAAAAACAAGAACTGTCTTTTAAAGCCAGCAGCACAGACAAGTAGCCAGCGTCAGTGAGTGTCTGTCTGTGATGTATACCGATGCAGAAAGCTGCACATATTCTCAGTGGAGGCAGCTGGAGCTCGGCCGGGGCAATGCGCGGTGTTCCCCGGGAGGAGATGCACGGTGGGTCCGATCCAAGCAGCGTCTGGACCGGGCTGCAACGAACACAACATACTCCTGGCAGCAGTGACACAGCCCGGGTTGCCCTTGACTCACTTGTGCTGCAGGGTTAGTTCGAGTTAGCTCTGCAGCGTGACCAGCGTCAAATCAACAAAAACAACAACAACCCGTGCTAAGGTCGTCTAGACACAAACGTCCCCGTCAACAAGCGACGGCAGCACGGGATGTCAGAGGGGGCTGAGCCGGAGACGTTCTCAGCTCTCCTTCTCCCAGCTGCCATTTTTTTTTCTTAGCCCTCTTTCAAAACAACTCCCCCCCACCCCCACAGACACACACACACACACCCCCTTGCGTGTTTCCACGGAGCGCGGAGCTGCAAACCCGTCGAGCAGGAACAACGAGCCTGCACAGAGCAACCCTGCCGGGGTCCTACCGTGAAGCGTTCAGCGGGACCTCGTCGGCGGCGGCGGCGGCGGAGCCTCTGCAGCCATTTTGTAGTTACTGACCGGAGCAAGGAGCTCGCGACGCTTGAATCCGTGGTAATGGGAGGAGGAGGGAGGGGGGCGGGGATTCAGCCTGCCACGTGACCGTCAATAACAAAACAAACTGTCCCCCCCTCCTCCTCCTCCCCACCACCACCACCATTACCCCCTCCCTCCTCACCCGTCGTTTCCATGACAACTGCAGCCCCTCCATCACTGCCCCTCTCATCACATGCTGCACACCACCATCATAACCCCCCCCCCACCCCCCAACCCCCCCCAATCCTTTACGTTAAAAACGTAGCGACACAGCAACGTAAGCAAGTTTGCAGCAGAAACACGATCTGTGGGGATCAAGCACCAGGGAGTCTGAGGGTCTATCTAATCTTTAAAATGCGTTAATTCAGCTCCTTATAAAGTCGTTAGAATAAACCAGTCTACTTAGTATTTTTATATAAATAGAGTACAAGGATCTCACAGCGGCTGCCACCAATTAGTAGCACATTCAAACGTGAATAAAACTCTGACGTTAATTGAAATCTTAAGTATGTGACATTGTGAAATTGTGTTAAGGGGCTTTCACACCTTGTTTAGTCCGACCATTAGAGGACATTCACAATTTTCTCTGACACAATGCTAAAAACATATCTCCTCATGATTTCCATCTGAGCTTCCATCTTTTCATCCCAGTTTAAAATTTGCACCAGGTCACTGCTAAGATTCGTACACAGCAGAAACAGAATATGATGTTGAACTCCAGTCACCGGGGAGTGAGGTTCTGTCCAGACCCAAACAAGAAGTGCTATCCCACGTTCGCCCTAATCAGAAGTGTTGTTGTTTATTCTCAGTGGTCATTGTGCTTGTGTGAAATGAGTTTGGACCCTCAGGGCCACCGTCTTTATATACACTCCATGTGATAAACCCTGTCTGTATTCTGGCTACTTTACAATTAGAAATTCCCATTGGAAACCTTATCTCCGCCACAGAATCGAGGAGAAATAAATATGACTGGAGCGCTTTCGAGGCCAATATGTCACCACTCAATGAGCCGGATGGCTGAATAAATACCCTTGTCTGCATCTCATTAAGAGCCAATGAGGTCCACTGTAAATGAGTCTCCAGTGGCGTCTGATAAGGAAATGAATCCTGGAGAAATATCAAACGGTGAATGCCCACAAAGAATAACTATGAATCTGATTACCAAACAGGATGATCACCAACGTGTCCTCGCAATTACGGACCCATCTGAACCGGGTGTCACCAGCACATGTATTTTACGGTATTCCCCCCCGACATCTGGATAATTGCAGAAGTGTGCATTAATATGATGGTGGCAAAACACAATTATTCAGCCTACAAGATGATGGACTGTAAGCAGAGACATGTGCGTACAGAGGAGGGGAGGGGAGACACTAATCACACACCATGGTGATGAATCTTCCAGGAGATATAAATAATCTATTGCCTGAGTCCTTTTCAAACTTTGTGTGCGTGTGCGCGTGCATGTGTGTTTGTACAGGAGCACTGTGTAGATGCTCCAAACCCAGCGACTGTGTTTTTGACAGGCACATGGATGGAGTAAGGCTAACTGGAAGTAAATGTCAGTGAGCTAGGATATAAATGTAGATTATTGAGATGGATATTCTGCAGCATGATATGATTGACAGGTTTGCAAAAAAAAGACACACAAAAAAGTAGTTTGACATTTGTCTTTTCCCCAAATTACCAAATAAATCCGATGTAAATGTTTCGACATGCACCACTCCTCCATGGGGTCAGTTAAATAAAGCCTCTGTGTGGAAGACAGTGAGTGACTGGGATCCACACAAGATAAACTTTTGTCCCCACTGGGAACGCTAGCAGCATTGATTGGTGCGCACGGCCAGTCAATGAGTATGTGAGGAATTAAATTATGACCCCCACCACGCTGACCTGTCTGGTCGAGGATAGAGTTCAGCGGGGAAGAGCAGCGGGGTCGATCAAAGTGTCATTTCACACTGAGGACGGGGGCAGGACTGGTGGGAGAGAGAGAGAGAGACAGAGAGAGAGAGAGAGAGAGAGAGAGAGAGAGAGAGAGAGAGAGAGAGAGAGAGAGAGAGAGAGAGAGCTTGTCATGCTTGTAGAAAATAACCTATGTGCAAATGCAAAGCTCATTTATAGAATATATGTTAAATATCATTGGTGGTGGATTCTGACCATATCCATTTACTCGAGCAGTTGTAAACTTCAAGTAACTATTTATTTAACTTTTTCTATTTAATGCTATTTAAGCCATATTACATGTTTTTGACAGAAACTATATGTTACAGATTATGAAATACTTTATGAAATACGATCCACTGTTACAGATCCAACCATCCAACATTTGCTTGTAACCGAAGCTAAGGTTAGAATAAGATAAATCACAAGGGAAATCTTTAGTTTGCTGACATTGGTAACTTATCTTGTTCAACCATAGAGTTTAGAGAGTAGAGCTCAGCCATTTTGTTCTGGTTGGAGATTTATAACCTTTTACTTTCACAACAAACACAACATTACAAGTGTAAAGAATTTCAGACAAGCATGACAAAATAAGAAAAGACTGCACAATTAGTTTGAGCGATACATCATCACACTTCATTTCATAACTTGTGTGTTAATAGAAAGAGAGATAAGTGACGGTGTTTCGCAGCTAATCAGACGTGAGCTGTGTGGGTGGGCATCAGCCCCCCCGTTCAGCAGACTGCCGAACGCTTGCATGGCGGCACTCCGCGCTAATCAGATTTATGGGATGCATAAACATAATTGTGAACCTTTATGGATTCAAATGCTTCAATTGAACAATTAAGCTCCAGCAAACATTAATTTGCATTCTCAATGTATTTTGTTTGCCTCCTGTCTCCGTTTGTGTCATATCTATAATATAATTTATCATTCTCTAACAGTATGTTGAGTCTGTTCTTCCTCTTGTCATCAGTGTCACGTCTTCTCAATCATAGTCAGTTAAATTCGCACACACAAACACACACACTCACACACACACACACACAGAGAGAGCACAACATCTCTCCAACAGAGAGAAGACAGCGGGAGGAAAAGATGGTGCAGTCACATGCTATGAAAGCTGGTCCGCTCGTCATCCTTCAAAGTCAACGCATCCCATCACTAACTATGGCTGCCAAGGTCTCTCTCCTGTTTGGGGTGGGGGGGGGGTTCTGGAGAGTGACAGGTGTGCTACAGAGCTAAAAGTGTCACCCCACCAACAGCCATGATTGTTTCTATTTTCATTTGAGGAGAGATTAAAGTCCTTGGGGGGCAGAGATATCAATCTGCTGTAACATAATGAGTCTTTTCTTGTGAGCAAATAGACACTTGGGCCAACAATGGCCATGGTTGATATTTGTCTGCCACTCATGATTATATTCACATAATAGAAGAAGAAGAGAAACTGAGACTCAGCACAGAGAGAGAGAGAGAGGGGGGAGAGGGAGAGGGCTAGAAGAGAGGAGCAGTCTTTCACCAGAGACAAAGAATATGTTTACTGTAAAAGAATCATATCACTAACTAATTACAAATTAACAACAACATCACACAGAATGCAAAATGAGCTGAGCTGTTTGTTGCAGTGCAGGGAATGACATATACCCTGTATATCTTCAGTTAGTGATTTCATACTATTAAGAGCACAGACATACTGCATGGAATAATAATGCAATAGTAGTAGTTGCCACCCCCCCTCCCCCCCTCCACACACACACACACACACACACACACACACACACACACACACACACACACACACACACACACACACACACACACACACACACACACACACACACACACACACACACACACACACACACACACCATCTTCTCCCCACAGCATCCATGTGTCAGAGTGATGAATGTCTCCTTCCTGTGAGTGACCTTCAAGGTCAGTGGTAGTGGGGCAAATGCAGCCGAGCCGCCTCATTTCCCCCAGCAGCCTCAGCAAGGTAACAGCTCAGGCATAATTCACCATGTGCCTGGCCGCGACTTTAATAATCGCAAATGTAATCCAACTGGCCGTGGTGCTACGGGCTCCACTGGGCTGGGCTGGAGAAGTGGAGGTTAATGGTGGTGGGGGGAGCCGGGGGGGGGGCGACAAAGAGGGTTTCATTGTGTTTGAATCTGAAGCATGCAAGTGTCCGATCCAACACGTTCTTCTTAATCTGCATTCACATCTGCATGGAGATGCCTCAAAAGCAATCATAAACACACGTGGCTACACAAGGACTAACACCTTTGATACCAGTGCATTGTGGTGCTGGGCATTTCACTTACGGTTTATTTGGCTGACCACACTCCAGCAGACTCGGCCATAAATACAGATATGAATACACACTCCATGCTTCAGTGCACACACGTCAGAGAGAGAAATAAAATAAAAAATGCAGGAATCGATCAGGCCCAACCTACGGCACAACACCGAAGCATTTTTACAACCATGTGCCCTGTGCCAAGAAACCCATTTGTTCCATTCTGTCACGTATGCCACCTCTGCTTTGGGTTGTGCCTGTAAATTATACATAAGTATGTCATTACGCACAGAGGCCGATGACAGCGGCTTAATGAATATGGGCAGTGTCGCAGTCGGCAACATCCCCTCTGCTGGAGAGATCCTATCTGGGCCACGGCATCCATCTTCCTGTCAGCGCCGCCGCCGTAACCGCCAACTACGCCTCCCTATCATAAACAGATATATTATTCATGAATTAGCATTATTGTCCACTTAATTATTCAGCAGGTCTTAATTATCTGGCAGATAATCTATTCCAGGTCGTGGGAAATTAGATAAGGAAAGACAATGTTGTTTCAAGTGTCTCATCGAGTCGGGTCGAGTGCCGAGTGTTTTCTGCTCGAGTGCTTATAAATTCATGAGAGGTTACAAGTGCATGATGGGAAGGGTGTTTTTGTATTATTATTTCCATTTTTAGCAAAAATGAGAGGAAAGGAGGGATAAAGTACACAAGACACAGAACTAAACAAATGTACTGTATTTAGATTTATTTAGATTAAGGGGACAAGAAGGATGATGAATTAGAATTAGTACCCCGAGGACTTTGGACCCCAAAGTAGTAATGAGAACATTCATTCTAGAAATCTTCCATCAATTAAGGTAAAGACTGTCCTTAAGGCTCTATAAACTTCCTTTGAAAGAAATTAGATTATGCTGCTGCATTTTTACATTGACAAAATAAGAAACCTCAGAGAAAATCCTGTTTCTGTTGTTTAACCCAAAACCTCATAATGTGCTTTCTCTCTCATATAGTCCCCGCTGCTGCTGCTGTCCTCCACCTGAGGCTACACGCTCTCTCTCTCTCTCCGTCACCTCATCTTCCCCTCCTGCAACCACCTACCTTACCCTCACTTTCCCTCCTTGTTGTCTAGTCCGTGCACATACACACCACAGAGGGCAATGAATCATTCATAGCAGCACATTATGCCCTCAGCCCCCTCCCAGGGGAGCGAGAGACAGACAGACAGACAGACAGTGTAACAGAGACAGAGGCAGACAGGGGAAGAACAGGGAGGCAACAGAGACGCGAGGAATGAAACAACAACGCGAGACGACACTGTGTGAAATAGATTAAATAGATGTAATAGATTAGAGTAGCATGTAAGTGGCTGTTAAAGATATCTGACAATTTAATAAGGTCTGACTCGGGGATGTAGACGATTTTCATAAAGCTCAAGCGGTGCAGCTGACATGAATTTATGTGTTTCATAAAGCTGCGAGTCTAAGCACTTTGTTGAATGAGATGTGTATCTGATGGAGAAAATGCAGGGTAATTGCAGATCTGGGTTAACATGATAATACTCTTGGACAATAAACTGTAAATAAAGATGGACGACGCGTTCCCACTTCCTTCCACGATCCAGAAGTGAAGCCAAAATATCATCGACCAATCATTTGGCGCATTTTTGAGTCTCAGCTGCCAATCATAAAGTTTCCCATCAATTTTTATAAGCATCAAATAACAAATGTTCTTTTCACACAACTAACCTGAGGCTTATTCTTTTGAAATCTATTGAAGCGGTGAGACTGAGGTGATAAAATTATTCCTAATAGCCAAAATAACAGTTACAGCAGTAAGTGTGAGGATGGAAATGCTGCTGTGGAACCACAGTGAGACCACAGTTACCAGTACTGGCACGCAGCAGCCGCCCAGTGTGTACTCTCCAGCATCTGCTAAGTGCAGTCTAATGATATCTATTCCTCTAACTCTGGTCAGAAGGCCTGTAAATCACACAGCTAGTAATGCACTTATTGTCTCCTGAGACCGCCCCATGTGGAGCAGCAGGGGAAGAGAAACAACACAACGACTCACTGGCAGAAGTGAACACAACCACACGAGCCACGCTGGTAGGGGGGTCTTCTTTTGGAGATGTGTCCTGTAGGACCAGGAGAGGGGAGCTTGGCAGGTGGAGAAGCAGACGAAGGAGGAGAGGTTGGATGAAGCCTTCTAAGATCTCCTTTTTTTTAATTGGCTGTGTATGGATTTTCCATTCACCCAGTGTGAAATCCCCCTGTGATCTCTCCATTCTTTCCTCCACCTTAACCTTATTTACCTATCACAACAATGGAAATAAAAACGATCTGTTTGACTGTACGGTATCAGAGGTTCACCAGCTCATTTCCCCTCAGGGCAGATACAGCGGACTCAGCTGCTGCGCTGTTTGGTTGGAACAAGGAGCCCACCACTCTCGGGTGATGACGGGACACAGTTAAAAAACGCTACAGGTCCATTTAGAAGATCACAAAACGCTCCAAATGGGCATGATTACAAAAAGCTGTTAAGAAGCGCCCTGGCAGCAGCCCAGCAGATCGTATATCTCTGCCTGCGCCCTTCAGATTTTAAGAGCCATGACGGTGTCACAGTAGAAAACAGAACTATCCACCACACAACTGATTTATGTACTAACACACTTGTTGTGAGGCAATGAGCAGTAAACCTGTTTGTCATATTAAATCACATTAAAGACGTGTTTGTTTATCAGCCTGAAGAACCTCCTCAGACTGATTGTAACCTCAGCCAAGGAAATTGAGTTTCCTAAAGTTGTCTTTGTGTGCATGCAATTTGGTGCAGAAAACTATGATTATGCAAAAACTATGATGGATATCACAAAACGTGGTGGAAGGATGTGGTATGAGTTGAGGTAGAGACCACTAATGATGGTGTGGATCCAGATCACTGTAAGGATCCAGGACTGGGTTTCCACTTTCTTTTAAATTGTGACATGACTCATCGATAGGATTGAAATGACATTTCTCTGTGATCCCTAGTGAAAAAAAACACTAACATACGTTACACACTGAATATATTAAGTACTCTCAGAGTGCCACACTAGGTTTTCACATGGCATGTAAGTATCCATTTAATGAGGAACACCTCAGCAGCCTAAGTGATGATGAAGATCACATGAGTGCAGGAAAGTACCAGAGACTTACAAGGAAACTGAAAAAGTCCTCTGGATTCCACAGTACTTGATGACGGGTTGGTTGTCTGGTTGCACAGATAATGATGAGCTTGCAAGGATTTGTTGTGTTGTTCTTCTGTGTTTGTATGAATTTGTGATCGCAGCCTGCACAGCAATCACATTTACAATTCTTTATTCATGGACCTTTTAATATCAACAGCCTTACGTCATACTAACACTTATATATATATATATATATATGTGAAATTCCCACGAGCGCAAACACAAAAGGCCACAACATGACAAGCCGTGCATCAACGAGAAAAGGAACAAGGGCTGTTAAGTCTTCCATTATCCTGCGACCTCTGCAACCTACAAAAACTCAGTTTTACATCTCAAGGACCTTGAGTGTTTTTTCCTTTTGATGCTTCCACTCACCACGTCCTCACCCCTTCCTCTTCTGTCCTCCACTCGCTCTTACATTCAAATGCTTTTGATGTCTTCGCTGGGAGTCTGAGTGTGTGTGTGTGTGTGTCAGTGTGTGTGTGTGTGTGTTAGCTGCCCCTGTTATCTCCACAAGCTCTCCAGCTACTAATTGCTGCACTTCAAGCGAAGCTGCTGGGACAGCCCCCCCACCCCCCCACCCAGACTCTCACCCTGTTTTCACCCAGTACAGTCATGGTGGGAAAGAAGGGGAGACATATGTAATGTGAGAGAGGCACTAATGAGTATCAATATGCAAAACAAACTCTTGAGAAGTTTGTCTCCATTTCTCTGCAGACAGATTCCGGAGATGCTCTGCTTTTGCTTTACATTATAATATGTTTCATGCAATATTTCCATTTCAGCATGAAATAACTTTCAATATGCACTTCGTCTATCATCTGGGAATCATGTGTGCCATTAATCTCCTGAATGGTGTAAAGAAGGAAAGTGGTAATCACCTGGAGGACGTGCAGATCTTTACACTGAGTGAAAACTAAAGAGGGGTAATCATCAAGACCAATCTGCACAATGTGGGCAAAGTGATTACTTGCTCAGCTCGTGTAATTTCCTCACAAGCCGTTTGGCACATTAGTTCTTCTGCTGATGGGGAAATGAATGAGAATTAGTTTCATTAAACCCAGATGTGTGCAGGTGGGACAGCGATTGTCCAAGTGTGCATTTTCCCCAAGTAGCTCGCTGGCTCGTGATTAGAGGCTGAAATAGAATTAGTTATTATTACCGTGTCTATTTACCTGATTAAACGGACAGTGAGGAAATCCCATGGCTGGAGGAGTGGCTGACTAGACGCTGAGGGGCCCATCTTCATTTAAACATCACTCATCAGGACAGGGCATGTGTCAAACACACACACACACACACACATACACACAGGGGCCTGTCTGTCCTTCTCTTCCCTCCCACACAGTGGTGATCAGGGCCCGGGTGCGAGAGATGTCAGGGATCTGGGGGCTTTCTGGGGGAAGCACTGTGGAGTGAACTCCCTCCTATAATCCACATATTGATCCCTCAACTCAGCCTGAGGCCAGATCGATACTGGCAATAAACCCAAACCAAGCAGCTTCAGCAGTGACAGGCCCTCAGGCAAGATATATATGTGTGTGTGCGTGCATGTGTGTGTATGTTAGAAAATGGTATAACGTGGTAGTGCGTGTCTATATGTGTGTGTGTGTGTGTCCCAGTATAAATCAGTCATTTGCACAGCCCTTGATGGCTGTCATGGCTGCTTCCCTCTCGGGACACTCTGAACATTCAACATGACAAAACAGTCATTGTGCTTCATAAATGATCTGAAGCTCCGACCAGAGAGGAGCTGCTGTACACACACAAGCTGTGTATATACATGTGGATAAATGTGTGTGTATCTGTGTGTGTGTACACATGCTGATACACTGCCACCTGCAGGTGATTCGTTCATTCCCCCCTCACAGCGTCCACATTATCATTGTGATGTTTGATCACAAAAAATGTATCCATTAGAGAGAGAGAGAGAGAAAGAGAGAGAGACAGAGAGAGAGAGAGAGACAGAGAGAGAGAGAGAGAACAAGGGCGAGATAATTCTCCTAACCCTGAATAGAAATATGAAATAACTACGAAATGACATCAGGGAGGATCTTTTTAATTTACTATACATCTCAGGGTTTGTTATTGTTACCCCCACCCCAGTAATCATCATTACTTTCATTGTGGCTGGTAGCGGGGAGTCATTAGCATACTGTACGGCTGTGGGCAAGGGGAGACCTGAGGTGAATAGCGCTGCTCACAATATTGTCATCATGGGCTCCAACTATTGTTACTCGGGCAACACAATCACACAAGTTTGCATCTTTTAATATCGGCTGGAAATTACACACTTTCAGCTTTAATCCAATTCATGAGGTGTGTGAGGGAGCATTGGCCGAGTGGGTTACAGTTATGGAAATCAGCTCATGGAAATCACATGTGATTAGACGTCTCCCAGAGCACAGTTAACACCATTAGCATCAAATATTATGCATCAGTCGAATGTGGAAATCCTATTAAGTGAGTTCAGTCTGGGGAAAGACTTTTGCAATTAACACAACGAAAAGACAAGGGAATGAGATTTAACCTGATGGTGGGTCCCTGGTCGTCTGTGAGCGTCAGCAGCAGCAGCAGAGAGACAGAGGCAGGGAGGGAGAGGAGGGTGCACAAGAGGAAGAGTCAGAGCTGAAAGATGGACAGTGAGACATAAACAATCGAACGTGGACAAATCTAACTTGAAGCTCAGATGAATGTTCACCCAAACTGAGCTGTGGTATCAAAGAGCTGCAGAGCTGGGCCTGCGATAACTTGACAAATCCCAGAGCTTGAGCTCTTGGGAGGATTGTGCTTCATTATGAGATAAAGAGCAGGAGCAGACGGGGGGGAGAGAGAGAGGGAAGACGGCTTCGCTCTTTGTTCCTCAGTCTTTACTCGTTTCACTGCTATCGAGCTCAGGGAGCTTCAGTTGATGACCTATAAGTTGCAGGAACATGAATTGACGAGGAGCACAGGTTTCTAACAGTAAGCTGATCTGTGTCTCATCTCCTACTAGGATGCTCCCTTGTTACACACAGACACACAAACACAGAGGCACAGATTGACTGAGGTAGGTGTGTGTGTGTGTGTGTGTGTGTGTGTGAGAGAGAGAGAGAGATAGAGAGAGAGAGAGAGAGAGCGAGAGAGAGAGAGAGAGAGAGAGAGAGAGAGAGAGATAGACTGTGTAACATGTCAAAGGAATAACTATGCAGTGTTCCTACATGTACGTATCTAACACACTGTAAACATGTGGTTTGCTGCTAAATTAAAACTAATCTCAAAGTTGCACAGCAGGAGAAAACACACAAGCACACACAAAATCTCTTTCAACTATACTTTTAGCTCACGTTTAAGCGGACGTAAAATTCAACGTAAAATTGAAAATGAACAAATTCCTGTTGCTACCAATTTAGCATAACCTGTTATATGTTGGTTCCTTATAGAAAACATTTTAAAACCAACAATCACTGTTTTGGAAGAGGACGAGTGGTGAGAAGACGCAGAATGAAAAATCATACTTCCCAAAATGTGGACGACCCTCTAAATAAAGATAATAGTTGCTAATAGACAGTAGCTGTACATGGGTCACTTTCCCCGTCCACCTCGTCAATCCCACAGACTCCCCAGGGAATCCCTGAGGTCAGAGGTCAGACAGCAGCAGCCCAGACACGAACTCTGACCTTTGAACCTGCAGCTGATCGATAGGGGAGACAAGCGAGTGGTACTGGGTTGGGAGGGATGAGCACAACTGAGGATTGTTTCGGAGGGAAATATGGAGTCTCAGTTGTCTTCACATCAACATTTGCTGTTAACTGTCAACTGACAAATAGGTTTTGCTTTGAAAGA
Source organism: Pseudopleuronectes americanus (assembly GCA_038501795.1). Taxonomy (NCBI): domain Eukaryota; kingdom Metazoa; phylum Chordata; class Actinopteri; order Pleuronectiformes; family Pleuronectidae; genus Pseudopleuronectes; species Pseudopleuronectes americanus. Next base: position 4,789,949 of record CM076732.1, read on the forward strand.
TTGAAGACTGTGGTGTTTTAGCCCAGAAGATAAATACACATGCATGGATCGTAGTTTACCCGGTGTGTAAAGTTGTGTAGTGAACTTTCATTCTCTTTACAGCTAAAGTGTGGAAAAGCAGGGAGGATGATGAACAAAGGGGGTTATTTCTACACCTCGGATCAATGGCCATTACAATTTTAATTTTGTTGCAACCAGGGATAGATTGTGTGTATGTGTGTGTGTGTGTGTGTGTGTGTGGCGGGAATATATGGTCCAAACACACACACACTCACATTATGCGTGTGTTAATTTCCAGCACTGCGCAGCCTTTCATTTTGGTGATGAATGGGGGTCTGGGGTCTTTCTATTAAATCAGCTCTCAGGTGATTGAGAGTTTCTCTGAGGGATTTAGATTGATGTCATCTGAAGGCAGGAGCAGACGGAGCTTTATATACAGTCTGTGTGTATTGTAGCGTGCTAACGTGCTACATCAGGATGGTAAACCTGCTAAGCATCAGCATGTTAGCATGTTGGACGTTAGGGGTTTATGTTGGAGTCTTATGTCGATGCAAAGAAACGTACGTCTGTTGATTGTCTAAACTGCTTCCAGGGGTCAGGTCTTATTTCTGCAGGGTGTAGGGAATAGCCGATGAGGTCCTCTTGTATCTGCAGCTATCAACAACTCCTACTCACTGAGCGTATGTTTGACCACTTATCATCCAATCAGTCCCCCCACCATCCCGGCCGGGCAGCGGGTTAATTGCCACATTGTTTGGCACCGCGATGGAGACTGCATGCTAAACAGAGCAGTTTCCCCCGAGAGCTTCATCCACCACAGGTTATTTCAAGGCTCTGTCTTGCAGGTAATGAAATATGTTTGATGGTGGATTGAGATGGTTGGTGTAAGCATCACGTGTCAGACGTCAATTTCCCCCTGTGAGCTCAGAACTGTCTGGAAAACACCTGGAGAGACTGCAACCTGATGCTGAGCGCTGAGGAAGTTGTGGTCTGGCGACACGTTCGCCTGCAGACAGAAAGTAATCACTTCATCTCTGAGTCTCTCTCATTCTCTCCCTGATCAAACATGGACTCCACGGGGAGGGATAGACATACACACCGAGCAGCCCACCTGTTCTCCATACACAGCCCAGTGAGAGTGTGTGGGGCGGAAATCCACTCTTTGCTTTTGCAATCAAGAGACAAACACACACCTCTCACAGTGATGGAGCAAAACACTACACAACAGCACAAAAGAAATAGTCCGTCCGACCAATTTAAAAGGATAAACCCTGCTGACATGTTGCTGGGACTGAATCTGTGTCCGGCTGAATCCAGACACAGACTGAGGTTGGAAAGAGGATTATAAACCCAGCGGCCTTTTCTTCTGACCGCAGCAGTGAAGCCAGGCGGTCGGCCGGCCAGTCCAGATGAGCTCCTCACCATTCCTATCTCGTAGCCGCAGCCCTCGCAGGCTCATCCATCTCCATTTCCCCTCTCCCTGTCGGCACGTCTCCACCACCAGCTCAGCCTTAATCAATTTAATTACCCGGTGCAGCAGAGAACCAGGACCCGTCTACCTGTCGTCCCCCCCCCCGCCCGGGGTCGAGCTTCATTAACAAGAACCTGGTTATCTGATGGTTTAGAGCGAAAGAGACAGAAAATACTGACGGGGAAAATCAGCAGGAGTTTTAAATAGGAGCTTGATTCATTGTTGTAATTGCAAATGAACAATCGCAGGTTTCAGGTTTTTAAATATCTGCACAGGAATTGATGACAAAATGACCAATTCCACTATTTACAAACATTATTTAAAGTTGTATTGTGTGTTACATTTGGTTTTTATCATAATATCTTTCTCAACCCTTCATTTAATTCAAATTGCATGTTTGTGAATCACTTGGTTGCAGACGCATATGAAGAAAGTCTGTTGTAAATAAGTGAATTTAAAAGTTTCCAGCCATTTTTGTCATCCAATCTTTGAAATTAATAATTGAGCAATTACTTAAATTAAATATTAAACAGAACATTTGACAAATATTTAAATGCAGCACTTGTTCAGTATTCAGTAAGAAAATGACGATGATCCTGCGAGTTCTCTCCTACAACGTACTGATTACCACAAAGGACCAAAATCACATTCCTACCAGGTCTTTAATATAAAGTGTGGCCGAGCGAGGAGAGATAATTAGTGTGTGATCTCTCTCTCTCTCTCCCTCTCTTTTTCTCTCTCTCTTTATGACAATGGCGAGCTAATTAAAATCCTGGCATTTCATATTCATGACTAATTAGCTAAACGAGATGGCAGCTCCAAAGTGGGCTACTCTTAATTAAGCTGAGAATTTAAGTTACACCTTGGTGCGCGGGCGAGTGCCTGTATGTGCAGTGTGTGTGTGTGTGTGTGTTCATCTTGTCGAGTGCTTCCAGAAGCTGTCCCCTGTCTCAGAGGAGGCAGAGGTTGTTTAATGCTGTCTGGTTATACTGTTTATTATGTTGCTCTATAGGAGCTGCAGCTCTACTTCATGCATGGTTAATTCTCAAGGTGTTTTCATACAGTAAGTTTTTAACACTACAGTTAAAATGATGTCATGGGACAAACTATGGGAAACTTTAAAGTGTGTAGTTACCAGTGTTAATCTACAGTTACATTTTCATTTGTTATAAAAAAGAGGATTAAACACTTACACAAAACAACAAACAGCATCAATACGTTAACCACTTATACTAAAGTTATTACAGTACCAGTAAAGCAAGTGCACTCCCAATTCCAATTACAATAAAGTCAGGATCTGTGTGACAAACAACAATTTGCCATTTCCCGGGGGTTACATAACCTCAGGGAGTTTCACTGGTTGCTTGGCAACAGCACGACAAATTGTAATTCTTCTCTCTTTGTTTCGAGCATTTTGTACAATCCCCTTTGGGCTGTGAGAGTCTGCAATCACATGGTTGATCGTTAAGCGCACACACACACACACACACACACATACACACATACAAAGCTTTTATTAACTTACACTCGGGTGCTAAGGTCTGACCTCACTTAAGGTTTCTCAGACATGTGGACCCCACTGGAGGTGGTGACCGGTACAATCAGCTTTTCTCTCCCTGCTCTTCTGATTCTGGATAAATCTGAGACATAAGGGCGATACAAAGCTCTCTGCCTTTATGGAGATTTGTATTCTGTAAACCTCTCACAGGCCGGCTTCCTTTATGTGCTGCTGTTTAGCAGATGTTGAATTGAATTTAAGAATTCACCAGGTGGTCATATTGTTTTGCATATTTGACAAGACAGCCGATGAAGGAAATGAAATGCTGAGTCGCTCCAGTCAGATATCAGAGCTTCTTAGTGTGCACAATGAAAACTTTTGTACCGATCCATCTTCTATGTTTAAAACAGTAACAATAACATTCCTCTTCCAATATGTTTTCATCTGTTTATTTGTTTGTTTAGGAACAGATTATTTAGTGAGAAGAACTTTTTTCCAACATTTCCATTGATTTCGCAAAACATAACTCATGGATCTTGATGAAAGAAATCTGGCGTGTCTAGAGGAGTATCTATAGTATGCAGATCTACTTGAAACTCTGTATCTATGGTGGATTTAAATGTGTTGCTTTAATTCAAGTAACATATGATATTTTGAACCTTGCAAACGATTAAAGCAACACAGGAGACTGCTCTCACACATGCAGCTTTCTTCAGCACTGGATGAAAAAGAAAAAAGAGTGAACACATGCATCGTTTTGTCAGGTGACCTTTGTCGTGCCCGATAAACACGAAAAAGTTTCAACACATTGCACATGGGTGTTTGTGTTTTCAGAGGAAAGAAGCCTGAGCAACTATACAGTTTTTATTCATGGTTACTTATATCCTTTGTGTCACAGTGTCGCTACATCGATTCCAACAAATCTTTAAAGCCTAACTTAATGGATGAAACCTTCCAGGGGTCCTCTGTAATGAATGGAGCCTGAGCTGGGGAGCTGTAAACAGTCCAAAATGATAAAACCACATTCTCCTTTAATAAAGCAGCTTCATTATAGGGACGGTGTCTTCCGTATTTCATGGCATTAGCGTGGCTGCAAAAAAAACATATTGAGGCGAGAGAAGACAAACGAGGTTGGCTGTTACCGTAGAGACGGGCTGTCACGACAATAGAGTAACACACGTACCCCGAACCAGGCATCAGGGCTGAATGTACACTATCCACACAAACACACAGATATAATACATAACTCTAATTTCATATACTCTGTAATGTTGTTACAGCACAAACCTACGGACCGGTCGGGGTGTGAATGTTTGTGTACCTGCAGTGCCTCTACATGTGTGTGTGTGTGTGTGTGTGTGCGTGTGTGTGTGTGTGTGTGTGTGTGTGAGTGAGTGAAAGGTATTATCCATCAAATGTTATTGGCTGCTGGGTCTGGTGGGCTCTAATCCACTTGTTTCTGCAGTGTGTAGATTAGCAGCAGGTTAATGGATAGGCTCCCAACGAGACCCCCCCCCACACACACAAACACACACCCACCCCAGTGTTCATACCCAGGTTCTTTTGGCTTCATTGCTGGATAGTGGGCAGGAAGTGTGTCGTCCATCTTGTTTGTATATGTCCATGATGCGGGCACACATAAACTCTGACAAATATTAAGCCTCTGTCATCTTACTGTCTGAAGAATATCAGGGGATCTAAACACGTCCCTGCTGGATTCTGTGATCGATCAACAACATCCAATCAGCCTCTCGTGGAGAAATGAACACAACAGCCAACACAAAAAAAGATTTCACCAGGACAAACATCAGAGAAAGTATCAGAGCGGAGACGGGGACAAGGTGGAGGAGTGGAGGCCGAGGATCAGCCGAGCAGCTCAGAGCGACTTCACCCAGGGTCTCTCTCTCCTCTAATGAAGAACACTCTCTCCCTCGGCCTCTCGCTGAGGGCTCAGAGACGCCCGGCTTTATTGGTTCATATCTGACTGAGTGAGAGAGGGACTGCTGCATGCGGGGGGGGGTGGGGTGTAGAGGATGGTCACTAAGCATTAACACATTAATAAACCCCTCGCAATATCCAGTCTGTCATAAAAAAGCAGGGGGAGGAAACAGAAAGTTGAGGGAGCGAAAGCCCGGAGGACGCGAGACGTGCACGCGGCAATAAAGGAGGAGTTCACTTTCATTCCCATCTTCCAGCCCACTGGGAGGAGGAGGGGTGGAGTTCACAGTTTGGGATTAAAGTATAATATCTCCCTTATTATCCCGAGTGACTTCCCTGATGTGGAGGATTTGTTTAATTAGGCGATTATTGTGGGTTTCGTGGGGGAGGGGGAGGGGTTCATCACGCCAGTCAACCCGTCTGACTGACAACCAACAGGGGGACATCAAGGACACATGCGCATAACTACCCCGTGCTGTGATTGTCCTCGGTGTGTCTGATGGCAGTTCCATTACTTTGGTGACACAAAGACGGACACACAATCTGCCAGGACGTTGTGTTAAACTCACCTGGGCTGTTAGGGGGTCAACAAGTGGGAAATAAATGACCTAGTTTCCTTCCACATTCTGTCCTGGATCTGATTACTCAGTCCACACAATGTTTTTACACATTCACACTGTCCTTTTCTTTTAGACGCCAATGTACCTTTTTTTTCCTTCCAATCATCAGCCCCACAGTGGAGGAGGGGTTGTTCCAGTATGTGTGTGTGTGTGTGTGTGTTGTGTTCATTCGAGCGTACACACCTCCCTCGTCCGCTCCAGCACTGATACCGATGTGCAACCAAGTGGAAAATTAATTTCTTATTACATGACCCGCTCTCCACCCGCTTCCTAACTTCCTCTACCTTACTCAACAAAACACGCCCCTTCCTCCTCACTCCATTTACCAACCACCCCTCTGCCCGGGCTCTAATCACTCCTGTCCTCAACCTCCATGTTCCCTCTGCAGTCTCCCCCGGCTTCCTGCATCCACCTGGCAAACTAAACTCCTTTTGAGTTTTTAAGACAACTGAAGGCTTCCACTGGTTCTTTCATGTTTAGAAGTTGAGGTTTAGGTCAGGGGTGTTCAGCTGCAACACGCAACTTCACCACTAGATGTCACTAAATTCTACACACTGAAACTTTAAGACATCGGCACTCGGACAACAACATCAAACCCATCAGCGCTCATTGACTTGTGGTTAACTTAACTATTCATTCCAACTGAGGATGGAACAAATGAGCGTGTGGGGGTGTCGCATGTGATGCAGGTAAAGATGATGATGTCAGCAGGTGCAACACACGGGTCACAAACAGATTTCGATTCAAGGAAAACCTTTAAAAATCTTTGCTTTCGTTCTCGTCCGTCCACTTTAGTGAATTGACCCGGACACTAAAATCTTCTCATGATACAAACGCCTCAGATTAAAGGGGCAACTAGGTCGAGAGCAGCAGAAGAGACAAAGACCACAACCAGAAGAAGACGCTCACAGATTCCAGGCAGGCAAACGTTTATTCAACGTACAAACATGTAACAAACACACACACGTACAGAACACGCGGTCCACACGCTCACTCACGTTCATTTCCTTAAAAGCTGAATTATCGCTGACATCTATCTGTGACTAGTTTAATTACTCACAGTAATTATCCAGAGGCAGCGGCTCCTCTCTCCTTCTGTCTGGTTCTTTCTCTGCTCGTCTCAAGAGTCGTACACGGAGCACTCCTTCATTCTTATTCTACCACCAGTGATTTCAAACAGCTTGAGGAGTTTGTTCCTGTGAACTTTCAAACCTTGGATTTAACATTTTTAATATCTCCAAACCCCCAAAAGAGAGAAAATTCGTTGTTTTTCTTACATCCTCGCCCACACACTGTTTTGGGGGAATGTTGTCTTTTGAAACCCGCAGCTCCCCCCCCACCCCCCCCGCTAATTGAATTTGAAGCTGACTTTTAATTAACAGCGGATCTGATTTCGGATCATTTGCATGTGGCTGGCAGCCCCTCCCCCCCCCCTCCCACGGCTGAGAGCCTGGCACAGAGCCAAGTGCGGGGCTGCAAACTGACAGAGGAATGAGGAAGGAAGGAGGGAGGAGAGAATGGAGGAGGAGAAGGTGAGATGGTCGCAACAAAGGAGAGGAGGAACAGCAGATGTGGGAGGGGGGGGGACAAATGAGGGGGCAAACAACAGCTCATGCCGTGAGATGGGGGGGGGGTAGAAAAGGTAGAAACGTACACAAGGAAACAATCGAGGGCACGATACGATCACAAGGACACGCACTAGGCATCGCACAAAGAGTCACTAACTAAATAAAGTGGAAAATAACACAATGCATAGTTTTTACTCATCTTACAACCAGGTGTTAATTGGAGACACACAACAGCTTCGATAACGAGACGTAGCTACAAGGTGAAATGCATTCGTCAACCAGCACCTACAAGGAAACACGTGCACTTACACAACTGTCAAATAGTTTACATTTTACAAACCTGGACAAAAAACAACAACTAGATAAATGTGACGATGATGCTGAAACCACCTCTTGCATATTCATGGAGCAACACACAAACTAGGATGAGCATCCGTCAGAGAGCTTCCTGTTGAGAGGGCCCGTTCTGCCCCGATAGGTCCCATCCATCACTTAGTGCCAGGTCTGACCAATGAGCATGCCCGTACCCATTAATCCCACGTCCCATAATGCCTCATTTGTCTGACATCTACAAGCAAAACTTATTAAGGTGTGTAGCCTATGGGCGAGTTTGAATCATCGCAGGCGGATCGACACAGACTCAAACTCCACCCGGCCTGTAAGCAAACACTGTGTCGACCGAACACAGGTCCCGTCTCTGGCTTTGTTGCCTGACTTCATCAGTATCCAGAAAGAGCACAAGTCATTAATGAGCCTCATAAAGACGGGCGGGGGGGGCGGGGGGGTGGAGGAGCGCTGGGCGGCTGCCAACGGGACGGCGGCTGGGCGGGGGTGCAGGGAGGGGACGAGCAACGGACAGACAGAGCAGAGAGGCAGCTGCTTTCTCTCTGTCGTTTCCTGGAGGAGATGGAGGGAGCTGCGGAGGAAGAGAAAGAGAAGGTGGGGGGGTCTCAACTCTCCTGAGTAAAGGGGTCAGGGCCATGGGTGACACATCTGAATACTGGGGCGTGGGAGACGCCATTTTGAGGAGGCAAGCGAGACGCCATTTTGAAGTGCTCTGCATGATGATTATGGGAAATTATTAAAACAATTAATAGGAAGAAGTCGCAAATTATGCACTTCACTAAATTCAAAAGGTTGATTGATGACTCATCGGACCACATGACTGAGGGTTTTTACCCCAGCCACCTTCTTTCTTTTAGTTCATGTTGCTTTACTGATTTATTTAGCACAAGAACAAACAAATATCATGTGACATTTATCTGAAAACTAGTAAGATGATATAATCTACAATAGAATGAATCATTTTGCATTTAGTTCAGTTATAAGTTATAGCAGTTTCAACCCCTCAATGTATGATTCAGAGAATAAATCTAATTACGCCTGTAACTGGCTGCCTACTGCGATAAGTAACTAAAGGATTATTTTGCAACTGAAAAATATGCGCATACAAAATAGGAACACCTTTAACTTTATATTTAAATAAATCTGCCTTTTGATAAATGTGACATTCAGACATGAAATAAAACTGCAGCTGCTTTCCCTTGACACCTGTTGGTTTGCTGTACATTCTGCTGACTCAGCATCGAGGCCTTGACTGGAGCTCAGGACTCGTCTCCTCCCATCTCACTAACTGAGGAAGAACACAGGCACTCAGGCATTCAAGTAAATAGTGCTAATCGGTCATCCACTGACCGAGCAGGCAGCCATATTGATTTCAGAAGCCAATCAAGGGAGAGCTTAATGGCACGGCACTTAACGAGCTCCACCATGAGAATTACACCTGCGACTGTAATGTGATGGGATCGTGTGTAGTAGAAAAATATCTAAAATATTATTCTGATCATTTGAACGGTGGTTTGTTCATCTTTACCTGCTCTGCAGATTGTGCAAACTTCAATGTGGAAAACATTCACAATTACAGGAAACGGAAGAAAAATCTAAAAAAGTAAATATTTACAACTTTAATCTTTATTTCTTTAAAATAAGATAAAAAGGACCATTTTTGTTAATAATACAAGTAAAAAAATGTATCAGAACATAGAAGAATATACAGGACAAAGCATGACAGTGACAGCTCAGAGAATTACATATGCTTCAAACAGACAAAGATCCTTGGTATATTATGGAGAACAGAAGAAGTGGGATCGGTTTCCCGCTGCATTAAACGAGGGAGAAGGACTGAAAAGTGTCGACTGTAAAAGAAGTTAACTTGGCACCAACAAACCTGCTCTGTTTCCAGTTTCAGCCAAAATGCGAGCAAACACCCTCCAATAAATAAGGCACTGGGATGGGCCCAAGCGCAGGAAAAGTACGAGTCTGTGTGTGTTTGTTTGTTTGTTTGCGTGAAGTATCTGAATAAGTGGACCACAACTCATGGCATATGTTCACATTTCATCTCGTGCATAAATACTTATTCATCTTAAATCACTCTTAAGATATTTCTATTAATAAACAAAGACAAGTATCACCGGGAATTTTAAAAGAAAGACTCCAGGACCTGACATCCATATTGAACATGGACACACACACGTTTAACAAAACAGATAAAGCAAAACATCTCGTGACAAAAAAAGAAAATCAAACATATGATGTACTATGGGGTGAGAGCTGAATGTGTGTGTGAGTGTGACATTCCAATGACACACGATGTAGAGATCAAGTGCAACAATGAAAGTCAGAACGTCCCACACACGTTTATAGAGGCGTGTGGAGAAAACTTCTGTTACGGCATCAATTCTTACAAACGCTGCTAAAAACAATCAAACTTGAAAACTGGGAGAAAGTGGACAAGGTTAACGTGTTACTGATCTGAAACATATTGCATCGTGTCAGTCTGTCCTGTTTGGCAGAGCCTGAAACTTTGGCACCACAAGTAAAAACCACAGAGGATAACTGAAATCTGGAAGCAGGTTAAAAGAAAAATAAACAAGCTGCAGCGCGACATGAAGACTCAAACTTCTCCTCACTCTCTGTCAGCAGTCGTGAACGGGTAGTGTTTGCTAAAGAGGCAATAAACTGACTTCTACTGTCCAGTAAGCCGCCTAAAAAACATTGAAAATGAAGTCCCTCTTGCGAGCTTTTAAGTTTCTGTCCCACCGGTGAGAATGGGGGGCTGGCGATGAAGGTAAAAGTCTCATAGCAGGTGAGTCGCACACAGCTGAGGTCGACAGCGGGGGGGCAGCTGGCGTCTACATCTCATGGGCGGCGAGATGATGCTCTGGGATTCCATTGGCGTGAGCCCCCACAGAGTTGTTCTCATTGAGGCGCCTCACTCGGTACATTTCATAGTGGATGCTGCTGGTGATGTCCTTAATGTTCTGCATGTGGGTCCTGGAAAACACAGACACACGAGGAACCAGTGGATGAGACGGGGAAATCTGGGCTTTTTACAATATTTAAGAAAAGTCTTTCACTTAAAAAAATAATGTGTTTCCTCATTGTTACGTCACTTTGATATTTGAGATTCAGTTTACACAACGATGTTTACAACATTTAGAGCATTAAAGACTGATATGGATTATAAGGGGCTTAATAAATGTCATCGAGGCTTGATGTTTTACAGTTTAACCATAAACTTTATCATAAGTAACTATGAATAAAAATAAAACACTGACGCAGGCACAAAAGGCAGCTTTCAAAACACAAAGTTCACTCACCTGATGAGGAGATCCCTTAAATAGGCAAACTCACAGTGGGCTATGTTCTCAACTGAGAGAGAGATACACAGAAAGACAGAGAGAGAGGTTATGAGTTATTAAATATTCATAATCAAGTTAAACATACAACACAAGGCTCAACTGGTTAAAAAAAAAGGGATCAAAACAACACAGTATGACAGCTGGTTACTTGAGTTTCCTGAACAGGCCACTAGGTGGGGTCAGTGAGTTGTCCCACGCTCACTTTATTCCTCTGTTGATAACTTCATCTTCTCTGAGTCGTTCAGCAGAGATTAGACAAAACAACTCAGATATTCCTGTGGGACACGTGTTTGTGTGTCTGCACGCTGCAGGAAATGAAACTTCCTTTATGAGACACTTGATAGAGGGGGGTGGGGCCGACTGTCTGGAGTGGATAATGTAATTGAATGAAGACTCTTGCAGTAAAAATGGATGTTAAAGCACAGCACTGGCCAATTTATGAACTGAGTAAATAGTCAAAGAAAGAAAAAAAGTAAAGCACACACACCACTATTTATTTCCTATTGTTTTTTAACTACACAGAGCAAAACAAAGTTTCCTCTCTACAACATTTTACTTCTGATGTGAGAATCTTCCATCTCTTGTGTAGACTGGGGGGGGCTCTTCAGACAGACTGTCTGCTGGAGGCCTAAAGCAGCCACCTGGCTCACACCAGTCTGGACCCTGAATGAAGCATTGTTTTATTGACTGACGATCTCAGTGACTTCTTTATCCATCTGGTGTCTTCTTAACGAAACTACTTCCAGCTTAGTGATGTGCACACTGACACACTCTGCCCTCATCAAGTCTCTGAATAGATTCGAGTGGAAGAATATAAAGAATCGGAGGAGAGATGCGTCCCAATCCTACTTTGGTTAAACAGGCAGTGAAAGAAGAGGAAAGAAGGGGGGTGAGTAGCGAGTTGTACCTTCAATGGTTCCCCACTTGGTTTTCCTCCCCAGCAGCCTCCTGCCATTGACCTGGTACTCCTGGTCACTGCCCACCACAGCAAATGGGATCATCTCCTGCTCCAAGGTTAAAAGGTAAACAGACAACTCAGTCAGATATCACTCACGTTAAGTATATCCACAGTGGCAGTTGATGGATTTAGGTCGACGGGGCTGTCTGAGCATCAATTAGGGCGACTGACTGAAGTGATATCCTCACCCTGATCTTCTCGTTGATCATTCTGTCCTCTGCATCCTCGTCAAATTCCTTCTGAGGGTACACGTCAATCCCGTTGGCTCGCAGCTCTTCCCTGATCTGGTGAGTGATCACAAAACAAACCCTTAACCAACAACAGTTCAGAAAGGCCTGATATTAAGGCATTTAATTGAAAGAATAATGAGGCAGACGTGATTAAAGCAGCCTTTAGAGAATACAAACAAATGTACTTAAAACTGGCTGATGCACAGATTGAGGCAGTATTAACACTAATCTTCTGACTAATCCAGACCAAAAGTTTGGGCTTAGTCATTAATCGCTGTCTGTACACAAACAAAACAGAAAACCTCTCATAATGAGTGCCTCTGGATAAACCTGAGCACACACTCACACACACACACACACACACACACACACACACACACACACAAACGCACACATATATATATATAAACCTAGGGGAGCTACCTCACAACTAATGAGACGAAGGGAAATCGTGAATACGATGCCAATAAAAACATACAAATGAAAGGCTGCAGCTTTATTAACTGTGTAGAGGAAGAGCAGAAAGGAAAGGACAAGAGTGAAAGAGAGAGAGAGATTCTCTTGCTGTAACGTTTCCATGTTTTCCAACCACAAACATGATAAATCCAAACTTGGAGTTCCAGAAAGAAAAGGGTGATTTCTCTGGATTATATATGAAAACTGAGATCAAAATACAGAAAATCTATTGAAACTAAAGAAAAAACAAAAGTCAGACAGATGTTACCTTCTTTTTGAAGAAGTCCCTCTCCTCCAGGGTGAGTGTATCTGCCTTGGCAATGACAGGGACAATGTTGACCACTTTACTGAGACGTCTCATGAATTCTACATCAAGGGGCCGCAGACTTGAGAGAAAGAGGGAAAGCAAACTTTAGCTGTAGAGACATGAATATGAAATTGTGACACAAAACGCTTCCACCAGAGGGCAGATGTTCCTAACATCTCCCAGATGGAACTGTCACATAGTTCCATGATGGGACTTAAAAACAAAAACATGTGGTCGGTTTGAGGAGCACAGGACTTTTTCCACAGTTTGACAAAAGCATGGGCCTGTAGCTGGATCTGCTGAATAACATACAGTTCGACAAAGATAGGTCATTGTCAACAAGGAGCGCATTGTGCACTCATGCAGGAGCCATTCAAAAGGACAAAAGTGCAACAATTGATTGCACACACCAGACACCCACATAGACTGTGTGTCTCTCTCGTCCTTTCCGGCCTCTGTCCCATTAGGCTTTTTAAGGCAAAACTCTGAGCAGCTGCTGGCCAGGCCATGTGACATCTGCAGTGTTGGATCAACATGAAACGTGGCTGATGGGGCTCAGAGACAGGGGGCCATTTCAAACCAGCCCCCTGCCAGAGCAAAGACAGACCATGACACAAAAATTAAATAGAGGCGCAGCGTTTGAATAGTGATCAACTCTGTGTGTGTGTGTGTGTATCCGAACGAGACTGAAAATCCACAGCTGCTTTCAACATTTTCCCAAGACCTGCCGCTGCCCTCCACTTAAGTTACACAAATGCAAAAAGCTATAAAATGCACCGTGAACCTATGAATCTAAGCCCCCCCCCCGCGCCACTCAGAACAGTGCGGGCCTGAACAAGCAGAGAGAGAGGACAGTTTATTCAGTTCAATCAAACACAGATGTGTGTGTCTGTAAGAGATCCAGGGAAAGAAACTTGGGACTGTGTGCTGCTTCAGGGCCAGGGCGAGAGTGGCCCATGACTGTGTGTGTGTGTGTGTGTGTGTGTGTGTGTGTGTGTGTGTGTGTGTGTGTGTGTGTGTGTGTGTGTGTGTGTGGGGTGCGGAAACGTTCGGGGACATGTATGTGTTCAATAAGAGGGATAACAAAGTTTTTTCCAAACTGCTTCACATTGGAAAGCTTCAGAATAAACAGGAAATCTGTATCACTGTAAATGACCTTTTAGCACATGAACAACAAACAGTAACAGAAGTTTCTGGTTCATGCAATTCTATCATAGAGTTTTATCAGCAAGAAATTGCACATACAGTTCCCTAAACATGCCTGACTTTTTCATCAAGGGTTCATGAATTACTCAACTAAAATGTAGAAAATCATGCCACCTATTTTACTGTCTTAATGTTAAAGTTAATAAAGAAAGTTCCTGGATTCCCAGCTCTGGATCCGAACCAAAATATAAAAGGGTTCTTCCTCGGGTCACGCCCCACCCCTAATCAAAGTTGAATTGAAATGGGCTCAGGCAGGGGTAAGAGCTGTCTTATCTCTCTGTGTGTGTGTTTTCCTTTGTGAACCATATTTAACTGTGTGTGCTTGTGTCCTTACCAGTGTCCGGTCGGGGGGATGAAGTATATGCAGCAGTGAACTCTGGAGTCTGGGATCCTTTTCTTCCTGTTGATGTTGATCTCCTCCTGCAGGTACGCCTCATACTGGTCGTTAATGAACTTCATGATAGGCTGCCAGCTGGAGCACAGCAGGAGTGGATGGAGGGAGGTAGAGAATGAGAGATAAAAGAGGGAAAAGGAGGAAGCAACATTTCACAGAATGAGACAGAGGTAAGAGGAAGGATACAAAGATTTAAAACAACAGAGAAGAGGAAAAGGGAAAGTAAGATGACAGGAAGAGAAGTGGGAAAGGGTGGGACATGTGGTGAGACACATCAACTCACAGGGTTCATACAGTTAATGCAGTGATGACAGAGTAGTTAGGTACCAGTTCTCATTGTTGATCTGGTCGCCGAAGCCTGGAGTGTCAATGACCGTCAGCTTCATTCTCACTCCTTTCTCCTCAATGTCTGCACACAAACAAAAACACAAGGTCAGGGAGAAGTAGAACACTGTACACCTATGATTACAAGAACACCCTGTATGCTACAACTACTGAACCTGGTCTCAGAGATATGATTAATGTATAATTCTATAACTGCACTAATTATAACCTGAAATGTATCCAGAAACTTATCTTGATAGATTTGTTGAAAATCAATCAAAAAAGCTGCCAGCTTTAAAACTGTTGATTTTGTAAGGTTAAGAAAACATTCCAACGTAGTTTGAGCTTAACTAGCGATATGTAATTTAAGACAATTGCATTAAAAAGTAAATACAGAAGAGAAGGGAAGAAAAACAAAGTGAGAGAGAGGTTTATTTTTGCTGACAGACATTCAGACATTTAGAAAAACAGACAAAATGATTTATTTTGTCTGTTTTTCTAAATGTCTGAATGTATGTCTGAGAGAAGAACTGAGGGGTTGAGGAGGGACGTACCGTGACTGATGGACTTGATCTCGATTGTTTTGGGGATCTTCTCCTGGGCAGTAGCCAGCACCGACTTACGGCTGACTTTAGACTTGAACAGCGTGTTCATCAGAGTAGACTTTCCCAGGCCACTCTGTCCTGTAAACAAAAAACAACAACACAGACACAAGAGACAATGAGACACACAGAACAAGATGATGTTTGTACTGCAGGTACCTCAAAGTGCAGAGAAATATCAAAAATTAAATATAACAATGAGAAGCTTCCCCATTTAAAACCAAACCAGGATAAAAACATGAAAATTAAGAGACGCTCCTGAAGTTATATTACAAATCTGATGAAATTCATTTTTTTTTGGGCCTTTTTCAGATACTTTTCAACCAGATGATCATTTGATAGGTTTATTTAGAGATACAGATAAGGGAAACTTTATGGTAGAATCAGTCTGTAAATATCTGTATGAATGCAACCATCTCATCCCACTGCCACCACCACAAGGTAATGAGGAGGAGATAGCAGAGGCCCACTGGGCAGCGACTGCACAGTTCATCTTCAGGTTGTGTCAACATCGAGAAATGAATACTGGAGACGCACATTCAAAACCCAGTCAAATTTCAGCAGAGCGCTTACATGCAAACAAGGCTCTACTCTGCAAACAGTGAGAGACAACAGCTGCACATTTTATTGGATGTAAATCATTCACTTGAGTTTGAGGTTAAGAAGCGATCATCACTTCATGCCAAATGTGACGTAGTGTAAAGCTTCAGCCCTGTACAGTGTCTGCCCTCTCTGTCAGCGGCGTTTCTCTAAGTGTCTCGGGTCCAACATTCTTTCACTAACAACCATCACAACAGATGTGGCACCAAAATCCCACACTTGCTGCCTGTATGTGGCCATCCTCGCGCAGACTTTGTTGAAAAATAAATGATAAATATAAATGAATAGAAAATACAAAACTATATTGAAGATCGAAAAGAAAAAACTAAATGAAATTAACTAAATTAGAGGTTTCTAGCTACAATCAAGTTCTTCCAAAGGTTCAAGTTATATTTTTTCATCCCTGTGGGGCAATTAGTTAAACTGCAGGCACGGACCACATACGCAAATCAACCTAATAAAGATAAATGCTTTAACAAATATAATAACTTCACTAAAAGTCTGATGGCAGCAGGTAGAAATGACTTAAGAATTCATTTTCATAAAAGTACTGTCAAGGTTAAAACTTGAAAGCTTACAATAAAAAGTGCCAGACTGCATTTTCCCTCTTCAACACCTAATAGTTTTGAATAAGACCTGACAAATGGACCTTACCTGCTCTGGAGGCTTCACCGTTTAGGATCATGCAACTACAATCTACTAATACAAAACCAATGAGGATGAAACGCAGACCACAGGCACAATGTCACCAAGTGGAGACATAAGGGAGATGGTGGTTTTAAAGTGGACTGTCAACTATGGAGGTGTGAGTGTGTCTGTGTGTAATTAGCTCCTGTTTTAAAAAGGTGTCTGATCACAGTGATGAGGGCTCAACCACAAAGAGTTTAATTACTGTGTTTGGCTGCTTATTAAAACGGGTTTGAGGCTCCAGTTTTCTCACAAAACGTGATGAGAGAGAAACCAGCAAATATACCTGAATGACAGTCGGCCTCGAGTTCTCTTCAAGACTAACTCACTTTTAAAGTGTCGGCTGCACTTGATGACAAGGCTCCGAAAATGAGGACGTGAAAATCGTCTTTATGATAAACAAAAGAAGAGAATAAGTTATTTATTCACGACTTGAGCAAACTCAGCGACAAGAGGCCAACTCCAGACCCAAGGACAGAGTTTCAGTCAAGAGCAATGACAGGAATGTCTTTCCGTTTGTGTGAGATCTGAGCATAAAGACATTTAAACTGAGTGTGTTTAATTTAAACATAACGACATTCGGCAGGTCAAAAAATCAGATTTCTAAACCTTTTTGAAAACATGTCACGCTCATTTAAACTATAGTAATGACTTGATAGGAAAACAAGAGGACGCCACTTTTCTGGTGTGTTTCATAGCAGACAGACAGTGCAGTGAGCAGATAGACAGACAAAGGTCTTTGTCTTCCTCCTAAATTAAAACAACTTACCCACAACCATAATGTTGAGCTCAAATCCCTGCTTCATGGCCTTCCTCCTCATCTGTTCCAGAATGGCGTCGATCCCAACGTAACTGAAGTCCACCACAGGGCCACCGACCTTCTCCCCGTACAGGCCGCCCATCGGTGGGGACACCACGGCATCGGGCATCACCGCCTCAGTCATGGTCATGCCACTGTAGCTGGATATCACCTCTGGCCCTGGTTTGACAGAGGAAGAGGAGAAAATGGAGGGTTAGAGGGAAGTGGCTGAGGAAGTTTTTCAGACATGACATGATATGGTCCAGAATTTGCTTTTTACATATGAAGAATGCAACAAGAGACTGTGCCGGTCGGACACGTTCACAACAACAGAAAAATGTCAGAGCGAGGGTATGGCACCTGAGAAGATGACGTATAAATTCCGCTGTGGAAATCACATGTTTTTGTGACAGCACACAGACATCAGCCCGCATCACCAAAAGTCTTAGTTGACATCTTTGTCGCAATCGTCGATGTGTTTGTCACCTTTCTTTCATCTTGAGAAATGTATTCATGTTTTAGTTTTGACTCTGTCACATGATAAAAAGCACAACCTGCATAATAAGAACCTTGGGAAATCCCTGCTTTTCAATCATTTGGATTAACCTGCTGGGGAACTGGCACCAGTGGCAGATAAATATGTCTGGTTGTTTCAGTCTGCTTTATAATCACCACACGCCATGTAAAAATCACCCCCTGACTTTTAAACTCGGCTGGTCTTATGCCAATGCAGACTCTTGACTCAACAGAAAACTCAAATTCAAAATACACTCTGTAGTATTAAAGTACTTTTCACTTGGCAGGACGTTATCCCTGCAGTTTGTTTTGCTAATGATTAGCTCAATGTCCTCCCGTGGAATTCCCACGGATGCGTGTCCAATCATAAGCTAAATATTCAACTTTTAATATGGTCGCTGTTGATTTACGATGTTCACTGTTACAGTGTGTTCAAGGAGTGCAGGTGAAGAATTTACACTGTTTATGTCTACGTCTCCATGTCCAGTGGATGAAGTAGAGAATACCCCCTCAGAGGGCCCCACTTTCCCTCGCTCGCACAGAGCAGTGTTACTGTCTTGTTAATGTCAAGGGCGGAAAACAGAGCCAGAGACGGCTGAGGCTGAAACCTGATCCACTCGCACACACTCACATACACACACACACACACACAGAGTACGTGCTCATAAATTCAGTGGTCGCCATGGCCTCGCACCCACTCAGCCTCTCCTCTTCTTGATCACACAGCCGACCCGTAGGTACAAAAAGCTTGTGCGAACATGAACATGCACATATAACCAGCAGCAGCTTGGACCGACTGCCAAGTGTTTAATAGCTATTGGATTCCAGCTCAGGCACAAATCTCCCTCCACAACACTTGGCCTGTCACACAGAGAAGAAGTCCAAGCAACTAGATAGTTCCCTTGTATCTCCCGGGGAATTAAATCATCGGAGGGGAAAGGCACCACTGCTGGTAGGAGCTCCTCACACGTCAAACTGACACGGCACTGATTAATGGGAGAAAATCAGTTTAGAATAACACGGCTGTGGAAACTCAATATTTAGCATGGAGTGTAACTTTTATAATAATGAGCTCCATTGTGTATGCATGTGTGTCAGAGACCCACCTATGGAAGCAGCTCTCCTGTTCTCCCTCCTTCACCACTTCCCCATCCTGTTCCAACAGTTAGTCAGCAAACTGGTGCAAATCACTGCCCTCCACCTCTCCTCTGCACCTCCCACATTCCCATACCTCTGCTTGTGTCAGCCTCACCCTTTCCTCCCTCCACATACTGATTCTCTCCCATCACCAGTCGTCCCCCCCCACCGCCCCTCTTCCCTCAGTGTTCCATTGTCTCTCCCATGCGACTTTCTTTGCAATTACTCCTTTATCTTCTCCTTCCTCCTCTCTGCTGCTCCCTTCTGACGTTTATCTTGAAGGTTGCATTGGTTTCATCCTTTTTCCAAATTCCCTCCTCCTTTGTTTCACCTCACAAAACCCTTGTTCCTTTATCCTCCTTTAGCTTGACCACTGTGCACGTCAGCTGTTTTCCCTCTGCTTGACCTTCTCTTCTGTGACAGTTATGTGCAATAAACAGATGTTGACCAGAGGCTAGCCCACCTCTGCAGGCAAGACTGCAACAACGGTGCTTCACTTTCTGGACTTGGGGTTTATGTATCTTTATATAGTTTTTCTGAAAGCATAATGTGTACAAACAATTTCAATGCCTGCAGTAGATTTCAGGTCTTGTCCTGAAATAGGTGCCTTATTTCCTTCTTTGAAAACAATTCTGCCCTCATCTATTGTATTAACAAGCAACAAATAGTAAACACACTTAGCTCCTTGTGGAAAAATACAAAAGTGACCATAAGACAGGGTGAATGAATGGTAGACAGACAAATAGAGAAGGAGCCGTTTGTATCATGCATTCTAACTTGCAGGTTTTCCTGGTAAGACACAACAAGACTCTTCAGGGGCATCGTTATCCGTCATTCAGGAATATACACTGCCTTTTTGCCCAAGTCAGAGTAGTGTCAAACACTAAACTACTTGGCAAACAAACACAAAGTCCTGGACCACTACTGTGGGAAACCCAGCCCTGCCAAACAATAAAAATAAATCACTTTCTCTCGAGGTAGTAAACCGTTTCAGTCCTGTGTCATGAATTTCAGTAAACTCCAGAGCCCAGGTTGAAGAGGTGTTGATACAAGATTGTCAAGCTGTGGGTGAAGTGTATTGTGTAGAATCTGTTGTTTTGACAGTGAATAAAACCAGAGCGGAGAAAGCCTCAGAAGCACCCGGTTGTAAACATCTGTATACACTGACCATTTATCAGACTAGGGGTTTTCAGTGCCCTCACTTCTTCCATGACGTCCTTCCAAACAGATGTTTACTGGCCGGTTGGAGCACGACCCTATAAAATGTTAAGACACAATGTCTGACCCTGGTGGTTCAGCAGCTGGTAGACATTTCCCCAACAAAGGGGCTTCACAGACCTCACCCAGATGGAACATCAGGTATCTGAATGTCTCATGGCAAATGTTATTCTGTCTAAAAACCTTAAGTTTCTCTGCATCATCTATTCCAGCCTTAACCATCCCTATAATTTGTGCAAGGATTTCCTTAGTGTCAGATCTAGTTAGGGGATGGTTTGGATAATGTGAGTCTGTAGATGAGCAAAATTTATTTTAGAAATTGGAAAGCATGGAGTGAGTCATTTGACTTGCTGGGATCCTGTTTTCAATTACAGGCACAAAAGAATGTTTTTTTTTCCTTGCTTCCAGCAGTGTCAGATTACTTAGCTCTTTTTTGTCAAAAATGTCCAGCAGCCTCCAAGACCACAAAACAATTTGGAGGCTAGAAAAAAATGTGAAACAAAAGAAACAGGCATCAAGTGAATTTAAAAAGAAACGTGGTGAAGAAGAGGATGAGGAGGAAGAAAGCAGGGAGATAAAGACTAGAAGCAGAAAGGAAGAGGACCACTGAGGAGCGGGGATAAAAAAAAGAAAAAGAGATAAGGTCAGGAAGAGGAGGACAGAGGAAGGAGTGTTGAATGGAGGAGGGGAGGAAAGAAAAAAACGTTGTACATTATGTGATTTATTTTACTTTTGGGCCTGGGGCATTCCTCACTAACTACACTCAGGCCTCCAAACAGAGATGTCAATACAGTTGAAAACCAGCAAAACGTGTCCACATTTGCGAATAACTGTGAAAAGCACTACGACTGTAGAAACGTGGTCAGAACCACTGAGCCATGCCTCTGCTGCCCAGGGTGTTGATTTTGACAGGGTGGCGTGCATTCAGGTCAGAGGTCGTGTTCCCAGTTTAGGTTGGAAAGGAGCCGTGCTGAGGTTATGACAAACCAGTGGTTTGACCCCGTGTAAAAAACTGACTTGATGAAGAGAGGAATCAGGAGAAAGAAAGGATTGGAAACTTGGCTCAATGGAAGTGTGTTTGGTATCTTGGAGAGTGACTCACTCATGAATCCTAAAAACTTGGATCCTAAAAATGATTTCCTTTATTTAGACACTTTTAAGACTTTGTAATAGTCATGGCATTTCAGTGCAGGTCTGGAGCTCCATGTCAAACACACATTAGAGGACTAATCCACTAAATGGGCTGTTTGCCTCTTTGCTCTGGTCCAAAATGTTTTTATGGGCCCTCTTTAAAAGCATTGGCTCTTTTTGTTCTTTATTTACATTCCCGCACAGGACAAAGCTGGTTCACAGTGGAGTTCTTCAGACGACTGTGAGCTGCTTGAGAGGCTTATTCTGTGGTAAAATTAAAAAGAATTAAAGTTTCTGGGAGGTCTGGGCAATGAGTCTCACACGATTAATTTCTCATAAGATGAAGAGATGCTGCAAAGACAACTGAGAAAGCTTGTGCAGAAAGAATACAGTCCATGTGGCCATTAAATTACTTTGAACTGGGGTTCCAGCACAGCCCTCCAGCACAGAATCAATTAAATATCACGGCCCACTTGGGCTTGCAACAGACCCAGGGGAGGGACATGTATAAACACTTGTGCACACACAGACAAACACTTTTTTCCCACCCTTTGACAGTGAATCCCTTAATAAAGGGGGAAATTGGAGTGGTGGCAGTGCAAACATGGTCTGTTGTGTTATTAAAGTCAGAGTGTTTGTGCAGCAAGGCCCAGTTCCCAGAGTCCCCATCATTCAGCTCTCTGGAGAAATGTGCCCTTTGACCCTTGCAGAACCAACTCGCTCATCATGTCACCTGGCATTGGACAACATGTGTGTGTGTGTGTTGCATATCTTCTATTTAATAAGTTTGCCTCTACAGTATTGTGTATTTGTTAAAGCGTGTAGGATACCTTATCCCTCTGGAGCTACAAACAAGTGTTACTCAATCTCTTGCATTTTCATTCCAATCTTGGACGTGTAGACGCAAACCATCAAGATGCGTCCATGTCAGTGCAAGCAGCTTCAGAAGCTTGTGTTACTTTGCAGACAGATGAGAAATGTTGGTAAATTACAGTAATGACAGTAGAAGCCCACAGGTTTGTCTAGACTGCCAGAGGAATTTGTTCGGTCTCCACACTGTGGTGGTGTACAACAGAGCTGTTGTCTTTCCAAGCTCCTTTTAAAACATGCAGCTCACAATGAACATTTTTCAAGGTTGAATGCTTCTATTCCGAAAGAAGAGCCTTTATGGACGAGGTGATCCCTGGCTCATTTATTTGATATTATTTATATTTCTAGTTGAGTATCTACATAGGACAGCAGTTCCACAACAATACAACGTTCCTTACACAAATGTGCAACGAAAACATGAAGCTGTTCACAACAATATCCTCGCCCAGAGCAACTGTTAAACATTAATCCCTTAAATTGTTCACACAAACACTAAATTAATCAAGAAATTGCCAGTTGTCTGAGGCTCTTTGCAAAAATAACTTAGCAAGCTGCTATCTGCCAGCAGCTCCCTCACAGAAGCTGTTGGTCACTGTGGTGGCGAAGCCAGTGCAGTTCTTTATTTTAGCGTGCAGTTCAAACTTTATCAGTGAATCGGTTGGCTGACAGTGGGTGAGGGTCCACAGGGCCAGAGGGCTCAGGAATCTGACCTCTGTCCACACGCATACCTCACCTCAGGGGCAACAGCCTGAAGCTTTTCAAAGTCATAAAACAAGATTTTCTTCATTTGTCTAGAGCTGTCAGCGGGACTCATGGCAGGTGTGTGTGGCTGTGAGTAAAACATATCGAAGATTTTTTTTAAATGACTCAAGGTGAGGAGCATGCTGTCTAGCAAGATCAAGATGTTAATTCATAAGAGGGAATGACGGTGTGTCGGTGTTGGGAAGTGGGCTGGGCTGAGGTCCCCAAGGCCACTCATAAAATGTTTCACTGCATGTGTGAAGGTGTACAAGTACATGTCCATCATTCCATCGGTAATGTAACCAGGAGTCCTTACAGAGTCTTTGACATTCCCCACAATCTGTGTGTGTGTTAGCCTCTCACTCTGGTCCTCTCCAGGCTTCAGCTGCAGTATTTATGGACTGTGACTGATGCACATACAAAGCTCAACCATACGATAGTAGACAGTGCTTTAAGTAGAATTCACCATCGACTAAGTTAATTTATTAGGTTTCAATATCACTTGGATATAATTGTGCACACCATATTCCACATTTAATTCAGGTTAAATTTCAGTCTTTGGCATATTTTACACAAAGGACTTTATATCCAATTCCAATATGTAATTTGACACTGCATACAATACCATCTAAAATAAGTTAAATTAACACAAAGTGGTTTTAGATTGTAGTTACTACATCAGAGTATGCCCTGTAATTCAAATTTATGAATTTTACAAAAAAAGTCAAGTTCTCATGCACATACTAAAAGACTTGGAGGGCGTGTCAAGTTACACAGCTTAAACCCTTATCAATTTTACTTTACACAGCTGTAGCATGCATGAAATAGTTTGCATTTCATGGTTGTGATTCTGAATTCCACAATAGAAAGATAATCTTACTGCTGCTGCGCCGACTCTCAAAATGCACAGACACAAGATCCAGAAGGTAACGATGACCTTTTCAGCGTCCCGTCAAACACTGGTGAAAGGCCACTGTCTGTTCTCGCTTGGCATTACACAGGGGCCACAACAGAGCTCCTTTCAGCAACTCTGTGTAAGAAAGTGTGTGTGTGTGTGTGTGTGTGTGTGCACATGCTTCTGAGGCAAACCAGAGGCTTGTGACTATCTGAGAAGGTGGAGGGTGGTTGCTGTTTTCCATCGGTTGGAGATTGTCAGAGAGCTGTGCCATTACCCCACCCCCCCCACCCAACAAAACCTGGATGACACAACGTTCCAGTTTCAGCCATAGGTTACCCAGAATCCACCACAACCACAAAATGAAAGAGAGACTAAAGTGAAGCTGGATGGGGTCAACAAAACATTTCCAACAACACAAAAAAAAGAACAGCCTTTGATTTTGGTCAAATTTGATCCATAATGTTTTCCACTGCAAAGGAACAAGGACAACTTTCCACCAATTACGTTAATTCCTTTAGTGGATTTTCCGAAGCAGACAGAGCTAAAAGGATCCCTTCTGACACAAACATACATACACACAACCCCCCACCTATCTGGTGATGCATCAATATCAGAAACAGCAGAACACACAATGTGAACTTAAACAGAGTAGGAGCTGAAACATGATAGCAGATTCCTTTGTGAATATTGATTACAAAGCTTGCCACAGAGCTGACACACACACACACACACAACATTTAGGAAACGGAAAACAGAGGGAATGTAAAACCTTAAGAATGTTAATTACACACACGGGAACAATATGCAAATAACAGAGCAACTGAAAAATTTCCCTCCGGTACCGGAACTCAAAACATCTCCAGTGTATATTAAACAAAACTGTTAGAAAAATAACAGGAGCACATATCACTTATTATTAACGTATGGACTCAGAGTCAGGTATGAGAACCATGCAGAAGATATTTATAATGTCAATTATGTTAAAACCACAGATGATCAAAGCTCTTCTTCCACTGGAAGAACAGACATGCAAGGGAGAAAAAAAAGACAATGAAAGAAAAACGATTTGCTTCCTCTTGTTTTGGTTTCTTGCAAAACCCACAGGCACGCACACTCGTCCAGAATGCAAAACACTCACCGTGTGTAAAGTATGTGTCGTCCCCTGCCGAAGTTCAGCAAGTGTGTATGCACTCACTGTGAAAGAGGCCAAACTCTGCTGTGGCTCTGGAAGCTCCCTGCCTGTCCCTCCCACCCATGCCTGTCATGTGACAGCGTGCAAGGGAACAAGACACGCCCACTTCCTTCCAAAATCCCCCCCCCCGCCCCACAAAGTAAAAAACCCAAAATGCAGAATAAACTTTAGAAGAGGGAAATAGAGCACACTTATTTGTCTGTGGAAGAGTTTGAAGGGATAGTTTAAAAGAAGGCAGAGATTGTGTGTGTGTGTGTGTGTGTGTGTGTGTGTGTGTGTGTGTGTGTGTGTGTGTGTCTGTGTGTGTATCTGCACTGAGACTGACTTCTAGCTTCAGGCCAGCTGAATGTCCCTCTCCTAAACTCCCAGGATTATTTACAACCCTAATCTAATTACCTGGTCTGACCCTCTCATCTCCTCTCCAGGCTCTGCATTCACCACATCCCACTCATTCCACGCACACAGACCAGAGACACATCAAATCAAACCCTTTGTCAGAATGCTCAGAATAATCGTTCAATTCTCATTGAAAGCTAATAGTATTAGGCAACATATTCGATTTCAAAATCATGATTAAAAGGAAAGGTTTCATGTTTCAGGTATTTTCATGCACTGCAGGGTGAGCATAGGATGTGTAAGAGATTTGTTATTTCCCAAAAGAAGAGAATGTTACAAAGCTGGGGGTTTAGGTATTGCATAATTCCATCACAACCTGCTCTAAAATATTTCTGGCATGATGTAAAATGTATATTTACTATCACTATAAAGCCATGATCAATTACAGAGCCACCCCGGTAACAGTCACAATACAAGTAAATAAAGTCACCAGGTTTTCTAGCATCCTAGATTTATCCACACATCTGGGAATACATATACATCTATATACAATGTCTTCAAGCAGCCAAAGATAAGAATAACAGGTTACTTTTCAACATAAACAACTACAACAATTAAAACTTAAGTGTCTCGTCTGATGAGGATTTTTTTAAGCCTTCACTTATTTTTTAAGACCTGAGAGCCAACCAATTACTTTGGCTGATTACTGTTCTTGGAGTGTGTATATTTGTGTGATTAAAGAGGAGAGGAAACAGCTGTCTCCAGCCTCACAGGAAGTGTAATTATACACCAGGACAAGGCTGAAGAG
This sequence comes from Pseudopleuronectes americanus, assembly GCA_038501795.1. NCBI lineage: Eukaryota > Metazoa > Chordata > Actinopteri > Pleuronectiformes > Pleuronectidae > Pseudopleuronectes > Pseudopleuronectes americanus. The sequence continues at coordinate 4,816,155 of CM076732.1, forward strand.
CGACCTAACAGCCACGTGAACAGAAACACACACACACACACAGGGCAGCACCTGCATTCCTTGAGATGAAGGGTCATATTCCTGAAAAAAGAAAACAGGCACAACGGGCTGCAAAGATGGATTTGTCTCATTTCATTTCCACATAGGATAAACGCTTCTCCCAGTACACACCTTATTCTGCACTACACCATTTACAGTAAATATATATGTAACATCTGCAAAAGTTCTGTAAGCATAAGTTCAACTGGAATTTCTATTTCTTTTGAGCGCATGTCTCCTCTGTTTTACATAGAACCAGAGAAAGATGGTTCGGTGCCTGTAAATTAGGGGTGTTTAGTAATCCAAGGAAGGTATGGGCCAAATGCATTGGCATGACACAAAAATATACTGTATTTATGTATACAAAACACACAGTAAAAAGGCTGTATCTCCCCATTTTACCCACATTCACTCATCCGTACACCGCTCATAGAAGCTGCACTTGTTCAACCAGACAAGGCCTCCTGAGCCTCTGCCACAACACACAAGCAGGGGGCCTCGTGAGTGTGATCGAACCAGGTTTGACCTAATATGGAGTTAAAAATAAACCTTTCTTGCACTTAGTCTTACAAATTGGGATATTGCACATTTCCCCTAACTAAGGCCCCCCCTCTTCAAAACTCTCAGTCCAAGCCTCCTGTTTCCATCTCTCTTCTCTCTGAAATTCCACTTTGTCGCCCCAGTAAAAAGCTATGGTTTAAACTGAACGTATGTATGATGTTATAGACTGGTGCTAAAATGTAGATAAAACACAGGAGGCATCAGTGGATTTAAAGGCTGACAGATTGGGTTTGCTGATTTTTAAATCACCTCAGCTCCAGTTCTGTGAACTTAGCAGCAGGTCCCCAGTGCAGTCGTAATACGGACATGACCATAGGAGAATACACTTACTGCTACTCCTCGTCTTTACAGTCCCAGAGATAAAACAATCCACAGTGTAATGGACTAAGACAAAGAAAGGAAACTTGCCTGTTTCATTCAAGGCAAAACAATTGAGACCCAGATTTAGTCATTTTAATGCCGTGTGTGAGTTTGGCGATGTGTCATGAAATTGTTTCTTTCTCAGTCAAAATGAGAACAGCCTAGTGCAAATTAAATCTCTTGCCAACGCTGAGCTCGAAACACAAACTTTTCCTCATGACTGCCTCTGTGGAGCCTCTCTCTCTCCTAATGTTTCACAAAAAAAGTTACCCTTTAGTTTGAGCTACACACAGTGTAACGCTAAACACTGACAGCCAACCTACCTAGATTACAGCAAGCTTGAACTTTGACCGTGTCAACTTTCAAACTAAAAGGCATTTTTAGACAAACTCCTAGAAATGTCCAAAGAAATAGTTTCTGTACATTTTACGGAGTTTGCTTTTCACATATGAAGAATGCAGTTTACAACAAGAAAATGTCTGGAACTATCATGCAAGGGGTGACGTCTGGGTAGAGCATGCAGGAGAAAGGACATAAGGTATATATTCCACTGCAGAAAACACAAAACTCTAAAACACAAAAATGTCATCTTAACAAGATGACATATTCTTCGATGTCTTCTAACGTGCATCTTTTTCATCTTGAGATATTTCGTACTTGAGAGCTTCTCCGTACGTTGCATATCAACATGCACATAACATTTTCTGAACATTTTCCTGCTGCAGAGTTGAGTGTATGTCTGAAAGCAGCTCATGAAAGGTGACACACACTTTTACTGATGTTGATAAATTAAGATAAACCGTAAGATAAAAATGATCCATTCCCTCCCCTTCGAGGCTTCTTCCTGAAGCTACCGACTCCTGATTGAACCCGGCAGTGTGAGCCAACCATCATTTGTTTGAGCCGACATAACTTGGCTTGTTCCTTTGTAACAGAGTTGCTGCCCTGCTGGGGACACGGCCTTTTCGGATTTAAAAAAAAGATCTTCATTTGCAGGAGACAGGGGGATTTGGTGACAGAGAGCCAATGGCAGGGGCTGATGTTTCTTGAGCCAAAATGGTGTCATATATTGGCAGGCGGAGTATAGGGCTGCCTGGCTGACCCCTGACAGTGTTCCTAACAGCTGTCCAAGGTCTTTTATAACACAAATACAGGATAGCATAGTAGCCTGAGTCACTGGGTGCATTGGATTTAATACATCAGTGGCTAGTCTTTTTCCTCAACAGAAAAGTCACAGTGAAGGGAATGCTATGTATTACTATTTGCATAAAGTAACTGCATCAAATGGAAAACAGGCAGACATCTTAAATTCAGTGAGTGATGAACTTAGATAAAATACCTGTGAATCTTTGGCTGCGTTGCCTGTTGAGGATATTTTGGAGTACAACAAGAACAAAAAAAAAGAAGCAAAAACACAGCAATGAGAGCATTGTTACACAGCATCTCGTGTGGGGATGATCTTAAGCTGCATTTACAAAAGATGTGGGTGGTGACCGCAAACTAACTAAATGTTTCCATTGTGTGTTCCGACTCCCTTTCTGTCCTGACCAACACAAAAGGCTCCATTACAGGATATCAAAAGAAACCTGTGTGTGTCACATGAATCCAGTTCTCTGGGAAAATCAGAAATACTTGGTTGGTTTGGAGGATACATAGTAAACAGCTAAATGAGACACTGTCGCTGCTCTGTACACACACAGGCTGCAACAGCTGTTTTCAGACAAAAAGCCTGACAGCTGATCTGCACTTCCGCATGTCTCTGAACTATAATGAGCTTTAAACGCAGCACTGACATAAAGCTTTAACAAGCCTGAGGCCAAGTAACCTTCCAGGTGAGCAAGGACAACTACCTGTGTGACAGCATCTCCTGCTGGTTGCTGGGAGAGTTGCAGGCTGAAACCACTATTCCATGTTCCACTGCAGATCATTGGAGAGACATAGAATTCAACATGCCATTGAAATCTGGTAATCAGCTTTTAAGAACAGTATCAATATTGCTATTTAAATAAAGATTTATCGAATTGTGAAAGTAACATTTTGTAGGAGTGTCTTAGAAAAGTTTTATGCCATTCACATTGAATCTTGATTGATTGAAAATAAGGAAAACATTCATAAATATAATTAGGAAGTGATTAATGAAGGGTGTTTTTCAAAAGAGTCAAGCAGAGGCACCACACTTTTAAATCTCCGTTCAATTCACTGAGTACAAAAATTTTTATCTCCAATTAAACAGGAAGTTATGTCTTTAAGGGGGTAAAGTCAGAGTTTCTCGAATTTCTCAAAACCAAGATTTCTGCAACAATCTAGCTAAAAAAAAAGGAGAAGATACAATTAAACAAATAACTGTAAATACAAACAATCAGCTTTGGTTTTTTTACAAGGAAACCCAAACTCTGTGTAGCCACGAACAGAAGTTGCTATGCTGCTTTCCATTCCAGGAAATAACAACTAAAGGGGAGTTGCGACTCTCACACTAACACAGATCATAAACCTAGCGACTGCACACTAAGGCAGGTGAGTGCTCCAATTCTCTAATCACTACTTTCTGATTTAGTTTTCACTGAAGATTTGTTAGAGGCATTTAATCCCAGTTTTCTTTGTGAGGGGTTCTCAATTTTTTCTCCTTTTATTAAATAGTTTCTCTTTTGAATAACATCATTTGTTCAGAAGGTGATGCTAGACTTGGTCATTCTTCTTTGAAATCTTTGTTGTGTCATAGGAATACAGTCATTTCACATTACCAAAAACGTTATTTCCAAAATTCAGCAAAAACAGATACAATCCTTAATCTACTTTATAGCCTTGAAACACTCACTTACTTTGTTCCATTTCCTGAACTGTGATAATTTAAAATCATACAGGTGATTTACCAAAATATTATATATTGTGATTATTGTTTGTTATTTCTCAAGTGACACATTTTATACAGTTTGATCAGAGGCATAAAAATAATCTTTTCACCTCTCCGTCAGGACAAGTCATCCTTTTTTCTATGGCTCATAACAATAGACATCTGTAGGAACACTGAAACAGGTTTTACTAGTAATAGTTCCTTATCAGAAATACATTCTTGATGCAGCAGTGGTTTCAGTATGGACTCCACCCTTTGTTTACTACTCCTCTCCCATTGGAATACTATAGAAACAAAACATAGAGGCTCATATTAAAGTCAGATAAACTTTGTAAGTTTCACGTAGAATAAAGATCTTCATAATAAAACCTAAGCCCTTTCTGCATTAATAAATACATTGATTATCTTCTTTCCACTAGTTTCAGACACATGTCTCTCTCCCCGTCTTTAAGTCTGTGGCTCAAATCTCGAGAAACATTCATCTTATTGCCTTCATACTTGGCATTAATATTGTTAAGAGCCCATGGAAGTGTAGTGTTGAATTTTGCGATTGGCACAATGCTTCAATATTAATAAACCTTGAATAAAGAGACGGTCAGTGCTCTGCAGCAGCAGCGGCTGGGACCATCAATTTAGGTCAAAGTTGTTCGTACAGAGTCGAGCTTCAAGAGTTTGGAAAAAAACAGGTGAGTAGCTCTTTGTGCAACAGCAGCTGGTCTTTACTTACCACAGCTTAATTACTGCAGGTCAATTTACAGTTTCAGAATAAAAGCTGCAACCCGCATCACCACAGGCTAAACAAACATCGCATTCAAAACAGGCAGGTTGAGAACGGGAACTGCGCTAGTAAAAATTATCTTTGTAGTGGAGAGACTGATTTTTGCTCTCGAGTGAGGGTTGTGGTTTCAAACTCTTTCATGAGGAGAGAATGACAAACATTTGATAAACAGAAAATAATTATCTAAATCTGAGGTAGAATAATTATGAGTTACACCTCCTTACACAATGCATTACCATTATATATTCAACCTTTATTGTAATTCTATTGCCCACCATGCCCAGCCTTCCTTGATATATTTTTCTGTATCTTTACAGGATGATGAGGATGTCAGGAAGAGCCATGAGTTGCTGTGCAGCTCTGTTCCTTGCACTTGCATCTGTGTCAGCTGTAGAAAGACTCAATTCAATTAATGATTTGAAGAAAATCAACTTTGGTCAATCTGTGCCCAAACACACTCTTCTACTTCTCCACTGGTTTGCCAACGAAGTTGATATCGACAGCAACAACATCATACGGTTGACCTTTGACCCAAACAATGAAGATTATGGATCACATCATTATGGCAATTTTGAGAGGATGCTGGAGCAAACACCTTATGGTTACAAGTACTACACTGTTGGCAATCTCCTTCTAGATGAAGATGAAGGACTTCCAGATTATGTCGCCCATGCCCGGGCAGAGTATGAGGGAAGAAACTGGGACCGGATCGTGTTCAGAGTCAGGCTGCAAAACACAGGATGGCAAACTTTGCAACAGATAGATCGAGTGTACATCACACAGCATTATGGCATCCATGGAAATACAACATATAATCCTGAACATACCTATGAGATCACGACTAACCTCCTGAGAACAATCCGAGAGTTTTCTGGGGGAGCAATCCAGTCACTGAGGATTCTCAGAAATCGCTATGGAAGTAACGCTAGTGATTTTCAATTATCAGAAATCAGAAACATATGGGGGAACCTTGCTTGTCTTGGACTGCTGTTGTTTATTGTGATCCAGGAAAGGTACTACTACAACCAACAAAGTGCCCGCCTTCAGAGTGGGTCAACCGGAGGAAACAAGGTTGTGACACAACCTTACATTCCTCATAACAACTTCCAAGGCCCTGGACAAAATCAGGGGAATGATGACACATACCCCCTGATTCTTCTCATTTTAGTATTTATATGTCTATTTGTCTTTGCCATTCTTGCCGCTCCTTATGAGAGTTAGGGAAAGATGACAGGAAATGAGAAAGATGTTGTCCAAACAAAACGTTATTCAGTTAACTTTTTTGTTTTTCAATAATTTTTTTTAATTATATTTATCTTCATGAAGAAAAAAAAAGACGAAACATACCATACAATACAATACTTTTAAGATGATAGGGAAAAAAACATTTAAGACTGATCAATGGACTGATTTTGCCTTCATGTTTATTTAAATGGGTACTACATTATTTTCTTAACACTGTTCTGGTAAATATTGATAGAGGTTGTGTTCATGGACCAAATACTGAAAAATCACAGTCTTCAGGGCGTCACTTCAGGTCAGCACTGATTTATGCTAAAGTACAAACGTAAAAACGATCTGATCAGAACATGATCTTCACAAAGTGTCGACATCAGTTAAAGACAGTGGTTTCATGTCAGTTCAGATTAAAACCTGCATATTAAAGTTTAATCTGCAAGAATCTTACTTGCCTGGGAAAATTACAGAAACAAAAGATTAAGGACATATGACATTTATTAGAACAAGAAGTGTGGTCCAAGGGGTTCTACTTACAAAAAATAAACCACACCTAGTTAATTACAGCACAAACTCTTCTTTAAAATATTTTTATACAGAGTAAGGCATTATACTGGTCTTAACGCTTAAGGCTTAATTCATATTCAATGTAATGCTCCAGCACGTCTAATCCAATAGTGGTGACTCACTGTAACTTCTTTCATATGTGTTTCCTAGAGATGAAGAGAAAGTAAATAGCTCTGATGCATAGATGAGAACCACAAGTGAAAGGATCGATGGCATGTTAAGCATAGCTCAGATTGATAATGTATTAGCATAATAAAAAAAGTTGTATATTTTACACATGGTTTTGTATTCTTGCTACAATACTGTTAATGGGGTGTTGATTGAATACACGCTGCTGTTTGTTTGGTGAGTAAATAAAAGATTTTGAAGACAAAGCATTTGTCCAGCTCTTCCTTCCACTTCCTCAAATAGGCAAAGTGTGGTAGAACAGTGGTCTACAGAAAGACATTTTTATTTATGAGACAATATGAGATCACACAAATATAGAAGAAAACCCTCTTCATCAACACAAAATCTGAAATGACTTGTGGAATAATTACGCTTTACAGAATCATTCCTATGATAATAAAAAGCACAAATAATGAGCTTTTGCATGTTGGGTTCAGCAACCCCGACAAAACACTGACAGTCTAACAGATTATTTTCAAAAGGACATTTGATCCAAGCTGCAGTACCTTCTACAACCACCAGCAACAGATTACTTATTGGTTTCACTTCTAAGGAAACAGGAAGAAGTTATAACGGCACGGACACGGACAGACAACGATTCCCTCACAGCAGCACACTAACAAAGGTGAGTGCTCTTATTTTCTGAAAACTATTTCCTTGATTTACCTCGGTTTTCTTTCAATATGATTCATGAAGCAATTTTAAGTTCTCTACCTGCAAGTTTCTACACTGAAAAATTACTCAGAAGTCCAGAAGTTTAAATGCGTCCCCCTTGTGTCCTTTATATGTCGAAATAAGTCAACGGCATCAGGGCTGCCTGTACTTCCACTTTAACACTGAAGTGACAAAATGCAAATCGGAAAAATAAAAAAAAATGATTCACACAGGTGAGCAGCTCTTTATGCAACAGCAGCTGGTCTTTACTTACCACAGCTTAATTATTGCAGGTCGATTTTACAGTTTCAGAATGAAAGCTGCAACCAGCAACACCACAGGCTAAACAAACAACCCATTCCAAACAGGCAGGTTGAGAACGGGAACTGCACTAGTAAAAATAATCTTTAGATCTATCCCTGGTTACAAATTCATGTATGGATTGATAATATGGGGGGTTATTGATAATTATCATTAAATGTCATGTAATTACTTTTAAGTGTAAAACTGCTTTTTGCTCCAGAGTGAAGTTTGTGGTTTCAAACTCTTCTATGAGGAGAGAATGACAAATTTGATTAACAGCAAACCATTATCTGAGGAAGACAAATTATGTGTTATACATCCTTACACAATGCAAAACCATTATATCAATATAATCAACCTTTATTGTATTGCTATTGTTGTATTGCCCACCTTGCCCAGCTTTCATTGATACATTTTATCATTACAGGATGATGAGGATGTCAGGAAGAATATTGAGTTGCTGTGCAGCTCTGTTCCTTGCACTGACATCTGTGTCAGCTGTAAAAAGACTCAATTCAATTGATGATTTGAAGAAAATCTACAGTGATCAATCTGTGCTCAAACACACTCTCCTACTTCTCCACTGGTTTGCCAACGTAGTTAATATCGACAGCAACAACATCATACGGTTGACCTTTGACCCAAACAATGATGATTATGGATCACATCATTATGGCAACTATGAGGGGATGCTGGAGCCAACGCGTCGGGGTAACAACAAGTACTACACTGTTGGCAATCTTCTTCTAGACAGACGTCAACAACTTCCAAATTATGTCACCCATGCCCGGGCAGAGTATGCGGGAAGAAACCGGGACCGGATCGTGTTCAGTGTCAGGCTGCAGAACACAGGATGGCAAACTTTGCAACAGATAGATCGAGTGTACATCACACAGCATTATGGCATCCATGGAAATACAACATATAATCCTGAACGTACCTATGAGATCACGACAAACCTCCTGAGAACAATCCGAGAGTTTTCTGGGGGAGCAATCCAGTCACTGAGGATTCTCAGAAATCGCTATGGAAGTTACGCTAGTGAATCCCAGTTATCAGAAATCAGAAACATATGGGGGAACCTTGCTTGTCTTGGACTGCTGTTGTTTATTGTGATCCCGGAAAGGTACTACTTTTACGAACAACAAAGTGCCCGCCTTCAGAGTGGGTCAACCGGAGGAAACAAGTTTCTTCTGATTTTACTGGTTTTATTTGTCTTTGCCATTCTTGGTTCCCTCTGGCTTTTCAGTGGTATGGGAAGATAAAAAAGAAAAAGAATACAATGTATACAATACGCAATATTACTTTTAAGATGATTGGGACTCAAGCAGTTAGGACTGATCAATGGACCTGGATTAGGGCTAATTCTAAAGCTGGTGTATGCTTTGTTTTGCTTTCATGTTTCTTTTAATGGGTACTACATTATTTTCTTAACACTGTTCTGGTAAATATTGATAGAGGTTGTGGTCATGGACCAAATACTGGAAAATCACAGTCTTCAGGGCGTCACTTCAGGTCAGCACTGATTTAGGCTAAAGTACAAACGTAAAAACTATCTGATCAGTACATGATCTTCAAAAAGTGTCGACATCAGTGGTGTAATGTTAGTTCAGATTAAAACCTGCATATTAACATTTTACTTGCAAGAATCTTACTTGCCTGGGAAAATTACAGAACAAAAGATTAAGGACATATTTTACATTTATTAGATCAAGAAGTGTGGTCCAAGGGGTTCTACTTACAAAAATAAACCACACCTAGTTAATTACAGCACAAACTCTTCTTTAAAATAACTATTTTTGTACAGAGTAAGGCACGATACTGGTCTTAACGCTTCAGGCTTAATTCATATTCAATGTCATGCTCCAGCACGTCTAATCCAATAGTGGTGACTCACTGCTCTTTCATATGTGTTTCCTAGAGATGAAGAGAAAGTAAATAGCTCTGATGCATAGATGAGAACCACAAGTGAAAGGATCGATGGCATGTTAAGCATAGCTCAGATTGATAATGTATTAGCATAATAAAAAAAGTTGTATATTTTACACATGGTTTTGTATTCTTGCTACAATACTGTTAATGGGGTGTTGATTGAATACACGCTGCTGTTTGTTTGGTGAGTAAATAAAAGATTTTGAAGACAAAGCATTTGTCCAGCTCTTCCTTCCACTTCCTCAAATAGGCAAAGTGTGGGAGAACAGTGGTCTACAGAAAGACATTTGTTTCTGACACAATGAGATAACAGATATAGAAGACCCCCCTTGTTTATTCAATGTTGATGAACTGATATACTTATTCAACATATGGGTTAAACTCCAATCTACATAAAAACGTCACATCCTCTGTTCCTTTGGTTGTGCTTAAGCCAGTTTAAAATCTAATTCAGCTGAAGTAACTGGATCAATTTGTGTTAAGGATATTCACCATGATCCGTTTACCTTTTGTTTAAAAAGAAAGTCATGGTTCAAATAAGACGACAGGAAATGTTTAATAGTGGCCATCAGTGAAAATGACATTGACACTTAAACTTGAGCTAAGAAAAAGTATGGAGACAAAGATCTAGAATGAAACTTAGTAGAGAGCGTGCCCCCACAAAGGCACACAAGTCCCCTTAAGGTACTCAGATCTCAGTCCACTCTGAACACATGCCAGATTATTTCCTCCAAGATCCATGAATTATCTGGGAAATGGGCAAAAATAGCAAAAATGCCCTACATTGCTAAAGAAGGCATTTAAAAAAAATCCTGGAACTGGTTCCTAAGAACAAAAAGTATCATCCTTCAACCTGTTTAACAGGTTTAGTGTAATACGGTTGACAATAAAAACAGACTGGCAAAAACATAATCTCCTCAGTGGAGGTAAATAAGGCTTTACAACAAATGAGTACACCCATAAGAAACTAATCTTAGATAATCATACTAGGTAATAAGCCAGAAACTTTTTAGTCCAAAGGGCACACTGTGTCAGATACCTGCACAGGCCAGTCATCATCATCAACACACAATCTGAAATGACTTATGGAATAATTACACTTTACAGAATCATTCCTCTGATAATTAAAAGCACAAATAATCAGCTTTTGCATGTTTGGTTCAACAACCCCGAAAAAACACAGACAGACTAAACAGATTCTTTTCAAACTGAAATTTGATCCAAACTGAAATTTGATCCAAGCTGCAGTGCCTTCTGTAACCACCAGAAACTTGTTATTGGTTTCATTTCTAAGGAAACAGGAAAGGGAGTTCGAACAGCTCACACACGGACAGACACAGAAACGATTCCCTCACAGCAGCACACTAACAAAGGTGAGTGCGCTTATTTTCTGATCACTATTTCCTTGATTTATGTCGGTTTTCTCTCAATACGATTGATGAAGCAATTTTAAGTTCTCTACCTGCAGGTTTCTACACTGAAAAATTACTCAGAAGTTGAAACATATGTAAAGGGCAGCTGAAAGTTTGTTCTGTTAGATTGAATTTGGAGAGGTTTACAATGTGCTGTGTCAGTATTCTCAGAATTTGTTATGTTGTTATTTTACATCGCTTTTTATTATATATACACATTATCATATTTCTTTGTTTATATTATGTAATGTTTACTCATTCTATTCTATCGACTCCTTTGGTTACTGTAATATGGCAAATTCCCCCTAATTTAATATGTATACCTCTGTAAACTAAATTAATCATCTAGTGATCAAATCAAAAATTAATTTTAGATATCAGAATTATCAATCATGGGGATAAGCATTTGGATCAATCCTTTGTTGCAAATACAAGTATGGGTTGGGAATTCTCAGTATGAATGAACATCCAGCTAATATTTTCTAAATATCTTTGCAGGACGATGATGTCAGGAAGGGTCATGAGTTGCTGTGCAGCTCTGCTCCTTGCACTGTCCTCTGTGTCAGCTGTACAAAAGCTCCAGTCAATCAATGATTTGAAGAAAATCAACTTTGGCCAAACTGTGCCCAAACACACTCTTCTGCTGCTCTACTGGTTTGCCAACGTAGTTGATATCAACAATAACCATGTCATTTGCTTGACCTTCAACCCAAGCAATAACGATTATGGATCACATCATTATGGAAACTATGAGCAGCTGCTGGACCCACTGCCTCGGGGTTACCAGTACTACACTGTTGGCAATCTTAATGTCAACAGTCATGAACAACTCCCAGGATACGTCGTCGCTCCCCGGGTAGGGTATGTAGGAAGAAACATGGACCGCATAATATTCAGAGTCAGGCAACAGAACACAGGAAGATCTATGCAGACAGATCAAGTGTACATCACACAGCACTATGAGACCTCTGAATACCAGGGGACAAGGTATGACCCGGAACAGACGTACCAGGTCAGTACCAACCTCCTAAGACAGATCAGAGAGTTTTCTGATGGAGAAAACCAGGACTCACTGTGGGATCTCAGAAATCGCTATGGCAGTAGTGCTGACGATCGCCAGTTAGGGCACATCAAAAACACGTGGGGTAACCTGGCTTGTCTTGGCCTGCTGCTGTTTATCGTAATTAAGGAAAAGCACTCCTCTTGCAACCAAAACAAAAGAGCTCAGCCTCCAGCGAGAAGAAAGACGCAACCTGATTTTGTTATCAACATCCCAGAATACCAACCCCAGACCCTTCCCAGACAAATTCGTAAGACTGATGGTTCGAGGAATTTGAGGAATGGGACTCAACTTAAGGTGACGACCGGCAAGGATGGAGGAGCCAGGATTCTTTGGGAGAATGTTACGGAAAATCGCCCAAAGAATGGAGTGATGGTAGTGCTTTTCAAGAACAGATGGGACCAGGAAGCAAGCAAGACTTTTAAGTGCATTGGGGACAGTGATTCAGGCAGTTGGGACACCTCAGTGCCGCTAAATGATGGTCTTCAGGCTCGACTGCATAAAGTGAGGAGACAGTGGTGCTTCTTTAAAGTGGTGGGAGAGGAGATATGCAGAGGTCCTGAGTTTAAGAATCCCACAGCAGACAGCGCAGTCAATATAAACGGCTATGATGCACACCTCCAGCTCTTTGTAAAAGATGGCAAGGCGTGTGCTCGCTTATTCATCAGCAAGACCTTCAGTAGTTGGAAGTTGGAATTTAACGATTCTTGGGTTGGTTTCTATGCCTCTGCACATAAAGCCAGAAATCAGTATGAATGGTGGCAGTGGCAATGGGCAACTAAATTCAAACGTAGCACTGATGTTCAGAACTCCCTTCATGATGTGTATGAGTATCACTCAAGTATGTCAATTGCCCCTGGAGTCCAAGCACGATTCATAGGCTGGCCTGAGGAAGTTAAAGCATGCACTCTAAGCTGGGTGGGCTGAAGATGACTGGATAAGCATTGCAGACAATGTTTAAGTGGATGGAAAATCAACCCTGCTTTAAAGTTGATTTTATTTGTTCCTCTGCTTCTTGCACATATTGTTCATCTCTCTTCAAAATGCTGTCCTGTTGCGGTTTTTTTTTCCTTTGTACGTTTCATATCATTGAGTCTTGTATTTGCCTATATTGTGATTTTTTTTTAACATTGACATATTTGTTATGAAAATAATGCTCTGAATAACAGAACACAATGCTGTGAATAGCTTGTAAAGGGATCTCACCTGTCTGAATGTTATTAAATCACAAAATATTAAAACAGCAGTTTCATTAGGAGAAGAAGTGAAGTCTCATTGGTTGTATTTCACCAAAACCACATCTGGACATTGTGAGCTGATTGGTTGTACTTAACCTGAAATGATTTAATAATACTGCAGTCTTCTCTGAAATGTCCCTTTTTGTAAATCCTTTCAATTGCTCTGGCATTGTCATAAAGTTCCAGGCTTTATCCATGCAAAAATGTCATTCCGCAGCACGTCTTACCTAATAGTAGTGACTCACTGTTGCTTCATCCTGTGTTTTGAAAAAAAGGCTCTGATGGATAAATGAAACCGAGAGAAAGAAACTATGATCTACTCTGATAATCTATTAGCTTTTAGAAACTGGATTGCATTCCAAGTACAGTACTGTATTTTTCTTGTATTGTAGAAAATTGGGGTTTTATAAAATCACATTGTATGTATCCGACCCATATCAGTGTTTTTATTGCAAGTTAAAGAAAGATGTCACATGATGCACAACACGTACACAGATGAGCGATTTAGCAGAAGGATAAGTTCCAACCCTTGTGACATTCACAAGTCCTCATTTCTAGCCAAGTCCTGAACAGACCTATGAAAAGGCCTTTATGTTTGTGTCGAAGAGATGAGTTCTGTTTAAATGTGGTGAAACTCAGCAAGACCAAGCAGGTCATAAGATGAGTCATTACTAATAACTGTTGAAGATTGAGTTTTAAGAAAATACAAATCAAAAGGTTCCTCTTTTGAGTGACAGCGTCCAGAGCTAAACAGACACTGCTGTTTGTTGACATTAATTGTCTCGTAATACAAGTCTAATGCACTGAGTCAGGGAAATATAAAAATGATCGCAATATAATTTTCATCACAGCAATAGGACTTAGTCCAAAATATACACCGATATACTGCACATGCATTGTGCAAGCAGAGTGAGGAAGTTAACATACAATTGATCTACCTCAGAAATGCTAAATGTTTTGCGGTTTGTCATCGTCTGCTCATAAAGATGTTTAAAACCAAAGCCTTCACTCGGAAGCAAAAATCAGTCCAAACATTCATCGTGAAAATGAGCGATACGAACTGGCCGTGCCCTACATACCAACTAGGTTAATTGATGTTCTTATGCAGTCGTGTTACATTTCGTCATCTCTATTAAAGCACTCCGTCTTGTGGTATTTGTGATGAGTGCCACGCCCACCATGACTCTCTGAGACTGGCCTTGTCTATGCTAACATACATGTTTAATGCTGGCAATAGAAAATAACTGAAAATACATTAACACTATAATGACACAAGCTGGTGAAAGGAGAAATCTGTGGATTTAGATCAACCAAGCTGCACCAAATTACACACATGTATCAGTGCCTGATGTTGTCCCCATTCCCTGGGAAAAGAGGGAAAATGTCAACGCAATGTGGATTATTCCTGTATCCACCCCCTGAACCAGACCAACACCAAAATTTAAATGGGTTCTTCCCTGACCCACCACATCCTTCCACAATGTTTCTCAGGAATCTGTTCAGTTATTTTTCTGTAATCTTGCCAACATACAAACAAAATGACAATGGTGAAAACATAATCTTGGCTGAGGTAAAGAGAAAAATCAAAAATGTCACAAAAATATCAAACTATACCGTCATTTTACTGATTTAAACTCATAAACCCAGTGGCTCCAACCAGATATTAGACTGACTCTGTAATATGTCATCACAATGACAGTGAACAAAATAAATCACACTTTAAAAAGGCATGGTCGGGAAACTACGATGAGCGGTGCACAGAATGAATGAACGTGTGTGTGTGTGTGTGTGTGTGTGTAAACATGAGATCACATCCTGTGGAAGCGCCACAAGACTGGACACAGCTGCTCTTCGTTACAGCCGACAAATCAACTGAAGCAGAGCATGTCATTAGAGCACCTTGAGTTTTACGACACACACCCAAAAAAAACTACCAGCTTATCACTTATCAGCATGTTCATGCTGTACTCTCCCCTTGGCGAGACATTCTTAACCTCATTATCCATTTGAAGACACATTTACACATCAAATATCTGCGAGCACAGACACACAAACAAACAGATCATATCACATGGGCCCTCAAACATACAGAAGTACACAAAAAAGGGTGAAACAGAAAAACATCACTTTCTAATACAGTGGTCACCAGCCTTTTCGAGCCCAAGATCACTTTTTAATTCCAAACTTAAGCCGAGATCTACCATTACATTACTTTTCATTTAGGTAACGCTTTTATCCAAAAGGGACTCACAAGTGCATCAACCATGAGGGAACAAACCCAGAACAACAAGAATCAAGAAAGTACAATTTCTTCAAGAAAGCCAAACTACAAAGAGCGATAAGTAAGTGACAAGGCAGTTGCGCAACTTTTTCAATTCAATGCACAATATTCAAATTAATATCAAACCATATTTACAATGCAAAATATGTAGCTTTGCAACTGCAGCACCTTGTATGAAAGAAGTCCCTTGTACTAAAATAAATACCAGTACTACACAGTATGAAGCCGTGTATCTTCTGCTCCAGCAAATATTTCACAATAAAAGGGAATGGATTCCATCAACAGAAACGCTGGAGTGCTTTTATTTTGAAAAGGCATACAGCAAGCGTTGAACCATTTGTTTGTGACATAATGTTTTTTTTTAAAGAAGTTGCCTGAATCCGTTCTGTGTGTACTCGTGGAGAAATGGAAAGTAAGTTGTAGTTTTAGGAGCGTCGTCAAAATGTGGTCTGACGGTTTAGCTTCACTCCGAAATGCTGTGAGGTTACAGTGGGCTTTTCTCATTTTGTTTTCAGCCGTGTTGACGCACTTTACAGGAAATCACACTCCTCCTCGCACACATTATCTCCCACCATTTTTTCTCCCTCTTCCCTTCTGCTCCCTCTCTGAGCCAAATGTGGCAGAAGTTTGGACTAAATCCTCTCTGCTAACACAAAACCACATTTAAGTTATTTAGCGCAATTGCTTTCTGGTTCACCAAGGGTGGTACATGCCAAACAATAAAAAAAGAATAAAATTAAATCATGATCTGTTTGCAGAAGAAGTACAGTGGACAGAGAGGTAACACACAACTTAAAGTGGAAATTTGAGGGTTTCTATTTTTATGTAGAATGTTTTATGACCTCCAGATTTGGAATGCATCACCTCCCAGCCGCCTACGCCTTGATACTACTCCACCAGAGAGAGCAGCCCATGAGTACAGCTGTCTCCAGATAGTAGGGCTACACACACCCACAAAAAAACACACACACACACACACACACTAACGGGGGGAAGCAAAAAGCGCAAACAACCAGCAAGAAAAGTGTTTTGAAGTCACTGCACACACCCAGGAACAATGACACAATATGTTCTACAATAACAAGAACCAGTCGAAAGTTCAACCTCTATTGAAGCCTACTTGTGAATTAAATGATGAAAATGATAAGATAAAACACACTGAGACTGGAGCATATGGACTCTAAGCTTTATAAATGCATGCAATTCAAAGCAATACAAAACTAAACATGACAGCCGGCTTGCAGAGCCTCTAGTGGCTGCAATTTATTATGCCCAACTGAGGCAAAGGAATAATCAACATAGTCTAGGTAGATAGGTGGATTTAAATCCACCTAAAATAAAAAAGATTGTCCTCAGGGTGGGGTTAAAACAAAGATCACAGGGTTACCATAAATAATAGGTTTCATCCACCGAGGATGATGAATATCCACAATGCACTTCATGGAAATGGGACAGTTCATATTTGAGATTCCTTGTCATGCACTAAACGGTTTTCTGCGCAAACTGCGTCTCAACAGGTGACAAAATATTAGGAATCAAACACTTGGAAATACAAAAACTCAAATTTAGACTCAGTTAAGTCACAGATTATTTCAGTATGTTTTAAATATAAACTAACAGGCTGGATGGACGAGTTGTGGAAAAAGTGAATAACTGAGTCTTTCAACCTGGTCGTCCTGACAGATTCATCCAGTGAGACCATGACTCATTGGTGAGCACTACCTTACCACAGTTATAGAGCCGCCCTTGATATTTTGCCCCAGTAAAACCAATACTTATGGTCTCTATTTGCGTTTGGCATCAACTCTGCACCACACGTGTGATGTTAGTCAGTAGAGGAAGACTATTAAAAACCACATCTGCTCTGTCTAGACAATGATAGATTTTGCATTCATTTATAGCTCTGTATGTCACAAGTTGACCAGTCAACTGAGAAAACACACTCAAAGCCAAAAACCCAAGTCAATTTGCTGGCATTTCTACATTAACCGATCACACTTAATATAAAAACACAACCCAACATAAACTGCAGCTTCTTAATCTAACACAATCTGAATTTACAGGGATTTCACCCTGTCTCAGTCCAGTAGATGATCTAAGTTCATGTGAGCTGAGCTTCTCATTTGTTGGCCTGTATGAGGTATTTTTCAGCTGCTGTCCTGGGAGTAGCCCTGCGATTCTCATCATCACCCTCACTGACCTACATTCACAGACAGTCTAGACGGACAAGCTCACAAAACTCCTGCTTGAACCGTCTTTGGCTGGTGCTGTCATTACGTAGCTGCATTGTAATGTTACGTGGAACAAAAATAGCGGATATCCTGAATAAGTAAAAGCCTAGTTAAAAAAAATTACCCCTAACCTGAAAATAAGTGTTAAGATGTGAAAAGACAATGGTTTAAAACAAAACTGTCATCAACCGAAAAGGGAAATGAGCAGCAACACGGTAAAGCAATGATCAAATGATTTCATCAGAGTGCGGCTGCTGCCAAACTGTTGCACGTTATTAGATTGAGGAAGATAGGCCATGTTGAAAGTGGTTACTGCCACATCTCCAAGGACAAACATAGTCAACGTGCACCTTAATAAAAAACAGTTAGACTTTGAGTAAACAGGCAAAAACTCCTCCTTGAGAAGTCCACTTCAAAACATAATTTACCCAGAGAAGTTTTTATTTAACATTTATTGTAGAAAACTGAAGCAGGTACTCACTGTCTGTTGGTCGGGACGTGGGTGTCTCTGTGATGGGCGACTTCACCCTCTCCACCCGGGGCTCTGCCAGGGAAGGCAGGGGAGCGCTAGGTGCAGGAGAAGGCGGGTGGTTGTTGTTGTTCTCCATTGCGCTGCCTGGCACTAAACCGTCCGGCTGTCTGAAGACAGGCATCTCTGGCTTCCGGGAGACTCCATCAGCTGGGCTGAGGATGGGGGAAGGGGTCTCTGCCTTTCTCTGAGGGTGGTCAGGGATCCTAGAGACTGGGGCAGAGGACAACTGGGCATCCATCCTCCTCGGAGGGGCGGGGGGTTCACTGGACCGTGTCATGGCGAGCTCTGCGCGCCTGTTTGAGGAAGTGGAGATGGAGTTGGCGGCGCTGTCGAGCGGGGTGCTCCGACTGCCCAGGGTCACCTCAGGTCGCTTGAGGCCAAAGCGGGCGATGCCGGCGCTGGGCGAGTTGTCAACTTGCTTGGAGGAGACCTCAATGGAGATTTCTGTGCGGCGGGAAGAGGCTGTGTCGGGGTTGCGACCCCCTGACAACTCAGTACGCCTCATGCCGGTGTTTGGGGAACGTGGGTTGGAGGACTCGGAGGGAGAAGATCTGGAGGAGGAGGAGTAGTCAGAGTTGCGGGAGCTCAGGTCGTAGCTCCGCTGGCTGGATGTGGAGGTGGTCGATGAGCGGAGAGGGTTGGTGGTCCGACGAGTCAGGGGCGAGGGGTGTGTGGACGAATCCGCCTCCTCCACCTCAAACGACCGCTTCAGTGCTGGAAAAAAAACAAAACAAAGAACAGTAGGTCAAACCAGGGGCGTTACAACAGGGCAGGTCGGGGATTGCTCTTAGACGTTGCTATTATTTATTTGTCTGCACAATATTACTTTGTTTATAATCACAAGACGGAATGAAGCGTTTGAAAATTTGAATGATGCGGCATCATGCGTTTCTTTGTTGGGAGAGGAGGGTGATGGTCGGCCTCCTAGGTCCCTTGAAAAACCAAGAATCTCAGATGGAGCTGAGAGTGAACACAGCCTAACTCGGCATTTATTTAGTAGGAGTACATGAGTAAAACTCAGTGAAGCAGCATGATGATGTAAGTTATGGTGCATGATTTGGAATTCTATTCTTGAAGACCGTTCAAAAAGCTTCACTCACTTCACACAAACATTCATAACAGCCGCCAAGAGCAATTTGGGGGATTCAGCGTTTTGCCCAAGGACACTTCGGGGATCAAACCGCCGACCTTCTATTCGATAGACGACCCACTCTACACCCACCTTATATTCTTTATATGACACATTAAAAGTCAATTCATGTCCCCCAGTCCGAGTGCCGGAGGAAAGATTGTGTATGAGTGACTTGATCACCATGTCGACGGAGCTATTTTTAAAAATATGATAATATACTGTGACCATATCTCTATCCTTACTACTTTATTTATTTCATCTTAACCTTTATTTGAACAGGAAAATTCCCATTGAGATTAAACTTACTGATATTACAGGACATTTGGCAATCACAGCACATCTTTAAAAGCGTGTATAAGGTGCTGCGGAGGGATACGTTCGAGTTCCTGGAAACCCTGGACAAACCAGTCAGAGAACAAAGCCAAACTTAACTTCCACGCAGATTAAGGTGACATTAAACCCTGCTTCATTTTAAATAATGATAATAACACCTAATAGGTCAACGTGACAGGACCGGTTCACACTTTGGCACCGACATGGACAGTTTATTAGTTTAACCACAGTGACGCTTCACTACCGTAAATTACTTTAATGACGGCGGTAATTATTTCCAGAGAAGCCGCAGTTGAAGTGGAACACGCTCGTCTTACCGGATTTGACGCGCTTCACGTAGCCTGAGAGCTTCATGGCGCCTGTGTGCGTGTTTCCTGGGTCGAGCTCGGTTAGCGTGTCGGGGTGAGGACCGGTGAGGACACGCTTCTATTTTAATATAACTGCGTCACCATCTTTGTCTCCTCGCACACCTGTTCCCCTGATGACGACAGCCACCTGACCTGACCCCGCCCGCCACGTGAGCGCGCACCCGGCCCGCGCGACCCCTCAATCAATCGATCTGGGTGGTGAACCAATATCAATAAACAATAATAACTCTAATAATATTAATAATGACAGTAATAATGATGATGATGATGATGATGATGATGATGATGATGATGATGATGATAGTAATAATGATAATAACCGTTATTTATATCGTACTTTTTAAAAACTGAGTTTACAAAGGGCTTTGACAGAAAAGCAAGAAAGGGAGAATATATGAGAAGTAACAACCAGCAGGACGCAAACTGAGGCCGGACAAACAGGCTCAGGTGGTTGGAAACAAGGTGGTGTTCAAATGAAACAAAGAATTATGTCACGTGAATACTTGAACACATACATAAACAGTAATATAACAATATAAATGAATATAAAAGGGGCAAATAAAACATTAAAAACAACAAATCACATGACAGCAAGTCTATAAAAAATGGGTTTTAAGAAGATATATATACAATAAGTCACTGACTAGCCTCATCACGTCAGGTAGGTTTAATTGCAAGGTAAATTACATGTGACAGAAGTCCAATACATGGCAATATAATGCTATGTAAGCAAGTACAGTGAGGAGTATAAGATTTGATTTGTCAAATAGTTTCAAAGTGTTTTTTTAGTTTAAAATATTCACTCGGGAGCAGACAATCTTTATAGTTTTTATACTTAGAAGAAATGAGGGTTCTCAAGTGTAGAGCTTCCTGTTTCTACCTTGAATGAGAACACACACCACATTTCACCCTTGTATACCTGCCACCACAGTGAATCTCCCACTGAACTCCCAGGACCCTTGAGCCTCACTGGTTATCATGTTCCTGCTGTAATGTCCTCAAATCATTTGGATGTGGTTCATCATGGGAAAAACGAATTCCTGTGTTTAATGTGTTTGGCAATTTATGACCTTCTGCGATAAAGAGAGAGAGGAAATTAGATGACTTAGATTTAGACTCGTCACCCATGTACTTTACATCTCCACCATAACAGATCGGTTTCTGACAATCATCTCTTTGTTTCATTCAAATAAAACACTTAATCCATGCCCCTGTAAGACAACGTTGTCACTTTGCTCTGCTCTTCTAGAAGTGTCAGAAATAAGCGAGGGAACGACACTCATTACTCACATTAAGGTTAAGTGTAAAATCTCTCAGCGAGGACAGGGAATGAGGCACCACAGCTTGACGCTCAGCTTTTCGGTGTTTAAATCTTGAGTGGAGAAACCGAAGAGGCAAAGGCACAGTCAAAGTGCCAGAGACCACTTAAGACTCTGAGATTTAATGACCCGTTTGCGTGTGTGCCTGCTCTGTAGTGACAGAAAAGGCCCGACACAGTGAGGTCCACACAGACACGCTGGAGACTGTCAGTTGTCAGTTGTGCTTCCATCGGTCCCGGTGAGCGTGTGTGTGTGTGTTTAAACTCAGCTGTAGGGTAAAGCAAACACAGCCTGGTCTCTGGACACATTAGGTGTGTGTGTGTGTGTGTGTGTGTGTGTGTTTATGAATGAAGCAGTGATCACAGACCTTCCAACCAAGCTAAGATAATACTAACGAGCACCAATGTGACCCAAATGTGAACCTCCCCTTTACCTCTCATTTGACCTGGAACTGAAACCGAATCTGCTTTGAAGATTTTTTTTGGACTCCGCTCTGAATGAGACACTGTAAACTCAAGTCAGCAGACCCAACCTGCCAAATAAGGGAAGCCATAGCAGCCGAGCATGATATTTTTCAACTAACACTCTGTCAGACTTGCAATGAATCCATGTAGTGCACTGAAACATGGTTAAACTGCCAGGAAAACCCATGATGTTGCTACTCTGCTCTCCAGTGTAGCATGTAGTGCATGAGCGGCACATGGACATTCCCTGGGCCTCTCTGAGCATGACGGCAGATGAAGGTGAACGGGTCAACGAGGTGAAGTGCTGACTTTTGTCTTTAGGTGCTAAGGGAAACACAGAGGAAGCGGGAAGATGGCCCTCAGAAGAGTGTAAACCTTCACCAAGGCCCAATGTACACATTCATCGAAATGAGTCCCCTAAATGTGCCTTTGTTTTCTTTATCAAGATCCATAAACTAATCCAATGGTCAATTGGACAAAAGATCTAAAAACGCTGAGTCTTAAGTTTTGTGGTTATCCTTCCTGTAGTTTTCTTGTAAAGCTGCTAACAAACAGATAAACCAATAAACAAACATAACAATTGGCAAATAATTCAACTTTCAGATCATGATTGCTGTCACAATCACACAAATGATTTACACTGAAGGTCACATGTGAAGCTTGTGACCTCTACTTGTAATATAGATCAGTTTTTAAATTAGCTGAATAGCATTTTTTGTTTTTTTTGTTCGCCTCGTGTGCGCACTTGCACAACAATGGGGAAACAAGACGATACAACAATGCAACAGATGGTGTAAGCTGGTTAACATGAATGTGTCAGATGAAGGATTTAAAATGTGTTGTTTTTTATATTAACAGATTAAATTGATGAAATAAAAAAATATATTCAACTTTCATTTGAAAACATACCAAATGCAATTTTTGGCGATTAATACTAAATGCAAGAAGACACACAACAGTTCATTCCCTCAGGAAGTTTTCAATCACCTCCCAGATTACATTTGGGGCATAGACTCATCTATACTACCTTCTGAAAAACTATTTTTTGTTTGTCCATGAAATAACACAGCACACGCCGTGTTCTGGAATGTTTGTGCTTAAGGGAAACGTATAATCCTTAAAACTTTCAATGAAACCAAACCATGTTTCATCAGTTTCTCTATATAATTAAGTTCTCATTGTTACTGGAGGAGTTTGCCATTCCAGAGTTAATATGATTGTGGTGAGATCGATATCAGAGCTCTTTTGAGTGTCTGTGAATGAAAACCAAAGATTCTTTCATCATTAAAACACTATAGGTGGCTTTTATTGTGAAATGCATTGAATATATCACTGGCTTTAGCACTTATACACTTACTGTGGCTCTACACATTCAACTCCTCAGCAGGGTAAACAACAAATGTTGGCTACACTGTAAACTGATATACAAGTTTCTCTACGAGTGATCGCTGTAACATTAAACCACTGCTCCTACAACAACCACGGGATAAAACAAGCGGAACAGGAATCCTATGGATTCAAACTTTCCATTCCTAATTGAAAAGAAAAGCGGTTTCTGCTTCATGTCTCAAAGAAAATCTCTCATCACAGTCCAGTTGTTTTTTAGCCACATCAATGAGCCTGCTGATAACTCTGGGATATTGCCTGGGGTTGGCATCGGGGCAGGTTTCGCTCCACGTGTCCAACGAGGGAGAGAAACAGCGAGGAGTAACTTTAAAGCCCAACAAAGACCCGCTGTGTTCGCTCTACCTCAGAATGACCCTTCGGTGCTTCCCAGCATCACGAAAGCTATTGGCATCATTAGGAGGAAACCTGTCCGACCTGGTGAGCATAGAGCCCGATAGTGCTGATAAGGAGGCAGACGCCTGAGCCCGGTTATCATCAGCTCCTGTCAGAGGACGCTTCCTCCCTGTGGCTCTGTCAGCGAGGCTCCTCGTGGTGTTTTGTCACAAGACTGAGACTTAATGGTTAAAATCAAAATAGCACATTGACTCCAATACTTCTTTCCTTTGACAACGGAAAGGTTTCGGTGCAATCCAAAGCCACAGCTAGGTGGCAGTTGGCTTTTAAAAACAGCTCCTACTGTGATTATCACTATTAAGGAGTTTCATCCCTCAAATCTAATATTGTAAGAATCACTCTGCCTAACATTTAAAGAGCAGGAAGTACGGCAGCAACATGCAATGACAAATTCTGTATGTGATTCAGGGTGAAAAGCTCCACGTGGTCTTTTGATAAATTGGAGTGATTAAAAAGCAATGAACACAAACCAATAGGGGCGCTGCACTTCAGGGATCAGGAAGGTGCTAGTTTTTGTTCTTTTCAATCCCCGGTGATTAAATGTAAGATGATCTCATTTCCGACTGTAAACTTTTACAACAGTGATTGGCTGGTGAGTGCAGGTCATGCAGGCCAGGCCCCACTCAGCTCTGTGAAAAAGAAAAAGAGGGCGGGCTGTGCTCGGTTCCACTCCTCTACTGCCTAACCCCGACATTTTCACCCACCACAGAAATCTGCTTCTGTGGAATTTCCTCTCACTGGTCCAGCAATTGCCCTTCACATGCAGAGAGAGAGGGGGGGGGAGATCAGCTGGGACAGAGGAGACCACTCACACTAACAACTCGTTGGTTGGTACTCTTGTTTCAACAGGAATACAAGCTTCACCTCACCATGCACACTGTCTGCAGTCTGTCATTACACACAGAGGGTTGTTTGCAAGAGGAAACAGATCCCTTTCAAGGAGCAGGACAAAATGAAGCTGTAGGAAACTGTGTGGGTGTGTGAGTCTGTTTGTGTGTGTTCTGCTCAGCGGAAGGCCCAGTGTCTTCGGTCAATGATCTGTGTGTTTGCGAGGCGGAGGTCACAGCTGAGGTCATCGGCCCTCAGGCAACAGAATCCTGTCTTCTGTGTCTCTCAGCTTCTCACCGGCGTCATCAGAGCAAAGCATGACACAGTGAATCACAGTGAATCAGTGTCCGGGAGTGGTGACACGGCAAATACACTCACTGCTCCATGGAAAACTCTTCCTCTTCTCCCTTCCATTCGCGGAGTCACTGTACAGATTACAGCGGCACACATATATGCTGCACACATTAGTGTCACATTAAATAATAAAATGATGCATCATTCCCACTGTGCTTTTATTTCAGAGCTCTAATCATTTCACAAGCTCAAATTTGTTAATTACTTTCCATGTGTGTGAGCCATGTGGATTCTCAGGGTGTTGATCATGACACTGATAGTTTGACTGATCCATGGTCAAGTATAACACTGCCAATTATACAGCTTCCTGTGCAACAGAGTCCAATATACATCTGTTATAAGTAATCGTTGTGAATATGTATTACCTGACATGTTTAGGCTATCATTGTCAATGTGGAATGTTTAATATCGTTTCTGTACTCCTTCCTCCAGTTGTAGGGGACCCCCTCCTTATAAGGGTGTCTCCCGCTCCCCTATCTATTGTCTGACTGCATGGGACAGCTACGTACCATTTTGGTCATTGAAATATCCATATGTTAGCCTCTCTCATATTAGTGTTTTCTCGCTGGTTTAAAGTTGTAGTGTAATTTGCTGGCTCATTTGTGTGGTTTAACTTGTGGCTCCAAATATATGCAGAAATTGACTGGAGCTCATTTTGTCAGAATAAACAGGGACCTCCTCCGAAGACATTCCCAGTCCGGCCCTTAAATAAATCCCAACGCAGCCATTCAGCTGTAGAAAATAAGGCTTCTTCTGAGGTACAAAATCTTACCAATTTAACCTGATTTAAATATTTGTCCAACTAGAATTAAAGCTCGGGTCGGTAAGCCTGGAAAAGCTTTGCGAGAGCAGGCTACACACGCAACCCATACATCTCAGCCCCTCTGTCAAAGCTCCAACCACGAAAACACACAAACGTGTGTTAACTTCTGGTTATCGCCTCTGACTTAGTGGTGTACAGGTCGTGCACAGTGTGAGCACAGCAGGGTGCAGGCTGGGTAGTGACAGACAAGTATGGTATTGAACCAAAGAAAATATTTTGTTGTGTTTATTGCAGTCCTGCGAGGGCCTACGATTTTATCTATTTATGGCCATGACTTGCGATTAAGATCAAGAGTGTTTCAGAAACAAGATACCTACTCTACCTTCAAACCCAGACTGCACATTTTGCTGATTGGCAGCCACTGTGGTAACAATGGGGTTCCTGGTAAATACTGAGACATAGTGTGACAGTATAGCTCCAGTATGGAAGAGTCACTCATCTCGGTGCCGTGACTCAGTATCATCCACCACAAAACAATGTCCATCTAAAGTTTGTTAACATAAGCCATCGGTCATACCAGACCAAGTAAGGCTGCAGCAGAGAAACCCCTGAGTGTGCTGTGTTGGTTCTTTCTAGACATGTGTTCCTTTGTAAGAGGAAGAATTATTTATGCTTCATTTCAGAAAATTGTGTTTTCATATTAACAGTCAAACCTGAAGTAGGCCACATACAGATGTTTTGGGATGTAACATTTACTCGGTTGTGATAAGGCACATTGAAAAAACCCAGTGACGTACAAGGTGATGTTCTTCTTTTCATTGAAACAATCCTTCTTTTAGAAGAAAATTTGATCTGGAAGGCTTCACTCTCTTTAAATATCAAGAGGAATTCGTTTTTGAAGTCAAACAAAAAGCTCAGGGCAAACCAACTCAGCTACAGTAACATGAGTACGTGTAATTATTGACTTTCCAACCCTAAAAATCCTGTCTCCTGCTGCCCGGGCTCTCACAGCACTGCTGCCTCTGTGCCACGGCAGGGCCATAGATCAGAGGGGGGGCTGTCACAGAGGTATTACCACACACACTCAGCCCAACACATACCCCCTGACACTCACAACATTCGCCCATTATGCTGGTGTTACACATGAGTGAGGGACGGGCAGAGCGCACTTCTTTTTTGTTGCCTCTCTTCTCTGAATGCCACTTATCTTTCTGCTCTGTTTCATTGCGCAAGCGGGCGGTTTAAAAACTGTAAGACAAGAGGAGAGAGGGAGGCCGAGGGGGGATTCACCACGCACGCATACCACAGACAAACTGGTGTTGACGGAGGAGCAGCTCCGGACAAGTGTGGATGCGTTCCTTAATGGCTATGTGTTTGTGAGAGGCAGGAGACGGCTAGTCAGACGGACAGACAGGTTTGCGGGGAGAGGTGTCAGCCTGTCAACCTCCCCACCGCGCCCCGCCCACCCTCCTCCTCCACCACCAGCAGGGAGGCCGAGGGAGGAGAGGCCGAGGATGGACGAGCTGCTGAGAGAGGAAAGGGGGAAGCACGGCCAGAGGACCTGGGAGGAGGAGGAGGAGGAGGAGGAAGAGGAGTGGGAGGAGAGGGATGACAGGGGGAATCTGTGGGCCAGGGGCAGAGAGATGAATAGGAAGAGGAGCAGAGGGAACGGGGGGGGGGAGGTGGGAGGTGGGCCAGGTGTTCCCCTCACAGCTGTATTGCCGTCTCCTGAGTGCCCAGCACACAAACAAACTATGTGATGCACGCTGCTGAGAAGAGAGGACAAATCAGATGCACATTTTCCTCTGAAAGCACGTTTCCCTCTTTGGCACATGCAGCCAACACTTCAACTCAATCTACATACACGACAACGATAACACACACACACACACACCCTTGAGTCGCCAACAAAAGTTAAAGAGCCATGGAAAGAAACACTTTTAGCGCAATTTCCCTTTCAAAACACCACAGCTCACCACAGACGTCCACAAAAACCTTCTCCCTCTCCAGTTTCCTTTTTTTCCAGATCAACTCAGCTCCAATAAAACATGTGGAAACCATCTCTAGTGTCCTCACGGCGGGGTTAAAGAGTGCCTCACACCACCGAGCGAGGAGAAGAAGAGGAAAAGCAGCACGAGAAACTGACCTTCAAAGTCTGATATGATCCCATCCAAGTGAGCGTTGACAGTGGAATCAGACATTTTGGGGAGAAGGTGTGTGAGTGTGTGTGTGTGTGTGTAATGCAAGAGAAGAGGGAGCAGAGTTCCCTTTCCCCAGCAAGGAAAAGTCTTCCTCAGGCGCAGTCCCGCTTTTTAAACAAATCCCAAATTAGGAGAGGGGAGGGTAGTAAAAAAGGACCGAGCAGCTCCCTGATCCAAACCCTCTCCCTTTCTCTCCTGCGTCTGAACCGCTCAAACTTATTTTTCTCTTCTCCTCCTTCTCAACTTCCAGAGCTTGGAATGAGCCAGCGATGACAACCCCCCACCCGCCCTCCTCTTTCCTCCCTCTCTCCCTTCAGCTCACTGTCCCCCAAACCCTCCCCCACTCCGCCCTTCCCTCCCTCCCTCACTCCCTCCCTCCCTCCCTCCTCTTCTGTAGCCGTCCACTCAGACTGGCTCCTTTCTATGAAAGCTCTCTCTTTTTTTTATGCCATGGGTCAGTCAAATTATACGCATGCTAACATTTGAACACACTTCCTGTAAGCTCAGTCACATGACGCACACACACACACTCATGCACACACTAAAGAAAACACAGAAACTAATGAAACACAGATCGCCTATTACTAAGATGTCTCAGGCCTTACTTTGTTGAACAAGTCGACATCAGCATCCATATGAGCACATAAATCACTGCACAGATTAGAAAACAAGGCATGTGGCCATTCAGTCTTATATTAAAGTAGATGGAGGGAACGGTTACAGCAAATAGCAAAACAAATCCGGAGGGGAAACCGAATCATTCTATGGACTAATATGGTCAGGACAAGCTCATGCAGGCGTTTAGTAGAGGGTCTGACATGCTCAGTCGCTCTGGAGGCAGACATCAATAAATAAGTAGCCTAATGACTTAATGACCATGTGAATGAGCCCCTGTGTGAGTGGGCGGAGGAACATGGCGATGGTCAGTGTGTGTGGTGTGTTTGTGTGTGGTCAGTGTGTGTGGTGTGTTTGTGTGGGGGTGTGTGCTTGAGAGAAAAAAGTCAGAAGGATGTGGCAGCTGGGAAATATGTGTGAGTTTGTGAGGTGTTGCTTCTTGAATCTTCCGACCAAAACACTCACGTGTGTGACCCAATCGGTGTGAGGGCTGGAATTACCCGATGAGAAGTTACCTTGAGGCCACTAAGCCATAATCAGCCACACAGGCCAAAGGCAACAGGAAGGGGAAAAAAGCCTGCTGCTATTGGCCGCTGCACCAAAATGACCCATTCATCAGCAGCTCATAAGGCTCGTTACAGTGAAGATATGTGAGAAAACAACACATGAAGAAGAAAATTAGAAGACACATGAAATAGAAATTAGTTTGGATGGATGATCCAAAGAGATGTGATGAATTATTTGGCCTTAAGCTCTAATCCATTCTTTCATCGATGAAAATGTTCTCTACTAGCTGTTGTCCAATGTGTCATTTATCTTGCGTGTCTTGAGCTCACCGCCAATTCGATGCTTACATTGGAATCAGATCGTGTGTTTTCTGTTCATTTAGGTGTGCTCAGCGATCATAAACACAGATGTGCTGCAAAGTGCAAACACACACTCTACAACACACACTTTTCAGAGTAAATATGAGGTTTTGCTGTACCAGACCCTGGTCCAAAATATGTAACCCACGATATGTTTGAGCACGCACTTTAATCATCGATAAATATTCTGTGTTTACATGAAATCTGGGCCTGTGCCTGGAAATGTTAAACACCAGGGCAGGTGGCTGGGAGGCCATAATGAAGTTCATGTAACTTGTATAACTTGTTTGTTTCTTGTTTATCTGAAGGCAAGATGTTCTTTTTGTCTTCACCTATGTGAGAACATCACGTTGCAGGACGGCTGCGTAGTCCAGTGTTCATGACGACAGCAGATTGTGTATCCCTGCCTCAAAGGAACAACCTGCATACAACCCACCATATCTGACACTGTGCCACTTCCTCCAGCAGAGGTCAGCATTGCACGGATAGATAAAACCTGTCGCCACGGGCAACAGTGGGCTACAGTAATGTGATCTGGAAACAGATAGAGATGGAGACATGGGGAGAATCCTGCCCCAGACACACCCTGATCCCACACAGCGCGTCCTGCCCAACACATGTGTGTCGGATTCCTCCGCTCCCTGACACATAGTCATTTTCAAACCAACACGGACGCACAAACACACACACACACACACACACACACACACACACACACACACACACACACACACACACACACACACACACAAACACACACACACAAAAAAACAATGTATTCCCTGTATCCCCATACCCTAACCTTAACCATCCAAACTAAATGACACAACCAACCTAAACCTAATTCTAACCCTATATCCAAGTCCTACAGCCCTTTGAAGAAGTGAGGACCGGCCAAAATGTCCCCACTTTTCAAAAATGTCCTCGCTCTGTAGGGCCTATGCTTAAAATGGTCGTCACAAAGGTATAAGTACAAGAACACACACACACACACACACAGACAACAAGTATGTGTGCAGCAGATGCCTTCACTGAGGCAAGCAACACATGCATTCAGGGCAGCACCCAACAATTTGTACCGAACGTCACACCCCCAGAAACACACAAACATACACACACACACTGACACACACAAACACACACAGAGAGGGAGAGAGAGAGAGGGAGAAGCTCACTTCCTTCCACTGCATATCCTCGCAAGCCCCAGCAAGCCCAGACAGTGCTAATCCAATCTACTGTAACCACTGTCACACTGGGAAAAGACTGCATGGGATATTTGTCTTTGCCCTGCTCTGCCCCGCTCATAGTGATCATGCACTCACATTCAGGACATTAGTACAACATAAGCCTTGGGTATGATATGTTAAGGTTGTAAGAGTGTTCCATATATTAGTATCTAAATGTTAAGCTTCTCGTTGTGTTTATTCCACTTCACCAGCTCTTCTTTTGAGTAAACTTTATTGCTGTGGCATTGTTATCTGCGATCTGGCCGAACGGGAGGAGGAATTCACTGATAATAAATCAAACTCTTCCTCCTTGTCATGGTGGATGATGACGTGTCAGATAAAGGAGTTATGTAGTAGAATGACCGGTAAACAATGAAGTTCATGTACTTTGTTACAGTATCTTGTATATGTAAAGTATGTACTCTCGGGTACTTTTCACTTATACTCCACATATATCAGAAAATATCCACTACACCTTTTCAAAGCATTTGCGTCACATGCTCAATTTATTTGAGTACATTTTTTTGTTGACATATTTGTACTGTCACTTCCAAACATGAAGGAGAACCTGTGGTAGCTGCAGTTGTCATAAAACTCAAAAGGTGTTTAGTTTGTCCAGTTTGGGCTACTGTTAAAAACATGGCGGCTTCTGTAGAGAGGACCTGCTTCGGATGTAAGTATAAAGTATTTAAATATAAAAGGCCCATTCTATGATAAACAAAACAACAATTTGTACAATTTAGATGAAACACACCAGTGAAAACATCATTGGGATTATTTTTTAGTTACTTTCTGCAAATACATCATCTTTCACCAAAATCGTACACACTGGACCTTTAAGCGAGTTGTTTAAGTTCTTCCTCCCCCACTGCTCTTCATCATTGAATTAATTATGAGGATATTTTAACATCATTCCAGATATTAGCTGACAAAACTGTTCTTGTGTCTAATCTGGATAATAAATCTGCTGGTGCCCCACATTTCCTGCGAGTGAGTGTATTGTAATGTATTTGTATGGGCAGCTGCTGGTGTTAGGTTGCACTGCAGTGTGTGTGATGAGAGACAGAGACAGCCGCCTACTGCTTAAAGAAACCCAGACCACTACCACCACTCAAATGTGGGTCCTGCACTGCTGAGACCTAAAAAATGAAACGAGCTGTGTGCTACTTATATAAATGATGCAAGGCCAGCGCAGCAGTTGCTAGGGCAGTGCCAGGGCAACAAGGGCCAGGGCGGCAAATGTCAGCAGTCGATCACCACATGCACAAATATGTGCACACACACACACACACACACACACACACAGTCATCCACATACGAAGGCGCCAGTTGGCCCCCCTCGCATTTAGTCTGGCCTATAAGCCAGTGGACAGATATCCTGAGATGTCTGGAATATGAGATGCAGCTCCAAGAAAGGTCTCACCGGGCTATGAGATGCACGGATACACCTGAACTCTTTTATTCACGATTACAGCACGTGATCATGAAAACTCCGCCGTAAAGTAATGATGTAATAGTGAGGTAATCATTGTTGATTTTCCACATAAAGCTGTTAACCTGGAATGTCCCTGAAGATTGAATTCAGTTTTTAACACCAGATACGATGCAGATGGCACAAAAAAAAGAAAAGAATGAATAAAACCTATTGAGTTAATATAATCTAAGCACCGGTTTATAAAAATAGATTTTACAGGAGGTGATTTAAAAAGAATTGTAAAGAAGTTCAGCGTCTTAGTGACATTTTATTGAACAGATCGGGCAGATTTGTATCATGAATGATGACCAGTGTTTCATTTCATCGTTATTTAATGATGATCGGTCCCAGCAGCATGAGGAATCTCCAGCTTCCTGCTGGATTCATCCTTAAACAACAAAGGCTTTGTTGGCCGTGATGCAACTCACCCACGAGTCAGGCCGTATCAAAGAAGACATCTGGAAGAGGTCAGAATCCCTGTGCGTTCTGCTCGGGCAAGTACGTGCAGCGCTTACGTCGATCGCGTGCGTTCATCTGTTCACGTGTATGTATTTTGGATGTGACTGGCTGGATACCGCAGCTCTGTTTACATGGCAACCCCCACAATAAGCTGCTTTACCTGACTCAGGAGACGGACAAGACAAGAACAAGAGGGGAAAGACAAGGGGACGTGTGACAGCTCTCTGCAGGAAAGAGGAGAGAGTGAAAGAGAGAAAGAGAGAAAGTGACACACAAGGAAACTTTCTCCATACTGTGTGGAGGAGAAGAAGACAGAGAGTGCAGCGTTAGCGTGACTAATGGAGTCAGCAGCACTGGTGATGTAAACAGCACCTGAGAAGAGTCTGACTTTCACTACGGCCCAGTACTTTACTTTTAGCTTAATGGAGGAATGAATGAAGTATCTGCCAGTCCAATATGTAATGAGATGTTTGACAAAAGAAAAGTGAACACTTGCACATGGAGGTGGCGAGGGTTCAAGTGTATAACACAACCCTAATGTAAGAGTGAATGTGAAAGGTGTGTTAGAAAAGGTCAGACAGTTTCACAATATAAAGCACACGCACACACACACGCACAAAATCCCCCTCATGTGGCCCCAGAGCGCACATGGGGAGGCAGCTTCCTCTAAAGTATATGCACAGCTGTAGTGACAGCAGCTGCCCTCCACCACCAAACAGCGGCACTCAGCCAGGCTCTGCTAACTTTAATCAAATACAGCACCTGTTGGAAATATGGCTCCACTGAAGTGCACGCCCACACACACACACACACACACACACACGCACACACACACACACACACACACACACACACACACACACACACACACACACACACACACTGGAATATCCCCTCAATTGCTTTTGCTGAGTTCTTTGCAGCGATGTCCGTATGTGTGAGCAAGTATCGACCATCTGCACAACGTGTGTGTGTTTTCCCTGATGCATGTAGTTGAATGGCTGAGTCAATAGAGAGAGCAGCTGCCCTTCATCAGAGATTATTCTCACAAGGCCTCTCTCTCTCTCTCTCTCTCTCTCTCTCTCTCTCTCTCTCTCTCTCTCTCTCTCGCTCTCTCTCTCTCTCTCTCTCTCTCTCTCTCTCTCCATCACGCATCCGCTCCCTCTCTCCTCTGGGTCATAATCCTGTGTAGTGAGTCAAAAAGTCAGCATTGTGATCGGCATCCTCGTCGTTCCCCCTTGCACATGCACATTGTTCTGCTCAGCACGCTGCCATGGCAACTGACCCCACAACACCAATGGCGTTTCACCAGGAAGGAACATGGCCACCGTATCCTCCGATAAATTTCCTCTTTTTGAAATCTATACAGGTCAATATAAATGTCAAGTAGGATGTGACGAAACAATAACATGAGAAACAGAAGGATAACACATGACTGAGGTCTCTCTCCTGTGAGAAAGGGGATATACTCGACTCAGTAGCCCCACCTGCTGGGGGAAGTATATGTTACACATCAAACTTTTTTGCACAAACTCAACATGACTTTCACTGAATTTGTTAAACGGTTGGTTTGAGGCAGTTCTTTGAGGCTACACTACAAGTCATGAGCTTGACATTTCAACGGGGGCTGACTGTGGCTGTGCCTCACAGACCTTCATCAAACATCATCAGCTGACCTCAATATGACTGGACTGAATGGGTCCACGTCAGCCCCTTTAGTCACAGCCTCTGTCTGGATGAGGGAAATAATTATTTCCATTGTCAGCATCGTCTCTGTTGCTTCATGTGGGAAGGACGAGGAGAGTCTCGCAAATCAGCTTCAACAAGAGGAACATCAGCGAGAAGTGGAGTGAATCGATTTGGACGAAGAGGTGCTCATGATGAACGTCCAGATGACACGGAAATATTACGACATGTGAGTCAGTAGAGGCCAATAAATGCAACTGAGTAATGAGGATGATTCCTTAGCTTGGCCTTGAGGGACAAGACTCAATCTTCTTTACAGTAGGTCAACCTTGAAGTAAGTGCTTGGTTCTAAACTTATTCAATACGACCAAGTGTGGGAGATCAGGTGGACACCTGCTGGTTCTCCTGCTCTGAACCGGCCTTTTGCAATGTGTCTTCCCATTTCATACCTACTGTCCTGTCAGCTCTTTTAAATTTATTTATATATCTATTTATTTATTATTGTCCATTGAATCAAAAATAATACATCAAAGGGCAGAGTAGGTTCCCGTTAGTCATGTTAGGGTGTTACATGTGTTAGGAGATGAGTTGCTCCTGGATGAACTGAGTTGTTAAGAGATTCTTGAGGATAGAGAAGGATGACCCTGCTGACAGACCGGCCGGTGACTCCTGGACGACCTCGCCGGCCGAGAAGCACCATATGCACTCACAGATAAATGTTCAACACACTACACAACACACTGCAACGTGCTAAGTACCCCAAGTGAACATTCGCACAAAACTGAAACATACACAAAGTATGTCCTGCTGAAGTGGTTACTGCTCCCTGGAGGAAGCACCTGGAGACAAGGGGCCACAATATCAGCGTGCAAGAGAGTGGGTGAGCCACACAGACACACACTAAAGTGATCACATCCAGATTTCACACAACATGTAAAACCACATATACAGGTACAAACATGCACAGACACACACATGCACATGCTGCTGCAGCCGCTTCAACATTTTCACGCCAACAAAGTTTTTTACAGGTCACACTAACACCCATAAAAATACCATTAAGAAGCAGAATGCCTCGCCTCACTGATGACTTTAGCATGATGTGCAACACACACACACACACATACACACACACACACACACACACACACACACACACACACACACACACACACACACACACACACACAAACTCATATCAGTCCAATAATAAGGAGAAATTGTAAAAAATGAAAAAAGAAAGGATGTTATATTGAAAAGTTTGCTCAGCTTTGTCACAGGGGACTGAGGCCGGGCTCGGTCTGTCCTGTTGGCTAAAGGAGGGAGTGACTGATGGCCTAAGAGGGATCAGAGCCACAAGGGACAAGAGTAGTACTGTTCAAACAGAGCTCTTTCCTGTTTCCACACCACAGAAGAATGAGAGAATGCAGACCGAGAAAAAAGGGCAAGAGAGAAAAGTCTCAGAAATAAGATCTGTTTCTCTCTCCAGAAAGCTTTTGTCTTCCTAAAACACACATATTAAATTGCAGCGAACATTGAAATGCAAATTTGGGAGAGACAGGCAGACTGACGGGGCGACTGATCAACCACCACGCATTTAACAGGGAAAACATGGGATGGAAGGGGGGGGGGTGATGAGCACAAGCAGGAGACACAGGAAAAATTAACCGGGAGAACATCCCTGGCAGATAAACCAAAACAAGTCGGCTGAGCTGCCGTACGAGCCCCTGCACGGCTCCCAGCTCCAGAACCCCAAAGAAAACATGCAGTCAGCAAACAGGACAGAATGAGAGAGTGGAAAATACCATGGAGGGGAAAAACAGAGGCAGGCTCTCACAGAAACAAGTCACTCGATCCCAGTGAGTGAGGAACCTACAGACTACGCTGCTGGTTTCCATTCAGCAGAGAAGCTCGTCCTCGTCTGGGCTGACAGTTGGTCTTACCTGAGAATTTGTCCCCCTCCATAACCAGAGCACTCCCTCCACAGCCACATGTAGTGTCTGCTCTGTGACTCTCTCTCTCTCTCTCTCTCTCTCTCTCTCTCTCTCTCTCTTTCTCTCTCTCTCTCTCTCTCTCTCTCTCTCCCTCCCTCTCTCCCTGTCTTTTTTTGGACTTCCCTTTCTCTCGTCCCTCTCTCCCTCTCCCTCTTTTCCTCTTCTTACTCTCTCTTTCCTCTCTGGCTCTCCTCCCCTCCTTCCCTCCCTCCCCTCCCCTCCCTCCTGATTCCTTCAGTGTGCCTCGCTAATGAATTCAGAATTACGACATCCCCCATGTGCCGATCATATGTTGCGCTTGCCGCTTCTCTCCCTCTTTCTTTACTTCTCCCTCTTTCTTCCGACGGGACCGAGAGACTGAAGCAGCATTGTATCTTGAAAATAGAAAAACCATTAGCTCCACCATGTGACATGCACGGACCAAAAATAGCCAACTGTACTTGCAAAAACCTTCAGCCAGCTTACTCGCACTGGTTCTTGAGTGTGTGCACTGCGGCCCCTGATTCATTCGATACCCACCGCTACTTGTCGAACTGGTGCGAGAGACATTCCCAAAACTGTGGCCTTAGACGTCCTCAGCGTACACAGCTCACAGACACAGCTCTGCCTTTGTACACGTGGGAGAGGACGAGAGTCCTGACAATGCAGAAACATTGTGGGACGCAAGAAAGGGAGAAACTAACACAATCTTCCCAGAAATGTCCTCACAGGCCAGTCACGAATAACTGGAAGACAAAAAGAGAAAGAGAAACAAAACTGCTCTCGAAAGGTCCTCTCTCTAAATCATGCTTGGTCTGGAGCAGTCTCTGAGTTCAGGAAATTCAGATGACCTCCGACGCCTGGCGCATCCCTTGCCCTGCGCCAGGGGTCAGAGGTCGCCTGGCGAGCGTCTGAGCCACGATAGAGAGATCAAACACGACCGGACATGTCGAGTCCCGTCTCGTGTTCAACCCACCGCTGCTCCACTGACCTGTCGCACGTTAACCTGTATTTGTGTAGTCATGTAAGTGTTAAGTGTCTGTTTCAAATGGTGCTTGTTTTCCATTTATATACAATGTTGTCTAAATGTTCCCTGTAATAACCTCGGCTAAGGAGGTTATGTGTTTGTCTGCGTTTGTTTGTCTGTTAGCAGGATGTCTCAACCCATTTCCATGGAGTCTTGTGGAGGGGTGGGATATGATCCATGGAAGAGCCCATTAACGTTTGGTGCGGATCTGGATCCAGGAATCTTTTTTCACTTCCTTCAACATTGTGATATAGGACATTGTGCAAGATTTTCATTGATTTCTGTACAATTGTAAAAATTTGGTGAATTTAAATATGTTTTCATGAGGGGACTGTTTGGCTTGATGGATGTATGTGGTCTCTGAGGGCCACTTTACATATATCTCAATTAATGCTGTAATTAAAACCATCAGATGCACTGGGTGATGAAATCAGGGAAGTTCAAATTTTGGCGGCCCCTTATGGCCGAAAAATGTAATAACTGACTGGATATGATGAAGTGTGTGTTTGTGTGTGTTTGTGTGTGTGAGAGCAGGATCTGCTGACTCCCAGATAGGAATTAACCACACACAAATTAACAATAGACACAGTGTGGGTATCTGTGTGTGTTTGTGTGTGCATGAGTAGAGGTTACAGTAAAGCGTCCTCCCAAACACCCGCCAGACTCGTAAATCTGCCCTGTTGGCAGATGTTTTGTATGGGGCATCTCCCGCATGCACACACGCACATACACACACACGGACACACACACACAAGGACACACATGCCCTGTGGCTGACTGAATCAATGTCAGGGAGGTCTGCTGACAAACAGGGCCTCATCCTCAGCCCTAAGCACTTCCACCAAGACCGGTGTGTCTGTGTGTATGTGTGTGTGTGTGTGTGCGTGTGTGCGTGTGTGCAGTAATACATTTCTGTATCTATGTGTGTTGTCTGTCTGTTGGCATTATTTTGTTTGCATGTGAATTTTTGTCTTCACAAAGCTTTTGCCTGTATCTCATTCCAGTTTAGAAGATATTCTACAGTTTTACACACAAACACCGACATACAGTAAGTCGAAATGATATAAGAGGAAATGTAATGTAGTGTCACAGTAATTACAAGTTTGTAAAAGCGTGCAGGGACAGATTTGTACATTACGCTCAGAACAACATAAGAGCATTTCTGCTTTTGGTTCACTCTTTCTTTCTCCAGATGCTTTGGTAGATTCAAAACATGTTTCACTTAGAATCAAATGAGTTTGCTTCACTCTAAGTTTAACACTCAAAACTGAGAGGGCAACATATGAAACTATTTTACAAAAGAGTTCCTGTACTGATTACACTTCTGCTGTCAGAATGTGTTTTCTGTCTCATGGGCTGTCAGGTCTCTGAAGGATAAAAACACATCCTGAGGCAAGTTTCACAAAAGCAATTTGCAAGGACTAAATATACATAAATGAACCAGTATCCTGTTTCACAAGCGATTATCATCTTACAATCTGAGATACATTTGCCTATCTCCCTCGGATGCTCAAGCATTTTGGTTGAAGGTGTCAAAGTGAACACAACAGGAAATGAGCACATATTGCCAGTCACAGCATTTAAATACCAAGAGACATGAGCCCTGGCACGCCACAAAGACACACTCATTGTGTGTTTGTGCCCTCAACTATGCAAAGACTGTTGTGTGTGTGTGTATGTGTTTCAGTGGGCATCCTCTCTCCCTCCCCTGTTTATGCTGATGCTGCAGACAGCGTTGGCTCTTCTCACTGCAAGATGCTTCAGTGGTGAACCTCAGCCACAGCTTCCGCCTGTTTGCCAACACACGCACACACACACGCACACACACACTTTTGCAAACGCACATTCAGATGAGCTGCACACGTTCCCAGCAACTTGTTTTTTATGTATATTGTGAAATTAACTAAACCTGATGGGATCAGGTAAGTGTGATGATAGAACATTTTGCAAATATTGCAAAAAATATGTTGTTAAGCTGGTCTGATGAATAAAGAGTTTAATTTATCACAACAAATTTCTTTTTTTGTTTTGCTCCTAATAAGCCGATAACCGAACACAATAAGGGTAACAAAATATGGCAAGTAAATAAATTGACCGGGTCAGTTTTAGGAGAGAAATAAATTACAGAAAATGTAAACTTTAAGGAATACAAACAAATAAATATATAGAAATTAGGAATACAGAAATAGAATGAGAATCATATATAATATATCATCTAACTTTTCTTTCTTATATGTTTCGATGTCTCAGGAAATTCACCTCTGTTCTCTTTAACATGGACGACATCACGTTTTGCACTAAGGCACAGATGTCTTCATTGTAGGACGGTCTCTGAAACTTGTTATCACTACTTCGCTTATCTGCTGTTTACCTGCCATCCCTTGTTATATGGACAGGAAATGGTGCCAGCTCTGCCTTTAGAGAAACCTCTTCTCTCTGCTGAAGGTCAATCTCTCTGACTTGCATAACGCTTAACAGGGTTGGAGAGCGATTACATGGAAGCTGGACAAGGCTGTGTATGTATCCCCCCGAATTTAAAAGGCTGATTATGTGCTGTATGTGGGGAGGGAGGGAGGGATGAAGGGATAGATGAAAATACCAGTGGACTCACTGGGACTGGTGATTCCAGATCCCTCTCGGTCTGTTCTTCTCGCTCGAGCGCTGGCGGATCTCACTGCAAATGGAGACAGAAGAACAAATGAGTAAAAATCTCCTCTAACGTCAAGAGGAACTGATATCAACAGATGTAGCACCATCCATTCAACAGTCTTAAAGGTTCAGTGTGTAGAATGTAGTGACATCTAGTGGTGACGTTGCATGTTGCAGCCAAACATCCCTCACCTCACCCTCCCCTTCCAGTCATGAAAGAGAACCTGTGGAAACCTTCAGTTGTCAGAGAAACTCAAAAGGAATTTAGTTTGTCCAGTTTGGGCTACTGTAAAACACGAAGGCCTCTGTAGATTGGACCCGCTCTAAATGTCAATATAAAGTATTTAAACATAAAGGGCTTCGAGGGTAAAGAAAACTATTTGTAGGATTTAGAGGATTATGAACTAGTGAGAACATTATTTTATATAAAATTTCTTACACACTGGACCTTTAAGAAAGAAATATTGCATTGATCATCACAGTTCTGTGCCCTAGTGGCTGGTTTTGCATTAGCCTGATAGCAAGAGCTACATGATGCACTGTTCCAAAGTAGCTAATTGAGGATAACACATCCAAGTGCATTCAAATTGCCCTTGAGCAACTCCTGAGGCAAATGTTCCCTTTTGTAGACGCACAAGCAGCAGATGCTGTGGCATCGGGCGGAAAACGGTCACTTTACATTCTCCTCAAAGGCAAATAATCTACGGTTGTCATCTGGAAAAACAAGATCAATCTTCTGAAAGATTGTTATTACTGCCGGCCACAGAGATCAGATGTGGTTTGTTTCTATTTTGGCGACCGTGTGTATGAGGTGGAAAAAGTTCAAGTGAAATGTTGTTGTAGCACACAACTCACAAAGTAGCACAGGAATAAAAATGTTGAGTAATAACGATTTAGTCCAAGATAAAAGCGAAAGAGTAAGTTACAAACCACAGCACAAAACTATACAATCACACAAACACAGTGTTATGTTGAGCTCAGTTACCTGATACTTTTTATATTAACACAAGGTTTCTCATCCTCATTCAAGCTCATGTAACGGCTCCCAGTGCGACCAGCTGAGTCCTACATGATGCTGGCTGGTTTAGGAATCAGAGGAATGCCTCTTCCTCTCTGCTGATCGTTTACCCCGTGACATCGGAATGCTACTGATCATTCCCCACTGACTGGCACTGGTGAGTGTGTGCGTGTGTGTGTGTGTGGGAGAGTGTGTGTGTGAGAGTGTGTGTATTATTTATGTAGCAGAGAACTTTATGAGGACTTATGGGGACAAAAGGCAAGATGCCATGATGTATAACGCTAACTTTAACATCCCTAAGGTTGGAGTAAGATTACGTTTATGATTATGTTTAGATTGACATAAAGGTTTTGGATGGTTTTGGTTTAGGAAAGGATAGGTTAAGGTTAAGGTCAAGGTTAAGGTTCAGGTTCAGGTTCAGGTTCAGGTTAAGGTTAAGGTTAAGGTTAAGGTTAAGGTCAAGGTTAGGGTTAAGTTAAGGTTATGTTTAGGTTAAGGGTTAAGGGTTAGGTTAAGGTTATCAAACTCGCATTTAATTAAACCTGTTTCATGTGCATGCAGAGTGGATTAAAACCCTTCCCCTGCTTTAGACTTCTACTTGATACACAATGTATTTATGGTAAATGCTGCTTGCTGCTGTGACAAGTCAGAGAAGAGTACAGCTCAGCATTTCCTGTCAGAGGCGATGGCACCAAAACAAGAAGCTTCAGTTCTCTGAGATCATCTCTTTTCTTTCTTATCTCCATTCCCCCCCCCCGTTGTCTGTTCTCCTGTCACATCCACACAGTGTGTAGGTGCTGTTCAGACGAGATAACTTCATCCGGTGAGTCAGTCGGCCCGACCTGTTTTTAAGTTCTTAGAAATAATTTTCACGGCAAATCAGTGTCCTAACCCTAACCCTAACCCTAACCCTAACCCATTCATCTTCTGCCAATAATGCCTCAAACATAGTGTTTTTCCACCTGTGTTGTCACTGTGTTCAGCAAACAGACAGCTGGTTTGATGGAGAGGGGGGTGAATGTGTTTGACGGAAGAGGATGTGAGTAAAGCTTTTGTCATCTGTTTCCAGCGGGGGTGAATAGAAACAGGTTATAGAAAACAGTGAACACTGATCCATAGTCAACGTGTGTGTCAGTGGACACAGAGGAGGTCCTGACTCTTTAAATCCTCAGAGGCGTTTCCAGGCTGTCAAAGATGCAATAGTGAAAGAGTCAGACCCTGTTTCTTGCTTTAGGTGCAGACCATTAATCTGCCACGGGCCATGTGATAGCGTCATCACTCTATTATGTGAGTGTGTGCACAGCGACGTGTGTTCCAGAGCTTTCAGTGTATGGAAACTGACAGAACAAATAGGAAACAGCTCAGTGTCTGCAGGCCTCGCGGCCAAAATGCATGCCTGTGCCTATTTTCTCTTCTAACCGGAAAGGTAAGCTGAAGACACACACACAGACACACACACACACAGACACACACATGTCTGTGTGTCTGTGTCTACACACATGCTCTTGCACACATGCTCTTGCAACAGAGAGTAAGCAGTGTGTCCCATTATATAATTTAACACTGAGGGGAGTTGTGAAGTTTAACTTGAGGACAAACTACTGAGATGAAGCAAATGTGTATCAACCAATCACAGTAAAGGAGGAACTGTATGTTGACACAAACTGTATGGTGACACAAACGTGTGTGTATGTGTTTGTATGTGTACAAAGGTCGTGGCTGTGTTTACCTGCTCAGTCTTGTCTGGGAGCCGCATAAACACACTCACAAACACACAAACACACACATGATTTTGCCTCAACACACAGTTTAGCTTTCCTATCCTAACCATCCCTAACTTTAACCTGGACCTCAGAAATGACCTTTTGCCTCATTAGGACTGGGAAAGGTCAGTGTTTGTAATGGAAAAGGTCTTAAAGAGGAAACAACACACACATACACACAAACACACACAGACACACACACTCACTACACTGTGGTCCATGTCTTTTTTTCCACCTCGAGGGGATTGTTAATCTTCTGAGGACATATTTCCCTCATGACTCTGTTTATGTACAGCACAGATCATTACACACACATGACACATGACTGGATGACACCAGTGTTTATGGAAACAAACCCTAGGGCTGGAAGTCATATGTTGAGCAGAGTGAATGAACGGCTGGCCATGTATTTGCTATAGGCCTCAACAGATTGATGTCAATTGCAATGCTAGGCCAAGCTGTGTATTTGTGTGTGTGTGTGTGTGTGTTTGTGTGTCTTCACCGGTCAAGTGCACGGCTCTGCATGGACAAACACGTCACCTTATTAGTTAAAGGTCTCGACCAACTAGAGACGGTAAACAGAGGGGAGAGGCTGCAGCACTTTAACCCACTTGAGACCCAAGAGCGATTTCATGCACTCACACACAAACGAAGGCAAACAGAGACGCATCCTCGGGTTGAGTGATTTGTCAAAAGCTACACCATAGGGCCATGCTCTGTCCCTATCGAGCACACAACTAGCTGAGGTGTTTGTTTGCAGAAGGAGGTCAGGCCGGTCGTATTTGAGCAGCGAGGCAGAGGAGGTGAGGGATCTTTACCTTCCTTACCCCCCCCCCTCCCTCCTTACCCCCGTCTTCTTTCACTTCCAACCTCTCCTTTGTGGATAGGTGCTGTTGTCATCAAAACATTAATCAGTTGAGTGGCAGGTATTGTTGAAGACTTACTACAACAGTGTGAATCGAGAGGATTACAGCTGCTGATTAACACTTGTTTGATACAAAGTCAGTTCTCACTTTTACTTATTAACTATTGCATTTTAAACCTTTCTATACTTGATATACTTTGCACTTACTTGAGATGCCGGACTGGATTTAATATCCACTCCTGCTCAACATAAAGCTCCAGTGTATGCATTATGCATGTTTACTTGTAATCACTTAACCTTAAACTTTTTGTTTTTATTTATCTTTTGATCCAACTCTGTTCTTACTGACTGCTTTGACATTTTTATAATGATTTTGATTTATTTAGTTTGATTCACTCATTTATCATCTCTAACATTTATTATTCTTATGTTTGTGCTACTATTGTTGTCTAAAGCTGTTGTATCATTTAATTTGTCCCACCACATTATCAACAGAAACTCATCATAACATAAAAGTCTAATCTATTTTGTACATATCAATAAATATATATTATACTCAAAAGTAGAACTCAAGACGTGAGAACGGGTCACACCACTAACCCTCCCTCATCTGTCTCACCTGTCTGTCCCTTTGTGTTTTTATGTCCCTCATTACACGTGCTAAGGAAACGCGTTTCACAACTCTGCCTGTGAAAGAGCAGAGATCCGATGGACTGGTGAAGAGAGTGAAAGAGAGACAGAGCTCCAGAAAGACTGAATGAACCGGGAGTCATTTTTCAAGATTGTTTTTACAGACCGGATAAAGCTTCTTTTTTTTTATACCTGGCTGCCTT
The DNA here is from genome assembly GCA_038501795.1 of Pseudopleuronectes americanus. Classification (NCBI taxonomy): domain Eukaryota; kingdom Metazoa; phylum Chordata; class Actinopteri; order Pleuronectiformes; family Pleuronectidae; genus Pseudopleuronectes; species Pseudopleuronectes americanus. Next base: position 4,860,374 of record CM076732.1, read on the forward strand.
CTAAATGAGTCAGAACCACACTGAACACACACACACACACACCCACACGCACACGCACACACACACACACACACACACATACACACAGACACACACACTCAGACGCAGCTGTGGTCAGACGGAGGCCCTTTCTTAAACCACCCCTACATCCTCTCCCTGCCCACTTCCACACTGGTTGCTGTGCTAATAAGGAGGGTCCGCCACATAGAGTGCAGTCCTAAGCCGATCAGCTGGGAGTGGAAGTCGGTTATTAAACCATCACACCGCATCGTATCCTCCTCTGGTCTACATAGAGGTCTGGTCTCCACTTCCTCCCACTATCGAGAAATGAAGCCAAAAATATCCCGATGTGAACGCTGCCATCTTGCACATTTGGAGAAAGAGTCTGCACAGTATTGTTCCATGTTGATATTCTATGGTAAAAACAAAACAAGCAGCTTATAAGCATTAAAAAAAAATTGATGTTAGATGTTTATGAAAAGAAATGCCACCAAAAATTGTTTTGGGGGAAATCGTGGTTAAAAAACAGTTCCTTGTCTGCTGTGTTTACACCCTACACCTTTAAGAAGGTTGCTTCATCTCCATGAGTGCAACGACAAACAGAGTGACACTGGGACAAAGTGTGTGTGTCTGGGGGGCTGGAGGGGGGTGCTGTTTGAGGAAGGCCCATATAGTCGAGGAAAGACATTGACCATGACCCTGAGCTGCACTCCGCCCAGATGAATCGCACTTGTTCCGGCGCCTGAAGGTCTAAACCGGCTACACCTTTTCCTACCTCTGTACTTTAGACACCTCTTCCTTACTCTTCACAGTGCAAACACACACGCCCCAAGTGATATCATATAAAAGTGCTTCAATATCGGCCTATAAAACAATACTGGTGCGGCAGATAAGACTGAGATCACGTGTTTTCACTTACATCACATCGACACCGGCGTCTGCGCTTATCACCAAAAGCTCTCCTGACATCCTCGTCAGTTCCTTCTACGTGTGCCGACCACTTTTCCATCCGGGTACCGTGTCTTAGACACACAGGGAATCTCCTGCCCTGTTCTCACATCGGCTCATTCGGACATTATTCAGATTATTTACTTGGAGGCTGGCAGGAGAAACTCCAGAGGAAGTACAAAGCCTCTCACTCCAACATTTCATTCTCACGTACAACCCCTCTGGATCATTTCAGGAGATTATCCAAAATTCAGTTCATGTCTCAGAGCAGCTTTATGTATGTCCATCTTCAGAAAGGGGGGGAGCTGGAGCCAATCCCAGCTGACTTTGGGTGACAGGTACACACCCGAGACAGATCGCCAGCTTCTCACCGTTCAGATTAACAATCATTCACTCACACCTACAGTCAAGAGAACCTCCAATCAACCTAACCCCAATCTGTGGGAGGGCACCAGAGAAAGCCCCTGCAGACACGGGGGGGAACATGCAAACTCCACACAGAAAGGCCCCGCCTCCAACCGGGATTCAAACCCTCTTGCTGTGAGGCGACGGTGGCTAACCACTGTAACACTGTGCCGCCCTGCTTGAAAATCATCATCTAGATTGTTATAATACCGTCTTTAACTTAATATGACTTAAGACTCTCATCAAAATGAAACTGAAACTGCAGCAGGCCCCTGACAGCTCAGTTCACCCTCTGCAGATAATGTTTATATAACTCCATGGTGATTATAATATTATACCACGTGGTTGTCTTTAATACCTCTTTGCAATAAATGACACTATCGCGCTAACTCCAGAGCTCTATCGCTGATCCACTGGGTTCTCGGAACAGATATGAATCACTGACACTTAAAGTGATTGCTCGTTGCAATAAAAATATTTATTCATGTCATGACAGGACAGGTTGCCACACAGCGGAGTTGCTTCCTCTTGCACAGGTTGTGTCTTACACAAAACTTCAAAACTTTCAAGTTCAGTGTTAAAATTCTGTGAATCAAGTCAAGAAATGAATCAGATGATGACGAACTCGAAAGTAATGTCCCTGATAAGCTTGATGAGCTGTAAACAGTCAAACGTATGAGTCCATCCTCTTTATCTTTCCCATCTAGATGTCAGCGCACATGTTCCACCACACATCAGAACATCCCCGAGCCTGCTATTATCTTTTTACAGGCTCTCTCCTGGCCCCGGGCCGACAGCACAGGCAGCTCGCTGTATCAGTGGCAGCAGCAGCAGCAGCAGCAGCAGCATCACAGAGCTGCATTCTTGGCTGCAGATAATAAACAGGGAGCAGAGTGGACACTTCAGAGCCGGCTCCACCAGGCTGAGGGGGGCGGATCACACACAGCAGAGTAGAGATAGAGACGTTTCCCACAGATAGGGGAACTCCACCAAGCTAAGTTTGCCCTTATTATTATAATAAGAAATATTGTAACCAAGCCGTTTACATGGCTCATCAAAAATGAATATTCCACTAACATTTAAGTAGCCATATGGACACCAATCAATGTCAAATTCTAGCTGTTGATGTTTAGAAACTGTTTATTATTTCCTTCTTCATTCAAAGACGTGGCTTTTATTTTAGAAAACAAAGGAGCAGCAGTTTTCTTTTACTGTTCATCTACCTCAGGTTTGTGCAGTGCCCATTCAAAACCTGCTTGTTTGGCCTGTGGTGATGCTGAATGCAGCTTTTATTCTGAAACTATAAAAGGTGACCTGCTGTCCACAGAACCCTGAAGCCTCGCCAACGCTGCTGCACAGAGAGCCGTTCACCTGTTTATTTAAAAGTTTAGTGAAGGTTCCGCTCAGTACGCAGAAACCAGAACCGGACGATTAGTTGTCATTTCCGTTATCATGAACACGCATGTTGTCTTGGACTGGCTGTTGTTGTGATTGATGATTTCCAGCCGCCGCTGCCACACAGCACTGGTCGACTGTTTATTCAGAGTTTATTAATATTGAATGTATAACAAGTCCAAATCGACACTGCACCTCCTCCGGCTCCTAACAATGCAAATGCAAAGTGTGAAGCCGATAAGATTAACGTTTTTTTGGGGATCACTGGAATCACAATGTTTGAAAGTGTTTGCAATGTACTGACCATAAAGAGTCATCGTTCACTCTGGAGCAAAAAATGTATCTTTAAAATTAAAATATATAATAATAGTACCGGCCACCGACGCTGCGTTTGAAGTTCTGCCCTAAACTCAGACCTGTATCTCTACGACTCCTCCGTTTGAGATCATACCGCGCAGAACACTGCACATGCATGTCCGCCTGAGCCGAGCACTTATTAGTATTATTATTCACAGGCTTCTAGGAAGCCAAATTGAGGGTTAGACCTTCCTCGGCATGTTCTTCCAGATGACAGGGCAAAATATGTCTCAACACAGTTTATAGCTTGACTTTCAAGTTACCATCTAACAATAGCTTCAGGCCTCAAATCAAAGCCTCGCTGACTCTCCAGTATAAACAAGCTAAAAGCCATAGTGCAGCACAGAATGACGGATTTGTCACACAGGTACAAGTAGTGGAATTGTGTGTGTGTGTTTGTGTGTGTTGAGGACATAAAAGCATGAGTCTGTATGTGTGTTGGAGGGGGCTGTTATTCATGCAGGTTACTCATTGATCCAGACAACTGGAGGGAGTGGTGTGCAAGGCAGGGATCGGCTCCACGAGCAGGGTTCATGTGCAAGGGGCTGCATGAGTGAACGCAGGCTCACACACACCTATTCAAACACACAACCACCTGACAGACACACACATTTCTGTACGTGAGTGTTAAAACTGAAAGTTCAGATGTGCCAGGGAGCGTAATCAGTCAGTGTGTGTGTGTGGTTGCGTGTGTGTGCGTGTGTGTGTGTGTGTGTTAAAAGGCTTTTGCGTACAAAACAGACACATACATGCTGACAGAAACACTGCCCTTCCTCTCTCAAAGTCACCCCTCCACATCTCTGATGCCTGTCTAAACACCCCTACGCACTGGAGAAGAGGGCCCTTTGACAACACACACACACACACATGCTTTGTTATTAGACTATTCCCAGAGTGTAGCCCTGACAAAGAATGTGACAGCTCCACACACGTCGCACGGCGAAGGGGTAACATGAACACACGCAGGAGGAGAAGGAGAGGCAGCATGACCCAACATGCACTTGGCTCCGGCAGAAAACCGCCCGACGCTCCATCGCACAAAGACTCGGAGGGAAGAGGAGCTGGGAAAGCCGGCATTCCGGGGGTTAGGGTTGTGTACACTGGACTGAGCCCGAGCTTAGAGGGGGAGAGAGGGAGAGGGAGAAGGGGGGAGGAGGATGAGGAGGCAGAGACGAAGATGGAAGTGATAGTAAGCAGCGCTGAAGCTAAGGACAAAGGAAGAGGGGAGATGAGGGATGTGACGTGATTCTATGAGGATGTTCACGGAGTAATAAACTGTTTGTACGTGACGAGGTTCTAAACTCGAGGCAGCAAACATCTCTGGAGTGTCTTTGAGCAAGGCAGCAACAGAAGACTTCACCTGCACAAATCCCCAGATACCCAGTGTGTCTCATGGGTCAACATTTTCACAACTTATAATTTACAGTTTGGCAATAACCCAAGCAGATCCAGATCCCGAAATCAACCTCTGGGGGAAGGGGACAATACTTTGGGGCCAAAACTTCATCTCTTTATTTGTTTACAATCACACAAGTTGAGTTTCTCCACACAGAACTCAAGCAGCGATACTTGTTGTAGGTGTTCTGTGCTCAGACCATATTTTGCAAACGGATGAAGATGTATATAAACGTTGATAGCGTTGCATCATGGTCAATGTTTCAGCTTTTTTTTTCCTTCTCCCCAATGACTATTAACCTGAGGGTAAGCAAGGCCCGCTCAGATGGTACAACTTAAATCTGAAACCAGCAGACTTCTGGCCCCAAGCCTATACACGAGCAGAATCTGTCTATAATCCCTGAGTAAACGTACGCATTTGTAGATTTCATGTAGATACATAAATCATAAGTCATTCTTCAGGGAATAAGAGAGGGAGGAGTGAAGGAGCTGAACCATAAAACTGTCAATCAAAGAAGATTAATGAGCAAACTGTCTTGTAAAGGGAACAAACTGAATTCATATTTTTATCCAAAAAAAAATGTCCTCCTACAAATTGGAAATCCTGCAAAGCAAACGACCAGAGTGTCAAAATAAACAAACAGACACAATTGGCCAAAAGTTACACTTTAAACTTTCCAAATTAAAGTTGCATTTAGCCCGAGGACTTTTGAGCCAGCTCTCATTTCATGATGCGTGTGGCTACTGTCAGGGATCATCTGGCCTTGGGAATCCAAAACCTGCAAGAAAAGTTCAATAACCACACCCACATGTGAATATGTTGGGCCCTTTATAGAAGAAAAAACTGGAAATTCAAAAAAGGAGTTTGAAATGTTCCTCATCAGTGGGAGTGTAAAACAGGTTTCATATTCAGAGTTTCTGTTATTCACCATTTACCTGAAGTTATAACAGTCTCCCTCTGTTGTCAAATCAAATATAACTTAAACCGTTTCTTATCATCAGGCTGCCACTGAGGTTTGATTTGTTTGAGTCACCACAGGATCTGCTCACACTCAC